>OW240912.1:70931273-71442969 GCA_933207985.1 Pelobates cultripes
TCTGCACCAGACCAGTGGAGCCAGACCGCAGCTAGAGCCCATCATCATCCTCATCTGGTTGTAAGTAGGCAATCTAGTATATTATTCGTGGCACTAAGCTCTAATTTACCTCACATTAAAGAAACACTATAGTCCCCAGAACCACTTCAGTCTAATGTAGTGGTTCTGGTGTCTATAGCCTGTCCCTGCAGGCCTTTTAATGTAAACACGGCGGCACTGCAGCACTGGCGTTAGTTAACATGGCAAATCATATGGCTGGGGCATTGTGATGTCACATGGGGGACGGCAAACTTTACTTTTGCCTTGGGCGGCAAAATCCTTGTACCGGCCCTGGCTGGAGGGGGCTGTGTGAGCTGTGGTCCCATGGTAGTTAGGGTGCCGTGCGGCCAGTACAGCTCACTCAAGCAAACAGCTGATAAACTGGCCGCACGGAGGAAATGTGTATGTGTGACTGTCTGCCTGTGACTGTGTGTGACTGTCTGGCTGTAACTGAGTGTGTGACTGTCTGTCTGTAACTGAGTGTGTGACTGTGTCTGTAACTGAGTGTGTGACTGTCTGCCTGTAAATGTGTGTGTGGGGCTGCAGGGATTTTGTAGAAGGGGGTGGGGGTTTTGTGTTGGGACAGGAGTCTTTATAAGGGGGGATAAGCAGGGGATTTGTGGAAGGGGGTTGCGGGGGTTTTGTAGATGGGGCAGTACAGGATTTGTAGAAGGGGCAGGACAGAGGTTTTGTAGATGGGGCAGGGCAGGACAAGAGTTTTGTAGGAGGGGCTGACAGCGGTTTTGCAAAGTTTACAAATTGTAAAAATAAAAGAAATAAAACCTTTAACATTTTTTACAGGTTTTTTTTTTTTTTTTTTTTGGGGGGGGTGCCAAGCACAGGATCCGCCCCGGGTGCCAAATGCTCTAGGTACGCCCCTGACTCTGCATGATCCTGTAAGCAACCTGTATTACATTATACTGGAATGTAGTTACCTGTCTCAACTACTGCAACTCTGCAAGATCCTGTAAGCAACCTGTATTATATTATACTGAAAGTACTTACCAGCTTTAACTATTTCAACCCTGTATCATCCTGAACCTGGCTGCAGTGTGACATTCCACAAACTACTAATCTGCTTGGGAATTATGTCAAACCTACTTGTGTATATAAAAGACTTTATTAATTTACTCTCAAAGTATCCTTTTTGTGGCATATTGCCTTAATTCTTTCTTTAAAGTAAATTATGTCTAAAAAGACAAAGTTTCAACAAATAACCCTGACAATCATCTCCTCTCTGACCTGCTCAGGGACATGACACCTGCTAACAATCCACATACATGCACACAACCTCACATGCAATACCCCAAACAGCCCCCACACACATACACACACAATGTGACATATCCATCCACACACACCATTCCACAACCACCCCCATACACAGCCCTCATTCATATGTATCATACACGATACCACAAACTACTCCTAAACATATACGATATAATGGCTCATATATGCACAAATACAACGATACAAAGCAATTACAGTATAAATAACACAAGCAGCATACACACTTCAATTTAAAAAAATAGGACCGGTACGCTAAGGGACATCACAATCCTATATTGGCACAGTGCTGCTAAAAGGTTGCCTGCCCCTGGTGTATTATTTTTAGTATTATGTGCATACATAGGCAGATTACTGTATAGCATGTCAACATAAAAAATTAATAATGTTATACCTGCACATATTTGTAGATTGTCACAACAAGGACATAATAATGTTGCTATAACCAGCTAAATTGTCATAAATGTATATGAGTGTACTTCATCGGTAAAAAAGAAGAGAATAACCATGCATGAAAAAATAACTAAAATAAGGGGGCGGGGGTGGGGGCGGTGCCGTTTTTGCTTTGGCTTTGGTTTTTGCTTTGGCTCCAGATCCGAGCCTGTGAAAATGGCACAAAAAGAAGATATCGACCGCTCCAAAGGTGGATTCTCCGTAGTCACTTTATGGAGAATAACCCCAGCTTCAGTCTGATACCCGCAAGAACCCTATTGCACACCGAGAGAGCAGAAGCTGCCTTCTCCGGCCTACTCGCCGCCACAGCCTGGACTCATGCGACTGTTGAATGATGCCTGGCAACAAGAAGATTTGCTCTAATGAGACACCCAGGCAGGAGACTGACACTACAAGAGCGATAGCTTCCTACATGGAGAAATCCTCGGGCTCGGGGCACAGCCCTGTTCCCTTGGCCAGCGGGGGTTATCCTGACCTCATGGTGACGGCTCTCACTGCCGCAGGAGTTCCTGCGTTAGTCCCACACCGATCACCTGCACTGGCAAAGGCTGCCTGAAGAACAGCCCGCTAGCAGACATAGATGGGGGAATATTCACTTCCATAGAGAAGCACTCTAATGCTGGGGACCATGAAGGCTGCTGCCCTGTGGATAGATCCCCAGGCGTCCTGCCCCCTGGAGAAGTAAAGGACCTTGCCTTTGGATTTGAGGGTGGCCCAGAGGTGATTTGTCCCCCTGCCCCAGGCCCAAGTATATGGCCAGCGATGGATGAGGCATGCGGGTCCAAGCTCTTCACGGAAGCCTATGTGGTGCTGGGGAGGTGCAGGAGACGGTCGGTGCATAGACTCTTGGTGGGGGGGTCTGATGGACTGATTCAGACTTTGAGTGCCCATGGTGCCACAGAACGCTATGCTGGTGGGTTGGGTCCGACCTGGGGAGGACTGATGGTGGATGGGCTTCCTAGGGGGCCTACAACAGCAAGCATGGGAACAACTCTCTCATATTACAACTGACACTGTTTTACTCAAACCAAATCGTGCAGCGATATTGCTTAATCTGTTCCTATTCTTATAATACAGTTTGCCCACATTGCTTTATTATTATTATTATTGCCATTTAGCGCCAACAGATTCCGTAGCGCTTTACAATATTATGAGAGGGGGGATTTAACTATAAATAGGACAATTACAAGAAAACTTACAGGAACAATAGGTTGAAGAGGACCCTGCTCAAACGAGCTTACAGTCTGTAGGAGGTGGGGTATAAGACACGTCAGGACAGGAAATATCAAATAGGGTGGGAGTGAAGCAGAGCTATAGGAGAGGGTAGAGTGCTGCCCTATAGGAGAGAGCAAGAGACAGGTATGTAAGGTAGAGGTTACTCTGGGAGGCCATAAGCTTTCCTGAAGAGATGGGTTTTAAGGCTCTTCTTAAATGATTGAAGACTAGGGGAGAGTCTGATGGCGGTAGGCAGGCTATTCCATAGGAAAGGCGCCACCCGCGAGAGGTCTTGCAAGTGCGAGTTGGCTGTACGGGTGCGAGCAGCGGTCAGGAGGTGGTCACGGGCAGAGCGAATGGAACAAGGAGGGGCATACCTATGGATCATTGAGGAGATATAAAAGGGGCTAGAATTGTTCAGTGCCTTAAATGTAAGGGTTAGCACTTTGAATTGACTCCTATAGGATACAGGGAGCCAATGTAAGGACTGGCAGAGGGGTGATGTGTGAGAGGACCGGCTAGAGAGGAAAATCAGTCGAGATGCAGCATTCATTACAGACTGTAGCGGGGCAATACGGCTTTTGGGGAGACCAATCAGGAGAGGGTTACAATAATCCATGCAGGAAATTACTAGAGCATGGACAAGCTCTTTGGTCGCATCTTGCGTAAGAAAGGGGCGGATGTGGGCTATGTTTTTGAGTTGGAATCTACAGTATTTGGCAACAAACTGAATGTGAGGCTCAAAGGTGAGGGCAGAATCAAGTATGATGCCAAGACAGCGTGCTTGCAAGGATGGACTTATGTGGAAATCACTGACTTGAAGGGAGAGCGAGAGAGGAGGATCAGTATTAGGAGGAGGAAAGACAAGGAGTTCATTTTTAGAGAGATTGAGTTTCAGAAAGCGTGAGGACATCCAGACAGAGATGGAAGAAAGGCAAGCAGTGACACGTTGCAGGACGGCAGGGGAGAGGTCTGGGGAGGAGAGGTATATCTGAGTGTCATCAGCGTACAGGTGGTAGTTGAATCTAATAGAGGCAATAAGCTTGCAAGAGAGGCAGTATAAAGAAAAAATAGAAGGGGACCAAGGACAGAGCCTTGGGGAACTCCAATCGAGACAGGACGAGGGGAGGAGGTATGCTTGGGAAAGGAGACACTGAATGAGCGTTGGGAGAGATAGGAGGAAAACCAAGAGAGTTTGAAGGAGGAGAGCATGATCAGTGGTGTCAAAGGCAGCAGAGATGTCAAGGAGAATTAATATGGAGTAGTGACCTTTGGATTTAGCTGCGATTAGGTCATTAGTGACTTTGATGAGAGCAGTCTCAGTAGAGTGGAGAGAGCGGAAGCCAGACTGAAGAGGGTCAAGGAGAGAGTTGGAATTGAAGAAGTGAGACACACGGGTAAAGACAAGTCTTTCCAAAAGCTTTGATGAGAAAGGGAGCAGGGATATTGGACAATAGTTAGAGGGGAAGGATGGGTTAAGAGATGTTTTTTTCAGGATAGGTACTACAGTGGCATGTTTAAGGTCAGCAGGAACAGTGCCAGAAGTGAGAGCAGTTAAAGATGTGTGTTAGGGTAGGCACAAGACAAGGGGAGAGTGGTGGGGCGAGAGGAATGGAGAAGCGCAGCCACCTCTTGTTCAGTAGCCGGGGAGAAAGTCTGAAGGGTAGGGAAGGCATGATTTATGTGTGGTTGAGAAAGAGAATGGCAAGGAGGGGAGAATTGTTTCCTTAGCTGTTCAATTTTGTTGGTAAAGTAGCATGCAAGTGAAGGCCGCAGCAGGGTGCAGAAGTGAGTTAAAGGTGTCAAAGAGACGTCTGGGATTGTGGGAGCATGAACTAATGAGAGAGGAAAAGTATGACTGTTTGGCGAGGGCAAGGGCTGCGCTGTATGAACGCAACATGAATCTATAATGGAGAAAGTCTGCCTGGGTGCGGGACTTCCTCCAGGAGCGTTCAGCACAACAGGAGCAACTCTGCAGATGGCATGTTGATTTAGTATGCCAAGGTTGGGGTTGTGTCCTCCTCGAGGTGCATGTTTGGAGCGGGGCTGCAGTGTTCAAGGCAAAGGTGAGGATAGTGTTATATGTGGAAATGGCCAGTGAGGGACAGGAGAGGGATGGGATGGATAGCAGTTGTGAATCAATGTCAGCTGACAGCTGCTAGAGGTCAATAGAGTTTGGTTCCTCCTGAGTTAAGGGGGGTTAGGCTGAGGTTGTTGGGTGAGGGGGTAATTGAGAGCAAATGATAAGAGGTGGTGATCAGAGAGAGGAAATGGAGTGTTGCAGATATTAGATACTGTACATGAATAAGAGAAAATAAGGTCGAGGGTATTGCCAGCTACATGGGTGGGAGAGTTAGCCCACTGCAATAGTCCGAGGAAGGAAGTAATTGAAAGTAGTTTAGAGGCTGTTGGGGTCAAAGGTGGGTTAATGGGAATATTGAAGTCTCCAAGAATTAGGGATGGAATGTTAGAAGAGAGGAAGTAAGGTAGCCAGGCAGCAAAGTGGTCAAGGAAGAGGAGAGGGGAACCAGGGGGACGATAAATAACGGCAATGTTAACAGAGAAGGGTTTGAAAAGGCGAATTGAATGAATTTCAAATGATGGGAAAGAGAGGGAAGGGGGGGTTGACAGGGTTTTAAAGGAGAAAACCTACACCACCACCTTTAATCTCTGCTTGTCTTGGATTATGGGTAAAGTGAAAACCACCAAAGGACAGTGAGGCAGGGGTAGCAGTATCAGAGCGAGAGAGCCATGTTAATGACATGTGTTCCAAGTGTCACTAATCCCTGGTTTCCTAATGTTTAGCCGCTGCTTGTAAGATGACAGGTTGCACAGCTTTACTGATCAGCTTGCTACTATCCTCCCTGACATGTATTTTTCCCCTCTGTCTATTAGTTATAACTCATTGCCACCATTGGCTTTACCTTAATGATACCTAATGTAGTCTAACCCAGAAACACGATTTAAATGCTAAATTGCATATCTGCGCACAATGATTCAGTCAGATTTGAGGCTAACTTCTTAATTGTCTATGTGGCGCTTACCAATTTGTTTGTTTCTCGATGCCTTTCACATGTCATATATTTGCTTAACATAAAGTTCCTTGGCACAGTAATTTCAGTCTATTAGGATGCCTGCTGTTGATCTTGGTTACGCGATTCTGAAAGCGGCCATGCTCCTTAACGTTCAACCACTGATGCTTACTTGTACTTAACCTGAGGAATGTGCCATTATTAGAAAATGCAATGTTCTTTTATGCTTACTCGCTATTGATATGTGATATTGCTTCCTACTGCCTCATTTAGCCTCTGTGTAGGCTCATGTTCAACCGGTTTACTACATCGCTGTTTAACTGCCTTAACTATAACTACAATGAAAAAACATTTAAAACAAAAAAGTAACTCAAGTAACCGTAAAAACATATGACTAGTGATACACACTTTGAAAGAATTCCTAGGAGATAGTGTAAATTAACAGTAAGTGTTGAACTGAGAAACATTCACATTCATGGAGGCTGCAAAACCAAAAAAGAAAGTACATGAATGCTGTAACTAAAAATACTAAGGCCCCCTGCAAGAATATTCTGGGCTAACTTAGACACAAGGCCTGATTAAAGGGCATCCTCTCAATATAAGGTGGATCAGCTCATGTCCCATGAGATATGCTCAGCTGATCATTGTATTTTCAACAAAACGTCGGAACCACGCCAGGCCTGAGTTGGAGCTATCACCTGTGCTCCTCTATCCTGGACAAAGTCAAAGGCATCTTTCCATGTAAACCGCAGCATCTGAGGTTGGCATGCCTCTGCCACAGAGTCAACCAAAGACATGGGCGGCACGGGACTCTGTCAATTATTATTATAAGCTTTGTCCTTTGCACCTGGCATTCTCCATAGGGAAAGCATAGAACAATGTTTCTATTTCTCCGTAATCTGAAATGTTTACCCTGACTTTTCTTGGTCTGAAATGAATTATAATGTAATTTGTTAAATCTTTAATAAAAATGTAAAGCATGTTGTGAAAATTGGTTAAAAAAAAGTTAAAGGGGATTTCAATATTTTATTTAAATATTTCAAGAGAAGTGATAGTTTCCCTCCTTTAAAGGGACACTATAGTCACCAAAACTGCTTTAGCTTAATGAAGCAGTTTTGGTGTATAGAACATGCCCCTGCAGTTTCACTGCTCAATTCTCTGCCACTTAGGAGTTAAATTAACTTTTGTTTCTGTTTATGCAGCCTTAGCCACACCTCCCCTAGCTGTGACTGACACAGCCTGCATGAAAGCAAAATGGTTTCATTTTCAATCAGATGTAACTTATATTAAAAGTTTTCATCTCTTGCTCTGTAGATTGAACTTTAATCACACACAGGAGGCTCCTGCTAGGTCTAGCAGACTATTTATACAACAAGAGATAAGAAATTCTAGATTAAACCGAATTTGCAACAAGAATAGTGTAAGCATTAAATTAATCTTTACAGAAAGTGTTTAGGAAGGGTGTGTAAGTCACATGCAGGGAGGTGTGACTAGGGCTGCACAAACAAACTGATTTAACTCCTAAATGGCAGAGAATTAAGCAGTGAGACTGCACGGCATGATCTATACACACTGAAACTGCTTTATTAAGCTAAAGTTGTTTTGGTGAATATAGTGTCCCTATAAGGAGAAGTTGACCATTTGTGTATTTATCTGATAATGACTGACAGGATCCATAGGTCTGCTATCACAAGAGAAGAGTGTTTTAAGACAGTATTCCACATTTTAGAGTCTGCTTCATAGGATAATTAAGTGTCTTCGTAAAGGGGATATTTGTTTTTCTCTGGACTCTTCAGTTTGACAACAGCACATCAAAAACTTGTAACCTCAATTCACTCCATGTTTCAAGGGCACTTAATCACAGCCATAATTAATTAGTGCTATGCAAACATATAGATGCAGCAATTAAAGCCCACCTGTTTTATCATAATAATCTTTAATTTTTGTTAACCCTTTCAGAACTACATATCCAGACTCTCAAGATATTTGCCCAAATATGTTTCTGGAGGGGATAAAACAATTAATAAACATATGCAAATATGTATCCATACTTAAGCACAGTGCATGAACAGAATAAGATATCCATAAATGATTCAATCCAGGAAGCAAGTTGAATGTCAAGACAGCAAGGGTTAGGTGGGAGCAAGAGAAGGTGACAAGTAACAATGTCACTTTAAAGATCATTAGTTTTAATACATCTAAAGTACTGAGTTCAGCCTGCCAGGACTGATGTTACATCTTACGTGTATCTATGTGCCGGATCCTGGTCGGTCTTCTCTGCGTGTTCTTCCTCCCCCATCTAAAATGTCTCACATTCAAGTAAATGTGAAAACATACCTGAAGAATATGGTGTGTTCCACTTTTAAATTCATTGAACATAAAACGAATATTGGGAAGAGATGGAAAAGCCTTGCTCCAGAGGTATATGAGATATTATTCTTGCACTAATGGTAACATTATTACAATGCGTGTGAATAGCAGGATTCTTCTGATACTAACTCCTATTCTTTTTACAGGGAAGGGTATGGAGAAGTATTTGTTAAAAGAGGAAGGACTGGTCAGTAGAGGTTATTATCATACAGGACAGTTGCATAAAAATAATCAGCCCCACTGGTATCACAGAGGGCTTTGGTACTATAGGTGTATTAAGATGGCTGCCAGAAAGAAGAAGTAGAAACAGGCAAGTGATTTCTTAAAAAATGTAATATACAAAAAAAAAAATATATATATATATATATATATATATATATATATATATATTTATTTTTCCCTCACCTCTTATGGTGGTATGTTTATTACTCATTCTCGGGTCCTACACCAGAGGTCTGGGAGTTTGAGGGTTCTGCACAGTATCTTAGCTGTTCCTAGAACTGCACTCTTCTGGACAGCGAACTCAGATGTCCCACCTGGAATCTGTTGAAGCCTCTCTCCCAAATTGGGAGTCACAGCCCTGACTGCTCCTGTCACCACTGGGACGACTGCAGCCATATCTTTTTATATATATATATATATATATATATATATATATATATATATATATATGTGTGTGTGTGTGTGGCTTAGTACAACATAAAGATTGCATTAAGATATGAAAAATGAATGTGAGCGTTCTAGCTATGAAGTAAATAAAATCAATAAATAATAAAAAAAAAAAAAAATCCCTGCATCCCTTTTAAATGTACCCACAATCAAACTCACTCACTTCTGTTCAACCAGTCAAGTCAAAAATACTCATCGATTATCAATCACAATGTCATAATATGATAGTACTGCATACGCATAGTGTGGAAGTTAATTGATGCAAAACACAGTTTATTACGTTATGGTTTATAACAAATTACAATACTTTTTTCAAATATTAGAAAGCACTGCCAGAAAAGGCACGTGCCAGCATAACAGCAAGCTATATATTAATGTGTCTATTAAATTGTGCTAACATAACTTCTCTATAAAACATGTCTTCGGAATATTTATTGCCTGAAAATATTATGTATCAGTTCACATCAATTATAAATACACACACAGGTTTCATTTTGAAACAGTTATATTTTCCATACGGATGCTTAATTTTTCATTTCTGTCAAAAGGCATCGAATTCGATGGCGACTGTGTGCTAATAAGTGCAGCGATGGGGACTGCGGCGGTAATAGTTTTAAATGCAAATGTGCACAAAGCAACACATTAAATTATTTTCAGGTTAATAGTACATCAGGTGCTAATTAGCGATAACTTCTCCTGGAACCTGACATACTTTTAAAGAGTACTGGATGCAATTAGCTATTGGCTCATAAATACATTGTGCCAAATCTCCATGCTTAGCCCATTATTTACATTTATTGCCTGGTTGTAGATGAACTGCCATGAAGCCATTTATTCACTAAGTCCCATGTTAGGCTAACGATATTTTAACCTAAGATTTAAAGGGGCACTCTAAGCAGCATAACCAGCACAGATTTCTGCAGTGGTTTTGCTGTCAGTAGTCTATGGACGTTGTCTCACTGTTCAGACACTAAGGCCTGTGGAGTAGGCAGGGGAATCACAAAACCATTTAATGCAAGCCTAAGGAGGTGGAGAATTTTATATTAGCCTCTGCATCTGAGTAAATTACCATCTTAGATTTTCTTAAAATTCTTTTCATTTAAAAAAAATGACGTAGAAAATAAAATTTTTGCTCTGCAAAGTGTATACACACAGACATTTTGTCTGTAAGAAAAAAAAAATACATAATAAGCCAACCCAAACTCATCAAAAGAGTCCATATAGACATACAACGGGGCACACCTGGCGTTTTCTCGCAGAAGACTATTAATGAGAGCAAAATGTGCTGATATCCTCATAATTTTCTTATGGCAAAACAAATTGCATAAATTTACAAATTCTAAAAAAACAACTGCAAAGCAGATTTTTTTTATTTATCCATCTCTATGTACGAATGAATATTTAAACTGCTTTGAAGCATTAGTAGAGCCGAGCACATTCTAGGATCAATTAAATAACTTGGTTCTGAAAACACAATTACTATATGGTTCTAAATCTATGTCAAAGTATGTAGTCGAATTATATTTACAGATGTTAAGTACCATTCAAATACCTTATGCCAATAATGTGTTAAATTGCTCTTGGTGGAATAAAATATACCATGTATAATGCAGTGGTCAGATTATATAAAATAATAATTTCTTTTCTGTCTCCAGTGTGTAGAACCCAGAGTAAAGAAGGTATGGGTAAGGGATATGCAAGGGGGGAAATAAGAAACAAGATTGCTCAAGAGTGGTAACATCTAAAGGGAGATAATTTGAGCTACTTAACTTAGAAATATACATGAAATGGTAGCTCAACAGAGTTGAAGGCAGTAAGAGATCTTCAAAGAGTGACTGTTCTCCCTTATCGCTCTTCTGCCGTTTTATCTTGGGCCTCTGTTTGTTGGACCTCTCAAATGCATTCTCTATTTTTCTTCTTTTAAAGTGCTTTCGGGCTCCCAGAATGCAATGCACTCACGCAAAGCACTTCTCAAGCTTCTTTATTCTCATGCATAAAGCACATTACTTGAAGTCCATGGGTATTTAAATAAAGTAGCTGACAGTCTATTAAAATATAAATGGACAGGCTGAGGATTCCACCAAAGGAACATATATTTAGATGCAAAGATTTTTGCCAGATGTCCCATGTGGTTTCACTGTTCCCTACATAAAAAGCAAAGGCTTTATTTCTGATCCTGTATGCTCCTCATGACAGCAGTATTTGCACTGCAACCTATTAGAAAGATTATATATATATATACTAATTTATATCAGCTCTGCCGAAAGGCTAATCCATGCAGTTACATTGGCCTCAGGTGGAATTTTAATCTTTCTCATGTCAAAATAGAGTACATGGTCTTAAAGTGGCTCTTTCACACCAAATTTACCTTTCTAAAATACTCTTTTCTTCCTCTCTCTTATTATGTTCTCCTTTTCTTCATTTCTGATCTTTTTCTCGTGAAATACATAAGACAAAGTAGCAAATTACCTTTTCTTTTTCTTTGTCTGTCCCTTTGTATACATTCAATAAAATTGTGTTTCTTTATAATTTTTTCTTTTTACTTTTAAAGGGACCTATTGTGCCTTTTGGGCTTTATAACCCATTAGGCACTAATGTGTTTGTTCATATATGATATTTAGGGTTATCCCCCTCAGGTTCCTGTACCACACCATTAAGTCCCCTGTAGGGACTAGTTTTTCTGAACCTTTTAGTAGTAGTGTGCCAAAATAAAATCTTGCAGTCCCTTGGCGTGCCGGTCTTATTTTTTTAAACTGAAGTGTTTATGTTGCCGTATTGTCCTTTTCTGGGTACTGCAGTTGCTTCTTAGCATTGTATTTGTACGTATGTGGGCTGTTACATTGTATTCGCTCATGAGTAGTTTGTGGTATTGTGGATGAATTTGTGCTGTGTATTGGGGTTGTTTGTAGAATTGTGTGTTTGGATGATATGTCACATAGTGTTTTGGTGGTGTGTGTATGCGTGGGGCTGCTTGTGGTATTGCACGTGAGAGGCTGTTTGTGGGGTTGTGTGTGCGTGTGTGGATTGTCATTGCTATTGTGTTTTTGGGGACTGTGTGTGGTCTGACTGGGCTGCTGAGAGCTGCTCTACTCCAGTGCAGATTCCAGTTCACAAGTGCTGGGAGAAAGTAATCTGAGATCACCTCCTCTAAGTGCTGCAATGCATAAATTGAGGATTGTCCCTCACCACCTGCAATCACTGCTCGAGTTCCACTAGCAAATATCTGAAGTCGCACTTGGACTCATAAAAGGACAGAGCTAGTTTGGCTCTGGCAGCCCTGAGTGCCGTGCAAAGCCACCTCGAGTGCCATGCATGGCATGCGTGCCATGTATTGCTGACCCCTGACATATCCTGCTTTCTTCGCAAAGGAAGTTTTGACACTTAATTAAATGCAGAGTGGAAATTGAAAATTATATGATACATAGTTAAAGGAACCTCACTTTAGGTCAAGTTAGCAGTAAATAAAATAATAGTTTGCAACTCTGAAGTGTGACAAACAATGTATATTTAACCATAAAAGGTGATGATCTAGCAATCTTTGGACACATCTTTTGCCAACACCAAAAAAAGAGGATTGAAAAGTTGTGTCCATTTTGAAGATGGAAACTATTATCTTATATTGTACCATGTACTATTAAAGCCAGTCAAGTCATTGGGTAAGTTGGTGCTCCTATGTGTAGGACATGATATAGGATCCACCTGGAGATTCCACTAGATAATCATCCCTTCTGAAAAAGTTAAAGACAGTATATAGGGTAATAGCAAAACAGACTCAAAAACATATTAAGACGTGCATCTCGCTGCTTATAATGCAGTTTGGGTTTGTGCACCCTGTAGACTAGAGGATAGGCAGACTAGTATTGAGGTGCAGTTCTTTTAGGCTTCCATTGCTTAACTACCACCATTCAATGAAGGCTAGCTCTAGAGATCGGCATCACTGATGGTGGTCTTGGTTTACACTGTGCTCACTGTATAAAGACAGTGCCAATTTGCCGTCCTGCACTATGAAAAAAAAAAAAAAAGGAAAAAGATGTTACAACCAAATTAGAATGTTTGTATCTTTAAAGATGCAATTTTAAGTGAAAGAGTTAACGGACTTGTCACGAAGATCCTATAACCCAATAAAGACATAATCTAGAAAGAAAACATCTCCACAATGACATACCGATATTAATCTTCCACAAAGGATATTACATCTGTAAAATGTGTTTGAGATGAAACACTGTGTCAGCCATTATTTTTCTTCAAGCAAACCAAATTCGTCCTGCTATATTTCACAGTATTGATACAATCTATTTTGTTTATTAATTTCTATTGTAGATAATTGTTTGTATCTACATTTTAAAGAATTATGAATTGCTGGCAGGGCTATACTTGTAAATTTCATTGTGGGGGGGGGGTTACAAAGCAAAAAAAAATATATATATATATATTTTGTAAGCTTTTATGATTTTTTTTAAGTTTGTGTGTGTGTGTACATGTGTGTGTCTGTGTCAAGATGGTCAAGGCATAGCTAGGCATATGATGTAAATCTCTGTGCATCCCATGATGCTGTGTGATCAGGTCCATGGCGCACCATGGAAGATTTGTGCATAAGATAATATGATAATAAAAGATGCTTCAACATGTATGAACACATGCAAAGCATCTTGGGAAGATGTGGGCATGCACAATTGTTGTAAAAACTTCAATTGCATTTAGTAAAGCGAGAGAAAGAGAGAGGACTATTTCACTGTTTAGTAATTTACCCCCTGATGTTAATATTCTGTTTGTTCTGAAATTGATCATAGTTGTGCAGTGTTCCTACCCATGCAATAGCTGGGAAATCTATCTATCAGACACTACCTAACAAGTGCATTTTTATTTATTTATTCTTTTTATTCCCACACAGTGTAATTATTAACAGTTATTAAATTATTCAAACTCTGAAAAGTAATCCTTCTGTCTGTTTTGAAAATGCAGTATATTTATTGTCACATAAACTCGCCTTGGCTTGTCACTCTTCATTGTTTGATTGCCAGAATGCATTAACTACCTCCATAGGGGTGCAATCAATGAAGAAGCATGTTCATGCAAATCAGGACAAGATGGATGCCATAGGTAAGCTGTACATTTGATAATGGATAGGTGCACTTTAAATGATTTGTTAATGATAAAAATGGCAATTTTCTCTATTAACATTAATGCAAAAGAATAAACATAGAAATAAATTGCTTCTGTGGTTAATTGGCTTCCTTTTCTTTTTTCTTTCTAAAAGGTCATATTGCTCAAAAGGGCAAGTGTTAATCCCAGTTGATAACGTCTGCATATAATGAGGACAAAGACAAACCTTTCATGCAGTGTTAGAAGAGGTGTGACTTAACATGTGTCTATTTCACAGTCATATTCGCTAAAAAAGTTGCCTATTCCTGCACCCAAAAGGTAAGAAGTGGAAGTGTGGCTGAAAAATTAGCTGCATGTGTGTGTGTGTCTATATGTATGTTAGTATGCATGTCAGTATGTGTGTGTGTGTGTGTGTGTCTGTATGTATGTCACTATGTGTGTGTGTCTGTATGTCAGTGTGTCTGTATGTCACTGCCACTTCTGAAGATGGCCAATCTGGGTGAAATGTGTCAATTGGTACTAAAGCATTTTATTCCTTTATTACATTTATTTTTATACTATATATTTTTTATTTTCATCCTGCTGCTGTTCTGCTACATTGAATCGTGCATATCCCGGGTGAGTGGGGATTGTACCACCATAGCTACATACTACAAGAGCAAGTTATTGCTCTAGAAACTGTAAGTAGGATACCTCCTTTTTATTATCTGATATTTAATACAAATATACTGTGCTATTGGGTTTTCTTCTTTACTTTTCTGCATGGTTGATGAAAATTGGAAGCCCATACACACACACACAATATACACATACTTGAGTTTTGCTAGGGGCCCAAAAATTTTTGATGGTGGCCCTGAGGACAAGAACCACAAAAGGACAATGTCACAGAGACCGAAGGTGTGAAGAGTTTGAAGAAGGAGAGCAGGACTAAGAGTGTCAAAGGCAGCAGAGAGATATATAATTGTTTAGAATATAGTACATAATATGTATGCCTGATAATTTCAAGATTTTTTTACGTTTTAAACATAAACACATATAATGATGCAGACAATAAAACATATTATGTTAAAGGATGGTATAGTATTCACAGGTAATGTACATAAATTTGTAAAACCAAAACTTCTCATGGAATCTACAACTACATCTTAATAGCGGGCACCCATTGATATTGGGTGCAGTAAGGATATATTTGATGCAAATGTCTGAATATAGCCATCACCATAGAAACCAAGGGAATGACCCTGTTGATTTGTACACTTTTAGAATTTTGCTTCTTATATGTTGCCACCCTTGCATAAAATCAATGGAATTCACTGATTTATTTTTTTAATTATAAAAATGTATTCAGGTAACTCTAATACATGCTCATAATTTAAATAACACATACACATACATACATTCTTTAGTTGTCATCAGCAGCTATCATATTTGCTCTGTCTGAAAACTCCACAGTAACAACTTTTTTTGTTGTTGTAAGGTTATATGTTTATTGAAAAAGTTTTTTATTTTATAAAATCAACAATATCATCGAAAACAGGTTGGTACACGCAGGTACATCTTGTTGGAGGGCTGAACAGACATGCAGTTCTGAGTAAGAGAATGTTGCGAAGTGCAATATTATTATTCAAATCAGACCTCATACACCGGTTAGAGCAAAATTGTATTTTCTAAAATATCAAGCACAAAGAGTTCCCTAGAGGTTGAAGCAGAGGAACATTGTTTTCGTTGCAAGATATTATATTACATCCACAGTAACATCTTGTGCTCCAACTGTAATCTGTAAAGTAAGTGCATTCCGAGGAATTCACAAGCTTTTTGCATGTCAAATATACATCCATACAGACTGTCTGACACTCCAAATATTAATAATAAGCACATTTGAATTGTAAAATCTATTGTAGTATAGGTGAAGAGGGCTTGGCTTTGTTAGAGGTTAGAGGAGTTGAGTGTAGTCGCTTATCAATCAAAGTGGCACTCTGCATAAGAAAACCAAATTATCCATTTATATATTGTTCAACTTTGCTAAGCATATAACGTTTCCATAGCAACAAAATAGATGCCGCACTTAATATGTTCAGAGTCGAGAACAATTAAATGAACGGCTATCTCGAACCATTTCACACTGCTACATGGTAACGGAACCTTGTTAGTTCAGTGCTGAAGATGTCTTACTCTGATTTTAAATAGCTTTGGTTGCCTAAGAGTCAGGAATCAAAATCAGAGATTAGAGAATACTGAGCTCTTTCAAGCGTACCTTGTACAGTTTGGTTGATCTTCACATTACACACATTGGGTTATGATGATTTTCAATTATACCGTAACATTAAGGATGGCAAAGCATCATGGGACTTGTACTTCAACTACAGCAGATAATTTAACTTTTGCCAATTGTCCTTTGTGTCTAAAATTTTCAGTATAAAATTTTAAATTCACTTTGAAATTCTGATCATTTATATTTCGCTGCCACCCACCTCAACTAAGACGTCAGAGGGACTGGGCTGTCGACACCCATGAAACTTTATTCAATGGTAAACCCTTTAAAAACTGTTTAACTCTGAGCGGTGACAAGGCGCCAGGGTACTACTGTAACCATAACCTCTTCAATGAGCTGTATTAGTTATGGTGCCTATAGTATTGATTTAAAAATAACAATAGTTTAAAATAAAACATACACTTTAATGCAAATGTAAAGAGCCATAGAGCTTTTTGTCTCTATTCTCTCTATATTCACATTGTGTGTACAAATGTTTTTTAGAATAATTTACAAAAAATAGAAAAGTTAAAAATGACAAATATACAAAAAAATGACAAAACATTTAAAAAAAATACAAAATCTTTAGTAAGTTTTAATATATTTGTGATATTTGAGAAAATGTATACTTTTTAAATAATTGGTTTTTTTTGTAGATTTTTCTGAAAAGTAGCATTTAGGCAATATTCCCCATTTTTTTGTTTTCTGCAGTCTTGTGTAGAGTCAGATGCATGTGCTATACCTATGTCTCTGGGTCTTTCATGTAAAAGTGGGTCACAACAAACAAGGCAGGGCAACCCGACGAAAGAATAGGGGGACAGACATTTACTGCATGCCACTCTACTAGACCACCAATGGAGAGATCTAGAAATCTTACATTCTATGGCCCACAGAGCACAAGTAATGATGAAACTATCCCGCCCAGACTAACACACAAATAAATTTAGATTTATGAAGGGCTACTTACTTGTAATACAACAGTGAGAGGATCTCCGCTCCACAGGTCTGTTCTGCCTATGGCAGGGGTGCCCAAAAGGTAGATCCCCAGATGTAGAACTACAGCTCCCATGATCCTTTGCATGTCTTTAGAATGTCTTTTAGAATGACAAAGCATCATGGAAGATGTAGTTTTAAAACATCTGGGGAATTTACCTTTCAGGCCATAGGCAGAACAGACCTGTGGAGAGGAGATCCTCTCACTGTTGTATTACAAGTAAGTAGCCCTTCATAAATCTAAATTTATTTGTGTGTTAGTCTGGAGTGTTCTTTTAAAGGACCACTATAGTGCCAGGAAAACAAACTAATTTTCCTGGCACTATAGTGTTAATAGGTCCCCCCCACCCTCAGGGTCCCACTTCCACCAGGCTGAAGTGGGTGGAAGGGGACTCTCCTTCCTCTTCCGCCGAACGCGCATTCAGTCAGGCCGTAGGAAAGCATTTCTCAATGCTTTCCTATGGACACTGGCGTCTTCTCAATGTGAAAATCACAGTGAGAAGCGCGGAAGCGCCTCTAGCGGCTGTCAATGAGACAGCCACTAGAGGCTGGATTAACCCATAGGTAAACATAGCAGTTTCTCTCAAAACTGCTATGTTTACAGTAGGCAAGGTTAACCCTAGATGGACCTGGCACTCAGACCACTTCATTAAGCAGAAGTGGCTCAGGGAGCCTATAGTGGTCCTTTAACCCCTTAAGGACACATGACATGTTTGACATGTCATGACTCCCTTTTATTCCAGAAGTTTGGTCCTTAAGGGGTTAAAGATGCAATGTTCCTCCAAGAGGACAATCAGTGAAGGAATAGGCTGCAGTGATGTTTTAGAGTTAATTTGTTGTGACCTGTAACCTATAGTAGGAAATACAGCAATCTGGTTCACCGATTATTAAAATCCAGAAACTATCATTATACCAATAGGTATCACCTATAGTGATCATGCAGTGACAATCTAGCTCATATTGTCAATGTAATTTCCTGACTTTACAAATGACTGTAAAGTCTATAATCAATCAAAGAGCGGTGACTCACTTTGCAAGCTGCAGGCTACTGAAAAGTAATTAAGAGGGTAATAGTATTTATATTTGTTATGATTATTCTTGCAGGTCTGTTGCCAGTGAAAAATGCGCCAGTAGCATATCTACAGCAAACAATTCAATCTATCAATGTTGGGGACCGTAAGGAACTGTATTAGCTGAAACGCACTTTGCGGCTCTTTCGCTAAACTGGAAAAACAGGCAAGGGGATCACAAACTTTAATGTTCACAAAATTGGCTTATACAAAATAAAGCTGATGTAACAGATTGAATTCATTTAGTTATATTGGAAAAAACAAAAACATGAAAGAAAAGGGTTTCCCACCATACAGTTCTGGAGCTCAGCTAACCACGTGGCAAGTAGATGATACATTCAAACACAGAGGCCTGTTAAAGATTTCCAAGGAGTGGAAAAACACAATATTGTCTGCATCATAAAAACATGGCCAGGCCCATTACAACCATTATGGTTGTCATAACTTGATAGTGGCTCTGGAATGGTCTAAACACAAAAGCTTCATTAAGCTAAAGTTGCTATTTAAAGTTACAGTTGTTAGAGTATCCCTTTAATGATGTCTTCTTTAAGCTGCAATAACGTTGAAGTAGTATTAGAACTCTGTAACATCCTGTACATCATATGTCAATTGAAAAACAACAATGCTGGATGCAATACACTTATTGTAACTGCGCTAACAAATAAAAAGGAAATCCGATATTCATGCAGGAAAGTTACATGATGTAATTGACTCACATGTGGGTTGATCGCATGTAATGCTGACATCTCAATGCCTTGGAAGAATGTTATACGGAGGTTATTATTAAGCTATTAGTTAGAGAAAGAGAACTGAGTGAATGACATTAGGTGATTAGGTTGTTTCCTTTGATACAATATACACAAGGTGGCATATGGGTTTTCTTCAGTCTTGTGTGGAGTCAAATGCATGTGCTATACCTATGTCTTTGTGCCTATGGTATAAAAGTGGGTCACAGCAAACTGGTGCGGGGCAACCTGACGATGAAAGAATAGGAGGAGAGACATATACTCCGTGCCACTTTACTAGACCAACAATGGAGAGATCCAGAGTCCTTTATTACCCATGCTTTATTTCACTTTATATAAGAATCTGAGATTATAAACTATCTAAAAACATAGCAGCACAGCATGTGCTATGTTATATCAGCTTTATACTCCATGTTTTAGAAATAATTTGAGAAGAAATTCTTCTGCTTTTGAATTGTTATTTTATTTTTTTAAACCTTCTCTCCTCCTTTAGTAGTGCTTGTGTAGCACTTAACTTAATTTCTAAATAAGTGGAAAGTTTTGTATGAGCTAATTTGTCTTTGCTTTTTAAAGAAAAATGCTTATTAAAATCCTGCTGATTCCTACTAATAATTTTGTTTTTGTTTTCTTCTTTTCGTTTTTTTTCCCCCCCCACAATGTATTTAATGTCAAGTACCCTTGCCTCGGCATTGTCAATTTTTAGCGCAGGTCTTTGTAATTCCCAGGATGCATTCTTTTTTATTAATATTGACACCTCATTGACTTTTCTCCAATCCGATGGTCATGAAACAGAGCATAATGGAGTCCCTGGAGATTAAAAGTAGAGGTCTGCCAAGTACTTCATTAAGTTCCTGAAGAGCCACTATTTTCACCACTATTGATATAAAACATACTATTCTGTACTTCTCAGGTTTCTTTCTTGAGAATTTGATTAATAATGGCACCTCATTTGCTATCCCCAACTACTGTGGTATTGAGACAGAGAATAATGGAATCCCTGAAGATTAAAAATAGAGGTCTGGCAATTACTGCATTAAGGACCATATTTATCAAGGCTAAACGACAGCAATAATGGTGCAAAATGGTACATTTGATGTGTAGAATGTTGCTGTTCATTGCTATATATTTAATGGCTTTCCTTAGAGTTGCTCCAGTTTTACCTTGATAAATATGTTCCATTGTTCCTGTACAATCACATCAATTTTAATCGAAGGTCTAGGATACCTTTGACCTAATCTTGCAAAGGTATTTATACACGAAATGATGTGTGAGAGTGATTTTGAGGAGGTTTCTTTCAATTTTTTAATCATTTGATATTTGTCAAGTATAGAAAAAAATATTACCCTAGCTATTAGACATTGTATTCTTCTGATCGTTAAAAAGCCCACCATTTTCATGTTTGAAATATACACTGATCAGCCACAACATTAAAACCACTGACAGGTGAAATAAATAACATTGATTATATCATTTTAATATGATATACGAGACAATAATGAACAGCCAGTTTTTTCATTTCATGGTTGGAAGCAGGTAATACCCCCACACACACTGTGCACCCCCCAACACACATTGTACCCCACACACACACACACACTGTACCCCAGACACACACTGTACCCCCAACACACGGTACCCCACACACACCCCCCCCAGACAAACACTGTACACCTCACACATACACTGTACCCCCAGACACACACTTTACCCCTCACACATTCATACTGTACCCCCGACACACTGTACCCCTCACAACTAAAATGTACCCCCACGCACTGCACCCCTCACACACTCCTACCGTACTTCCCCCACACACACTGTACTCATCACACAGACACCGTACCCGTCACACACTGCACTCCTAACATACACAAACTGCGCCCCTCACAAACACACACTGCATCCCTCAGATACACACAAACTGCACCCCTCACACACACTGCCCCCTTACACATACACACACAGCACCCCTCACACACACTGTATCCCTCACACACTGCCCCACTCACACACACACACTGCATCCCTCTCACACACACACACACACTACTACCTGAATCCCAGCTTTCAGAGCATTTCCCAGGTAACCCTGGGTCCCTGTGTGCTGGTAAGAAACAAGGAGGGGGGGAACACGCACTGCTTTTTATCCCTTACACAAACATACTGCATCCACTATACACATACACTGAATCCCATATACAAACTGGAATCTAGGGACGTGCATGGGAAAAATATTTGGTTCAGTTCGGGATTTCGAAATTCGGGACTTAAGCATTTCGGTTCGGGACTTCGGGTAAGTGTAGGGTTAGGGTAGGTTTAGAGGTAGGGTTAGGTTAGGGGTAGTTTTAGTGTAGGGTTAGGGTTGGTTTAGGGTTGGTTTAGGAGTAGGGTTAGGGTAAGGTTAGGAGTAGGGTTAGGGGTAGGTGTAACGGAGCTTCCTGTACCACGGATGGGTACCTCCGCCGACGGATGCTCCTCGTGCTCACCAAGGACTCCAAGCACTCCACCAGACACCATCAGCACCGCAGTCCTCACGTCCAGCGTTACAGCTTGGCTGGGAACTCGGCGTCTTCTACCCACACTAGACCTACGACAAGGCTCCAGGTTCAAGTGGGTAAACCTCTGTTCCTCCAGTGAGTCAAGCAGGAACAGTTCTTAAAAGAGCTTAGTGATTATAATTCCTGGGGAGTATAGGGATATAGCAATCCCCAGGGTAGATGCAGCCTTTTCCCTCACACATGAGACGAGGCTCTATGTTGAGGGCAAAATAGGAACTCAAGGTTTATTGTGGCACATTGCATTTTATATATAGTTTTCCCCACAAGGTTACCAACCAGGTGGACCTTGTGGAGCACAGAGACACATGAACAGCAAGCCAATAAAAACCATAGTTTTACATTCAGTCACTCGCATACAGTGTACACAATCCCTCCCCTCTGCCTGTGATATAATTAACAACGACAATGTACTAACTCAATTAACTCTAAGCAGAAAAAAAAATACACTTTTACAAAGTCTGAAAAACACCCAAAACACCACATATCCCCGGATAGCCCTGATCTGGGTGAACAACATATCCAAAAAGCACCCAGATCAGAGCAGGGGTTCAGGAAATTCCTGTAAGTCTCTTTTGACCAACCACAGGCATGGTTTCATGCCCAAAATAGTTCCAGAGAATTAGGCTGTGCGGCCGGTCTATTTCCAATAGTTAAAATACTGTTCAAATTACCAAATGAACTGGTGAATGGCCATAGTCTATGTGTGTTCCTGGTTCATGGGCTTCAATGTACCGAATGGAAATGAAACGAATAGCTGGAAGTCCCAGCGGCGTTCGTGCAGTTGAGTGGGCGAAAACAGTTCAATTCGTTTGACGACAAAACACTGCTGGCCCTTCAACAGTTTAAGATGGCTGCCGCCACATGTTCGTTTACACGAATGACGACCACCCAGCCATTCGTCAATTAAGCTGAGGTTAACCACAGCTTCTGGAGCAGCACACTCCACTTGGGGTGGTCCGGCTGTTCGTCAGTTTGTTCGGTAAACAAACACCATAATCTTAATCCATTCAACAAGCCCCATATACTGCACCATAGCAGGGAAAAGGCACAAACAAAAGCCTTTCCCCAGTCCTGAACCAAAGTCTAATACAGAGGCCATAGTCACAGGGTAGGAGGCTGGCAAACAGGCCCCTCCAAAAATCCGTGGTGAGGTAATTTTCACCACCATAGGGTTAGGGTTAGGGGTAGGGTTAGGGTTAGGCTTAGGGAATAGCTGAAGTCCTGAAGTGCCGAAATCCTTGATTGCCGAAGTCCCGCATTTCGGAAGTGCTGAACCGAACTGAAGTGCCAAATTCCCGAATTCACGAATTTCAGAAGTGCCAAACCGAACCGAAGTGCCAAATTGCCGAAGTCCCGAATTGCCGAAGTCCCAAATTTTAGAAGTGCTGAACCGAACCAAATTTTTTGCCCATGCACATCCCTAGTTCTTCATTTCCTAGTGTAGGAAGGATAGGTCTCCCACACTGTTTTTTTTTTCTTGTTGTTTGGACCTCATCGAGATGTAAAATCACAGTCTAGTCGTAATGTGTTGATGTGATATGTGGTTTGTGAAGTCTTTTTTGCAGCTGATCTGTCCTGTGACTTTCTGTATTAAATAAAGAATATGAAAAAGAGAAAGTAAAAGTGAACGAAAAGAAGAGGTGTAGAGAGTAATTAGGAAGGATTTGTGGATTGTAAGGCACTGCTGGTTCCTAGCTAACACATAGGGTTTGTGCTGGTGGTTTAAATCTTTAAATATGTTCTTCACATTTGTGAAAGGCTATGAATAGAGTTGACACCTGGATGTTCGGGTCCGGCGGGTTCGGCCAAACCTTGAAAAAAAGTCCGGGTTCGGGCTCGAACTTCACCCCGAACTTGACGCCAAACCCAAACCTCATTGAAGTCAATGGGGACCCGAAATTTTGGGCACAAAAATGCCACTAAAAAAGTCCTGGAAAGGGCTAGAGGGCTGCAAAGGGAAGTAAAATGGGGGTAAGAGTAGGACAAGTGCCCTGCAAACAAATGTGGATAGGGAAATCACTTAAAATAACATTAAATACCTAAAAATAAAAATACAGCTGAGCCATAAAATAGCACTAGATGGAATCTTTGATTTTAGCTTTGGAAGAACATAAATCGAAATCTAAAGCATGGCTGTCGGGTGGATCACCAGAATTATCCATTTGAGAGAGGGTTGGACTGCAGGGTATTCTCTTTCATTGTTCAAACTGAGCTCAACTCCTGATGCATGGAGAAAAGGCATTCACAAGCCTCTGTTGTGTACATAGTTTATACTAAGTGACCCGTAGGTTGAGGAGGCAGTGACCGTGGCGGTGTAGGTGGAAGCGGCGGTGGAGGAGGAGGAGGAGGTAGCCAACACTGTTTTTTATTTGTTTTTTTGTGTTGTTTTTTTTGTTTTGTTTTGTTTTGTTTTTTAATTGGGGTAGCCCGCAAAATATTGGGACATATAAAAAAAAGAAACATTTGCGGCCTGCGGTGCATTTCTTGCAGTTCTGATGCATGGAGAAATGCTCAACTCCTGATGTATGGAGAAAAGACCTTCACAAGCCTCTGCTATTGTGTACATAGTTTATACTAAGTGACCCATAGGTTGAGTATGTCCACATCCTGACACATAAGTGGTTGTGCATCTTCTGGGGCATGGCTAGGTGGATGGCCCACAGAAACCCCGCCAGCAGAGTCATCAAAAAGCATAAGAGACTGCTGCATTCTACTATCGCCTGTATTTATTCTGGCCTCACCATTCATAGAGCGGCATTCGGGCCTACCAAATAACGCTAAAGGTTCTGTTGCGTACTTGCACATGAGGAAGGTGTTTCACTTGTGCGTGTAGCTGGCACAGATCGACCACGTCCTCTCCTTGCAACAAGGATTCCACCAACACCAGCAGCACCACGACCAGGGCCACGTCCCTTATTTGACAATCTCCTCATTCTTTGCGTTCACCCACCAAACTAACAGATGTTTTATGTCAGGCGACAATGTAACCGCCAATAGTCAACAAATTTTTGTTTTTTTTGTTTATTGGACTGCAAGAAATGCACTGCAGGCCACAAATGTACTATTTAGCACCCAAAAAAATAGAATTTTTGAGAGTGCAATGTAACCATAGTATTTGACGGTTCTATTTGACTCTCAGATATGAAGTGCAGGCATCAGATTGACTTTTTAGCACCTAAAGAATTAGAATTTTTAAAACTGCTATGTCACAGCAGTATTTGACAGTTCTATTTGACTCTCAGATATGAAGAGCATGCCCCAAATTTACTATTTAGCAGTTTAGCACCAAAACAATTAGAATTGTAACAACTGCGCTGTAACCACACTATTTGACGCTTCTATTTAACTCTCAAATATGAAGTCAAGGGCCAAAATGTACTATTTAGCAGATTAGCACCCATAAAATAAGAATGTTTACAATTGCGCTGTAACCGTAGTATTTGACACTTCTATTTGACTCTCAGATATAAAGAGCACGTACCAAATTTAAAATTTAGCAGTTTAACACCAAAACAATTAGAATTTTTACAACTGCGCTATAACCGCACTATTTGAAGCTTCTATTTGACTCTCAGATATGAAGTGCAGGGCCCAAATTTACTATTTAGCAGATTAGCACCCAGAAAATAATGTTTACAATTGCGCTGTAACTGCACTATTTGACACTTCTATTTGACTCTCAGATATGAAGAGCACGCCCCAAATTTACTATTTAGCAGTTTAGCACCAAAACAATTAGAATTTTTACAACTGCGCTGTAACCGCACTATTTGACGCTTCTATTTGACTCTCAGATATGAAGTGCAGGGCCAAAATTTACTTTTTAGCATATTAGCACCCATAAAATAAGAATGTTTACAATTGCGCTGTAACCGCACTATTTGACGCTTCTATTTGACTCTCAGATATGAAGTGCACGCCCCAAATTTACTTTTTAGCAGATTAGCACCCAGAAAATGAGAATGTTTACAATTGCGCTGTAACCGCACTATTTGACGCTTCTATTTGACTCTCAGATATGAAGAGCACGCCCCAAATTTACTATTTAGCAGTTTAGCACCAAAACAATTAGAATTTTTACAACTGCGCTGTAACCGCACTATTTGACGCTTCTATTTGACTCTCAGATATGAAGTGCAGGGCCAAAATTTACTTTTTAGCATATTAGCACCCATAAAATAAGAATGTTTACAATTGCGCTGTAACCGCACTATTTGACGCTTCTATTTGACTCTCAGATATGAAGTGCACGCCCCAAATTTACTTTTTAGCAGATTAGCACCCAGAAAATGAGAATGTTTACAATTGCGCTGTAACCGCACTATTTGACGCTTCTATTTGACTCTCAGATATGAAGAGCACGCCCCAAATTTACTATTTAGCAGTTTAGCACCAAAACAATTAGAATGTTTACAATTGCGCTGTAACCGCACTATTTGATGCTTCTATTTGACTCTCAGATATGAAGAGCACGCCCCAAATTTACTATTTAGCAGTTTAGCACCAAACAATTAGAATTTTTACAACTGCACTGTAACCGCAGTATTTGACGCTTCTATTTGACTCTCAGATATGAAGTGCACCCCACTAATGTACTTTTTAGCACCCAAAAATGTTTAAATTTTAAATCTGCAATGGGACAGCAGTATTTGACACTTTTATTTGACTCTCAGATATGAAGTGCACCCCACGAATGTACTTTTTAGTACCCAAAAATTGTAAGTTTTAAAACTGCAATGTGACAGCAGTATTTGACGCTTCTATTTGACTCTCAGATATGAAGTGCACACCACAAATGTACTATTTAGCACAAAAAAAATTTGACTTTTTAAAACTCCGATGTAACCGCAGTATTTGACGCTTCTATTTGACTCTTAGATATGAAGTGCACCCCACTAATGTACTAGTTTGCAGAATTCTTTCCTAATCTGTCCCTGAAAGCAGCAGCATCCTCTCCCTACACTAATAAGACCTCATGTGCGTGCGGCGCTACGCGACTCCAGCTTATATATAGATGCATGGGTCACATGCTGCACTGGCCAATCACAGCCATGCCATTAGTAGGCATGGCTGTGATGGCTTCTAAGGGCACACGAGTCAAAAGCTTGTTGATTGGCTGCCCTGCAGCTTTTCAAAACGCGCCATTAAATCGCCGAACACCGAACTCCAACCCGAACATACAGTGATATGTCCGTGTTCAGGTCCGGGGTCCAAAAAACAAAATGTTCGGTACGAACCCGAACTTTACAGTCCGGGTTCGCTCAACTCTAGCTATGAAGGATCATTTATAATATCCACTGATTTTTTCTGCTCAACAAATCCAATGGGATCCTTTACTTACTAAGTGACTACATTAAGTTACATGTGTTGTCATTTCTTTGTCAACCCTTCCCTTAACCCCCACTGTTGGCCAACAATTATAAATAATTCAATATCCAATATATAATAAAATATCCTTCCATTCAACTCTATTTATATTGTTATAATCATCATCATGCAACATTTGGCAACACATAACCACAGCTATAAATTACCCTATAATGGACAAACAGAAATGCTAAATGTAAGGGTGGATGTTTGTTCTAGATGTCAGTGTGTATGTTTGTGTGTTAACAGTAGGAATTTAAATGTGGATTAAAGGCAAGAGAGTGTGTTGGCGTCTGTACATAGGTGTCACTCCATGAGCTTGTGACTGTTTGAGTATGTTTGCATATTGTTTCAAATTTAAAGGGAATATATAGTGCCAGGAAAACAAACTTCTCCCTATATCAAGCCCCCCTTGGTGCAGAAAAAACACCTTCTGTCACTTACCTGGGTATAGCACCGATGTCCCACAGCACTGGCTCAGGTCCACCTTCTTTCCTCCCCCGATGACACCAGCCGCCGGGGGAGACCTAATGCGCATAGCATTATGAAATGCTTTCCTATGGGGTTTTGGGTGACGCTGGATGTCCCTTGTATAGCGTGAGGACGTCCAGGTCAGTTAATCAAAAGTGCCTAGTGACAACCACTGGAGGTGAAATAAGCATTAGCAGGTAATTACTGTAGTTTCTTAAAAACTGCAATAATTAACTGCTCAGGGTTAAGGAACCTGGGACACTGCACTCAGACCACTTAAATTAGCAGAAGTGGTATGGGTGACTATAGTGTCCCTTTATGGCCAGAATAGCCAAACTGAAAACAAAGCTGATTCAGAGAATTTTTAGACCTTATCTTTGAAATTCGCTTAGAATTATTGTTTAGTAAATAACCTTGCTACTGTTTCATATTAGTGAGACAATTCTCTTTGCAGTAGAGTTACTTTGGTAAATAACCGTGCAGATCTATACCAAATGGAAAATATTGGAAACATTAATGTGAACTTAAACTTATTTAACATAGGGAAATTCTTTTTACCGTAAACCTATACAGTAAAATGTAACATTAAGTCTCATGCTGAAGAAGACTTTAGAAGGAGTGATACATTATCCCTAAATGGGGGAAATGATTCCAGAGGAAATCACTGTAATGCAGCCAAACCATTAAACAAACTCCAAGTATGTAGATTAATTAACAATGTAAGAGAAACAGAAGCAAACGACAATCTCATGGTAGTTATTGAGCAAGAATGTAGCAGTGAATGATTAAACTCAATTCACTGATTCCAAGGCAGTGAAGAGGTTACAGAACACAAGTGTTCTTTCTAAATCCAGCAAATGTGATCCCTCCTTCTGGTGGGGCCTGTATAAGAGACATTTCACCAAGCCTCCTCCTCTCATGCTGAATGTTCAGTGAAGGAGCACGTAAACATTACTCTTTCCCTGGCTGCACAATGTATGACTGCATTGTACTTGGGGCTGGAATCCAGGGATCTTTTACGGCCTACCATCTAGCTAAATGTGGAAAGAAGACTCTGCTCTTAGAACAGGTAAAACAAGAATAAAGGAGACTGTGCAAGGGCTGTGTCCTTTATAGCACTCACATTTTGTACGACTGTAACTCTATTCTCTGTTCTATTTCACATGCTGACAAGGAAATTGATGTGAATAGTAATGTAGAGTCTATATCAGGAGCTGTAGGTTCTATCTCAACATATTTAAGGAAGGGTCCTAAAACCAAGGAAAGAGCATTAATGTGCTCTGTAAACTTTGGTATAAATTTCTGTTTGTTTTCGTGATATAAGATTTATTAAAATACGTCCATATGTTGCATTACTTGTTTTAATGTGTGCTGCTTTAATTTTATGCGCTATACAAAATTATATTTTATTTCATAGCCATTCTTCCTAAAGGTTCACAGAAGTTCAGTTTAGTCGTTAATTAGCTTGCAGTGTAGCGCTGTCTCTACAGTTTGCAATTTATCTAATTTACAACTTATCTAACTTTAACATAGCCGTAACTGAACTGGGACTAACCTCAACTGGTAATCAATTAAACAACAGAATGAGGCAGCCAAATAAAATGATGAAAGTACAACTAGGGAGCCATCAGTAAGCCATCAGTAAACAACCAGTAAACATTAAAAATTAAAGGGACACTCCAGGCACCCAGATCACTTCTGCCCATTGGAGTTAACCCTGCATGTGTAATTATTGCAGTTTTTTTAAACTCCAATAATTACCTTGCAGGGTTAAGTCCTCTTCTAGCCCCACTAGAGGGACTTCCATGTTCTTAGAACATGAAAAGTGTTTTAAACGACGCTGGACTTCCTCACGCTATGTGAGGACCTCCACCGTCGTCAAAATCCCCATAGGAAAGCATTGAAAAATGCTTTCCTGTGGGGAAGTCTAATGCGCGTGCGCAACCATTGCCGCGCCAGCCGGCGGGGGAGAATAGGCAGAGCCTGACCCAGAGGCGAGGGACATTGGCGCTGCACTCAGGTAAGTCACTGAAGGGGTTTTAACCTTCAGCAACATGGGATGGGGGTGGTCCTGCAATGCCAGGAAAGCAAATATGTTTTCCTGGCACTGGAGAGTCCCTTTAAACTGCAAATACTAAAAAAGTAGATGTATGCCTCCCAGTGATTGGAGTTATATTGCTGGAACTGTGTAAGCTGATTGATTGTTTGATCACTCAATTACTCATATTGAAGTTATTTTTTGTCTAGGCCCTCCACAAAAATCAGTTTTTTTATATTTTATTCAAAAATATATTTATTTATATTTATTCAATAAAATCATTTAAAATACAGCAATAACATCACTGGTCATTAAGAAAAGAAAAGAAAAGTTAAACAAATAAAACAACAATTTTTGAACATGGAGTATATTAACATTCATTCTCCAACATTTTTTTATGACTGTGATGTATTGAGTTTAAATCAACACATTTAAACCGTACATTAGGTCACACATTATTTATTATCCTGTAGTTTTTTTTTTCAAAACGTTTAAGTAACACACTTAGATATACGTTGGTATATAAGGCCTAGGGAGATTCGCTTGGAACATTGGTAATAGCCCTGCTCCATAAATATAGTGATTGGTGTATAGATTGGGGAATATTGATACAAAATGTGGCCAGAAATTTGGGGAACATCTGGCTGCACATTTACCTTTGGGGTTAAGGGCCCTTATGTATTTAACATTTGTATTCTTCTGTCTTTTGCAATGGTACCCGTCACTTTATTATACTTTTTTGGCCTGAGTGCAAGGAATTTCTATATTTTATATATAGAAATGTAGATTAGAACAAGTAGATTGGCAATTCTTTGGTGCTTTATTAACATGGGGGCACAGTATTTAGTATTTTTTCTCTGGTAACAAATGATGAATGAAGTGGACTGCCACTCAGTACATAGTTACATAGTTACATAGCTGAAAAGAGACTTGTGTCCATCAAGTTCAGCCTTCCTCACATATGTTGTTGCTGTTGATCCAAAAGAAGGCAAAAAAAAAACTAGTCTGAAGCGTACCTCTAAGTAAATGGGATAATCCCTCCATCTCCGCCCCATCACTGCAAAAGGGATGGGAGACAGGGGAGAACATATACTGGTACATCCATGGTTATTAAGACCCATGTGAATCTCCATTAGATTTTTTAAATAATTTTTTTGGAAGCAATCATTGCTCCTACCGGATAAATGGAGGGTTTGAGATCCCAACGCCTTTTACATCTTTCAATTATTCTATATAATAATGCATGTTAATTGCTTCATAAGAAAACTGTTGTATGCTCTCCTCTGCAGAATGCGTGAAAACATGCAGAATATTCATACAGTTTTCTGTTATGTAATGACAAAGGTCCAAAAAACTATTGTAATATACAAACAAAAGAGGGAAGACTTTTCAGACTATCTTTAAAACGCTTAAAAGGAACACTACAATGTTAGAAATAAAAACCTAGAAGCACCTCTAGTGGCTGTCAGTATGACATTCACTAGCGGTGGATTTAACCCTGCAATGTAAATACTGCAGTTTCTATGGGTTAAAACGACAGAGATTACGTGGTCTGGGTGACTCAAGTGTCCCTTTCATAAATTGTAACATGTTGAACACTTTTCAGATCACTTAGATAAATCCCCACATAGTGTCACTCTGGCATGCTATAACAGATAATAAGAGATTGTAATTTGCCAAAGCTTCCAAAATCCTTGTTCAAGCTCTGTCCATAACTCAGACAGTCGCAGAGTCAAAATATATATTTTTTTTATTGCTACTTTACTTAAATATTAAATATTTAATTTTATCTATTTCCATGTAATGAAAAAGTTGGTAAGTGAAGTGCAGAAAACTACCAGTTGCCCAATTCACCTTACAGTAATTGGAGGTTTTAAAATCACAAATTTTTATGAAAAAAATTACATTTTATATTTGCCGTAGAAGCCTGCTTTGAATTTCAAAGTAATATATAGCTTATAACGGAGTTAACATTTCTGTTCATTTGAATATTCAGGCCTTTAATACTTAATGTGGAGATGGAACAGATATTTTTAGATTTCCATTATAAAATAGTTAATTAGAATTCTTCAAGGTTATACATTTAATATTTTTTTTAGAAATACATAAGTATAACTGTGCGGTGGCAGGTGTACGTTAATTACAGAGAAAGATTTATATATACTTTCATGTGAATATTTGTAGAAAAAAAATGTTTGGGAACCAAATATCCTCTTTTAATGGAAAAGTATATGAAATTTCACATCGCTTTATTAAAATCATTTGAATCCATGACTTATTGTCAGAGTACCATGTGGACTGCCATGTGTCTTGGTAGTCCAGTAGCCCATTCCCCTGCCTTCATCCATGGCCAATCTCCCAAAATTCTCAAGATCCAGTGTCCTTATTTACTCTACATCCAGTTCTCAGTTTACTCCAGAGCCAGTCTCCAGTTTTCTCAAAGTCTTGTGTCCTAGTTTGTATCGAAAAGTATATGTGAACTACCACATTTCTTTATTAAAATAATTTGAATCCTTCTGGACTTCATTTTAAGATGAGACGAAAACATCCCTATACAACCCATGCTGTATTGTCATGAGTATGTTAATACTGCACATGTATTTTATTAGTCCAGCGCACATTCTCCTACCTTTCTCCATGGACAATCTCCCAATACACTCAAGATCCAGTCTCCTAATTTGCTCTCGATACAGTTATAGACAACCCACCTTCCTATCCAGTTTATTCCAGAGCCAATTTCCAGTTTGATCCAAGGCTGGTCTCACGGTTTGTTCCCTGATTGGACATTTTTATTGAATACTATAATTAAAGTTTTTTTATTAGTCCATCAAAAAACAGGGGCTGACATATTGAAATAAAAATAACCACAGAAGAACTCAACATGATTTTCCTCGCCAAAAACATGCTTTTGACTTGAATGTAGAAATGCCCTCCTGAGTGAATTAGCTGGATAACAAGGGTATCCATTTTTGCAAATGGAAATGTCCACAAATTGCTTTTCAGCAGATATGTTCTCAAACCTTTATGCAGTCATATATCTATTGTAATGAAAGATAAGTAGAAGAATCTGTATTATTAATGTTAGTGCTATTTTACTTAAAAGCAGGGATTTTAAAATAAATAACTTTATACTTCTCAATATCTTTAAGTAACCCATTGCAGATATATACCATCAAGTAAAATGGAGCAGGAAGACAAGGCAAATGGTACCATAAATTACATTGAGTACGGGAAATTGCACAAATAAGGACTTCAAAATTAACAGAGGAAATAGACATTGCTCGTAGGATCACTTCTCCTAGAATAAATTCATTTTGCAGTCCAGCCATGCTTTTCCCATTTTTTAAATCAATATTGCAAACCATTGCCAGGGATATTTGCCGAAATTAAAACAGTCAACATGAATAATTTTTTCAACTCTGTTATTTTCACCTAAAATGTGTAATTCACTCACTTGAATATGCATTGACTTTGCAGCAGTTCATACTTAATGGAATGTTCCTGCCTATATATATTTTTTTCTTCTTTGCCTTTGAAATAACAAGATTGAACGTTGGAAACTGTGAAAGTTTGAACTTTGGCACCAAGGCTTTCTTTTTTCCAGTTTTCAATTACTCATTTCTGTTATTAAGTGTACTTTGCCCTTTGTGCTTCAAGCAAAGAGCATAGTTGGAAAAAGTAAAAGAACACAAATGCATTGGGTGGTATATTTCTTTAGGAAAGCTTATGGCCTCCCAGAGTAACCTCTACTTTATATACCTGTCTCTTACTCTCTCCTAAAGGGCAACACTCTACTCTCTCCTTCGGCTCTGCTTCACTCCCATCTTATTTGGTTGCTATTTCCTGTCCTAATGTGTTTATACCCCACCTCCTATAGATTGTAAGCTCATTTGAGCGGGGCCATCTGCAACCTATTGTTCATGTAAGTTTTCTTGTAATTGTCCTATTTATAGTTAAATTCCCCCTCTAATAATATTGTAAAGCGCTACAGAATCTGTTGGTGCTATATAAATGGCAATAATAATAATAATATAACAGCGGAACAAGTGAAATGTATCAGTCTAGCTCTCTCTGGTCATTTAGGTACCACTATCAACCATCACGGATTAAAGGACCACTATAGTTACCCAGACCACTTCAGCTCAATGAAGTGGTCTGGGTGCCAGGTCCCCCAGGTTTTAACCCTGCAGCTGTAAATATAGCAACATTGCAGGGTTAATCCCGCCTCTAGTGGCTGTCTTCATGACAGTCGCTAGAGGCGCTCCTGCGATGCTCAATGCGAAAATCACATTGAGCACGCAGAACGTCCATAGGAAAGCATTTTTAATGTGCGCGTGGCTCTGGCCGCGCATGTACAGTCGGCTCCACTCGGGTGCTGACGTCGGCAGGGGGAGGAGAGTTCCCCAGCACGTAGGGACCCTAGTGCTGGATTAAGGTAAGTGGCTGAAGGGGTTTTAACCCCTTCAGCCCAGGTGGAAGGGGGCCCTGAGGGTGGGGGGGACCTAAGGACAGTATAGGGCCAGGAAAACTAGTTTATTTTTTCTGACACGATAGTGATCCTTTAAGGGATTTTTAAACATTATCTATGCTAGGATATATATATTTGTAATTCTGTGTGCCAGGATATATTTATATATCTAATAACAGCATAGCAATCTAACAATCTATTTTATTGTGAAAGATTTGATTCTTCCATGTATTTGCAATTCTTTAATCATAATTACAGGTGACACCCTTAATATCGCAAAGAGCGCAATTTAATACTAACCACAGATGCATATTTGCAAAATTTCAGATAAGATAATATGCTATTGTAAAATATAATGTGCAAAAAAAAAAAATGTCAAACACCTTTAATCTAAGTCCATTTTATTCTACTGTAACCTTCCTGTGCCCTCTGCACCTGCCAAAAAAAAGTCCTAAAACCTTACTATCAATGGTGTCAAGTTAATATTACTAAAAAAAAAATAAAAATTAAAAGAATTGAAAATGTTCAACTAGCTTTTGCATTAATTTTTTTTTTATTTTTTTAGCTGAATTTTGACCAGCTGAACTCTGTGAACAGGTTGGCTAGTCAAAATGGAATTAAAAAATTATGGGACGTGTGCAAAATTGTTTGGACGTTGACAAAATCTAGATCAACATTGAGAGAGAATGAATATTTTTAAATCTTTATCTCATTAGCGACTGGTTAGAGCAGTAGTAATGTCACTGCTATAGAACTGATGATCTTGGGGTCAAATCCCAGTCTGTCCACCTTAGCAGTAAGTAATGTCTAATTGTAAGGGATATGTTGGTGCTATATAATTGCTAATGGTTAAATGCTCTTATAATATATGAATGGTTTTGAACTTTTTCAAAATGATTTAAAAGTCAAAGCCACTCAAAGCGAAATGTATCAGCTCCCTAAAAACCTTAAATTGCTTAAACTGTTTCAAACCGTTAAAAGGCTTATCAGGAGCCGGTAAATTTCAGTTCACATGGATTCAACTTTCAGGTCATTTTAACTTTCAAAACTATTCATATAGTCTTAAATTAGTAATAATATATTATTTAAAGCATTAAAAGGCTTATCGGAACTGGTGTGCTCAAGGTGGTTATTGTCAGAGATTGGTCACCTGATCACAAGTTAAGAAATGGAGCCAGGGAGTAGGCTTGCCTGTAACTTTAAAACTGGTGATTCATAACCCTTCCGGCTACCTAATTTTAGAAGAAGTCTTAAGGTCAAAGCCAGTATTATATTAAGAAATAGGGTTAGAATAAGATTATGGGGTTATGCCAAATTAATCCTTAACCATTAAGTTTAATCCTAAAACACTAAATGTAACTCCCTATGCTCTAGCATTGTGAATGTAGCCAATCTGCCATTGTAAAAACTTAGTGATCTAGCAAATTTTTTTCGTCATTGCGATTCTTAGATTTGAGTCATTGCGATTCTTAGAATTCATCTTGAGTTGTTTTACCAATCTCATTTCAGTTTCCCCTGCCTCATACCAGAGGAAGCTCTCATGGACAAACGCGAATCATCCGCAAAGCCTACCCAGAAGATTTCTACACTAACATGATGCAGGAGAGCTATCAGCTGTGGGCAGAATTGGAGAAAGACTCAGGAACCAAATTATACAGGTAAAGAACCCTTATGCATCAACTCAGAAGTGAGAACTGCATGGAATTCAAAGCTGTGTTTTAAAGAAATCGTAGCCTTCATCAAACAGATTGAAAATGCAACCCAGTGTATTATATATGATGGGTTATCTAGACATTATTCAGATATCATTAAATTCCTTGTGAAACATTAAACTAGTTTTAAATTTCAACTTTAACCACTCTTAGCAAGCCCATTGGATATCAACTTATGTCCACCTTAGCCCGACTACTTTGAAGACAACAAAAAAGGTGCAGTCCAACAAAAGAATTGTAAGTGTAAATCATAGTTCTAAATATGCGTGGTGGATTCTGGATACAAGAAAGCTATGAAAAATAAAGTTTGCTCCCCAGACTAAATTCAAGAACAAAATCTGGAATTTCATAATTGTATCTAAAATAAAATAAAAAATACCACAATAATCAAATCCACCAATGTGCTGCATTTCGGAGACTAGAAAATCTATATTTTGGGTCTTTAGGACTTACCATTAACTATGAAAGAGCTGACAATCACTCCTTGTTTTCGCACATCCCAATTTCAGAGGGTTAATATTGCTAAGTAGGCACCATGATTTCCTCAAACTAACTTTTTAACCCACTATTGGAAACTGTAGCATGGGTGTGGAAATGTAACGGGCCAAGGAATTCTTAACACTTTAGCCCACTACAATGCGATTCTCAAATCAACTGGTTTACTGTTCATCCCCTCAACTGGTCATTTACTAGATTGGTTGAGGGGTTCGGGAATTTCCTGGAAGTCACTTATTTGACCGACCGCACACATGGTCTTATGCCCAAAACAGTTCCACAGTTTTAGAGGTAGCGGTCGACCTATTTCAGGAGTTCTAAACTGAACAAATCCACAAACTGTTCCCCTGGCTCATGGGTAGCGTTTGCTCCCCTAGTTCGTGGGAACAAACCTGCCAAATAGCGCTCTCCTGGCTGGGCGGTGAAAAGAATCAGGCGTTCGCGAAGGTGGCCGGCGTTCGGGATGTTAAGTGTCCGATTTTAGTTCCAGACACTCGACAACCAAGTCCCACTGCCTCTTTTTGTGCAACAAGATGGCTGCCATTTTCTCCAGCACATGATGTTCTTAGTCTGCGGTTTTCTTTGTAGTTAATGAAGCGGGGGGGGTGGGGGTGGTCAGTGTTCGATAGTTTTATCTATCGAACTAGGAAAATCAAAGTTAACTAACCAAATTGTGACGTTTCTTCACAAGATATATATATATATATATATATATATATATATATATATATATATATATATAGACTGGCAATTCTCAGCATTTATGTGGTCTGCACCTGCACACGCTCTCCTACTGGACCACCAGGGAGGAAGTCAGCTGTACCACAGGACCACCAGAGATCATACTCTGCTTGACCATCAAGGATTAAAAACCTTGCCCCCCCTACCTCTGCATAAAGATAAGCAAGTTGCAGTCAACACAACACATAATCACACTTTGCCAACCCCAGACTTTGTCACACTCAGACAACTCTATACTCACACTCAGCCAGCCCTCACTCACATTCCTCTAGTTCCACACTCACAATCACAGTCAGCCAACTCCACAAGTACATGTCATTCAGTGGCAGAACTAATATAGAGAGGGCCCTGGTGCAAGAATTTTTTTTGGGCATCCCTCTAGTGCAAGTGTGGCAAAACGGTAGATCCCCATCTGTCATTCAACACCCACAATGTTATGCCAGCTGAGGATCTACTATATACCCATCCTTACAGGGTTGTATTGATGAGCAATGTTTGTACATTTAAATGTGACCATTTGTGTATGGAGTATATGTGCACATTTAGTATTTGTATGCACTGTCTGGAATGCATGAACGAGGTGCATGTATATCATTTTGGCAAGGTGCTTGTTTGCAATGTTTGCGTTTGATAACAAGGGTATGTTTGCATGTAGTGTTGGCATTTGATTGCTGGAATGTATGCACATATATACCATATACTGCCACAAACATACATACTTACATAAATACATATAATGACACATTCACACACACAAATGCACACGCATATACACACACTGACACAGATGCACACATAAACATACTGACACATAGATACATTCACACACAGATACACATACTGCTGACACATACATACTGACACAGTCACACAAACACACAGATGCACACACAAACTGACACACATAGATGCATACATGTCATATTTTTAGCATACCTTTTATGTGCAGGTGGGTGGCATCCTTTGGATCCTGGTGCTGGCTGAAACTGTTTGAAGTGTGGATCTGGGGCTGACATTTTCCATGCTTCTGCCTGCTCTCTGCCTTCTGCGCGGCTCTCTCCCTGTATCTGGGAGAAAGTGACAGGCTCACACTTCCTCCCAGCATTGGCGTTATTACAGAGGCGCAGTCACACAGTTGGAGGACCACCGCTCCCACTTGGCCCCTGTTTAGCAATACCCATCATGTGACCCTAAGTGCACAAGCTGCTCAGTGGGACTCCCAGAGTGTGTGCCTATGTGCAGTCACACTGGCTACAGCAGCGATAGTTCCGCCACTGATTATAACTATAAGAATTTTCTTGACTGAACTTTTTCTCGACTTCATGATATCCATTATCTGGGATGTTTTTGTCATGGAAAGATACATTTTTGTTGACCATGCTATATTCATGACTTGCTTGTGATTAATAATGTGTGATTAAAACAGGGGCTTACTGTTACATTTCATTGCATTTCATTGTACAGAATACAACATGACCACAACCATACCAACAATATCCAGAGGCTCTTTCATTTTCAAGGCATTTAATGCCCTTTATATTATATGAAAGGTTACGGAGACACACAATTGTATTGCTCTATTGTAATGGGCTGTGCAAGATAATTATTTCTCGCTACTAAGGATTCTCACATAAAGGACAGAGGACTCATGCAGCCTATCATTTGGTATTAATTATTCTAATTCTGTCATCCTCTTACATCCAAATTAACTTTTTTTTTTTTATTATTATTAATTATCCCAGTTGGTTTCAACAGCTCTCGGAAAGCACATACCCTTTTGTTTGGTCTACACGTGATTTTTCCATCAATATCTTTTCTGTTCTATAGCAGACTTATCATCTGTCTGTATCATGACACACAAAGGGGGTACAATGCTGCCTTACTGTGCCAATGAGTTCTACACAACAGTGACCTTCAGCTGCCCTTCGTTAACTCAAGTATTTTATCTAATCATTAGGAAACAGAAATGGATTGGAGTCACTTGCTATATCATTGCAAAAATGTTCATAACACTGCTTCACCACTTACATTGTGCAGTAACAATTATTATTAAAATGTGCTGGGGTTTTTTGTTTTTGTGGTTTTTTTTTTTATTTCTTTGCTCATCTTGATTATGCATTTCACTGTTGAATAATTTACTTGTTTTCTGGCTTGAAAAAATATTGATGATTTTGTTTTTTTTACCCGCAAGTCCTTCTTTTTAGAAAAATGGCCAATAATAAGTAGAAGGGTCAATCAATAGTACTTTGCAATGTGTGCTTCATTTTATCCTCTGTTAGCGATCAGCCTAACTAGCCTAGAGCAAGCAACGTTTGCACTAGGCATTGTACGCTTAATAGATTACTCTTCAGGCCTCTTTAGTTCCTTAGAGATGGAAAATAGAACTCAATCACTCATAAAGTCTTCTACTCAGGTTTATATTCTAAGCAAGTTGAGAATGGGTTGCATATATTAATCCTCCTGCCTTATAGCAGCATATTTTTCTGTTGAAGAGTACTATTACCATCCCTCTGTTTGTTCAAAATTGGAGACTTTCTCATACATTTAATGTAGTGTTAAAACATCTGTAAATTCAGAAATGTGTAGAATATGACAAGAGGTCAGATGGTTTAATACTCAAATAAACTACAATTCCCATGATGCTTTTCAAGCATTTAGATTATGAACGTTTTAGTTTTTAAACATCTTGGGCACACCAACTATAGTCCCAGAGACATTATACTTTATTATGCCCTCTCCATTCTACTGAGACCGCGCTTATCAAATGACCTAATCACAGCTAAATCCAAAGGCCACTACTCCATACTAATTCTTCTTGACCTCTCTGCGGCCTTTGACACCGTTGATCATGCTCTCCTTCTTCAAACTCTTCAATCATTTGGTCTCTGTGACTCTGTCCTCTCGTGGTTTTCCTCTTATCTCTCCCAACGCTCATTCAGTGTCTCCTTTTCTAATGATACCTCCTCCCCTCGTCCTGTCTCGGTTGGAGTCCCCCAAGGCTCTGTCCTTGGTCCCCTTCTATTTTCTCTCTATACTGCCTCTCTTGGCAAACTTATTACCTCTTTTGGATTCCACTACCACCTGTACGCTGATGACACCCAATTATATCTCTCCTCCCCGGACCTCTCCCCTGCCGTCCTGCAACGTGTCACTGCTTGCCTTTCTTCCATCTCTGACTGGATGTCCTCCCGCTTTCTGAAACTCAATCTTTCTAAAACTGAGCTCCTTGTCTTTCCTCCTCCTAATACTGATCCTCTTCTCTCGCTCTCCCTTCAAGTTTGTGGTACCCACATCAGTCCATCCTTGCAAGCGCGCTGTCTTGGCGTCATACTTGATTCTGACCTCACCTTTGAGCCTCACATCCAGCATGTTGCCAAATCCTGTAGATTCCATCTTAAAAACATAGCCCGCATCCGTCCCCTTCTTGCACCAGATGCTACCAAGGAGCTTGTCCATGCTCTAGTAATTTCCCGCATGGATTATTGTAACTCTCTCCTGATTGGTCTTCCCAAAAGCCATACTGCACCGCTACAGTCCATAATGAATGCTGCTGCCATACTGATTTTCATCTCTAGTCGCTTCTCTCACACCTCACCCCTCTGCCAGTCCTTACATTGGCTTCCTGTATGCTATAGGAGTCAATTCAAGGTATTAATTCACACCTATAAAGCACTGAGCAACTCTAGCCCCTCTTATATCTCCTCACAGATCCATAGGTATGTCCCTTCTCGGTCTCTCCGCTCTGCCAGTGACCACATCCTGACCGTTGTCCACACCGATACGGCCAACTCACGCTTGCAGGACTTCTCGCGGGCGGCTCCCTTCCTATGGAATAGCCTGCCTACCACCATCAAACTCTCCCCTAGTCTTGCATCTTTTAAGAAGTGCCTTAAAACCCATCTCTTTAGGAAAGCTTATGGCCTCCAAGACTAACCTCTACCTCACATACCTGTCTCTTTCTCTCTCCTAAAGGGCAGCCCACCTTATTTGACTGCAAATTCCTGTCCTAATGTGTTTTACACCCCACCTCCTATTGAATGTAAGCTCGATTGAGCAGGGTCCTCTTCAACCTATTGTTCCCATAAGTTTTTTGTAATTGTCCTATTTATAGTTAAATCCCCCCTCTCATAATATTGTAAAGCGCTACGGAATCTGTTGGCGCTATATAAATGGCAATAATAATAATACTATTATTCACTTGGTTAATTTCAAAGATGCCAGGATAGGAGGGAAAGTGTATTAGAGACAAAAACAAAGCAAAATATTTTATGTAAACAGTTCTCTTGTATTGTATGTAGATTGCTTTGGAGAGAGATGGTAAATGGTCACATCAGTCCAGAGTCCATTTAAATGGGTTGGTGTGGAGGTTAAGGAAGGACATATAGAAAGATCAATGATGTAACAATTTCCCTTCTGAAATGTAGCAGATAATTTTGTTATTTATGTACATAAAGACTACTAAACCATTAAAAACTCCTTTCCTGATTGGAAACACTAGCTCCTTGTTAAAATGTATTCTATGCTTTCAGCTGTATAGATGCCCAGAGGAAGTGCATCAAAAGTCTGCATAATGAGTACAATTGTGAAGCTACTGGCTTCGGATAGACACTATTGTCTCAGCCCCTAAGAGGCTGTCATCAGTGTAAACTACTTGAACCCATATATTATGTATAACAATGAATCAAGGAACAACTATTACCAGAGATACAATGTAGAATATTTGTACTATTTGCCCAGTGGTACAAAGTACTATATTTAATTTCCTAACAGTGTAGCTGGGTGTAAGGAGTTATTATTACTGATGTTTCTGTTTCAGGTGTCAAACTGTATCAGTCTTGGCTTTTATTTAATATATTTATTTAGAGGGACCTTGACAACATAAATTACAAATAAATGGGGGGGTGGGGCGGGGACTGACAGCCGACCGAGACAGACGTGTGAAGCTAGAGCTCCTTGACGAAAAGCTTGAATTTCACTACAATTCAGGGGTATTATTGAACCCAATTCCCAACAGCAATCCTGCCCTATCTACTTACCCACGTGAGGTAAGCTGGCTGAATGCGTCTGAGAAGACAGGCTGTGAGATATCAGCACTGCCAGTGTCTGAGGCCTGCAGCAGTGGGGTGGTGTGGTGGGGATGGCAGCTCCTCCATCTCACACAGTTCCTGCTTGTTTCTGTGCCCTGTCCCTCCTCGCTCCCCCCCTTTGGACCGGTGGGAGATATCCTGGTCCCCACTGATGGATTGACCTGCAGCAATGGAAAACAGCCGCGGAGAACAAATAAAGGGTGCAAAATCTGCAAGATCTAATAGCCATGACACGCCTTACAAGATGGCTGCTGCAATAAACTGGGCCTTCCACGAGGTGCGGATAGAGCAGGCCTTCAAGCGCCTTTGGTCTCAATTCTGGGCTACAATAAGCGAAAGAGCAAAGAAGGAAGTTATGGCAAACTCCACACTGACACTCCCTGGAAGTGTCCTCAACCCACAGCATGCTTTACATGGCCGTGTTTTGGCTCTGAAAGCAAGAAGTAGGAGGAAGACGACGCGGCGGGCACCTCAATCCCGGAGGCCCAGCACTGTTGGTTGCCGCAACTTACCTAAGCCTCAGTCTGCCCAGGGTCGACCTCGCACGCATGGCTCAACCCCTCGACTTGTGCAAGCTCGCTCACAGGCCTGGGGACAGAAGGGAACCATACCCAAGCAAGGAACTGCTGCCTTGTGCCTGAGTCTCCCTTGTCGCATGACAGCTCTACACTCCATACAGCACGAGTCTGTGAAAGGAAAAAATAGTCTTTATGAACTTCCCAGGAGTCAGTTCTAGCATTTATAGCTGTCATGCACAAACTGGGAGATACAGATACAGTGTGCTTTAGAAATATGTCAATTTAATGTTATACACAGGTAAATTATCAGGCTTTGGGCCTGTAAATGTAGTCCTAAATAAGGATGTAGCTAAATAAACAAATACAATGGCTACTTGATTCACAAGAACAATAAGAAAGGGACTCTATAAAAAGGGAAAATAATCAATCTTCAGTCTGGAGGGTTGCAGGCAGACTGAGCATTCAAGTCAAGAAATGCTGTTATATAGGCTTCCTTACCATGTATGTTCAGCAAGAGCACAGGGAATGGTTTGGAAGTCAACCAATCACAGTATTCAGCAAGAGCACAGGGAATGGTTAGTTTGGAAGTCAACCGATCACAGTATTCAGCAAGAGCACAGGAAATCGCTACAAATAATTAAAGTTTATGGATAATATTCAACAGCCACATTGGAAACAAGACCAACTTTGGAAAAAAATAATATACATTTCTGCTGATAGTCCTGATTTTTTTTAGTAGCCTAAATATTACAAACTGGTATTTCATTCCCCATGGCACAAGAGAAAATTCAATATTAGGGTGACAGATACATAGAATGTGACGGCGGTCGTGATGGATAAGAACCATTCGGCCCATCTAGTCTGCCCAAATTTTCTAAATACTTTCATTGGTCCCTGGCCTTATCGTAAGTCTAGGATAGTCTTATGCCTATCCTACGCATGCTTAAACTCCTTTACTGTGTTAACCTCTACCACTTCAGCTGGAAGGCTATACCATGCATCCACTACTCTCTCAGTAAAGTAATATTTTGTGATATTATTTTTAAACCTTTGCCCTTCTTATTTAAGACTATGTCCTCTTGTTGTGGTACTTTTTCTTCTTTTAAATATAGTCTCCTCCTTTACTGTGTTGATTCCCTTTATGTATTTAAATGTTTCTATCACATCCCCCCTGTCTCTTCTTTCCTCAAAACTATACATGTGAAGATCCTTTAACCTTTCCTTGTAAGTTTTATTCTGCAACCCATGAACCAGTTAAGTAGCCCTTCTCTGAACTCTCTCTAAAGTATCAATATCCTTCTGGAGATATGGTCTCCAGTACTGTGTACAATACTCCAAGTGAGGTCTCACCAGTGTTCTGTACAATGCCATGAGCACTTCTTATGACTTAAAATGACTTAGAATGACTCCTAGTGCCACCTTGTTATTTACTAAATTATGAATCGCTGGGAATGCACCAATGAATTGAAAATTTAATGTCAACACAGCTAACACAAACATTACTATTTTGTCCTTAAGTTTGCAATCCGCTGGTGAATGCTGGGGAATATTCATGGTTTTAGTGAATAATCCTGTCTGAGTGGACTGTCCTTAGTTCTCTGTTTGGAATATTTATGAATGACCTTCTAGGAATATTGTACAGAATAATAATAATTTGTATATAACAGATAAATAATTCTAGATATATCCATCACTATTCCACTATTTAAGATAAAATCAGTATCTGCGTGTTCTGTGTTTCTATTATACACATTTCTTTATCTTGCTGAAACTCCCTGTCAAGGGCAATTTCACCTTTATGATAAAATTGTACGGAAGAATCTTTTCACCATATTTCATTTCCAAGCTGCCACTCACACGTCTCAGCATGTTCTAATGTAGTCTCTGCGCTAACACTAAACGGGGCTGGCGCTGAGCTTCCTAACAATACATCTATTTTAAGCCACTTCAAAGATATCACACAATGCAACAAAAATGTCCCTGGGGACCACACTAAGCAATTTCCCAGAAAAAAAAAGGAAAATCTTAACCCATTAGATGCACTCAGTGTTTATTATACTCTCGACTGGGAATAAATCAGAAAAGGCAGAATCGAAAACCTAAAGAACTTCTCATTGTCTGGTCCTGTTTTTGTGTGCTTCATATAATAATGATATGAGAAATATAATTGTGTGCTGAAAATTGGTGTGCAAGGGTATGAATCCATTACTGCTGAACAGAAACTAATCGAGTTCTTATCTAAAATGCCACTTTAGTGCCAATATTCTATGTAAGTTATGGATTTATCACAGGCGAACGCTTATATCTTACTGCTTCACAGGAAATTTGTCTTTTCAAGTTCATATTGCAGTGTTTTTTTTAATAAAATAAAATTATTTTATATTTTTTTTATTTTTTTTTTTACAAACTCTTTGATTTTATTGGCATCCGTAGGAATACAGGACTCGTAGTCTGGGGACCAGCTGGCAATCACGAGTTAGAGAAAATATGTAAGAACCTGGAAAACTACCAGATCCCATGGGAACATCTGAGCCAGGAGGCAATGAAACAGAAGTACCCTGGAATTTCTCTGAAGCCTGGTGAAGTGGCCTGTTGGGACACCAGTGGTGGAGTTCTGTACGCTGACAAGGCACTCAAAGCAGTTCAGGTAATGGTCTTCGTGGCCTGGTGTAGAATCTGAAAACAGATTGCTGTTTTGTAATGTGTTACTTTACCAATGAGCACGTATTCGGGTACACATTTTCCAAAGCAAGCTTTTTAATGCAGCCACATGAAATCAGAGCCAATTCTTGCACAAACTGTATCTCAAGCATGAAATGTCCAAGATCAGGAGCTACTTTCATATCTTGAAATATTTCTGGATCCTAACTGATTAAATCATTTCAATCACGCCTGTTTGGAAAGTCCATGATTCACTAACACATAGTATATATTAATATGGTGCTTTGCCATACACCTATACTCATACTCATTACTTCTTAGCACTTTTATACTCTCACTCACAATGCATTATTGTGGAATACACCTACATACACTGTTCATTATTATGGATTTGGTTTGTGAACATTCTCCCAACGTTTCTTTTTATCTGCTGTGAATTACGGGACCGGGTGTTGTCTGATGCTACAGTGCCAGGGAATAATAGTTGGCTTGATGCGCACATATCTGTGCCATGCAAGGGACTTTTTCTATGTTTAAAGTAAGACACAGGGTATGACATGGATGTCCTTAACAGGCCTGGCATGTCCAGTATTAAGCAAGAAAGGAAAGCAGTCACAGGCTTCCTCCCTCTAGTAGAACCAACAGGTGACCTCTCTCTTCCACCAGACTATGTCAGAAACAAAAATAACAGCTGCTGGATAGGGGGCACTTTAAAAAAAAAATAATCCTCTGGCCTCTTTTTCTAACAGGAATAAGCATAAAAAACATAGCATACCATAACAATAAAAGGGCAATCTTTATTCTTATATAGTATCCCAAAGTACTCAAACATGCTACGTTTATCTGTACATGTATAAATAGTTTATAACATTTTCCGTATAAACAGCTTTTGTAACATGCATATAATTTATATAGGAACCGTTTCTAGAGAAGGAATTTGAAACTATTTATACATGTACAGATAAACCTTGCATTTGTGTGTACATTGATATACTATGGAAGAATAAACATTGTGATTTTATATGTATGGTGTGCCCTGGTTTATATGATTATGTTTATGTTATGTAGAGAAGGAATCTCAAGCACTGCCCACTCACACAGATGTTAATGGTATACAATTCCCAGAATTATTTTAATGCAATAGATGAAAGTTGTCACCGTTGTAGTTCAGCAACATCTGGATGGCCAGAGTTTGAGATGACTGTGACCTTGTAATCATTTGTGTGCTCTTTACAGTAACCCAACTGATGTTCTTCTGAGACACAAGTCAAACTCATGCAGGAGCAGATTCAGGGGAGGTGGACATTTTTCACAGCACACAGTGTTTTAGAACTGAACATTTATTTTGAATTTCCAGAACTGTCAGACATATTATGCTAGAAAATATTAATTATTCTATTTCACACACTGCAGGCCTCAATTAAGAAAATGGTATCACGGCAATGTTTGTTGCTGTTTGAAACCAAATATTGGGACAATGTTTTACTGGCATTGAGAAATGTTGAGAAAGCAAGTTGTTTTGTTGATACACAATTGTCTAATTCAATCTACGACTTAAGCCACTTTTACTAAGACAGTAAACTAATAGATTCTGTTGACTCTGCCAAATTATAAAACTAGTATGTGTTAACTCAAACAATAGATCGACTTCTATCTCATGTTAAATAACAAGACCTTTTGTCAGGAGCATACGAGGTGAGTTAATATTGGATAGCCTAACTGAAATGAAGTTAGAAGGATGTACATTTCAAAGTATATCTAAAATTAATTGTATAAAATTAGTGATGTTTCTTAATTTTTCATCATATTCAAAAAATATAACTTTTTATATATTGTCTCACAAATATTCCTACAGAACCCAACTTCTGGTCCATTCTCAACCCATATTATTCCCTTATCCCTAACACTAGTGAAATAATAAAGTTTGCATTGCATATTACTGGATGCTAAAATATCTACTTTACATTGAATATAAAATATCATACCTAATGGCGATATTTCGTAAATTCCGCCTTACAATCATATTGTGTTGAACAAAATAATACAGATGCAAAAAATATACTTACAAATAAATAAGGGGTATGTAACAATATAGTAAACAGTGTGCATATTATGGTATTAAAACATTTTACTCCCACCCTCCAGAATTAAATTGAGAATAAATTACTTTTTAATGGTGCACATATTGAATCTTGCCACCCTCAAATTACCCAATGCCAGATAACATGAGTAAAAAGAGGGGTTGTGGCAAATGTATCATAACAGTATAGGTGAAGTGATAGCATACTGTTCTATTATGCAACATGTCGGAGTATTATTTAAATATACAAAATATTGCATTAATATGTTCTTTTATATTTCAGGAGTGTTTCTTGCGCATGGGTGGCACCATTCATGATAATGAGAAGGTGACACATATAGAACCAGGACCAATGATTACAGTGACAACCACCACCACTTCGTATTCAGCAGAGAAACTGGTGATCACAGCAGGACCTTGGGCCCAGAAGGTCCTTACTCCTCTAGGTCTTCAACTCCCCTTAAAGGTGAGAGATTGTATTTATATATTTAAGAGTTTATTCACTAAGTGGTGACTAAAGCTTACAAACACAAATATAAATATAAAAGTGCACAGTGTAGGGTATGTAGTGATGGTGGATGCTTAAACACTAAAACCACTTCAAAGTAAACATAAAATACATACAGTAGTAGGTGGAGCATTCAATAAATGTGTAAAATAATAAAAACATACAGCAAATAGAGCAATATGCAAGAAATAGGTATATAATACATTAAAATGAGGATAATTCAACTAACAAGCCTGGAGCCAAATATAGTAATATGGTTCACATGGGAAGTGCAGTGGGACTCTTAGTAGGATGTCCCAGTCATTTATGTGGTTCTCTTTTAGGTACCTCCAAGTCTTACATGAAGAGGATGGTCCAAACGGCTTTTTGGTTCAAATGGTATACTTTATTCCGTTCATATGAAATAAATAAAAGCAAATATGTAGAAATGTCCAATAAAATCGATAAAAAGTCCTTGGCTGTTGCCAGTAAAAGTCCAAAATGTGTTTCGCCCTAGAATTAGGGCTTCTTGAGTCGGTTTAAATCTTTCCAGGCTTGCTGTTCATTTTAAATACCCTGCCAAATCTTTATTTGCAGGTGTCACTTCCGGGTTCATGGAACACATCGTGCATTCCATGCTTTCCTATGGTCACGTGCTCAGCTTGTCACGTCAATCACATGACGTACGGGTTCCCAATTGCATCTCCTTTTCGTTGTTGTGTGGGCTGTAACTGTTAGTGGAACGCTCCATGCGTTCCACAAGGTTCATCATTGGGCAGATGAGCCTTCCAGGATGTCTCCCAGCTGTCGTTCTACTCGTGTTGTGTATACTTTTACGATGGGGTGATTGGTATCTCCTGGAGTCTCTCCCAGGAGTCTTATTCACAGTATCCCAAACAGAAGCATTTAACCTTGTAGGAAAGCAAATAATCAACAAAAACTGGAATTTCTTTACAAACAAACATATAGTCAATAAAAGTGGAGACTTCTTTATAATAATATGTATGTATGTAACATTGGTGACAGGGTGATAGAGGTTCTTTTGTAGATAACCTTTGATAGTTTTTTATAGAAAGAGTGTTGAGGATACTATTACTATTATGATAATGAAATCTTTATTGCTGAATGTAGAATATGTATTAAATAATAGGTAATAAATATATTTTCATTCCTAATACATACTTTTATAACTCTGGAGGTAATAATTGTGTTGGCATGATTTTAATAAATGGTTATGTTTAAAGGGACAGGCTTATAGTCATATGATACAGAAAAATATCTATAAAAATAACTTCAAATAGAAGCGTATATTAAAAAAGGAAATGGCTCTAGGAAATGGCTCTAGTAGAGGAAAATGTGAGAGGGATGTTAAAGCCCATGTGAAGAAATAAATATATATGTATATATAAAATTATGTAAAAGTATAAAAGGTGAGTAAAGCTTATCTAGTGACTAACGGTGACTAAAGCTTAGTTTGTGAATTTTCCTAATTCGGCTATTTTGATCTGAATTTTGCAAGTCGGTTTTCAGTTGTCCACCATTCACAGATGAGTCGATAAACCCTATTCTTCATGCAGAAAAAAAATTATAATTCTAACTTCCATCTGAAAACACAAGTCAAGTGCTGTAATTATTTCTTACTTTTTTCATTTGATTTGCAGTGCGATTCTTCTAAACTGAACCACATTTAAAATGTTTCTAGGACAGTCAAGCTCCCTAGAGTAATGTATATCATTCCAATGTGTTTAAGGTTTCCCTGCCAACAAATAGGTTAAATCACTGGCCAGTTTCCTTTCTACAGAATTCACATACATACTCATAAATAACGTACAACCTAAGTGTCTTGTCACTGTTAACTTCTTCTTGTCTTTGGGGAAATCCATTTCTTTACTTCATATTTTCAGCATTGGCATGGCTAAATTCTTTCATAATATATAAGGTCATATAAGTATCAAATACTATATAACATTTTTGGGGGTTCTGTGTTTAATATTAAATGGAACATAGCTTACTAAATAATATTTTCATGTTTTAGTACGTTACTAAATGTTTCAGTCTGATCATCCAAAACATCAAAATGCTGCCAATTATATCCTTTATATTTAATTTAACCAGAAAGAAATGCATAGTCTCAAATCAGTATGAGATATTATTTGGGGGTACCCAAAGGTACATTTTTGGGGGGTAATATGGAAAAATGGACATATTAATTGTGATGGACGGAGCTCCTGTACTCCGACCAAGTGCCTCCGCCCAATCCACCTCCTAGCCGTTGGGGAGGGAGCCTGGAACGCTTCAGCTCCTGTCACCGAAGCTTGACTGGGGTCTCTCTGGAACTCTTCCACCTGGCCAGGCTTCTTCCATGCAGAAATCGTCCCCTCTGCCTATTTCTCTGCAGATTTCCTTCCAAGCAGGTAGCTTTCACTCTGCCTATTCCTCTGAAGCTCTGCTTGTAGTGATTTCAAAATGTCTTTACAAAGACATTTGCAACTCTCAGGCCTAACTCTCTTGATTTGCCCCTGAGCTAGAGGGATCATGTAGCCAGCCAACAGGTCTGAAGACTCTGTTACTGAGATACTTTAAAATCCACACAGGTCACACAGTTCCAAAAGGAACTAACATACCATTCTTTATTTCAACTCTGGACTAGCCCATATGTTCAAAGCATTTATATTGCTGTGACACTTGATTAAAATACAAATATAAAAACCATTAATAAACAAGCAATTAAAATGAATACATGCACTATATAATACCAATAACATTTTCAAACACAATATAAAGCAATTAAATATACATTTTACTACTTATTTGGTTGCCTTCATTTGCACACAAGTCTTATATAAAAGAACACACTCCTAGTCAGTCAGCAGAGGGTGCAGCAGAGTTATCTTTCAGGGACTCCTGGGACCAGATCCATAGTCTGTGGGTAGGAGGCTGTCTTTCAAGCCTCTCCAAAAGGTCATGGCATGGGAGCTTCTGTCACATATCTCCCCCTTCTAATGGAGACTAACCTGAGAGGAGACTCTGAACGGGTTTACTCCCAAATTAGTCAGTTTGTTAATCCCAAGGCCAAAGCAATAATATAATACAATTTTAAAGAGTCACTTACCAAGCCAACCTTGTCATCTCTCGTAGTATGTAACTGCAGCTGGGGAAGAGTATCAACTACACCTTTTCCCTTAAGTCCTATCAGCTGCTGGAGAGAATATAGAGTGGCCGGTGTCTCTAAGACAATGGATTGGGGATCTGGCTCACTGCCCAGCCTTCTGGTATTACACTGGTGAAGCCCATGCTCCCCTCCACAAGTACAGGACAAATAGCTTTCTTCTTTAGTAGTTGAGGACAGAGGCCAGCGGCCTCTGAAGAGGTGAAGAGGGTTTACCATTTACGCTCCCGGTAGCTCCAATTGCCGCTGGGGAGGAAGGGAGGCCAACCATCTCTGCTCCCATAAACTCCAACAGCCACTAGTGAGGGAGGCCAATACTCTCTACACCTTGCATAACAACCTGCCGCTGGTGACCTCTCCTCCTCCTGCCTATGTTAGTGCCGAATGCGCTTGAGCGTCAAGAGCCGCACACGCATTCAAACAGTCTATAGGAAAGCATTACTCAATGCTTTCCTATGAACGTCAGCGTCTTCTTACTGTGATTTTCACAGTGAGAATCGCGGAAGCAGCCTCTAGTGGCTGTCAGTGACACAGCCACTAGTGGCTGCATTAACCTTCAGTGTAAACATAGCAGTTTCTCTGCAGGGTTAAAACTAGAGGGACCTGGCTCCCAGACCACTTCATTGAGCTGAAGTGGTCTGGGTGCCTATAGTGGTCCTTTAATAGATAACCCTGCCTTACTCCCATTCTTTCATGCACTGGTGTCAACTATATCCAACGAAGAGTGCATTAATGGCATTAAGAACTAAACAAAATAACATTTATTAAGGGATACTATAGTCACCAGAACTACAGCTTAATGTAGTTTTTCTGATGAGTAGCATCATTCCCTACAGGCATTTTTTATGAAAACACTGACTTTTAAGAGAAAATGCAGTGTTTACATTTTCCCCTAGGGACACCTCCAGTGGCCACTACTCAGATGGTCACTGGATGTGCTTCCTGGGGCAGTGCTGCACAATGTGGTCCGAAGCTGGTGGCAATTTTGAAAACAGTCTATAAAACACACACTCCTCTCCTGCCTGTCACCCGGCAATTGTGCTCCCCGGACCCATGTGCCCTAGGTGGCCCTGCACCAGCCCTGAATGTATGTTGGCCCACAGGGAAATTAACTGGTAACCCGCTGTGCCAGTCCGGCCCTGACTGGGGTGCACATAGCAGAAGAGAAATTCTGGGTATTTTAATCAAAAGATATAAGAAATTCCCCAGACACTCAAAGTGTTGAAGCCGCAGGCAGTTTTAATGAAACAAAATGAATAGCCTGTTCTTTTTTGTTTCATTAAAACTGCCTGCGACTTTAACACTTTGAGTGCCTGGGGAATTTCTTTGTTGCCTTATCGTTGTGGGATTGCTGGTCCTGCTACAGAGCACCAGGGGGCTGCTGGGATTGAGTGCAGCTCCTACAATCACTTTGACACTGAAAAGATGACTAGTTACTCTATTTTAAGTATTCAGGCTAGTTGATAATAAATGTTCAAGTTTAAAGTTAAGCAATCTACAGAGAAATCTTTGCTTTCCAATATTTCAAAATTGCAAGTAAAATCTCATGTTGAGATACAGTGGAATGAGCTCACAGGTTAGCAAAGTCACGGCAATCTATGTGCATTGTTGTACTTTATCAAGATTGCAATGGGCATGAACCCCTGGCTCCAATATAGTGGAAGAAGCCCCTCCTTTCATCAGCAGTATCATCAAAGTATTAAATGTATTCACTAGGGGAATTGCTACTAAATAGTGATTTTTAAGATTTGTGTATTTGGGCAGTGGAGTGTCCTTTTAAGTTGCAGACAATAGCCAGAGAACATGCACTGTCCCCTTTCACCATCTCTCTCTTCTTCACTCTGGAATCCCTCTAGGAAGTAGGAGGGATCGTTGCTAGCCTACCATGAGGAACAATTTTTGCACTGAAAGAGTTAATATAACATTAGCCTTGCAAACGGAAATACCTGTCACAATAACCTTTCCACAATCAAAGTACTGTTATCTGCAGTAAATTTTAGAACATCTGTAGCAATCATTTTCAAAATTTATTACAAGGAAACTATTTTGTTTTGTGTTTTTTTTATTATGTAACTTTAAAGGGAATCAATCAAATTAAATTAAGTTTCTTTCTATGGAAGCTGACTCGGGGCTCGATTCTATTAGCCTTTTATAAACAAATCAATATTTCTTTAAGGAGGCTGTTGCAAAGTAAAGGCCTTTTCAATTTGAAAGTAAATGTGAATGTCTAGGTGATGAGCTTTAACATTCTCTGTGACTTGTTAAAATATCAAACCTAACTTTGTATTTAATAACCCAGTCAAATACATTTAAAGATTTAAGAAATAGCCCCGCTATCAAGCTGTTGGCATTTACATAATTAGATATGATTAGATAGACAATAATGTAAAACGCTGCGGAATAAGTTGGTGCTACCGTGTTTCTCTGAAAATAAGACCGGGTCTTATATTAATTTTAGTCACAAAAAACACACTAGGGCTTATTTTCAGGGTAGGGCTTAGAGCCAGTCTGTCAGCCGGTGTCCGCGCTGTGTAACCCCCCCAGAGACCCTCACCTCCCCCTCCCTGTAATATTCTCCCCTCTCTCCCTCCCTCCCTGTAATACTCTCCCCCCTCCATCCCTGTAATATTACCCCCCCTCCCTCCCTGTAATATTCTCCCCTCCCTCCCTGTAATACTCTCCCCCCTCCCCTGTAATATTATCCCCCCCTCCCTCCTGTAATATTCTCCCTCCCTCCCTGTAATACTCTCTCCCTCCCTGTAATATTATCCCCCCCTGTAATACTCTCCCCTACCTCCCAGTAATATTATCCCCCCCCTCCCTCCCTGTAATATTATCCCCCCTGTAATACTCTCCCCTCCCTCCCTGTAATACTCTCCCCTCCCTCCCTGTATTATCCCCCCTCCCTGTAATATTATCCCCCCCTCCCTCCTGTAATATTATCCCCCCTCCTGTAATATTCTCCCTCCCTCCCTGTAATACTCCCTCTCCCTCCCTGTAATATTATCCCTCCCCTGTAATACTCTCCCCCTCCCTCCCAGTAATATTATCCCCTCCTCTCTGTAATATTATCCCCCCTCCCTCCCTGTAATACTCCCCCCCCTCCAATTTTCTCCTCACCTCCCCTGTAACGTGGCCGAGCTCCTCTCCGGTCCGCGACCCGGCCGGACTGACAGGAAGTGCACACCCAGTGTACACTTCCTGTCAGTCCGGGCGGGTCGCGGACCGGAGAGGAGCTCGGCCACGCTACAGGGAAAGGGAGGTGAGGCAGTGCGGCAGCCGTCTGAGCGCTTTCTATAAAGCGCTCAGGCGGCTGAGGCATTTAAAGGGCCAGCAGCCGCCGGCCCTGCCTAGGTCTTAGTTTCGGGGTAGGGCTTATATTGCAGCCCACCCCGATAATCCAGCTAGGGCTTATTTTCAGGGTAGGTCTTATTTTCGGGGAAACACGGTATATAAATGCCAAAAACAATAACTAAAAAAATATATATATGTATATATAGATTAGATATATTGGCTTAAAAGCTCATTTGGGCAGGGTTCTCTTTGCCTACTGTTCCTGTAGGACATACACTTTTTTTAGAATTTGATGTTTGACTTGTTTACCAATTGTATAGTGCTAGGTTTGCGCTATATCATCAATTGTAATTGTAATTACATAGGGAGAAAGAACTAACATTGTGCTGAAACTACTTATATATTACACATTGCATGTGAGGTGCATATACAGGGGACTTTTTTTTTTTTTTTTTACATATAAGATATCGTTATTAACATTAAAACCAAGAAAAATAAAGGCTAACATGTGGAAAAGAACATGTGCTCTGTAAACATTTGCTTTTAACCCATTATGTGAGGAGATAGACATCTTTCATCAAGATATATCAGTGCTTTTATTCAGATCGGTCCATATTAATCGAATCCCCAGCCAACTCCACAAGAACAGTGTGACTATTCTAATTTTTTAAAAAAAATAAAAAAAACAATTAGATGTTCATGCTATGTACTTGTTGTGGTTCGTGGTTTTGGATAAATTAGTTTGTGCAATTCAAAGGGCTTCACAATAACTACTGTGTTAAACATTTAGGAGAACCAAGATGGCTGCCGATTATGTGCTTCAAAGGGCATCAAAATGGCCACCAGTCATCTGTCCTGGTGTACCCTAGTTACATTAACAATAGACATCACCTGGTTATACTAACAAAAGAGTTAATAGAAGCCCACATATATTTGCAAGCATTCAAAACCAACTTTTATTTTTTTACAGCTATAATTTAGATTTTTAGCTGCATAAGGTATGTCGGCAGATTTATATCCTAACATGTAATGACTAATGTCAATAATTCAGATGTGCAGCAAAATATAATGTTTAATAAAAAGATGTAAAATAAAATATAACAAATATTAATAAACATATTCTAGCTAAAAAATTGTAATACTAACTAGACAACTAGCCTTTGCATTACTAATAGTATGTTTCCCATGATTGCAGTTAAAACATGTCAAAGGCTATCCAAGTAACTTAATCTAAATACAAGTATAAAAGCTATAACAAAATGATACAGCTTTATACTTAACATCCCAGGATCTTAGATGAAATGGAGATAAAGGTTTCTGCTGCTCTACATAGATCAAACTCCATGTCCTGAATAGAACATATGGGCCTAGAGCAGGAATAGGCATAGGCAACCTTCGGCACTCCAGATGTTTAACTCGGAATTGGTTAAACTGGTTTGTTAATTAACCTTTTCAGTCTTTAGAACTGAAATTTATGCAGGGAATATCTGTTAAATGGTGAACTTATAACTTTGAGAGTTATGGACGTAAAAGCACAAATATTGTGTTAAAATGGTAGTCATATTTCATGTCCATAACAGTACTATATGGCAAAATTTTAATGGAAGGCCAGGTGTTACAGCTGTAAAGAATTAAAATGATTTTTAGATCTAAGGTCAGAACAGTTGAAACTGGAAAAATTCAAAAAGTCAGTTGTGCTTTCAGATTATTTACTCTGGCCCCAAACATGAAACTCACCTCGATCTTACCCAAAAGTCTCACTTCAGTAAACAACCCTTACAAAGTGTGCATTAGCAGGGACCAGATGATAGCTTATTAAAATGGAAAAAGATGCAAACAGGCATATGGAGTCAATTAATGTGCGTACTAAATCTAAACAAAAATGTGTACACATGCTGTAAGGATCACATTTATATGTAACAAGTCACTTATGGTGTTATGTAAGAAGACCTTTTCATTTTATCTTAGGTATTAAATGCTAATGAGAAACTGTACTGATTGATCTTACCTTTACATGTTTTGATCTAAAGGCCTTAGCAATTTGTAGATATTAAGCACTGCCTTTTAAAAAAATATGGAATACAAAAAATAAGACTAAACAAAAAAAAAATCATTATACACAGTAATGATATATAATTTACATTATCATATTACAATGATTAAGGTAAGCTATTTCTTACACTAGGACACCCCAGTAGCAGCAGTCAGCATACATGTAAGGCAATTATTAGTACTGAATTAGATATATACCGTAACTTTTTTTAAATTATTTGTCTAAAACTACAGTAAATTACAGAGGCAGGTAAATAGGGGCCAATTTGGCTCTGCAGACGGTTACAATGATTATCCATTGTATGTGTATGAGCAAAAGATTCCATAATTGAGTTGAGGAAAACATCAGCCCTTAAATCTAGTTTTTAGCACAAAGCATTAATAAATGTTTCCGTTATTATTATTACTTGCAGTTATAATTAACAGAAAAGGGAACTAGTACAAGCAACGGTAATTAGAAATAGACAAAGTAAAGGGTACAACAGGATTAAATGAAAACAGAATTTTAAGTTTCATGATATTTCCAAAATAATTTTGGGATTCAATATGTTATGGCAATGCTAGCTAATTTTAGTAGTGGGGTGTATTCTTATCAAACCTTTAATTCAAAAGAATACATTAATAATAAAAAGTTCAGTTATCATCGACTTTTCAAAGGCAGTCCTCCAGCTCAAAATAAATGATGAAATGTTTACATTAGTGTATACAAATTAGATATCCTCGTGATTGCACAGTTCTATCCATATTCTTTTAAAGCTAATATTTACATGGTTGCAGTGGCACTTAAACAAGAGACATAGAGATAAAGAGATTATAGCATTAATAGCACCTCAACCACCCCACGGAAGTGGCCACAGTGTCTGTAGCAAGCTATAGCAGGAACAGATAGCTGTGATTGGCTGAGAGTGTCATCTTGACACTCTCAATCCATCACAGCGTCTACAGCTGGTATGAATTATGGCCAGAAGGCATTATGTATGCTCTTTATCAGCCATAGCTTCAGTGTGGGCCGGGCTGTAAATAACCAAAGACCCTCTTTCAATGTTAAACTTCTTGAAAATGTTTTAACACTGAATGGAAGGCAAGACCCAGGGGGCTTCAGGCACTACAAAACAATCCAATGAGAAGAAACAGCCACAGTGTCCACAGGGTCACCTCAAAGTAGAGATCACTTTTGTGTCACATTATTACTACAGGGAAGCTGTTCACAACGTTTTTACATGCGCCATTAGACTTGTGCCGCAAAAGTTCCAAACAGCTGATACTTTAACAAAACTATTGCTATGCTTCTTCAAAATGCTACGCAGGCTACCTCTCTATAGTGGTCTCAGTGCAAATCAACTGGGGGCAATGTCACATAACAAGCAGCAGATTTCAGTTCCAGGGTCAGTTTCCAGCATTGCATCATCTGCACCAAGCACCTTTTGCTCTTGACAGAACAACTAATTTGCAGTGTACGCAATATGGTGGATGATACCACCTATACTTGTGATGTCCAGATCATGTCCAGATTATTGCTAAAACCAAGATAGCTTCCACCAGAAGCTGACAATTTTCAGGTTGGGAAACACGGTTAAGGACAGATTCCACATGAGCAGAAATGTTCAATTCTACAGGTCATCTCACGTGTGCTGGAACAAAGAAAGAGCAAAACCTTCAATGGACAATCTGTGACACTTTTGTAAGATTATCCATACTTTCTGATAGAATCTAACAAGTACTCTGTTTAGTGCCCCATCCAATCTCTTTCTATTGAACCACTGCTCCTGGCGACTAGCCATTGTCACTATCGGGTATAATTGTAGTGGAGAGATCATCGAAAGCAAAGAATAACCAAGTTTCAATTGCATTATGGAGAAATGATCCACATCCAGTTTTATCCTACTTTTCAGTCATGTGATGTCAGCTCTCTCACTCTTTTTGGCTCCCACACCTCCCAATTCATGGATGTTGATAGCAGGATTGGGCATGGAATCCACCAGTTGAACACTTCTCTGTATCTCAGATTTCTTCCTGCTCAGCGTGTGGTGAAGGAGACTCTTTATGTCAGATGAGCTTAAATTCATAAGACTTTCCGTGACATCTTCAGCAGAGCAGTGCAGTGAATGGGAGAGCTTTGTTGCCATGACCTGGATGATAAGTCCAATGGGCCAGTGGAACATAAAACTGTGAAGGCTGTGTCTTCATGTGCATGGCCAGGTACACCATTATTTCCTAAATAAGAATGGATGTGCCCATGTTCTTCTCACTGGTTTTTATCAGTTAAATATATGAGTTTCTTATATGGGAGGGAAGCAGTTACGGCCCCCTTCCGAGGCTCTGTTGGAAATCCTATTGTTAGTTGCATCTCCACCTTCTTTTTCAGTATCCCAAAATTCAAGCGGTATAATATTATATATATTATTATAGAGCAGTATAATCCAACTGTCCTCATGAATCAGATTAAAGTGAGGTGAAGAGAGGGACCGAGACAATGTCTCAGCCAATGTTTCAAATAATTTCCTGACACATTGTAACAGTGATCGCAGTGACTGGCTGTCACTGAGATCACAAGCTGCAGATTGCCACTGATTGGCCAAAGGGTAACTGATTGGCCAAAGGTCCCCCAACTGTGATCTGCAACTCGGGAGGGAGTGGGTATACGTGTGAGGACGCAAACGGCGTGCTATGCTTCCCTAACAGCGCTTCAGTCCATATGCTGCCGGATGGCGTGATAGAGTTAAAGGTTTTATATGTCTAAATTCATGCTGATTGGTTGTTTAATTTTGACTATGTTTACTGTTTCCTTGCTCCTGGAGGCATCAGTAAAGAAGGTATAAGCAAATATGAACCCTCCTTTTTTATTTATCTAAAACTACAGTAAATTACAGGAGCAAGTGTATAGGTGTACATTTATTTTAATGTCGCATATCACTCATAATACTGAAGTCTATTTTACGGGAAATTAAAGCCATCAAGGACTTCTAAAGATGTTATAATTAACTGAACCTGAACATGACAATATATTCCCCTAAATAAAAACTTCACTGTTACAAATACACACACAACCATACATACAAACTCACATGTATTTATACTATTCTGCCTAGCAGATTTTTTTATAATATATTAGATTTCTGAATTAATTAAGTGACATATTGTGTCACATCCCTTGTGTCAGTCTCTTAATTAATACATATTTAATAGGAAAACAGCACTGGATAATCTATTTATTTGGCCACAGAGGAAAATTAATAGTTGTAATGTTATTGTTTAGGTGAGCTATTAAACTCAGACACAAGATTAAATTTTAGTCATGTCATTTTCACTATTGGTTATTTGTGATGTGTTTTTATTTTATTAATATGTACTGTAAATATCTTGCAGACTCTGCGAATCAATGTATGTTATTGGAAAGAAAAAAATCCTGGGAGATCTGATATCCTGGCAAGCTCCCCGTGTTTCTTGGCTGCTGTGAGTGGTGAAGAGCATGAAATATATGGACTACCATCCCAAGAGTATCCAGGGCTCATTAAGGTGAGTGCAAGCAACTGTTTCAGAAATATTGATCTTTTAACCTATTCACTGCCTAGGCCTGTTCACTTAAAAATGAAAACCCCTTAACATTTAATTGAAGTATGAGATGGACAATAGAATGGAAAAATGAAACAAATCAATTTTGCCTATAGATTGCTGCCCAGGGACACCTAAAAAGATAAAAGATAAAATATTTTTTTTTTTTAATGCAGTTCTTTATTTTTTAGAAAACATTATATAGAAACTATCTAATATGTCTAATTGTGCAATATTTTAGACATGGTCTGACATACAATATTAGCATAGATCTAAAAAAAACATTTATGTCATATAAAGTAGGTTAGATAAAAATAAATTAAAATTGTTCCCCGTATATGTGAATTTATATTGAACATGATGGTATTTGGGGAATGCAGCAGTCTTTTTATTGTATCAGTACGTTATGTCATATTTCATAATGGATTCATTTATTAAACAGCACAAGAGAATGTGATAGTGCTCCGTAAATTATTATTATTATACTAAGGCAGGTGCTGTATAGAAATATCCTGAGCTATAGGCTATTATGCTCTGTAGTTTCTCACTCTATTGAAGTAGTGGGTTAATGTTTTTTTCCCTGATTAAAGTAGAACAGTGATGGGCAAGCGTTGGTACTCCACTTGTTATGGACTACATTCCCAATGACACTCAAAGGCAATGCAGTCCACGACAGCTGTTATGTAAAACACGGGACATGTGCTGGCAAGATAAGGTTATGATCTCAGTTTAGTTTTTCATAGTCAGGTTTGCCATGCCCTTTACTGTATACCCATACTCTACTACTCTACACCAAGATATTGTCGACTACAACTCCGCTGAAGCCTTGCCAGCATTATGGCTGTAAGAACATTATGGGAGATGTAGTCCACTACATCTGGAGTGCTGAAGGTTTCCTACCCCTGCCCTACAACAACAAATGGGCTATATTTTGGAGCTGAAAGCTAACTGAGAGTTTTACATGTCATATTTGTTTTTTGCATTCTGTTTTCAATTAGAAGTAAACAGGTCGGAATAATTTTCATTGTTGAGCAGTGTGGTGAAAGCACAACTGTATTGTGAAAAGAAGAAAATATTAAGCAGCCAATCAGATTAAATCACTATCATTGACCAGAAAATTTAGGGATGAGAATGAACCATAGGCAGGCCCGGATTAACATAGGCGCTGATGGAGCTGCAGCTCCAGGTTCAGGCCAATGGAATAGGACTGTAACGGACCGTTTTGCTCAAAAGAGGTTAAAAACCGTTTAGGCGATATTCCCCTTTTTCAGCTGCACCGACAGCTACTGCAAGCACCAATCTCCTGAACTGCAAACCCACGAATTCACCAACTCCCAAACTGCAACCAAGGGAATACTCGAAACTCCCGAACTGGAGACACACGAATAGCTGCTAGCAGACGAACATGAAAAGCCCCCAAGCGGCTTACACTGCTGGCAATCAGTCTCTAACAGCATACAGTAAATCCTCCCCCAATAATGAGACCACACTTCACTTTGCGGGTTAAGCAGGAACTGATTTACTGGGGCTAACTGCCTGGCTTTTATGCAGGTCTCCCACCTGGTGGACACTCCCGTAGGGGACCAAATGGGAGACTGGGACACAAAGGGTAAAAGGACCAATCACAGACTTACACATTTCAACCATCCCACAATGCATCACAATCCCTCCTCTCTGCTCTGGAGATAATTGAGAAGTAATTCAATTATCTCCAAAGACAGAGGCAAAACTCCATTAACCACATGGCAGAAAACAAACAGTAAAAGACATAAAATTACCTACAGTTACATTCAGTACATAAAACATATACGTTCTACATATCCCCAGATAGCTCAGGTCTGAGCGCACATTATTAAGCGAATGGCGCTCAGACCACACGAATACAGTTTAAACGCCATGGAGCCAATGTCTTTACACAGTCAGTTTCATGCGAATGGGCTCCATGGGATTCCTATCTGGGGTACAACACACTCAAGCAAATCTACCGAACACCCAGCAGAAAAGCACAAATAAGTCTTTTCTGCAGGGAAAAAGATGTCTTTTAACATGGGGCCATAGTCCAAAGGCAGCAGGCGAGCAACCAGGCTTCTCCGGTGTACAGTGGTGAGGTTGGTTTCGCCACAAGGACCATTGATTTTTTAATTAATTTTTTTACTTTTTTTTTTTTACAAGAGATAACTCTGCAATATTATCACTAGTTAGTAGGGTTCGCTGTGTGTGTGTGTGAATAGCGGCAGGGATAGGAAGTTACAGTATATACCTGCATCTCCCTACTTACTGATCCGTGGGAGAGCAGCTACACAGCACATAGAGTCCAGACAGCAGCTCCCAGCCTGCAGAGACAGCCTACAGCTCCAGGAAGTTAGGGATGGGGTAAAGGCTGCAGGGAGACATGGGGACACTGAGACACTAGGGGACACTGTGAGACATGGGGACACAGGGAGAGGCACTTGTGGACACTTGAAGACACACATCCCCATGTCTCACAGTGTCCCCTAGTGACTTCGGGAAACCTGGGAGACATGGAGACACAGACACTAAGGAACACTGGGTGACATGGGGACACTGGGAGACAAGGAGACACTGGGAGCAATCCATCTCTTATGTCACTCCTTGTGATTTACACCATGTGATGTCAATCATACATAATTAGTTGTGCTAATTAGGAAGGCCTGTATTTTTTTCCAAGGTGGCAATCCTGACTACTCTTCACATACTCTTGCTTACGTATGGAAACTTAAGAGGAATATATAGAAACACAACTTATGTGGAAACAAGACTTATGTGAAATGAAATTAGTTAAGGTAATGCTGACTTTGGTCTCTCTAACACTGTGGCGTGTTCCCTTTCTTCTACACTCACAACATCCACCTTTTCTCTGTCTCAGACTGTATACCAGAAGCTTCTGCCTGCTAGTAAGAAGGTAAGGAGACAAGTGGACATGTGAGTGCTAGGGGACAGTCCTTAGAACGCATGGAGCGAGCGCATCATTAAACGCATTTATGCCAAGCTCAGGATGCTGTTGGCCAGCATGCATGATTGGCAGGCAACCTGACATGCATTCATGCCAGGCTAGCCTTCCAATTCTTTGGGCAGACATGCCTCCTTTTTGGGCATGTTTGTCCTTTTCGGTAGTTCTGATAACATAATCCGCGTCAGTGGCACACCCTTTTACACCGCTCATTGACTTCCTGCTTCCCTGGACACTGCTGTTAGGGGGTATAGATTTACTTGAAAGATGAAAGCATGAATTAGAGAGAGATTAGTATATTTTAAGAGAATCTGAGGTCTCATAGCTGCATCCTATGAGTTTCCCTCTGGCAACATCTCCACCAGATACATAACACTTGAGAGGTAGTCTACTATAAAATGCTCACTTTATGGTGAAGGCTGTAAAGTAAGGCATATTCAATAACATTTACATATATTTACATATATATTCATATTCCGCTAATGGAACTCTTTTATACAAAATCACCTTATGATTTAGCATAACTGTGCTATTAATATGTTTGCAGCTTTAGTGGTTTTAAAGAGTTCTCTCTGTCCCTCTGTTTTAATCCTTGCTTTTATCACTCAAAAAACAACTCTATTTTATTAGACCAGATTCAGTAAACGGAAATAGTCTTAGTTATTTTAACTAATTAAAACTGTGAATAAAGCAATTTGTGATGTATTTGGACTTTGAGGGGTTTAGGTCCACCAAATAATCGAAAAATGTATAAAGATTGGACACAGGGCTTTCCTGTAGAGTTATTGGTAGTAGTATCGTCTCTGATGAAGCCTGTGTATTGGACCAATAAATATGTTTTTATAACTGATCTGGGGTTGACGATGTTTTGTTGATATAAGGATCAGGGAACCACAAAACATTTTTTTATGTCTTTATTTTTTATTTTTATTTTCATTATTTAACCTCTGCTCTCTAGTGAGTATACAGAACATGATAATTATAGCTGTAGATAGTGTTTGCTGGACTGTGAAACAGGAAGGGTGAATTTCCCTACTTTACTGAAACAAATTATCCAACAATGCAGAAAATCAAACGAAACAAAACAAACAATATATATGAGTATTAATATAATATATTATTATGATCCAATGCACAGTTTGTGAAGTTACAATTATTCTAATACAGATTAAAAATTTAGCAATTTATTTTTCATAACCTACTTCCATCAAGTTGAATAATTGAATTTGCTTTTATAATACATGAAGTAATATACATTTCTGTTAGTTGCTTCCTTTGTTTCTCTCTACAAAATAATAAATTAAAACTAAAGGGTTTGCTCACTAAACACTGAATTGGAGTGAATTGAAAATTGAACTGCACAATGCAGATTAACCCCTTAAGGACACATGACGGAAATATTCCATCATGATTCCCTTTTATTCCAGAAGTTGTGTCCTTAGGGGGTTAAAATATCTGTAGTAGAGCTTCCTGTACCCCGGCTGGGTCCCTCCGCCACCGCCCTTTTCACTCCCAGTAACTGGACGGCACACAGTTCTGAGAGTACAACTGATTTTAATGAGCCAAACTAGTCCTTTTATGCACAGACCCCTCCCAGGAATCTCTGTGCCTGGAAGATAATTGAATTAAAGACTGGTAAGTTATCTATTTCCCAGATACAGAGAGCCAAACATAAAAACATAAAAGTACACCAAAACATAATAAAAACATACAGTAACCCCAAATGTCTTATATCCCCAAACAGTCCAAATAGTGCTCAGATCCATGCAGTGTAGGGGAATCGCCATAAGGGTAAAGTTCTGACCGGCCGCACACTTTGTCCTATGCCCAAAATAGTTCCAGAGCAATGTGTGCTTTGGCCGGTAAACTTTAGGGAGCTCCTGCCACTGGAATACGTGGTGCTCCGCCTGGTTCTCAGGGAGCATTTGTTCCTCTTAGTCTCAGGCATCTTCCCTCCAAAAAGAGCTCTCCTGGCAGGTTGGCAAGTGGGTTAAAATACCGAAACCAGATGACTGGGAACCTCAAAGTCCTGATGCTGAGATTAGTTCCATAGCTGTCGCTGCTAAGTACCGCTGAGGACCATTCTTGGGTTTGTTCGTACGAACAGATGATAGGGAGTGAGTGTTCGGTTCAATTCATTAGAGGGAAAGTGCAGAATCAGAGGCACTGAGGGAAAGACGCTGGAGGCGGCCAGGCAGGTTAAAGGACCACTATAGGCACCCAGACCACTTTAGCTTAATGAAGTGGTCTGGGTGCCAGGTCCCTCTAGGGTTAACCCTTTTTTGTATAAACATAGCAGTTTCAGAGAAACTGCTATGTTTATATTAGGGTTAATCCAGCCTCTAGTGGCTGTCTCATTGACAGCCGCTAGAGGCGCTTGCGTGCTTCTCACTGTGAAAATCACAGTGAGAAGACGCCAGCATCCATAGGAAAGCATTATGAATGCTTTCCTATGAGACTGGCTGAATGCGCGCGCGGCTCTTGCTACTCATGCGCATTCAGCCGAGTAGGAGGAGAGGAGGCGGAGAGGAGGAGGAGAGCTCCCCGCCCGGCGCTGGAGAAAGAGGTAAGTTTAACCCCTTCCATCCCCTAGAGTCCGGCGGGAGGGGGACCCTGTGGGTGGGGGCACCCTCAGGGCACTATAGTGCCAGGAAAAGGAGTATGTTTTCCTGGCACTCCTTTAACTCCTGAACAGGGTCTCAGGACATGGATCATAGTCGGTGGGCAGGAGTCCCGCTTCCGCACTCCTCCAGGAGTTCATGGTAAACGTTTGTGTTAAAGAGCGTTTGTCACAATATCTAACAGGGAAAAAATCTTGAAACTAGGGTTTAGTCACAACTTGGGCTATTTTACCATACAGTTTGTCATTTGTGGAGGGGACACACATAATACTGCCATGGCACACTAACAGTAAAGGAATATATTAGTAAGTATGAAATAATTTTCCTGTTTTCATGCAATATCCATGGCAGCACTTACTCATGGGTTATACCCAAGCAAATTTCAGGGTGGTAAAATAACTTTCAACTTGAGCCTTTGTCCAAGCCATATTGAAAAAATTGGAGAATGACTGAGGCAGAGACACTGGAAGTATCAATCTGATTCCTAATATCCCAGTCAAAAAAATATGTCCCATATGCAATGATGTAGACTTTTTCCTCGCTCGCATACGAGTAGAAATCAGGAGAACCCTTGTTTCTAAATCTTGTTTTTTTTAAATCTCCACACCTTCTGAGGATTGTGATGGACAAAAGGACCCTGATATAGGAGAACCCAAAATTCCTTGGAGAGATAGCAGAGCTGCTATTGTCAGTTGCAAGGACTCCTCTGCCAATAAGGTATTACTGCCAGAACTTTGGTCCCCTCCTGTGATATCTTTTGTAGGACTCGAAAGTCAGAGGAAGTGGAAGATATATATAACATTTTCTTAAATTCCAAGGATGTGACATAGCATCCGCTCCCTCCGACAGAGGGTAAAAAGTCAGAGAGAAGAATCTTTCCACCTGGCGATTCGCAATAGTAGCTATAAGGTCCTCTTGGGTTCCCCATCTGCCGACAATATTCAGGAATGCTTGTTGATAAATACTCTATTACCCTGGGTATAAATAATTAATTCCCTCTAGTAAGTAAATCCGTCGTAGTGTTCTTTGACCCTGAGAGATAAATTGCTGAGATACCTTCTAGGTGGCACTTGGCCCAGATCATCAGAGGATGAATGGTCGTATAAGATGAGAGCACCTTGTTCTTTTTCTCCCATGGTGGTTTATGTAATACACCACTGTAGTGTTAGCAAGTACAAAAGGTAGGATAAGTGCTAAGAGAGCAATTAATATAAACAGTACATTAAGCTGCAAATACTGAAAGTAAGGAATACCCCCAACACCTGAAAAGAATCAAAACAACACAAAACACAAAAACCAGGTTGAGCTGAATATTGTATGTATTAAGTCCAATTCTTTGGAAGATCCTGGCTTGGATTCGTCCAGGTTTTAGTTGGTGATAAGTATATGTAATAAAACAGAAACTAACCAGTTATAGTGCAAGTAGCCAAATACCTAGAGTAGGACACACAACAAGGATATGTGGGATCACACTCACATTTGCTAGGGCTATAGACCAGCTCTGAGTAAAACAGCGTACAGTGGTATAATCCCCACTGATGGATATGTAGCTCCTTAGGGGTAAGTCTCACAGCATCCAGATGAATATAACATAGTAAAACATAAAAAAGAAAACAATAGTGCTTACTGTGTAAAACCAAAAACAGGGTAAAAATATAAATGGTAATTTACTCACATTTAGTAGAGCAGTAACACCACTCAAGAGGTAGATTCTCCACACATTATGTGTGTGTTTTAATATTGTTTTTAAGCATTAAAGTTTATTTGGCTTACACCTCTTTTATAGTGCATGTATTATACTTTTTATGCTTTACATTACTTTTATTGTTTTACATTGTTTCTGGCACATGTAAAAACTCCTGAAGTATCTACTCCACTCCACATCCAATCCCTGGCAAGGATTGCCCTCGGGGGAATCTACACAACATTATATCTTTGGTGGGGTCATACCACCCAAGCACTATCTCTCGAGTGGTTTTACTGCTCTACTAAATGTGCCCAATGTTTTAGTCCTATTGTAGATGACATCGACCCCAACAAACACATAAATTGCTTGTCTGTTATCCACTTCCTCTGTGAGAAACTCCTTCTTGTTGATTGTAGACAAACTACACTGCAATGAAAGTAAATGCAAAATACTACCTGCAGTTAAGATGTTCCAAGGAACAACATAATCTAGTGAAAGGGCACAAGAGAAAATATCATTAAAGAATTCAGTCAGACTTTTAAACCCAGTGTCCCTGGATAAAAAAAAATCTAAAAAAATAATCAATGAAAAGATTATTATATTAAAATAGTTTTGTTGTATTATATCTAGTATTATTATTGGTGTAAAAATCACTGCCTTACAACCGGAAACCCAGGTTTGAATCCCATTCAAAACACCTCATCAGTAAGTATCCTTAGGCATGACAATTAAGGCTATAGATATGCCTATCTCAATCGTCATAGATTGTAAGCTCATTTGAGCAATGTCTTCTACCCCTTTCTATAACTGTAAAGTGCAGCATAATATGTTGTTGCTATATAAATAATAAATTGTCTTCGATTTTCATACTTTTTAATTTAATGTGTCCTTTTCATTAAACAGATTTGCCTCCACGGTGGAAATGAGGCAGAAGTAGAAGAACGAGATCTAGTGGTAGAAGATCCAAAAGTTAAGGATATCTCAATTCTCTGCAGATTCATTAGCAACTATCTCCCAGACTTACACCCTGCGCCTGCTGTCGTTGAGCAATGCATGTATACGGTGAGCATATTTGGAACATGTTGGCGCTATGTAAATAATAGTACGTGTCCTGTGATGTTGGGGTAAACAAGAGTAAATATCAATCTAAGAAAGAATAAGTAGATTTTTCTAGCAATTTCCATAGAGAAAATCAATGAGAGCTAATATTTGCTTTATATATAAATGAAAAAAAAAACTGTTGGAGATTGTTTTGTTACAACAGCAGCAAAGCCCTTTAGCCAATCAATGCCATTTGGGTCACCTGACTCTAGACTAAGGTTAATATGGAACAGTGGTTCATCACTTTTATTGGCATGGAGGCAAATGATAAACATGGCATACACTTGCAATCCATTTTTCAATAGGTATTGATGAATGAATAATATATAGCAAAATAACTTCAGCAAAACACCTCCATTGGACTGCCCCATTGTCATAGATGTCTCCATTGAATCAAGGATGGCAGTACTGCTACAGTAAATGGTTTATTGTGGCAGTTTCATGGAAACTGACATATATATCATACATGTTCCATCCAATGGAGGCCTAGTGACAAATGAAAGAACCACGCATGGACATGGACCAAAATCACATCTCATAAATCATAGGAAACTCAATAGTAACACAAAACAAATCATCATTTATATTTACAAATATGAACAGGCTGCACATATACACACCTCCTACCATTAAGATGTGGCAATGCACAGTAGTTGTTCTGGTGAATATAGTTAGTCCCTTTAAGCTTTTTGCAGTAAACACTGTCTCTCCAGTGGCCACTCGTCAAATGTCTACTAGAGATGCTTCCTGGGGCAGTGCTGCGCAGTGCAGCACTGACATTCAGTGTCTCCATGATGAGATGCTGATTGGCCAGGTCGGCATTTGGCTCTGCCCCCAGCCCGCCCCATTGGCAATGTCAGCCAATCCAAAGCTTTCCTGAGTTCATCACTTCTAATGTCAGCGAAGGCGGGAGATCAAGGAAAGAGCCAGCACCAAAAGACTGGAATAAAGGTAAGATTTTACTATATTTAGGGAAGTGGGGAGGTCAGGGGGTGGTATATAGGGGTTTTAATACTATAGAGACAGGAATACATGTTTGTGTTCCTAACTCTACAGGGAGTGCAGAATTATTAGGCAAATTAGTATTTTGACCACATAATCCTCTTTATGCATGTTGTCTTACTCCAAGCTGAATAGGCTCGAAAGCCTACTACCAATTAAGCATATTAGGTGATGTGCATCTCTGTAATGAGAAGGGGTGTGGTCTAATGACATCAACACCCTATATCAGGTGTGCATAATTATTAGGCAACTTCCTTTCCTTTGGCAAAATGGGTCAAAAGAAGGACTTGACAGGCTCAGAAAAGTCAAAAATAGTGAGATATCTTGCAGAGGGATGCAGCACTCTTAAAATTGCAAAGCTTCTGAAGTGTGATCATCGAACAATCAAGCGTTTCATTCAAAATAGTCAACAGGGTCGCAAGAAGCGTGTGGAAAAACCAAGGCGCAAAATAACTGCCCATGAACTGAGAAAAGTCAAGCGTGCAGCTGCCACGATGCCACTTGCCACCAGTTTGGCCATATTTCAGAGCTGCAACATCACTGGAGTGCCCAAAAGCACAAGGTGTGCAATACTCAGAGACATGGCCAAGGTAAGAAAGGCTGAAAGACGACCACCACTGAACAAGACACACAAGCTGAAACGTCAAGACTGGGCCAAGAAATATCTCAAGACTGATTTTTCTAAGGTTTTATGGACTGATGAAATGAGAGTGAGTCTTGATGGGCCAGATGGATGGGCCCGTGGCTGGATTGGTAAAGGGCAGAGAGCTCCAGTCCGACTCAGACGCCAGCAAGGTGGAGGTGGAGTACTGGTTTGGGCTGGTATCATCAAAGATGAGCTTGTGGGGCCTTTTCGGGTTGAGGATGGAGTCAAGCTCAACTCCCAGTCCTACTGCCAGTTCCTGGAAGACACCTTCTTCAAGCAGTGGTACAGGAAGAAGTCTGCATCCTTCAAGAAAAACATGATTTTCATGCAGGACAATGCTCCATCACACGCGTCCAAGTACTCCACAGCGTGGCTGGCAAGAAAGGGTATAAAAGAAGAAAATCTAATGACATGGCCTCCTTGTTCACCTGATCTGAACCCCATTGAGAACCTGTGGTCCATCATCAAATGTGAGATTTACAAGGAGGGAAAACAGTACACCTCTCTGAACAGTGTCTGGGAGGCTGTGGTTGCTGCTGCACGCAATGTTGATGGTGAACAGATCAAAACACTGACAGAATCCATGGATGGCAGGCTTTTGAGTGTCCTTGCAAAGAAAGGTGGCTATATTGGTCACTGATTTGTTTTTGTTTTGTTTTTGAATGTCAGAAATGTATATTTGTGAATGTTGAGATGTTATATTGGTTTCACTGGTAATAATAAATAATTGAAATGGGTATATATTTGTTTTTTGTTAAGTTGCCTAATAATTATGCACAGTAATAGTCACCTGCACACACAGATATCCCCCTAACATAGCTAAAACTAAAAACAAACTAAAAACTACTTCCAAAAATATTCAGCTTTGATATTAATGAGTTTTTTGGGTTCATTGAGAACATGGTTGTTGTTCAATAATAAAATTAATCCTCAAAAATACAACTTGCCTAATAATTCTGCACTCCCTGTATAGTGTTACTTTAAGGAGAGGTAGTGAACTAGTAGTACTACAATATTTTGTTATTTATGTACAGATATAGGTATCTGTGTTGGAAATAAATAAAATCAAGTTGGAAACTGTTTATGACATAGAGTATTCCTTTAACTCTGATCAAAAACCCAAGGAGAGTTAAGCCTCTGTTTGGTATCAGTTTTCCAATTAAGGCGTCAGTGAGTTATATGTCAATATCTATTCAGAGTATTAAAGAGCTGTACATCCAGCTAGCATTTAGTTGATGGCCTGATCTTTTCATCTTATCATCTTTTTATATTCCAGAATTAATATGAACCAGCAAAAAATTAACAAGGCAAAACATTGTTATTATTATTTTTTTCTTAGTTTGAGGCAGTTCCAAGGATGATATTTCTTGGATTGGCACCTTTACATGTTATGTTGTTTAACTCCAGAAAATAAACATAGCCTGAGTATGTACAGCAAGGAAAATACCTAGCTGTGCCAGAGCAGTGAGTGGTATAGCAAGATGAAAATGTGGAGTCTTGTATTTAGTTAGGAGCGAAAGAGGGTGCATTGGGTTAATTAGCAGCGCAGCTGCAGTTTTTGTAGTAAGGTAAAAATTCAAGACTTTGTGTTGAGTTGTGTTAAGCTATATAGATTATTGTAATCGGTAAGGTCCAATCATTTAATGGTTATGGAATACTGTATATTATAAATGCTACACTAGAAGTAACTATCAGCAATGCCAAAAGTATAAATAGCTGCTATGGGAAATGGCACATAGAGTCCAGCTCATAAACAGGTGTAAAACAATTCAAGACATGACTATTGCGGTTACATGGAATTCTTACCAAATTGAAATATACTAGGAATTCAAATATGAGCATGAGAAATGAACTATTAGCAGCTACCAGTTAGAGGTGCCATCAGACACTTTGGAGCATCTTGGGAAAACCTAGACATACCCATCCAAACATATGTACACACAGCTATAAAGATAGATAATCAGAGAGGGCTGAGTCTAGCAAGAGACGAGGAAGGTCGCATGGCGGCAGAGCTCCCGACTCCAAACGAGCTAAATCGCCGCAACCAGAACCCGACCACGACCCAAACACTCCCCGGAGTGCCCCACGGCTTACCCAATCCACATGGGCAGAAAAACAAAGAAGCAAAAGCCTGACAAGCCCCGTCTGGGTATGAATATCGGGGACATGTGGAAGCAGGCCCATGAGACAGCCGGCGCAACAATGGCGTCCCTACACGGAGGCTGCTCCGATTTCTCGGATGGCGCGTCTGATGAAGAAGAAGGGAGCTGCATGCCGATTAAAGCTCCACTACCGCCAGACAGGCCTCGAGTACCTGCATTAGCTCCCACACCGGTGACCATGGAGGCCATCAGGGAACTCATGGCCGCTCATCACAGCAAAATCTCTGCAGAAGTGGCCACGATAAGGGAGGATCTGAAAGGCCTCTCAGCGCGGCTCGGGACCGTGGAATGCACCTCTAGCGGCCACACCAGCCAGATAGAGGAGCTGAAAGCAACAGTACACGACCTCAAACAACTGGCAGCACTACATGACCAGCAACTGGCCACACAAGAGGATAAGCGACGGCAAAGCAATCTAAAACTACGAGGGGTCGCAGATTCTGTACCCGAGGCCGAGCTCCCACATTATGCTAGGCGGCTACTGACTGCGCTCTTAACCCCGAAAGTGGCCAAATCCATAATATTGGACGACATCTTCCGTATACCACGGCCAACTACAGCACCACCAGCTGCCACAGGGGACATAATCCTCCGATTTCAAAGCGCAAGGGACAAGAGGGCTGTTCTAGAAGCCACCAAGGGCCTAACAACCTATTCTTTTGAGGACATGACTCTGTCGTTTTATGCAGATCTCTCAAGTGGAACGCTGAACTGGAGAAGATCCCTCAGACAGCTTACATCCTTCTTGAGGCAGAAATGACTCAGGTACCGCTGGGGTCCAGGGCGCGCACTACACATAGAAGGCGCAAGTGGCCCTCTAGTGGTGCAGAACATACAAGAGGCCACAAGGACACTGGAAGACATGCAGCTGCCCCTGACGGCACCGGACACTGCTAATCCACCGGCTGGAACTACAAGCAGCCCAGGGAGGGGCGCAGTTGACGCGCCAATCTTTGTGCCACGACGGCCCCCCAACAGGACCACGTGCGGCTCCCACAACCTGAAACAGAACAAACACTACCGGGACGCTTTCTCTCTCTTTTCTTTTACCGGGCAACAACCTGGCCCACTGCCCAACAGATGAGAACACCCATCCACAGCGAGAGTAATCGAGACTGTCTGCTCGCATTTTTATTTTTATTAGGTTTTTTTTTGTGTTTATTGATGCTGACTCATACCAAATGTTTACCACACCTGTATAGACACCCATATTTACAACACGTATCTAAACAACCAGATCAGGCAGAGTCCGTTTAAAATATATGCTTAAATGCCTGACCCACCACCTTAAGCACGGCATAACCTTCCAGACAACATTACATAACATGTCACTACCATGTTTTCCCTTAAAAAACTTCCGAACGTTGTCATACAGTGGCATCCACAATAATGCCCCAGCCTGCACCTAATAAAACCCCAGCCTGCACTTACTAACGCCCCAGCCTGCATTTATAAGGCTCTTAGCCTAACCACGCACGAACGGTGCCCTTTTGACATGGCTGGCAGGAGCTTTGAGAGAGGCCCCACTCATTTAGATATATTAATTTCCAAACAGTATAACATAAGCACAATCCTTTTTACATCGCCCATACGCTCACAACCTATAATGTTACAATATAAACATGAGCTACACCTTTCACATGCTGACTAATTGTTAATAAATGTTGGGTATCATGCTGGTCAACACTGTTGGGACATGACGAGCCCACCTGATCTTTATTTCCATGCACACCATAATATGACATTGCGCATAGCTATTACATGTTCCTTCCTATTAAGCAACACCTGTCCTGGCGTCACTTTGATATGCCTGTTTTGTTCTCTTTCGGTAAATTTATTTTGTTAAATCTTTTTGGTTAAATCGTGAATTTCTCACTCAAACAAAAACAAAGTGCAACGCATAACAAATATTTCACCAGAATTGTCTTTATTTGCCTACTACTGTATTCTTATGTGACCACCTTGACAAATGTACCTACTTTTGCACTTACAAAAATAAAGAATTAAAAAAAAAAAAAAAGATAGATAGATAGATAGATAGATAGATAGATAATCAAAGATACACAACTTTCCAGGTACCCACTTCAATACAAATTTCCAGATACACACACATCCAGGCGCGCACACACACACACAAAGACTCACTGTCATACACAGTGTCGCATATATATATACACATTCTGAAGGTCACACACAAAAAATACCAGATGCACACTGTTAGTTAGTGCTCATAAGCATATATCAAACTTCTCCTGATGCACTTGTCATAGAACACCAGGAACACAAAGCTGTATTACTAAGTCTATAGTGTCCCTCTGCTCCCGCTCCCCCCCCTCCTTTGCCCCTCCACTGCGGCTGTGAAAGGGTTAAAAAATCATTTTCTCACTTACCTTATTCCAGCACAGGATTCCCTGAAGGGGAGCCTAATGTGCATGTGCAATGAGCGCAGTGCACATTAAGCGTTTCCTATAGGGAAGCATGGAATCGTTGCTTTCCTATAAAGGATTTTACGACTCTGGATGTCCTCATGCAATGCAAAACAGCAGGAAGCGCCTCAAGTGGTTGTTTGGTAGACAGCGACTAGAGGCAGTTTCTCTGAATTGGCAGTGTGTTACATTGCAGAGATAAGGGGCACAGGGAAACTGCACCCAGACCACTTCAATGAGATGAAGTGGCCCGGGTGCCTATAGTGTCCCTTTAAGCATCACTACCATTTTAATTTGTATGTTATGCATGTACATGATTGACTGATTGCTGCATATGTCAGTGTTATGTTAGTAACTTTTAGTCCTTTTCACTGGATGGAGCTGAGCCGTAAACTAAAGAATATAGAATAATGGAGGCAAAAGGTTGGGAATGTGCAGTGTAGCATTAAAATAATGTAACATTAACATCATGTATTGTTATGTTTATCAATCTTTCCTTCATTTAGGTCACCCCTGACCAAAATGCTATATTAGATCACCATCCACTGCACAAAAATATCACCATTGGAGCGGGATTTTCAGGTGAGATGAAACAATGCAATAAAATATTGCCTTAAAATGCAACTTGTTCCAGTGGTAATGCCATTTCATTCTTTTACAATAGGTCATGGCTTCAAGCTATCTCCTTTGATTGGAAAGATCTTGAGTGAGCTCTGCACCGGGGCACCGCCATCCTACGATCTGAAACCATTTCAAATCACTCGCTTCAAATAACTTTCCTTTAACCAATAGAAATAATACATGTCTGTGTGTTATTGTGGCTGATCAGTCATTGTGAAGATGTTTGGAATATTGAATCTGCATTAACCAGAATGTTTGTCAGGATATATCTAATTTCACACCGCGATCAGTTGCTTATTTTATTGTAGAATGGAAGACTAGGCAGGAAGTTATTTGGATCATATAAAAGAGATTGAGGAGTAAACGAAAACAAGAACAAGGTTGACAAAGATTAGGTTGAGTTGGGGAAACGACTTGTAGAGAGATAAAGAGGACAAAAAGAAAAAGGAAAGCAGGCAACAATGATCTGAGTACAAAAGGTGGTAGAGTTTGATGGAGGCAAGGTAAAAAAAAAATGTGGACAAAAAGATGGGAAGAATCAGTAAAGGAAGACTTTGGGAAAAGGTGTAAGAAAAGGAGACAAATGTAGGAAAAACTGTCAACAGAGTGCTATAAAACTATATATAGAAAAAACTAATAGAGAAAGGGTGACAAGATACACAATGCTTATATATAATCCAAACATTTTATATGTGGTAGATACTGTGATGATGATTTTAACATATCACATAGTAATAAAAGTAATAGTAATAATAGTAATAATAGTAATAGATAGTAATATCTGGACTGTATAAACCTCATTAAGTGACCACAGGAAAGCATACAGTTGAAGAGAGTATATTAAAGCAGTTTATGTAGTAAGTTTTGTAGTTGTGTCCCATGTTATGTTTAGTGTAGGATCCACCAATCCTGTAATACTATGATGTAGTGGTGATCTTAAACACAATATAGATATGATTATAATTAAGTCAAGTGAGTGTACGTAGACTTGAAAGATTTCATACTTTATTATAATTTAGTCACACATTATTTTTGTCTGTGTACATTTCCTTAACCCCTTAAGGACCAAACTTCTTTAATAAAAGGGAATCATGACATGTCACACAAGTCATGTGTCCTTAAGGGGAGGGACACTATAGGCACCCAGACTATTTCATCTCATTGAAGTGGTTTTGGTGCAGTGCCCCTGTCCCCCTTAGTCCTGCAATGCAGTGTTTACATGGCAGTACTAAGACTGCCTTTTGTGGTTGTCTACCCGAGGAGGATGTGCAGCATCAGATAAAAACCCATATGAAAGCATGAGGATCCCATCGGATATCGGCACTGGAATCGGGTATGTGAACAAAGGGTTTGTTTTTTAACCCTTTATGTGCCAGGGGGCACAACTACAACTTTGCATTCCTAACACTATAGTTTTGTTTTAAATGGTCACACATGATCCCTAAAGCACTTTAGATTGCTGAAATCCTTTATGTGTAAAGAGTGTGTTCTCTCTTTTCATTTTACAAAGGTGAAGATTTCATCAGAAATGCTCCTCCCCCCCCCCTCCCCAGACTGTCTTAGCTGTAGCTCAGTAAAGTTAAATTCAACAGCTTTGCAAAGACTTCTCATTGAGCTGCATAAAGGAAGACTGTGATTGGACATCAAAAAAAAGTCTAGGTTGGGGATCAAGGGGAGGGGTTACAAAGGAGAACTGCAGCTTTTGCGAGCTGTTTTTAGATATATGCCAATGAAAAAATGCATAATTGGATGCATACATGTTTTAATTTGGGGCATGTATTCTAAACAGTGATTTTAATTTTTTCCTATGTGGGCAGTGGAGTGTATAACTTTAACGTGCTACTCCAACATCCATGACCATGTCTTCTTTTATAAGTGGTGCCTATTGAGGGAGGAATCTGGCTGTGCAGTGTTTCTGCCTGAACTCTGCTCTGTCAATTCTGTGCATATGTTATGTTTGTCATCAGCACACAATGCAGACTGGTGACAGCCTTTCTCTAATTTCTAATGTGTCCCCTCTCTGTTCTATGTACACAAAAATTCAAAATACTCTCTGTGCATTGCTCATCTTTCCTCCTCAACCCAGGGTTCTGGTTTCTAACAAAAAACTGGTCTCTAGAACCTATTATTATGGATGATATCTGGTCTAACTATTGAGCTGCGCCCTAACTGCCTTGTGTGCCTCATCGGACTTGAACCATCTGTCGTTAACTGCAAGGTTTTAATGAAACCCCTTGTGTACACACAAATCTATCTAAAAATTATTCATGGTTAGGGGATAGCCACTAAACGTTGATTTTATTCATAGATCAAGCAAGAAATGACCAATAGAGGGGGGAAAACAATATTTGTATAATATATCTTTAATAACTATATAAATATATGAACATTGATTTTTCTTTATGATTTTCCTTTATTGGTTACTTCTCGCTTGATCTGTGGACCAAATGTTGCAAAAATCCACCTATCAGTGTACATCAAAATATATACATACATATTTATATTTTGCAGTACACTGATTGGGTCAATGTTCACACTCTATTGGTTTGTCTGGGTTATTTTTCCCAATACGATCCCATGGGTGAAATGCATCTGAACCAGATTGCTACATGTATAAAACCTGAATTGCCCAAAAAGAAAACCGAAACAAAATTCAGACAATTCGATTTGAACAAACCATTTTTTTTTTTTTTTACAATGCACACGTCTACTAGTAACCAGGGACTATTCTTTTTATACCATGTGCAAGGGTTTAAAACAATCTTAGCAATCTAATAATGCTAATTAAAGGACATGTGTTAAATTATTATATACAATATTTGATGAAACCCTACTGATTAATAATATAAAATTGAATATTTACACAAATATTAGCATAACACATTGTTTTTATGTTGTATCTACACGGTTTTAGTTTTTTACTGTTTTGGTGAGATGTCCAGTTTACTATACGTGTGATAGGGTTAACCAAACGTCTCTGTAAAACGTCTCTATTAAATGTTATGTACACACTAAATAAACTAAATATACAAGCATTCTTGAAATATCCTGATTCCATGCACCTTCATATCAATGATGTCATTATGGCTGATGTGAAATTGAATGTGTGCATACATAAACTGATCTCATCAAGAACAGGAAATCTGTAGAACCAGAGCCACCAAATAGCAGAAATGCACGGCTACAACAAAAAGCTATAAATCTGCCGGATGTCACCTAAAACACCAACTAATTTGCCTTTCCCAAGCTTTTCAAATAAAATATGTGCTTAATAGGTGTAATGTAGCTGTCATCGCCCAACATCAAGGTTTTTCATGGCTGGATATAAAAAACATAGCAAATTTAACGACTACAGCACCTCTCCTGCAAATTGTAAATGTGTGTCCATAAAATTGTTTGTATTAATAGAATAAAATAAGATGACCCACATTCTGCAGCAGTGATGATTACATTGTATTTGTGATGCATGAGAGAATGCCCAAACTGTAATCTTCTGGGTCTGTAACATTTTTTTATGTATGCATCACAAGTAATTCTCCCTGTGCAGTATCATAAAGCATCTTGTCTATTTTTATGCTATTATCTAGTCGATTCAGAGTAAAGCACTTACATCTATAGGATCCTCTTGTCTAGGCACAAATATTATATATTTTCCAAGTACACACTAGGTGCCGGGGAGACTTTGATGAATGTCAGAACGCATTGTAAAATATGCTACATAGCCTAAGATGCTTGCTGGGAGTTATTACGTTTTTGAATTTAAATGGTCATTCCAAGCACTATAACCACTTCAGTGTTCTGTAGTGGTCATGATAAAGAACACTGTATGTGCTATGTAACTCCACCTCCGGCCGCATTATTAGCCATGCTGTTGTGGTTATGATTCTCAAAACAATTCATCAGTGGGAAAAAATGAATGCGATACACTTGAATAAGTAAATGGAATCTGCTACCAGCTATTCATTTGCTTGTGAGTTCTGATTTATGCAGATAGTCATTGATTTGTTTTAGGAATTAGTGACAATGCATAACATGCAATGAAGTGTCAATGGCACAGATTTATAACGCGCAAAGTTATTAACCTAAAAAAAAAAAAAAGGGTATAACCACATACACTGATAATAAACAACACTATTTTACTTTATAAAGTGGTTCAGAGACCAACATCAATTCATCACGTAAGCATTGGAGAGAATAAAAGAAATGGATAATATATAACGTAGTATATATAATAATGAAAGAATATATAACCATAAAAATAGTACTCACAATGAGCATAGATCACAATGACAATGCCATCGAGACAGGTCAAGGATGGGATTATTCTGTAAAATATCCACTTCAGCATCTGCCATTAAGTTTTATTAAGAAAACTATAGGAGGTGAGGAATTAGCAGATTCTGGTGTGAGTGCAAATTAGGAGAAGCAAATCCTTTGGGCAGCCTGCAGAATTGAGATGATAAATGTCCACTTAAAGGATTTCTAAAATGAAACACTGAGAATCAGGGCTGCTAGTACACGAAAAAGTCTTGAAAAACTAGTGTATGTTTCTGTACATGTGCTAACATTCAAATGTGCTATTACGGGGTTTCTTCAACCACCATGACCACTTCAGTGATTTAAAGTGATCATGGTGGTATAAGTCAGTATGTGAAGAGTTTCTGCTTGAAACATTGCACTTACATACAGAGCTAATTGTGTGCTGGGGGCTTGTTGCAACCACAGCACATGTGACATTGGTGGCCCAGAACTTCTGTGCATACATTTAGTCTGTTGTCAGCACACACTGAATGCAGACATCAGACTTAGAAATGTTCACATTGTAGGCACAACATCTGCAAAGGTAAGCTAGCTATCACCTTACGCCCTCCCAACTTTCTCTTCCTTCATTGGTTAGTTATTCTTTTTGTGTGTGTGTGAGCATCTGTCTATGTATGTGTGATTGTCTGCCAGTACCCATGACAATACACAAGGAAATTCAAAATAAAGGGATGGTTGGTTTTATTGAACACCAGGTTGACAGCAGAATGGGGTATTCTGTCAGGACAGTGAGGTTCGACTTGCCCAGGACCCTGCAAATCCCAAGGGTGGCCCAACACGAATCCCATTTGGGAAGTGTCTCTGGTATCCTCAAGAATGATTTGGAATTTCCTACCTGATATGAAACGCACTGCAAATTTGCAGATAGAAGATTCCCTGGTCCATCATAAGATGGACACATACCAGATGTCTTTCTATGTATATTCAGACACCAGAGAATTAGTGTCTGACCTAAATAGCTGATCTAAATAGTCTTTGATAGATTAACTCATAGTATTTGTTTTCCTTAATGAAAGCACGGAACGCATCATCACATATATCTACTAAGTCAGGCTTTAATGATACCCATTTGTCTGAGTGCAAGAGAGTTAGTTAGTAATTATATTAATTATATTAGCACACCTGTGCTCAGACAGGAAACCTTACACAGCATGTAAGGATTGGAAATGGAAAAGGGGGTTATGAAATAAATCATCGATATTTAAAGAAACTGTATCATAGAAGAACACTCCTCACTACAATTCAATCATTTTCTAACCACAGTTAATAAATAAGACCTGCAAATTAATCTGTTCTTACCATATTGCAGCTCATATATTTCCAAGCGGTATCTTCTGTAGACTTTCCCAGATGTATACCGTTTTTTTGGGGTTGTTTTTTTCTACCACTGAGAGATATTAAATCCACATCCTACAGCTCAGATTCATGCATTTTATTTATAAGACAGAGAGCAAGCTCTGATAATAAACCGATATCTCACAGCTTAGCAAAATAGATAGTTTTTAAACCACATGTAAAGAATTCCCATTGCTCCCTATTAATTATACATAGCAGCTGTGTAAAAATGATGAAAGCCAAAACCGTGCTTACAAAAAGAGGTTCTTCTATGTATATCGCTGTCACATTGCTTTCATTTTGTATTTTTCCTTTTTTTACGTTTTTTTATTTATTTGTTTTAACCAACCTTATGTATTTATTTGAACTCTTTGTTTTATATTTCCTGGGGGGTTATCTTACACTGGGGATTGATGACACTAATAGCGCCATTCTACATCATGACTCTCGCTTGGAAATTTCATGGGCTGGTCACGCTGAAAATGTCCTGATTTCACGCATTGTAAGAAGATGAAAAAGAAGCAAATTCCTAATGAAAATACTCATGTATAACCCCGTGCGTTCCTGGGAGAGTTATTTGCTCTGACTAATGTCTGGAAACAGACAAAACAGCACATCATGTAAAATTACACACCTACAAAAAGAATTGATACTAAAAGAATGCTCAAGGTTACTGGAAACATGGCAGCCAGCCAAGAGAGAATATTATTGAAAAAATATGGTATTGTAGCTATTGACAATAAGTAAAAGTGGCTTCTTAGTCACTACTTGAAGCAGGGCTGCAGAGGACACAAGCTGATTTCAGATGAGTCAACTGTAGCGGGACACACAGAGACATAAAAAATAATACTGGCATGAGTATTAGACAAAAATCTTGGGATGAATAAAAGAACTTTAGTAAACACATGATGAATACTTTTGATATTGGGCGAATTGGCAAAATTCTGTCCAGACATACTACACCTTCCAAACAGTAACCATAAAATGTTAGTGGGCTTTACTTTCTTGGGATTGATAAGAGCTATACGTGAACTACTTCGATTTGACTCCTTTGTATTGTCATTGTTGTAAAAAAGACAATATATCCAGAAAGATGGATGCATTTACATTAAAAGGACATTCTGGACTCCTAAAACACTTTAGCTTGCTTGCTTGCTTTATGTGTGAAAAGTGTGTCCTCTTTTTATTTTCTATTTTCATTTTTTTTTTATAGAAAGTGGTATTTTTTATAAATTAACCTTGTTACACCTTCTGGTTGTCAACAAGACAACAGGTTCCGTTACTTCCTGTTTTGTTTAGCTTAGTGGAGCTAAGTTCAAGATGCAAAATTGCCCAGAGCACCTGCCTTGCAAACACTTCTCATTGAGCTGCATTGGGAAGTCTGTGATTGGACAGCCACAGAAAGTCTGGGCTGGGGAAGAGGGGGAGGGATTGCAAAGGCTGCAGGCTAGAGATCTGTTGCAAGCTGTTTTTAAGTATATACACACATTGAAAAATGTCTGGCAATACATGCATTCATGTTTTCATTGGGGTATATCTTCTACACAGTGGGGTTATTTATGTTTGTATTGTGGCAGTTGAGTGTCCCTTTAAATTTCCAAAGATAACTAATCTACTAAAACCCTTCCCCGTATGTATGAAAGTCAAAATGTCTTCTTCGTCTCTGAGTAGGGATTACAAACATTCCGGCAATTATTCTGTATAAGACTAAATAGGACGGTGGAAGATTTTCATCCATTCAATTCTGCAGTTATCATTGAGACATATCCCAGTGAGCCCAAGATCTTTCCATTGTAATAAAGTAGTATGAAATATGTCGGATGCCAGCATGCCAAGTTCTTGTAATTAATGTTTCACATAGGAAATAACAATATCAGCAATAATTCAAGTGACAGTGCCTAATTGACAAGCTGCCAGACTCCAACTGTTACAATTCAAGACTGTCACAGACCAGGGTTTGCTGTGGGCTCTGGGCACATCCAAAGCTATAAGTATCGGGCTGAAAAAAAGTAATGGAAGACAATTACTCTGCAATGCCTTCTGGGTATTACTGTTCATCCTGCCAAGCAATAAGTAAAGGTGGCATTCCTGGCAAATGTCACAGGAAAGTAGAAAGGACAAGGGGATTGTGATTTGTCTACACTTTTTATTGTGAAAGTTACTTATCAAAAAGTTTCTGCTGAATTTTAATAAGTATTCAACAGTGCAATAGACTGAACAATTTAGTAATATCTGTATCCCTGTATTATATTGCAAGGTTTAATGATCCGGTCATGATACATTGGGCCAAAACGTTGTTTTTTTTTCTAGTCTTCCTTTCTTCATTAAACTACATTATGCATACTACCTGTTGAACTTGTGGATTTTATACCGGTGATCTGGTCATGATTTACATTTTAAGAAGATACATAGACTGCATAAACAAAAATGTATTCACACTGGCATTAACCTATCGGGCCCATTAGTCGTCAAAGAGCTGCTTAATATTTAGATTTTCTTTATATTATATTTTACCCTGAATTGCTCGCTTCAGAATTTGCCACACAACTTTAAATACGTTAAAGCCAGGACTTGGCTTTTCCAAAGCACAAAATGTATCATGCTTAAAAACATTAGTTGTAGGTATACAGTTGTAACGCAAATTATCCCACCCCCATTGAAAAACAGGTTTTAAAATGTACAGACTTTCAGCTGTTTGCAATGAACAAATCAAATAAAAGTGCAACACAATAAATCGTTCAAGTTGTTTCCCCAACTTCAACTGAAAATGCAACTTATAATGACTTCTGCAATCTCAAAATTTTTCAACCTCCTGTATAGAATTCCTAATAACAGCAGAAATATGCAAAACAGTATTGTCTCAAACACACCTGATGCAACTAATCAAGGGCTTTATTAATTGCACCAGGTTTGGAACACTTGAAATACCTGAACTGGCTAGGAGTTTATTAAGTGTCACATTTTACTGCATGTTAGAAATATGGCTAAGTCAATAGATTTGTCCACAAAGTTAAGAGAAGAGATTGTCACCCTTCACAAACAAGGAACATGATACAAAAAGATAGTGAAGGCATTAAATGTTCCTAGAGACACCGTTGGAAACATAGTTTGCAAGCTCACAGTTGAAGGAACAGTGGCTATGCTACCTGGACAATGCATTAAAAGGAAGGTATGAATTGCTGCAAACAGTTTTCAACCAGGTTGGAAAATAAACCTTGCATGACTGCAAAAGACCTGCAGCAAGAGTTGGTGGTAACAGGCACTGAGGTTTCAGTGAGCACAGTAAGGCCCGTACTAAACACAGAAGGTGTCCATGCCAGAACTCCAAGACGTACACCACTACTGACCAAGACACACAAGAAAAGTCAGCTCCAACATGTTCAAAAACATTTAAATAAGCCACATAAGTTTTGGGATTCTGTTCTGGGGAGCGATGAAACTATTGGAATTTTTGGCCCAATGGATCAGTGGTATGTTTGGAGGAAGAAGAAGGAAGCATACACTGAAAAGATCACTCTGCCTACAGCTAGCATGGTCATGGCTTGGTGATGCTATGTGGCTGCTTTGCATCCTCTGGCACTGGAAATCTGCAGCTTGTTGAATGCAAAATGGATTCATTGATATATCTGGAAATCCTAGGAAAAAAACGTCATGTCATCTGTGAGGAAGTGGAAGCTTGGGAGTCATTGGACCTTCCAACAAGACAATGATTCAATGCAACCCTCAAATTTCACCAAAACTGGGTTGCAGAAGAAGTCCTGGGAAAATTCTTGTGTGGCCATCACAGTTAGAAAATCTCTGGTGGGATTTGAAGAAGGTGGTTGCAGCACGCAAACCCAAGAATATTATTGAACTGGAGACCATTGCTAATGAGCAATGGGCTAAGATTCCATAGGAACGCTGCCAGAAGCTGGTGTCTGGCTATGCAGCAGGTCATAACAGCAAAAGGGTGTTCTACTAAGTCCTAAGATGCTTGACATTAAGGGGTTGAATAATTATTAAGGCAAGAGATTATTACAAATATTAATTGAGACTGGAGAGCTCATTATAAGTAGAATTTTCAGTTGAATTTGGGGAAACCACTTGAAGCATTCATTGTGTTGAGCTATTTCAGTTGTTTTTGTTTGATTTGTTCAATGCAAACAGATGAAAATCTGTACATTTTGGCAATAAACCTGATTTCCAAAGGGGGTTGAATAATTTAGAAAACTGTATATGTGCTAATTGACCATCATTGTGTTTTGCTTCTAGATGGACGACATAGCTTCCATCTGTAAAATTTGCTGGTACAGTCCAGATTCTGTTATTCTTACAATGATTACATGATTTCCTTTTGTATTATCTGCCCACTGTATATTGGTTATAACTGCTGTTTGAATAATCCAGACAATCCTTGGCAAATATGAGATGGAAAGCATTTTTTTTTGGATGTCATCCATTTGACCAAAGCCCATATGAATGTGGAACTTTTGACCATAGCCAATTGACCACTGGTAAGCCGACCGTCATCAGGCAGAGAAGTTAAAGGAGTTAGAGTTGGTAGTACAATGGAAATGCAAACATTAATGTTAGGGTTAGAACTAAATCTAAAAAAGAATATTATGAGCATCATATCGGGGGAAGGATTATGATTAAGGTTAGGAAATAAAGTAATGATTTAGTAAATGGCTAGCAAATACATAGAAAAATGCCAAGCTCCTAGATAACCCACTTTATGAATGCATTCATACATACATACATATATTACTGTATAAAGCATTTTTTTTTTCATTTTAGAAAATATATCTACACTTGGGTCCATAAATATTGGGACATTGACACAATTCTAATCTTTTTGGCTCTATACACCAACACAATGGGTTTGGAATGAAACAAACAAGATGTGCTTTAACTGCAGACTTTCAGCTTTAATTTGAGGATGTTTACATCCAAATCAGGTGAACGGTGTAGGAATTACAACAGTTTATATATGTGCTAGACATGTGCAATTCGTTTCGGTCTGAATATGAATTTGGACTAATTTCGGGCAATTCGGACATTCGGGTACTTCCGAATGTCCGAATTGCCGAAGTGCCGAATTGCCGAGGTCCCGAAGTTCTGAAATTACTGAATTTCCGAAGTGTTGAAGTGCTGAAGTGCCGAAGTTCCGAAGTTGCTGAAGTTCCGAAGTGTCAAAGTGCCGAAGTTCTGAAGCACAGTATTGCCTAAGTACTAATATACTTACCCAGTGAAAGAAGGAGAATGTTACATTGTATACAATTTTAAATAAAAAGTATACAAACATAGCCAGGATTCAGCTGTAAGCATTTGCAACACTTACAACAATCAAGTAACATACATTCATATAAAATGTAAGTTACTTAGTCAGTCAATGTAATGACAGGAATGAATAAGTAGATCACTCCCTAATTCCCACGGTATTAGGGAGCTATCTACTAAAAGGCTGAAAGACCTAAATTGGTCTTTCAGACAAATGTACTAATACTAAGTAAAGATTGCTTAGAATTAGTAAATTATGCCCCTACTCGCTATACCGCGAGTAGGGGCATGTCTATTAAACAGTGAGCAGCCTGTCTATTAAACAATGAGCAGGGGTGGGGGCCAGGGGGGAGGACTTTAGGTCCCCTCCTTATTCCAATTTAGGGCCCCCACCTGCCGCTCAGGGGTGGGGGTCGGGGAGGGCAATAGGTCCCCCCTTTAGTTTAACCCCTTAAGGACGGAGCCAAATGTACACGTTGTGAACAAAACAAAATGTAAACAAAACCTGGCATTTGCGCTACATGTCTGTCCAACCGTAATTCACCTTTTTCATAGTAAATGCACCCACCCTTTTTATATATATCATTTTATTCAGGGGAAACAGGGCTTTCATTTAATATCAAATATTTAGCTATGAAACATAATTTAATATGAAAAAAATGGGAGAAAATACGATTTTGTTTTTGATTTTTTTAGTTTTACATGACATTTTAACGGTCAATGTCATAATACTGTTTGCTTTTACTGCAATAAAATACACATATTTGTATTCAGTAAAGTCTCACGTGTAAGACAGTACCCCCTATGTACAGGTTTTATGGCGTTTTGGGAAGTTACAGGGTCAAATATAGCACGTTACATTTGAAATTGAAATTCGCCAGATTGGTTACGTTGCCTTTGAGACTGTATAGTAGCCCAGGAATGAAATTTACACCCATAATGGCATACCATTTGCAATAGTAGACAACCCAAGGTATTGCAAATGGGGTATGTCCAGTCTTTTTTAGTAGCCATTTGGTCACAAACACTGGCCAAAGTTAGCGTTAGTATTTGTTTGTGTGTGAAAAATGCAAAAAACGCCAATTTTGGCCAGTGTTTGTGACTAAGCGGCTACTAAAAAATACTGGACATACCCTGTTTGCAATACCTTGAGTTGTCTACTATTGCAAATAGTATGCCATCATAGGGGTAATTTTCATTCTTGGGCTACCATAGGGTCTCAAAGGCAACGTAACCAATCTGGCGACTTTTAATGTGAAAAAAATTAAACGCAAGCCTTATATTTGACGCTGTAACTTTTGAAAACACCATAAAACCTGTACATGAGGGGTACTGTTGTACTCGGAAGATTTCACTGAACACAAATATTTGTGTTTAAAAACAGTAAAAACTATCACAGCAATAATATTGTCCGTGTAATGCTGTTTGTGCGTGAAAAATGCAAAAAACGTCACTTTTACTGGCGATATCATCGTTGTAATACATTTTACTGTTTTGACACCCTAATATTTGTGTTCAGCGAAGTCTCCCGAGTAGAACAGTACCCCCCATGTACAGGTTTTATGGTGTCTCGGAAAGTTATAGGGTTAAATATAATGCTAGCAAATTAAATTCCCTTTACTTTCAGCATGGGTTGTCAGGCAGATCCTGCTAATTGTAATTAATTAAGATACCTAATTATGTAAAAATATTACATAAATATATATGTAGAATTAATATATGTATATATACACGTATGTCTATATATATGTATATATCTATATAATTTTTTTTAAATATTTTTATTTATATATAGGTATATATATAGTGTGTATGTATATGTGCATATATATATATATATATATACTTAGATCATATATATATATAATATATATATGATCTAAGTATATATTATTATTTTTTTTTACACTATTTATTTTATTTTTATTTTCAACCAGCAGGGGGACCACCTGTCATTACAGGCAGTCCCCCTGCTGGCAATGCTGCAGCCAGCTACCCTCGGCCATGTGATTGTGGGGTCCTTGGAAGGACCCCACTCACATGGCTGGGGGGCTTCAAGGAGGACGGACGTGCCGCGGGGGCTCCCTGGGAGTCCCCCCAACCGCGATCGCCGGCGTGGGATCGCCGGCGACCGAGTAAGTACCGAAAGACCGGAGGGCGTACTATTACGCCCGGCGGCATTTAGAGCCGCTTAGAATAGGGCGTAATAGTACGCGCTCCGGTCTTAAGGGGTTAAAAGCCCCCACTCGCGCGTCGCAGGTGGGGGCTCTGGAGGAAGGACCCTATTTTTAATTTTTATTTTTTTAAGCAGTGAGCAGCCAGAGGCTGCTCTCTGTTTAATAGACATGCCCCTACTCGCGGTATAGCGAGTAGGGGCATAATTTACTAATACTAAGTAATCTTTACTTAGTATTAGTAAATTTGGCTGAAAGACCAATTTAGGTCTTTCAGCCTTTTAGTAGATAGCTCCCTAATACCGTGGGAATTAGGGAGTTATCTACTAAAAGGCTGCAATAGAAGTCCAGAGGTGCCGAAATGTTCCACAATTTTCCCCATGCACATGCCTAATATGTGCCTCCCACTTTTTAAGGGACCAAAAGTAATGGGACAGATTAACAGTCATAAATCAAACTTTCACTTTATAATACTTGGTTGCAAATCCTTTGCAGTCAATTACAGCCTGAAGTCTGGAACGCATAGACATCACCAGACGCTGGGTTTCATCTCTGGTGATGCTCTGCCAGGCCTCTACTGCAACTGTCTTCAGTTCCTGCTTGTTCTTGGGGCATTTTCCCTTCAGTTTTGTCTTCATCAAGTGAAATACATGCTCAATCGGATTCAGGTCAGGTGATTGACTTGGCCATTGCATAACATTCCACTTCTTTCCCTTAAAACCTCTTTGGTTGCTTTTGCAGTATGCTTCGGGTCATTGTCCATCTGCACTGTGAAGCGCCGTCCAATGAGTTTTGAAGCATTTGGCTGAACATGAGCAGATAATATTGCCCGAAACACTTCAGAATTCATCCTGCTGCTTTTGTCAGCAGTCACATCATCAATAAATACAAGAGAACCAGTTCCATTGGCAGCCATACATGCCCACGCCATGACACTACCACCACCATGCTTCATTGATGAGGTAGTATGCTTTGGATCATGAGCAGTTCCTTTCCTTCTCCATACTCCTCTCTTCCCATCACTCTGGTACAAGTTGATCTTGGTCTCATCTGTCCATAAGATGTTGTTCCAGAACTGTGGAGGCTTTTTTAGATGTTGTTTGGCAAACTCTAATCTGGCCTTCCTGTTTTTGAAGCTAACCAATGGTTTACATCTTGTGGTGAACCCTCTGTATTCACTCTAGTGAAGTCTTCTCTTGATTGTTGACTTTGGCACACATACACCTACCTCCTGGAGAGTGTTCTTGATCTGGCCAACTGTTGTGAAGGGTTTTTTCTTCACCAGGGAAAGAATTCTTCAGTCATCAAACACAGTTGTTTTCCATGGTCTTCCTGGTCTTTTGGTGTTGCTGAGCTCACTGGTGCGTTCTTTCTTTTTAAGGATGTTCCAAATAGTTGATTTGGCCACACCTAATGTTTTTGCTATCTCTCTGATGGGTTTGTTTTGTTTCTTCAGCCTAATAATGGCTTGCTTCACTGATAGTGACAGCTCTTTGGATCTCATATTGAGTGTTGACAGCAACAGATTCCAAATGCAAATAGCACACTTGAAATGAACTCTGGATCTTGTATCTGCTCCTTGTAAATGGGATAATGAGGGAATAACACACACCTGGCCATGGAACAGCTGAGCAGCCAATTGTCCCATTACTTTTGGTCCCTTGAAAAGTGGGAGGCACATATACAAACTGTTGTAATTCCTACACCGTTCACCTGATTTGGATGTAAATACCCTCAAATTAAAGCTGAAAGTCTGCAGTTAAAGCACATTTTGTTCATTTCATTTCAAATCCATTGTGGTGGTATATAGAGGCAAAGAGATTAGAATTGTGTCGATGTCCCAATATTTATGGACCTGACTGTATATGCCATAAATAATTATATCACTATATACTTTTTTTTTATATATTCTAGGAAATAACTGTTCATATTTAAGTTTTATTTATTTAGAATACAATTGACAATGAAAGATCTAACAATAGTTCAAGGAGTTTATTGTACAGAATATATAGTATTAGTAAGTGGGAATGAAAGATACACCTTTACCACATTCACTACATAGCGTGAATATAACGCTTCTCATGTGAAGAGTGACAGTGATCGAGGATAACTATGTTCCCAGGTGTATAATTATCTGCTCTGTTCACATACACTATTTCTGATTCCATCACCCAGTTCTCTCTGCACTTTCCTGTTTTTCAGTGGTTATTATGGAATATAATCCTCTGTGTGTGATTTATCCCCCTAAATAAAAAATCATTGATAGAGCCAAAAACATTACTTTTTTTTTTACTTTGAAATTGTAATAATGTTCATAAAATTTGTGGTCTCTTATAAATATGTTTTTTTTTTTAATTGATAATTACTTGTATTTTTTATTTGTGCATTTCTCTTCCAAGTTGTCATAAATGACCCAGACTATTTAACTAACATCACTTATTATCAACAACGAAGCAATGAGATATGTCTGTTCCATCAAGGTAAAACTAAAGAATAGTGTCTCGGCTACGGCTGTTTTGATTTAGTGATACTTACAAAACATTAACAATTCTATGGTCTGTTAGTTAAAATACATCCATGAAGAATGTTTTTTTTTTTAATATGTGTTCTTTTAATCTCCTGATCATCTAGTAGCCTCAGCCTATGGTATACGTGCCCCAAGGTTCAGCTTTAACCTATGGAAATAGTGGTACTCCTTTCTTATGGGAAAATGTGTTTGAAGGAGTTGCATGCTTAAACTAATCTTGGGTTGACTCCAACTATGTAACGAATGAATAGAGACATAGAACATTGCTTAATATTGGTGCTGCTGAAATTACTATAAAATGATACAATACACCCACACAAAAATAGCACCCACAAAATAGCACCCATTTCTTACAAGATATATTTTATTATGTTACCTTGAAACAAATCAATATGGTTGTAAATATTTGCTTTTTACATATGGATCAAATTCTCCACCGGTTTTTCCATCTACCTTACTTTACAATAGGTTGCAATTTGATACCATGTTAATGTCAGAGTGCGGGGGGGGGGGAGGAGAGGGAGGGGGAGTTGTACTGCAATTGATCTTCAATGAAAATTGTTTAAACAAAAAAAAAATGTATGTGGTCCACAAAAAACAAATTCCTGATCACGTGTGAGCCTCTTTGGAGTAGAAGCCCATGTAGAGAAAAGAGGATTTGGCTGATATGGTTTTTAGGAAAGGTTCTAACTTTCAGGATTTTGAACTAGAAAGGGAGACACGGTATTAAGTGATAATAAAGAGGTGAGGGAATTATGTCATCTTATTTCATCTTTTCATGGTGAAGAAGTCAAACATTTACTAGAGGACTAAAAAAAAACATAACTGCATTTCCCATGGGATTTTTAAAATACAGCTATATTTCTCTAAAAATATGTTAAGTCAGAGCGGTGTGTGTGTATGAATTCAGCAAATTAATTAATATTATATAAAGACCTTAAAACACGGACGGTATGAGGAGTAAATATGAACAAGGGATGCCCCTCCAGGCCCTATATGTTGATTCACACTTAGCGCTGTCAAACAGTAGGGTGGAATCAGAATCTACAGTCATTCATTTTATTTTCATTCTATTATCTACTACGTTACTTAAAGAAAAACTCCATCCACCATAACCTCTTCAGTCTGCTGTAGTGGTCATTGGGCTAGGATTGCACTGGTGCCATCCCACTGTAGTATGTCAAATCATTTAAACACAGTTTAGCCAGCATTGCATCTTCTGCATCCAGTCTTCTCAAGTGGGAGAAGCCAAATTTATCTGTTCAAGAAAACAGGACTATGCAGGACTGTTACAGGTAGAAAATGGATCAGCGCTGTGTGGTGTGGTCAAGTGGGAAGCTGCAGCCTATAGGTATGAGGTTCCCTCTAAAGTCCTCAAAAGAGAAATGACAAAAACAAGAATAATAGGTTGCGCTACAAGAATATCAAATAAAAAGGGATAAATATGGAAAACACTTATAACGTAAAAGAAAGATAATATGTATAAAAAGAAGGGGATTTAATAAATATATATAACTAATATGTATAAAAGAAGATAGTCCAAATTCTTGATATACTTTAAAAAGTTCAAATAAATGGATGATAGTAACAGTACTTGGTATATTTCTCTTTCAGGTTCTGGTAAGTATTTGGAAGTAGAAAGTCCAATAAGAGGCTGAATCTTCTAATCTTTAGAGGAGTCTTGATTCAGAGATGAACATGGAAAATATAAACAACAAAGACGATCCAATAGTGTAGACTGTCTGTGATAATTAATAATGATAATAGGTAGGTAGGTAGTACACTCACCTATCTTAGAGCATGAACTTGCTCTAGTATTTTGGGCGTTCAGTGGCGTTTATCCCCCACTGGTAGGATATAGGTGAAGGTAATTCCTCGGTAAAAAAGGAGATAAAAGCAGAATATAGTGCTCACTGAATCAAAATAAAGTAAAATAAAATAAAAGAATAAAAATACTCACATTCGAATGAGCAGGATAAACTGCTCAATATATTCGCATAGGTGGTACAATCCCCACCAAGGATTCTTGGTCGTGGGTAGATTCCAAGTTGGTGAATGACCAGGTGACAGGAAATATTTTTAAAACAAAAAAATTATTTTAAAAATCAGAAAAGAAGGTATATGGCAAAGTTGTTGTAAAAAAGCCACTATTCCTTTATTGATACAATAAAAAATATAAAATATATGTAAAATAGCCAAAACGCGTTTCGCCACACAGGGCTTTATCAACTGGCAATAATAAAAAATCAGCTTGGTACATAGATACTTTTATAAACTATGATAAAACATGCTTATTCGAATTTTGGCGCCAAAATGACGTCATCCATACAGTGTGTAAAAAGCAAAATGATTCATTACATGAAAATACTTAAAAATACAAAATGCATAGTATTTATAATTTAAAATATAAGGTAATACATAATAATTAATAGTAAAACGAGTGTTATTTGTTGAAATAATAGATTAAATCGAGAATCATGTGATCGCAATCTAATTGAGTTTTTTACAACAACTTTGCCATATACCTTCTTTTCTGATTTTTAAAATAATTTTTTTGTTTTAAAAATATTTCCTGTCACCTGGTCATTCACCAACTTGGAATCTACCCACGACCAAGAATCCTTGGTGGGGATTGTACCACCTATGCGAATATATTGAGCAGTTTATCCTGCTCATTCGAATGTGAGTATTTTTATTCTTTTATTTTATTTTACTTTATTTTGATTCAGTGAGCACTATATTCTGCTTTTATCTCCTTTTTTACCGAGGAATTACCTTCACCTATATCCTACCAGTGGGGGATAAACGCCACTGAACGCCCAAAATACTAGAGCAAGTTCATGCTCTAAGATAGGTGAGTGTACTACCTACCTACCTATTATCATTATTAATTATCACAGACAGTCTACACTATTGGATCGTCTTTGTTGTTTATATTTTCCATGTTCATCTCTGAATCAAGACTCCTCTAAAGATTAGAAGATTCAGCCTCTTATTGGACTTTCTACTTCCAAATACTTACCAGAACCTGAAAGAGAAATATACCAAGTACTGTTACTATCATCCATTTATTTGAACTTTTTAAAGTATATCAAGAATTTGGACTATCTTCTTTTATACATATTAGTTATATATATTTATTAAATCCCCTTCTTTTTATACATATTATCTTTCTTTTACGTTATAAGTGTTTTCCATATTTATCCCTATGCAGGACTGTGCTCATTGGCTAAGCGCATCAGACTAGCACACTCAGTAAATGATCACATTGTGTATTAACCATGTTTTACTCTTCACAGACATCAATATACTCTTGCTGGAGAAGACCAGATGCAGCACAGCACTGACTCTCGACAGGACCCAGGAAACTCATATCCCTCAATCCCTTGAACTTGGCTTCCAGAGGACGGTGTAAAAACAGGTAGTCAGTGACACGAATCATGTCTCTGGCACCACCCAAAGAGGCATATCCTTCCTGGAATAATTATACATGCCAGCCCACTGAGGGCAGACCATTCAGGGATCATGGGTTCTGCAGGGTCTGAGGCCCTTACTGTAAGCAATCTAATGATGCCTACACCTTTTGGGGATAGTTCCATGGTATCCCACTTTTAGGACGGTGGGATAGTACCCTAAAATTATGATGGTCCTGCAAAACGGGGTGATTAGGAGGCCTGGAATTTATTACACTATACTAAAACAGTGACATTTTATTGGTTTGACATCTTATCTTACAGAGCCAGGTTACTCCAGAACCATTATTATTATTATTATTATTTCCATTGACATAACGCCAACAGATTCCATAGCGCTTTACAATATTATGAGAGGGGGGATTTACGTATAAATAGGACGATTACAAGAAAACTTACAGGAACGATAGGTTGAAGAGGCGAGAGTGAAATAAGGTGGGAGTGAAGCAGAGCTGGAGGAGAGAGTAAAGTGCTGCCCTTTAAGAGAAAGCAAGAGACCGGTATGTGAGATTACTCTGGGAGGCCATAAGCTTTTATAAAAGAGATGGGTTTGAAGGCACTTCTTAAATGATTGAAGACTAGGGGAGTGTCTGATGGCGGTAGGCAGGCTAGTCCATAGGGAAGGGAGCCACCCGTGAGAAGTCCTGAATGCATGATGTAGTGATTATTGAGCTTGAACTATTCCTTTAAGTTTGCCCATAATAGTAAAAGACTATCTCTCTATGCTGCGTATTTAGTTTGCAAAGTAAGAACACTAGACTAAAATAATGCGAAGCCCCGTGGACCAAATAACCATTTTAAAACTTTTTATTTTTTAAGCCCTACCAATTAAATGGTTGGCCCTTTTGTTCGAAAAAAGGACTTGAATTCAAAAATAATATTTAAATGTACAAAGAAAATAAGCTTTGCAAATCTCTAGAGATACACCAGAATGCCCTCCGATCCGGGGGTTACAAAAGGTCTTCCGTTGTGCGTTGCTGAATTCCATTTCTCTCCCAATGACCTAAAATATCTAGTAACTTGCAAAATCTCTTTCTACAAATTCGTAGCACTCCACACATTTATATTTAATAAGCAGCCAAAACCAGTGACCTGTTAATAAGCTATAAGGATAGAATAAGCAAGACGGCTGGGAGCAAGCTAAAAGCAGCAAAACTCTGAAGCGGCTGTTTCTTCTGCAGGGGGCTGTAAAACCCAGCAGCTTCCTCTTGACCTTGGCAGATAATCAGATTGAAGCGGAAAGAGGGCGGCAAGATCAGATCATAGTATTCCTAGACCTCCAGCTCTGACTGCTTCTGCCTAAACTTACGGCCCACCATTAGCAAACGACAGCCGCCTCTGAATTAGTGAAGCTTTAATAATTAAGGTAGCGGAGCACCAGGCCTCTCTCCTGTACTGTTTCAGATTAGCATATTTATTAAGCTTCATAAATGATTCACACAGTAGCCCTGCTCACCTCGCTACTAACAGCATCTGTAGGAAACATGTTCCAACTCGCATAATATATGACGGAGAAAAAAAAAAAAAGGAAAGAGAGCAAAACAACATGTTTATTATTTTTAATATATTGGTCTAGGACAGGCTACATTTTAAAAGGATCGGAAGATATTATTCCATGCAATAATATATTGGTAAAGTAATTGTATAGCTATAATCAGTTTTTTTAATTAGTTAGCCTGTCATTGGTTTCTAGCGGCCTTTTATAAATATATATATATATATATATATATATATATATATATATATATATATATATATGAGGTTTGTCTGGAAAAAGTCCATCAGTTGTTTGTATAACGAGAATGATTTGCATGACATCGATGTAACCCAGCGGCCAAGTAGAGTGGACTGCAATGCGCATGCGTGAACAATGATGACTTCACTGTAATATTCAGTGGGGGTGCTAGACGCCATTGAGTGAGTATGTGTGCTGTGTGGCCATCACATTCAAAATGACTGAGCGAATTGAGCAACTTATCTGCATCAAATTTTGCGTTAAGCTTGAACATTTCTCCGCGGAAACTATTTGAATGATTCAGAAGGCTTTCGTGGCCAATGCAATGAGTGCAGCGCAAATAAAAGTGTGGCACAAATGCTTCAAAGATGGTTGAGAATCTGTTGAAAGATTTGGCACCCTGTGACTTCTTGCTTTGCACAAAACTAAAATCCCAGTTGGAAGGGAAGAGATTCCGAATGTTGATGAGATTCAGATAAATACGAACAGACAGCTGATGGCAATTCCAAACAAAGATTTTGTAGAGTCTTGTGAACAGTTGAAGAGATTCTTGGAGAACTATGTGAGTTCTCAAGGGGCCTACTTTGAAGGGGACTGTGGTGTCATTGTCCTATGTACAATGTTTCTTGTATCTTGTATCTTCTTCAATAAATGTCTATATTTTTCATATTACATGGATACTTTCTGGATAGTACAATCCAACAAATTAGTATAGTTAAACAAACATATACCACCGGGGGCGCCACAATCACACACGTGTAATTATATTTACCAAATAGTAGACACAAGGTATCATGTAGAGAGATAAAAATGGAACAGTATATAGTGAAGTATTTAATGGTACAAATACAAATATTAAAAAAGATAAAAAATACACTCACAAAAATATTGGCACAATAGGGACATATGTCTAAATTGTGCTATAAAAGCTTGTCAGCCCCTTGGGCTAAATACCCTTTGTACAGTGGATCCGATTTCTCCAGATTCAGTACTGGTCAGTCCTTATTCAGCTGGAGTCCAAATCTGTCCAATAAATATCAATAGGGGTGTTTAAGCTGCTCGACGCGTTTCGTCTCACCGACTTTCTCAAGAGCTGTACATGGCTTCTTTCTTCCGGCTTTTTAAATCCTGTGTTTCGCGCGTTCTTTTTATTGCGCGCATGCGCATCGCGGCTAAAATGTCCATACCCATAGCCGCGCGTGCGCATGTGTTCCACCTTGGAACGCAAACAACTTTATTGGCAATTTGTGCCGGAACACACTTCCGTATTAGACCACCGGGTCCTACGGAATAGTGTGGAAGCACTCAGGCACTGTTATGTATTAAAAAATTATATCACATTTATATTTAACATTATATGTGACAAAAACAACTACAACTATTTATCTAATCTATTATATTGTACATATAATACAATCTATTATATTATACATCAAAAAATACTGATAACATACGGAAATACATAAATCATAGTATATAGCTAGAGACAGTTAAGGTATATAACCCATCAATTGCATTATACATCACTAATACAGATGGCAAAAAATATGGACTTTTAGAGATATGGAATTATAAATCTCTGAAACAGAAGATGATAATATATATTAATAGACTCATATCCAAAAGAATACAATTCAAGTTATAACCATATGTGGTCATCATTTTCTAATTTTTAATTTTTAATTTTTAAATTTTTAAAGAGGTATGGCAAGGGCACCATCAGATTTAAAATATCAAAAAAAAAAAAGAGGGGATAAATTTTGCCTATCTAAAAATAGGTCAATAGAAATAAGAATAAAAAATAAAATATAAAAGACAGAAGTATAAAAACAGGGTACATGAATCAGTCCATAAAGACTAATATATCTAAATCTACATTTAACCCTTTTGGAGATGTTGTTTTGAGTCTATAAATCCACTCCGTTTCTTTCATAGCCAGCGCTTTTTCTATATCTCCCCCTCTCCAATGTGGGGTTATAGTGTCTATCCCTATACATCTAAAATCTAAAATCAGTGCAGTTTATACAATGTCTAGGGACGCTATGTTTTATATTTCCTCTTTTTATCCCATTAAAATGTTCCAAAATCCTAATGTGCAATTTTCTTATTGTGCGACCTATGTATTGTATACCGCATTTACACTCCAATAAGTAAATTACATTTTTTGTTTGACAATTTATAAAATGCTTTATTTTAAAAACTTCTTTTGTGGCAGTGCATATAAATTCTGTTGTTTTTTGTTTTTGGAACTTACATGTACTACAATGTCCACATTTAAAAAAACCTTTTGGTTTTTCTTTGAGAAAATTGTTACCTGAAGTTTCTGTTTTCTCCAAGGTGTCTCTCCGTGGTAAAGCGCTGGGAGCTAAAATCGATTTAAAATTCTGAGTTTTTTTATAAATGATCTGGGGTTTACTTGGTAAAATATTAGTTAAAAATTGATCCTGTTTTAAAATAGGCCAAAATTTTTAAATAATTTTCTCGATGGTGTGTGCTTTACTATTATATCTAGTTAAAAACGAAATGTTGTAGTCTTTGTTATCTTTCTTATATACCTTTTTATTTTTTAAAATGTCTACTCTATCTTTAATTTCTACTTGTTTTTCTGAGTCTATCAACAATCTTTGAGGGTAATGTCTTTTCTCAAATTTTCTGTTTAGTACTTTGACCTGTAACTGGAGCTAGGGAACAATATGGTAACTACAGGGTCTAAATTTAAAATGCAAATATTTAAATTACAAATACATTTCTTGCATGAATATGCTTTGGTAGAGATTTGGTACCTTTAGGATTATCTTAGAAATTATATTTAGGTAACTTGTAGTCAAGGTATTTACATAGTTAGTTGTTCAAACACAGGCAGATACAGAATTTAAGGTTAGAAAATGTGTGCAAAATGAATCCACCAGTTCTTTATGGCATTGGACTGATCTTCCCAAACTAGAAATGGACCAGAACCTCAATGGAGTTTGGACTTTCGTATGAGCACCACAGTTAGAACGTGATAGGTTACTAGTTGTATGAACAAAGAATAGTTTAAAGTATAGGGCAGAGGTCAGTGCAGGCATAATCCATAATGTAATAAAGTTACAGTGTAGAGCTAGAGGCAAGCTATCAAAGAGTCTACAGTGCGGAACTTGATCCAGATAAGCCAACAAGCGTAGAAGCAACAAGCAGAGAATTTATCTTCAATCATACTTGCAAACAGTGGAGATAATTTGCTGCAATAAGTATCAAGTAAATTTTTAGTTCTAGAACATTTTTTTTTAGTTTAAATAGAAATTCAAACCAAATGTAGCTCTGTAACATTAGTAGTGACGAATACATGTGTGTGCATATATTTTGCTGTTTGATGTGTGTAAATACAGAATGCAGTTTACAAAATAGGAGTTGAATTCAACTTCTGATGGGTGTTGTATATATGTATATGAGATATACAACGTGTGAATTGTTGTGGACCTTGTTTAAATACCATGAATAATATCTGACCAATAAGGACCCTGTTTGAATTCAGCATGTCAACTCTGAGAATGCTTTGTTTACTGCGTGAATGCTATGGATAGGAAGTAAAGGCTGTGGGCCATGTGTGAATGATGTATGTAGTCTTCGTGTGTTCTAGGGCATGGTATAAATAGCTGTGCAATGTGAATGCTGTGTGCAAATCTCATAAGCAGTCTATGAATAATGTGTGTGAATGCTGTGAGTTTGGCGTTAATGCTATGATTAGTCTGTGTGTAATGTGGTTATTCTATGAATGTTGAGATTAGCCTGTGGATGTTGTGATTATTCTATGAATGTTGAGATTAGTCTGCGATTATTCTACGAATGTTGAGATTAATCTGTGAATCCTGTGGTTAGTCTATAAATGTTGAGATTAGTCTGTGGATGTTGAGTAACAAAAATAGAAGAAAGTTCCAGGCACTCCAAGGTACGAAACAGGCAATTTTATTGAACCCACTCCATCATAATGTTTCGACCTACAAGGTCTTTGTCAAGCTTACAAAACAGGCACAAAACAAGCAATTTCATTGAATCTACTCCATCACAATGTTTCGACCTACACGGTCTTTGTCAAGCTTGAATGGAGTGGGTTCAATAAAATTGCCTGTTTTGTACCTTGGAGTGCCTGGACCTTTCTTCTATTTTTGTTACTCAGCATTTGGTCTCTGTTTCTGAGACTTCCGAGTTGCACCCAGCTACATACTACTTAAAGGGAGAGAGTGCAGTTCCATACCCTACCATAACTAGTCTGTGGATGTTTGATTATTGTAGGAATGTTGAGATTAGTCTGTGAATGCTGTGGTTAGTCTATGAATGTTGAGATTAGTCTGTGAATGTTGTTGCTAGTCTATGAATGAGGAAATTAGTCTGTAAATGTTGTGATTATTCTATGAATATGTGGGCAGTCTGTGAATACAATGTATAAGTACTATATTTAATGCATGAATGCTATGAGTTGAAGTTGATTGTTACTGTTTGGTGTAAAATGTCAATGCTATGTCAATGTTAAACCCTGTTGCAAGTGAGTGAATGTCATGAATACTTTTTGTAGAATGGTGTCGGAATTGACTACGTCCTGAACAGTACAGTCCTTGGGTTTAATGGGGGACTTGGTGACTGTGAGATGAAGCTCAGACAACTGTTACATTGACCTCAGGTCTCCTGTCCACCTCTATACATGGGGATTTTCTCGGGTCCTCTACACTGGAACATCTGAAGGCAGAACTAAGCCTCCTACAATCAGACTGTTTGCGTGGCAGATGAGGTTTGTCTCAAATTTCCCTGGTGGTCCAGACTTCATCCTGGAATCATACACAGCTCCTTGGGGTGGGGTGCAACCTGCGACAACGTGGCCACCGGCAGACAGATCTGTTCTTCAGCTAGCTTCCAGGTACACTGTGCCTGACTGTGGACTGTTTTCTTCAGGAAAGGCCACCATTGGGAACATATGCATTTCCCCCATTCTTGATAATTCTACATACTCTGTAGATTGCTTTATAGGATCCGTCTGGCCTAGCCTCCCCCGACTCGCTAATTTTCCTTGTGGGACATCTCTTCAGTTCTTCAGTTTTTAGAGAGGTGGCCAAATAATGATTTGCTGTTGTTGTTGTGTCGGCTTACTACTAATTTGGCCATTCTCCTCTGTCTGATTCCTTTCCAACGCATGTCCAAAGTATGGGCCTTCAATAACGACTCCTTTTTTTTTCAAATGGGGTATCCTTCACAGTTGTTTGGTGGGTGTTGGTCCTGCATCTAGCGGTGGGGAAGGTTCTTTTGGTGCATGGCGGCTATGGACTTGGCGGTTTGTTGTCCGAGATTTTTGCTGTGGCGGATTGATCGTGAGAATCTATGTATCAGACACTTTATTGTTTCTTTGCTGCTGGAGGTGTCAGTAAAGAAGGTATAAGGAAATATTTGCCTCCTGTTTTTAATTTAAGTTAGATTTCTTCACTAAGGCTAGAATAATACTCAATTAAAGGGTTGTTCTCAGTCTCCCACTCAATGTAAAAAATATCAATTAGCATAAATGGCCACATGTCAGATGAAGAAAACTACAATGAAGGAATAAAAAACTATATATTCAAAAAACATATATATATATATATATATATATATATATATATATATATATTGTGAGGGATATGCTGTGCCATATTTCACACTGTGCTGGATTGATTTAACATAAATTGTTAAAAAAAAATTAAATTATTTTTCTTTACGCAAGGGGTCTGCTAATCGTACTTGACAGAAACAGATTAAACACTCAGATGAGATACTGCAAAAGGAAATACAGGTGACAAGTGGTTAGTTTAAAGTATGACAATCCTTGTGACAGTTCTAAGGAGGCTTGCTCATTTCGTGTCCAGAACAGCATCATGTTGAAAAGGAGAATGTTTGATTTGAAGGAAAGGTTAATTAGATTCTTCATCAGAGATGCAATGCAGGTAGTTTGAATGTGGACCTATCACTCTTACATAGCCTACATTTTATTTTGCTAAATGAATAAATAAGCGATCTATGTTTGATCGAAACACCTAATAAACTGGATACAGATGATTCCACATCTCATAAATAGAGAAAACAGGGTGGAATAATCAAAGGTGGTTCTGAGTACATGAGCGAGCACGCAGCTTTTTGAGGGAGTGCACAGATGGTATCAATCTCTGCACAGCTCCTTGCGGCGCTTGCCAGAAGGTACAGGGCGCCATGAAGAGCAGGTCAATGGCTGTCACAGGGGTTACAGGATGTGGCTGGCCAGGCACCTTAGGGCACCCCCAAGGAGTGAGAAAGAGAGAAGGCGGGTGCTGGGGGCAGCGTTTGTTGTTGGTGCCTGCTGAATTGGGTTGTTTGTTTGTCCTGTGTGCTTTGGACATATCCCATCATATTAAGATTCAGGTTTTGTTTTTAAGAAGCATTAATGTAAATCTCATCATTTATTGGGCAAAGAGTTCATTTTGCAAATTCTATGGTCACATGACATCTCTCCTCCTCTCCAGATGATGTTTGCTATAATTGTGCCAGCTGAATTAAATTTATATGTAAGACGCATGTATTATGTTTATATTACCATTTATTGGAATTAACAAGCAGGCACAAATACAGCCAACAAGCTACCAATATTATCTTTTGACTGAATGAAAGGTATTTTTTATGAATTAATTGCTATTTTCTGTGGTGAAGGTGGGGCTGTAGCTTTGTGGTGACGTATATCGGCAATGAGCTGGAAAGTTTTACTTTGTGTGTACCCTTGTCTGCACAGTTGCCCCTATTGCTTTCGGTGAACTGTCTGACAGACCAAAATGGGCATTAGCAGAGAGGGTTGTCTGTATAAACGGCTGACATTACAGTTATACTGCTGTGTAACTACTAATACTACATTATTCACCTGGTAATACTATAATGTAGTGTTATAAATGCGGGAGAGGCTACGCTGTGCCAAAATTATCAAAAAACTATTTCAGGTTTATATTCGCACACATAATCAGAAATCACAAAATTTTGGATCAGAAAAAAAATTTGCACAAGAGAAAATGTCTGCGCACACCAACAAAGACAAATTAAAGGGAACGTTTAAAATGTCTTCTATTTTTGGTTTCTCATCTGCTAATTTTACAAAGGTAAAAAAAAGAAAAGCCAAATAAAAAAAATAAAAAAACATTGTGCTGCTGAAAAATGGTGTACATTCAAAAATGATTGTTAGGGAGCAAAAAAAGCAGATGACTGAAAACAAAAACAGTCAGATTACTTGACAAGAAAATGCCAAACATTGCATATCTATGACACTTTGATTAATTCCCCTTAATATGTATATGTATCTATTGATTACACAACTGCTGGGAATTCTGGGAGGAAATTTAATGCTTGCTAAGGTTGTTTTTTTTTAAGCTTTTACATTTTCTCAAACTCGGGCACGTCTTGGAATTGTAATTAATAGCCTTTTTTCTTGCAAATGTTACAGAAACTTCTTATGGAATTATTTAGTAACAATGTCTTCTGTACTGATCTTGACCTTATTGTTGTGAGTTAGCAAACAGTATCTTTATTTCCTGGCCATATCCATGGCAGCACAACAATGGGTTAGCTCCTCCCTATCCCTAATTAGACAGGAACAGAATTAAAATCAGGGGTATAAATACCCCCTCCCACCAATGTTCCCTTAGTCTTTTTTTTCCTGTCCTATCCCTATAGGACTCCAGTCATTGTAGACTGTGAACATACTCTTTTTCTCTTTGGCTTACCTGAGGGTTTTTACCTTCGGCCTCAAGGGAGTTCAGCCTCTCTTCCTTGGGAAGTCTCCAGTACGTGGCCCTGCGCAAAGGATATCCCCCTGGAGATGCTCCTTTAGTGACCGGGAGCCACTTGCAGTGACCCTAGGGGTAGCAAGCAAAATATTGCCAGTAAGGAACATTCCCTGCAGTAACCAAGCGGTAGCAGGAAGTGGCAGAAAAACCTCACCTACAGAAGATTCTTCTTACCTTTACCTGGCAGGCACAGTAAGTTTTAATGCATTTATTGTGTATTATTTTACTTATGGCTGTCAGGTTTTCCCCCTTCCACCTCTTTTGTATGTGCCATAGATTTTGTATTTTTTTTTTCCTTCTCCCCTTTTTCCCTTTAATTTTGATTTTACCGGGCTTGCCGCCATCTTGTCGGCGTCCTCCTGGTGCTCTGCGCGTGCACGGACTGTGGGCGCGTCTTTCCCGGTCCCCCGCGCATGCGCGGTCCGGACGCCGGTAGCTACGTCTGGTACGCCTCCGCGCATGCGCGGATTAGGGGGCACGTCTTGCGAACTTCCGCGCATGCGCGGAGTATTGTGCACATGCGCGGAGTGTTCTTCTGGGTTCGCGGTGACGTCATCGGTGACGTCACTCGCCACCTTTAAAAAGGCGCCAAATTTGAACTTTCTTACCTGTTTCAGGTTGCCTGGACTCTGGGGAGCTCTTGCAGCATCTTTTGTTCCAGTTTTGTTCGATTTTTCAAACCTCCAGTTTCTGTTGCTCAGGTATGGGTTTATTTCTTAAAGGCACATTTCCCTTTTTTCACAGATTGAGTTTTTATGATTTTTTGAGTATAAATATTTCAATTCCTTCCTATATTATGACAGGGAAGATGGACAAATCTTTTTCATCAGACTCTGAGGCTTCCATTCATAAACAAAGGTCACAATCCAAAGGTTATAGATACGCCATTATTTTTCCCTCTCTCTATCTAGACCAAACAAAAGAGTGCATGGTTTAATTATATTTCCCTATTATGTCAGCTCTACGGGAATTAAAGCATCCAGAACTTCCAAAGGCAAGTCGCCTATGAAGAAGAGATGCGAAGCCTGCAGCAATAAACCTCTGGAAGGCAAGCGTCTCTGCGCAGAATGCCTCTCTACAGCCACAGGCACTTCCACTACTGCCCCTACTCCAGATATGATGGAGTTTATTAAACAAGCGGTATCCCAGGGCATCAGAGAAGCTGGCAAGTCCCACAAGAGGCCAAGATTCGCTGAACCCTTGGGGTTTTCTCAGGAAGAATCCTCAGATGAGTCCTTAGACTCCTACAGGGACGGGCTATCTTCCTCTGAAGAAGAATCTTATGCCCCAGAATTCATGGAGCCTGCTCAAGTTGATCATTTAATAGCCAGAGTGCGCAAATCCTTGAGTCTCAAGGAAATTTCCTCTGAGCAACCTTCTACTTCCAGTAGATATTTTGCTGATCTGATGAAAAAGAGAGCTACGTTTCCAGCTCATGAGACAATCAAGGAACTGATTGAAGACGAGTGGTCTAATACTCGTAAGAAACTGACCTCTCAAGGCAGAGTTGCTCGTCTTTATCCATTTGAGAGAAAAGACTCCAGCTGTTGGGATTCGGCTCCTAAGGTAGATGCGGCCATAGTAAGACTGGCCAAACACACTACTTTACCTGTTGACGACGCAGGTTTATTCAGAGATCCCATGGATAGGAAAATGGATCTGAACCTCACCAAAGCTTACGTGGCTGCAGGCACAGGCCTCCATCCAGCAGTCGCTCTTACCTCAGTTTCCAGAGCTTTAAAGATCTGGATGGAAAATCTAGAGGCAGACATCCAAAGAGGCAGGAGCAGATCCAGTCTTCTAGAAAGCCTAAAAGATATAAAGCTTGCAGTAGACTTTACGTCTGACGCTTCGGTGGATCTGGTTAAAGCCTTTGCCAGAAATATGGCCCTCTCCGTTTCAGCCAGAAGGGCTCTATGGTTAAGGTCCTGGATAGCAGATACCTCTTCTAAATCTAGTTTATGTGCCTTACCTTTCCACGGCGACATGTTGTTTGGGAAAAACTTGGATGAATGTATTAAAAGAGCAGCTGAAGGCAAAAGAGCTTTTCTCCCGCAGGATCGTAAACCCAGAGGTTCCTTTCGATCCAAAAGATATCCAGACTATTTTTCCTTTCGAGATGCCAGATCTTACAAACCAGGAAGAGAGCATGGTAGATCCCAGCCTTGGAGAGGTGGACAGTCATCCAGAGGCGGTAAATCTAGAGGCACCTCATTCAACAAGAACCCCAGATCTTTATGACTGGTTTCCCCCCCAGTCAGTAGGTGTGGGGGCACGTCTGTTGCTCTTCCAAGACGTATGGGAATTATCCACCACAGACAGATGGGTGTTGGATATCATAAGAAGGGGATATCGTTTAGAATTTTTCAGAACCCCTCCAGCTTTCTCCTTTCAAACTACCAAATGGCCAGGAGACGCAGCAAAAAGACAGGCCTTGAAAGATTTCATCTCGACGCTCCAGGAAGGAAATGTCATCATTCCAGTTCCTCAGCAACAACAAGGTCAAGGGTTTTACTCTCACCTGTTTCTCACAAGAAAAGCTTCAGGTGGTTGGAGACCTATCTTAGACTTAAGCAGGCTGAATCGGCATCTCCTCATCCGAAAGTTCAAGATGGAATCTATTCAATCCATCATAAAGGTCGTCTTTCCACTCCAATGGATGATTTCTATAGACTTGGCAAACGCTTATTTCCACATCCCCATCGCTCCAGAACATCAGAAATTCCTTTGGTTTGCGGTGGAACAAGGGCATTTTCAATTCCGAGCCCTGCTGTTTGGTCTCAGCACAGCTCCAAGAACATTCTCCAAGGTCTTGGTTGTTTTGATTGCGGAACTCAGGAAAAAGGGCATAGCCATTTACCATTACTTAGACGACATCCTCATCTTGGCAGAAGACACAGATACCCTTCAGACCCATGGACAGGTTTGTCTACGTTTTCTACGCCGTCATGGTTGGAAGATAAACGAGAACAAGAGCCAATTACAGCCGGTTCAGGAGATGAAATATTTGGGGGCCATATTCAACACTCTAGCAGGCACAGTGCAACTGTCTCCAGAAAGAGGTACGAAGTTGATGTACAAAGTCAAAGACATGTTGGCATCCAATGTGACTTCAGCAGAAAGATGCATGAGCCTATTGGGATCAATGTCCTCCACCATCGGGCTGACAAGATGGGCCCAATGGAGGATGAGGATTTTCCAGAAGAACTTCATCCTTCAATTCAGATCGAAAAGTCCACTTCAGCCTATCAAGATTCCCCCTCAGGTCCATCAATCTCTGATTTGGTGGTTACAGAAGAAATCCCTGTTCAGAGGGTTTCCATTGGGGAACATCACATGGACAGTTATTACCACGGACGCAAGCCAGTGGGGATGGGGTGCCCACCTGCAAGATCAGTTTATCCAAGGGAAATGGTCCTTTCCAGTAACAGAGACTCCCTCCAACCAATTAGAGCTTCTGGCAGTTCTAAAGGCTCTAGAGAATTTCCTTCCCCTCATACGCTTCAAGTGGATCAAGATCAGATAAGACAATTCCACTGTAGTTGCCTACATAAACCATCAAGGGGGAACAAGGAGTCGGAAAATGATGTCCATCATGAAGCCCCTAATGTCCTTCTCCCAGAAGCATCTTGCGGGCCTATCAGCGATCCATCTTCCGGGAGTCCAGAATTCCATAGCGGATTACCTGAGCAGAGTGGAATTAGATCCAGGAGAATGGAGTCTGTCAAACAAGGTGTTCGAAGACATTTCTCAAGTATGGGGCATGCCACAAGTCGACCTTATGGCAACGCACAAGAACAGGAAGGTGCAGCACTTCTTTTCAAAAAGCATCGATCCCCAAGCATCAGGAAGGGATGCTCTTTCAATCGATTGGTATTTTCACCTAGGCTACGCATTTCCTCCTACGCCCCTCAACTTTCCTCTTCTGAGACGATTGAGGCAGGAGAAGGTATCCATCATCCTCATAGCCCCCTTTTGGCCTCGCAGGCCGTGGTTTCCTCTGTTGTTGAGCCTCTGCAGCGCAGACCCCTGGCAGCTTCCAAATATTCCGTCCCTTCTACATCAGGGTCCTGTCCTCCATCCAGACCCTGCCTCCCTCAAGCTGATGGCATGGAAATTGAAAGGGAAAGGTTGAACTGCAAGGGATTTTCCCATTCTGTCATTGAAACTCTACTGCAAGCAAGGAAACGCTCTACTTCTTCCACTTACTACAGAATCTGGGACGTTTTTTCCTCCTGGGCTGCATCCAACCACAGGAATATTCAGTCTATCTCCACCAAGGAGATCCTTGAATTTCTACAATCCGGTCTTGATAAGGGTCTAAGCTACAATACCCTGAAGGTACATATTTCAGCTCTTTCGGCCCTTACGGACCAGAGATGGGCCTTAAACTCAGATGTGATCAGATTTATGGCAGCAGTTTTGAAAATCAAGCCTCCTATCAAGCCCTTCGCTCCACCATGGGATCTTCCCTTGGTATTAAAGGCTCTGAGCAATTCTCCTTTTGAACCTCTTGAATCCATCTCTCCTCAGGTACTCACCATTAAGACGGTTCTACTGGTGGCCTTAGCCTCAGGTAGACGAGTGTCTGAACTCCATGCCTTATCTACGAAAGAGCCCTTTACAGTTTTTCATAAGGACAGAGTTGTTTTACGAACTGTTCCCGAATTTCGTCCTAAAGTGGTGTCAGCTTTTCACATCAACGAAGATATAATACTCCCGGCTCTTCATTCAGAGTCTTCTACTGAGAATGATGAATCTCTGCCTTCTCCATTGGATCTTGTTCGATGTCTGTCTGTCTATCTACAAAGATCTTCAGCCTGGCGGATCTCTCAAAGGCTATTCGTTATCCCCAACGGCCCCAGAAGAGGCCTTCAGGCTTCTAAGATGGCCATCAGTAGATGGATTGTTGCCGCCATCGTTCAGGCTTACCAAGCCTCAAAGATGAAGGTTCACTCCACGAGGTCCCTTTCCTCATCCTGGGCAGCAGCTGCTAATTTGTCACCCGAGCTGATTTGCAAAGCAGCCACTTGGTCTTCTCCAAACACGTTTATTAAGCATTACCAGATTGACGTTAAAGCAAGCCAATCAGACTCTTTTGGCAAATCAGTCTTATCCGCAGTCAACTCTTCTTGATTAATTTCTATTGCACGTGTGATTTCTAATACACCAGCATTTAAAAATGTTCTTGAGTCTGTGTTTCTTTATTCCCTCCCTTGGTTATTGCTTGGGTATTACCCATTGTTGTGCTGCCATGGATATGTCCATGAAAGATGAAAATTTATCCATACTTACCGTAATTTTCCTTTCCTGGTCATAGGCCATGGCAGCACTTAGATCCCGCCCTGGGATATTGCTGTTAACAAGACTAAGGGACCATTGGTGGGAGGGGGTATTTATACCCCTGATTTTAATTCTGTTCCTGTCTAATTAGGGATAGGGAGGAGCTAACCCATTGTTGTGCTGCCATGGCCTATGACCAGGAAAGGAAAATTACGGTAAGTATGGATACATTTTCATCTTTCATCTAGTTTGGATCCAAAAGTGTTTTTATCTAAAATGGGGCCTTTTTCATGCCTAGGTCAGTTAACAAACACATACAAGGTTATTCAATAAAAGGGAGAATTCTAAATTTATTCAAAGTGAACGTCACATTTTAGACCAAAATAGTCAAACAATCATAGTTGACTTGGAGAATGTTTCCAGGTCAGCTATTTTTACTTCGAGTTCACTTTGAATCCTCATGTATTGGGTTATTTATTAAAATGACAATTCTAAATGAATACAAAGTGTATTTTTAAAATTTAACGCCAGAGCAGATGAACTGAAAGCATAGCTGGCTTAGAGAATGTCTTTGAGCTTAAATTTTAAATTCACTATGAATTGTCACTTAGCGAATAACCTTGTTAGTTGTATTTTGTGGGTTGAAACATTGAAAACTTGCAGAATCCACATTTACTTCCAAAATTCACTATGCATCAATTCAACAAATGGAAGAAAATTTACTGTAGAGATAGTCCTACTTTCAGTAATGGCGGAAGGCAAATATGTTACTTTACTTTGGCTGGGGCTTTGCCCTTAGATTTCTTAGTGAGCTTCGAGGCACCCTCCAGTACCTTTTTTGGGGACCAAAGTGTGCTTGTGATGATGAGAAGGAATTTATGGGATGTTCAGATACCCAGTAATGCAGTTCATGAGGCAGTGATTCAACCGTATCCAAAACCAATTGTGTAATTGCTTTTGCCAAGAATCTTTCAACAGAAGCGGCAACTGACACATTGGTTATGGTTCGGAAGTCATATGGGGCATGAGTAAATTTCTCCACAGTGTATAAATAGGATAACATTTTTGAGACTTTTCCCACTATAAATAAATACAATACAGATATGTATTACTAAAGATGGACTTTGCAGAGGTTTGAATGCAAATAAGCAGATATAATGTAACACTATAGTGTCCATATGTGATCGATAAATATCTGGGAATGACACAGTCAAAACAGGGTCTACAAACAGTCAACAATAAGGAGTGCACGACAGACACTGATCTGCACAGAGACTGGAGTGGCAGTGTGGGCTTGTATTAGAGGCTCACTCCTTTAGATAGAAAAAGACCTTGTATCTTTAGTGGATTGTCTTATTATTGTCAAAGAAGGCTGTCTTATGTGGGAAACTACAGCACTATATTATATGCAGAGGGATGTTTCACAATAAAAAGGTATGAGCTGAATCAGATGATACCTTTATTGTTGAAAAGAAGGCTGAGGCCTCATGGGGGCTAACCCCACATCACCTTGAAATATTTCTGAGACAAGTTTGATAAGTTGGACCAGTAACAGGCCAGAAGAAAACTGTGCTTGAAAGGAGATCATACCCTGCATGGCAAACCAGTGTGGCTCTTAATCTGGGAAGAAAATAAACAGCATGGGGCAACTAAAATAGCTGTATTGAAGTTGTGCGAGATGTGCGCCTCCTGACAAGATGGTGGGCATGATTGTCTCAATGCGAGACGTGGCAAATACCTGGCCATGACGCGTGAGGGCTCTATGCTCCCTCAAGTTGAGCAGCAAATAAAGTAAGCCCTAATTGGAGGCCTTATATAACATATAGATATGTTTTTGATTGGTTAATGTTTTATTGGTTGGTTTTGGTGCAATGGAGTGACAATAAAGAAAGTAAAGCAACATATGAAGCCTCCTGTCATGTGGTCAATTAATTTCTGTGTTTAATGGATCAACATAGCATGAGTGTGACGAGACCAATCTCGCCACATTGCATTGGAGAAGACTGGTTGCTCGCCTGTTGCCCTTGGACTATGGCCCCATGTTAAAAGACATCTTTTTTACCTGCAGAAAAGACTTATTCGTGCTTTTCTGCCTGGGGTTCGGTAGATTCAATCTACCGAACAACCGCACGAATGATTGGACCACCTGGGAGCTGGAGTGTGCCGGCAATTAGCCTCCCTGAAGCTTAATTGACGAATGCTGGGTGGCCGCCATTCGTATCACGAACACGAGGTCGCGCCCATTTTAAACATGTGAACGCACAGCAGTGTTCAACGCTTAATTCATGGAACTGAAATTGGACACAGTTTTGCGCGAACACCGCTGAAGCCGCCGACCTCCCTTCTTGTTCGGTGAAAGTGCACGAACAGCCCGGTGTTCAGTAGTTTTGCTTGAATGTGTTATACCCCAGATAGGAATCCCATGGAGCCCATTCGCATGAAACTGACTGTGTAAAGACTTCGGCTCCATGGCGATTAAACTGTATTCGTGTGGTCTGAGCGCCATTCACTTAATAATGTGCGCTCAGACCTGAGCTATCTGGGGATATGTTAAAGGTATGCTTTTAATGTTATGTGCATAGTGCATTGTAATAGTAATTCGTGTTGTAGTATCCCCACGTGCATAATGGCGATTTGCCTTTGTCTTGGAAGATAATTGAATTACTTCTCAATTAACTCCAAGGCAGAGGGGAGGAAGCCAGGATGCATTGTGGGAATATAATGTGACTGTGTGTCCTATTTATCTACTTGTCTGTCCTTTGTTACAGTCTCCCATTTGGTCCCCTAGGGGAGTGTCCACCAGAGGGGAGACCTGCATAAATACTGGGCAGGGAGCCCTCATTAAACAGACCACTGCTTGACCCTCAACACGGAGCCTTGTCTCGTCTTTGGGGGGATTTACTGAATGCTGATAGAGACTGATTGCTATGAGTGTAAGCCGCTTGGATGCTTTTCCTATTTGTCTGCTAGCAGCGATTCATATGGTTCCTGTTCGTGTGTTTGGAGTGCTATATTGGATGCTGTTCGAGAGTTTGGAGCATTCACTTATTGGCGGTTCATGTGTTTGGTGTTCTACAATAGCTGTGCCTGCATCTCTGGAAAGGGGGACGATCGCCTAAACGGTTTTTACCCCTTGTGTGCAAAACGGTCCGTTACAATGAGTCCAGACCAGATTCCTACTAGGCTGATTTACAATGGTGACCCTTTAGAGGCTACCATAGGAAAGCATATAATGAGGAGTCTCTGGAAGCAGTTTACCCAGTAAGTATTGCAGGTAGCATGTTAATCTCCCATGTTAAAATTAGTATATGGCCCACCTATATTGGGGTACTGTGATGTAGTGGTGGGCTTAACACACTATAGTCATATGGTGTGACTGATTCCCCATATTTGTTTGCTAAGATATGTGATTTTAAGTAACACTGTTGTAAAATTTAAGCTGTATATTATATTTTTAATTATTTTTTGTGTGAGCTCTTCCTTAATCTGTATTTTGTATATATTTTGGACTTTAAGGCAGCACCACTACTTAGAAATGCATTTTGTAGGTGTGTCCCCATTCCCTCTTTTTTGAAGAAGAAGGCTTGCTAGTGCCTTTTGCAAACATTTTAATCCAGCAAGTTCAATGTTATTCGAAGGTAGATCTTCTTCCAGTTGCTCATCTTGCATTTTGAAAGTAATCTGGTAGCATTAATAAACTAATTCATAGTAGTGTAGATTGGATTAGCCATATTAGTTTGTCTACTGGATCAATACGACTTAAACAAATTCATATCTAGAATCCCTTATTGCCTCTGATTTTTGATACTCAAGGTGTTCTATTAAATTTTCCCTCTAATTAAAAAAAATAAGAAAATGTTTACCCCTTAATGACTGCCATTGTATAAGATATGTCAGGCCAAGAAAGCCCTATCTACTATAGGGCTTTCTTCTATTTGCTACTATCTACCATACTATATATAGTATGCACGTATGTATAGAGGCACGTAAAGAGAAAGCGTTAAAATACAGTGAACAAACAGACAGAAAAAAGTGCCAAAAAGACCTTGGCCACATATGGACAGAATCTTTAAAATTCTTAAATCAAGAAATTATTAAAAAGCACAAATATGCGAGTTGATCCAACCATACTGGAAGAAGATACACAAAATGCTAGAGAAATTCACGGATGCGCCCCCCGCCCCCCCCCCCCTGGAACCGGCAGCGATGCTCCTACACCACACAACAGTTCCCCGCTCCAGATACAAAAAATCCATGAATACTTAACGTGGCCAAACGAGCGCTCCCCCAATTCTGGAAACAAACAGTGACACCCCCACTTTCGACCTGGTTTAGCCAAATGGAGGAACTCAGGACGATAGAGGAACTGACTATGACGGCCAATACTACACCCACTACCTACATGAGCATTTGGACACACTGGATTCTAGAGACGGCAAAAGAAGAATTCCAATTAGAACTCAGACCTAACACTAACGGACACCACGACACAGACAGATAGAACTTAGAACACACACCTCAGACGACGCTAGACGGCCGACAGATGAACTGAATGGAACCAACCCCCTTTCTTCCCACCCCGATGCATTTCCCTCTCCTCCCCCCTCCCCTTGAACCACCCGAGCATTATCATTGACTGAATCATCCCCACCGCACCCACAGCAATAAGGGATACCATAATTAGGAACGACAACAAACACAAACTGGTACACACGTCCAGACCAGTCCGGGATGGCACCCCAAAGCCAAAACACGCGAACACCTGTGATAATCCTGGACAGGCCCAGCAATGACACGGCTAATCCCGTAATCACACGCCCAATAAAAGGGTACCCCCTACCCGCAATATCACCATACCCCTGGTTAAACACAGGAAATACTGATAGTAACAGCGGGGGAAAACGCAAGCCCAACACGGACAATACCACACGGCTAGAGACACAGGGCCCTATGAGACACCCGACGACAGAGACCATAGGGGAAGCCTACGTTCCCAGGCTCCCACGCAGAATGAGCCCCTGACACACTGTGTGACCAGACAAGATAGCAGAGGAACGCCGACACATAGACGGAACTCGAACACAACAGAAGGGACACAACGCATACACTATAGTACCTACGTGTACAAACGACACAGAGAACGAAGCTCACTCCACAAACACTGACACCTAATCAAGGACTGCTTAACCCGGTTCAAGGACGGTTACCTGGCATATTTTTCACCCAGTTTATGAAAACATAACTTAACTTATATTCCCGAACAAGCGTAATAGCAGAAAATGGGGACCTGCGAGTCCTCCTACGATGGGGCCTGCGAGCCCGACTTGTTACCTTTTGTCATACCATGCAATGGAGACCTGCGTGTCTCATCGAACCTTAATACATGCAAAATGAATAAAAATCATATTCACAAAAAAAAAGCACAAATAAACATGCAGCAAACCAAAAAACAAACAAACGTCCCAACAAGCACTCAAAAATCAACCAGAGGTTTATTGGCCACAAAAAGAAAAAAGATGACCTTCCTAGAAAGTTCAGCTTGACCTTTTCCTCTGTTTGACTTTTTTCTTTTTGTGCCTAATAAGCATTGTGTTGATTTTTGAGTGCTTGTTGTGGCGTTCGTTTGTTTTTTTGAACATACAAAGATTACCCAGAGTGTGTATGTACAGAAACTGGTAACACGATAAAGAAAATAGGGTTAGTTGATTAAAAGACAGAAGAAAAAAGGTATAACCTTCAAACACTTTAATGTAAGCGTATGCAACCAAAACAGTTCTTTTGTATATCTCTTGATGACCTTCCAAATTAGAAGATACAGTGATTTGCTGGCTCCACAATTTATCCTTATCCCCAGCTTGCCTCTTCTAAATTACCTTTTTAATCATGTGAATCTACAAGCACGAAGATAGGGAACCTATTTGTGTTTATATTTGGTAACAGTGCGTCCCCTAGCTAATACAAAGACGGCTTCCAAGCACTTTATTCCAATAGCCTCACCTTCCATGCAGCTATGTTTCCTCTTTCGGTACAAATCATTTGTTTTGTAATAAATATAAAAGCTATTCACCTTCAACTGTAGCTCTGTGGACTATATATTACGCTGACAGTTTGTCCCTCGGTACTGGAGGGAAAAGCACAACAAACTCTTTTAATTAACTTTTAGAAATATACACCAATGTTTTACTACAAACTCACTTGGATTTGTAAAAAAAAGACACAATAAAATATGAAATGCTATCTCTGTAGTTACAGTCTCTGAGTAAAAGTGAAATATGTCTCCATTTGCATTTATTTGTGTGAACTTTGATTTATTGAAGATGTTTTGATAATAGGTTTTAGTACATGCCAGAATTCATCCGATGTGTCTAGATAAAATACACAAAAAAGACCAAGTGCAGGAGCAGATCGTTGTCAGAACTTCCTCACAATCCAGCAATCCTTAGAGAAACAGAGCATAGGTTTTGGGTTATCAGTGCAGTGAGGACATAGGAAGTTGGGGGATATATCCCACCAGGTCATTTGGAATAAACGTGGAAATGAAAGCGGAGAGCTATGATATGTGTGCACAGCCACTGACTGAGCCCACTTTTATACACATTGCGGGTGCTCAAGAGGTTAACTTAAAGATTAGTACCATGCTTTTCAGTTTGAGCTTCTTCCATGACCTCTTGTTCTCTGAAACTGCTATGTTTACAGCAGAAAGGGTTAAACCTAGATGGACCTGGAGTGGTCTCGGTGCCTATAGTGGTCCTTTAACAGTATCAAGCGAAATAAGAAAAAAATGGACAGAAAACAAAACAATAAAAACCCCCACTTAGACTACATAAGGGCTTATACACTAATCAGCCACGAAATTAAAAGCACTGACAGGCAACGTGAATAACATAAATTATATTGTTATATTTTACCCCTATGTGAATAGTAAAGTGAGGACAAATCAGTATCTTAATCCTTCATGGTGGGTGAAAACTAAAGCAGCAAAGTTTATGGGCAACTCATCTTAAATTCCATTAGTTTAGGATTCACTTTCCGTAGGAAAAACTTGGCACTCTGAAGGACATTCCTCTACAGAAGTGGTCCCCAACCCAGTTCTCATGGACCACCAACAGTCCAGGTTTTGTCAGTACCTCAATTTGAATAAAAAAGGGAAATACATAAATCCTGGACTGTTGGTGGTCTATGAAAACTGGGTTGGGAACCACTATGTACAAAACTTGTGACAGGCTCCTCAGGATCTAGATGGTCAGGATTATCAGGGTTTTCAAGAGTGACAGCTTCTATTCTACGCTGAACTATATAGTGTCTAGAGTAAATTCCCTAGGAATATCTTGTTTCGGTTTTGGGACTGTTAACTGTTAACTAATAGACATGTGCATTCGTTATCAGACGAATAAGAATTAGTCAGAATTTGTTTACTGTAATATAAACGAAAGTCCTACATACGAATTATATACAAAACGAAAGAGCAAATGCTGAATGCATTATCTGTTTGTTTCAGTTCTTTCATTTACTAGACTCCATGCTGCAGGAGAATTAACCCCCACAGCACTGAGGAGAAACAAAAAACACATGGATCTCCCTGCAGCAGGAGACTTAACCCATGCGTGTTAGAGTATCCCTGTAGCCCTGCAGGGGTTAAATCTTCCCACACTCGTGGCTAATGCTATTACTAACTCTCCTTGCACAGGGAGACTTCACTGCCAGTGTAATCTGTGCCTCGGGAGAAGTAACCCCCACAGTACGATGGAGAAACAAAAAACGCTGGTTCTCCCAGCAGCAGGGTGTGGGTGGGGCACTATGTACCCCCATTTTAGTTATTTGGGATCCACTCCATGGGGGAACAGGGGTACCTGTGCCTGGTCCCCCCCTTAGTGCAAAAGTGACTAGGAAGCAATAGCTGCCCAGTCACTAGTAGTTCTAAATGACAGTGAGTAGCCACTCGCTGCTAGCTGCTTAGGCGACATGCCCCTGCTCAAAGCATGCCGAGAGTAGGGGCAAGTGGGAGGATTTAACCTCCCTTTTATTAATATTTATTAATATTGGTCATAGTGACCCCCATAGGTTTTAATGCGGGGGGGGGGGGTAGGAATATTTAATATTTTTTACAAGGAGGGAGCTGGTAGCACTGCCAGCTCCCTCCTTGCTTTTTTTTTTTTTTTTTGTGCATGTGCAGTGTTATTTTTCTCCTAATGGGTAAAAACAAATTATTTTTAACCTAATTTCGACCAAAAAACGAATGTTTTACGGACGAAATTTGGAATGGACGAATTAAATTTTTATTTAAAACAAATTAATTTGGACGAAATGAAAATTGCACTGGTGCACATGTCTATTAACTAATAAATATAATTAGACATGACGTTCATTATTTCTAATTATATTCATTAGACGTGACATTTTTGCACACCATTTATTTTAGCAATGATTTTTTTCACCTGTGACTGCTTAGAACATCAACCCCAAATTCAGAGTATAATCTGCAGGTTTGGTTAACTGTTTGTAAGTACATTTCACATGCATGCTTAGCCCGACTTTAGGATCTCTGAGCATCTTGGAAGTCTAGTTCTAAAATGGAATTCTATAGTATTCTACCAATTCAACCTAGGCTTAGGGTAAATAGGAGCCACTGCCACTAATGGGTACCGTGTTGTGTAAGGTAGATTGATTTGATTACAGGATTCTACAGAATTTACCTGCTTCTCTCAGCAGGTGACACACGTCCTATGTCTACAGGTTGAGATTAGCAGTACTAGTAGCATTCCCATTTCTGCCTATATTGGTGTCTCAAGTCTTTGAGTCCTGTCTCATTTGCTAGCAGAATTGATGCCTCCCTCTGTCATGTCCCATGTGGTACAGCAGCCACTCAAAGAACACTCTAGGTCAGCACCTAATTGACTTAATTCAAATCAATTAAAGACCACTTGTAGTAAAAGAAAATTCCTGGTAACATAGTAAATTGTGTACTAGACTGTTTTTAAGAAAAGGATACAAAAAAAATTAATTTTTTTGTAAAATAATTTGATTTAGAGGAGTTGCTGGAAGCACATCTGTTTCTTTCTCCTTCCTGTTATGGGCAAATGCAAATATTACAAGTTTTAGAATGAAATGTTGTATTTCTTAAACTGTGTACTCTGTCTTTAAGAGATATTGCAAACTGACAAGGTGTTAGAAATGGAACATATTGTTTTTCATAACTGTTTCTTTAAGCAATAACCTCTTACTTGCCTTCAGTGCATAATAGGTTTACGCCACTTTGTCCCAGATGAAATACAATAACAATAATGCATAAACAAGCTTCAAGGCTATGCTACGACTCTTTCAGTACACAATATACTGTGGTAACCTTAAGTAGATAAGGATGTTCAGACTTTAAGATGCCATCTTGAACTAAGTCAGGAAAATTTCCATGACGTATGCACCCTTTAGTTATGGCCTTGTATATTTGCCAAATTAAGGGAGGTCCTAAAATGAATAAAGTAAAAGAAGTGTTACTTTTTCATATATGAACTACGGTAACCCTAAAATGGAGACACCTAAGGTATAAATCGGTGTACTTTTAAAATGTTAAGAAACAGAGGAGAGACTTGGAGACAGACGCTGCTCCATCTTAAAATGACAGAGAGGCTGACATGATGACATGTTCAGGAGGGTATGTTAACCTATTAATGATATTTGCAAGCATTTAGTTTAATGCATCTGAAAAAAGAACATGCACTTTTGAACTCGGAGTAGAGTAGCCAGCATATTAGACCGGAGACTGTCGGCTAACCTGGCCCTGAAAATATAGGAAGGCATCACTTTAAAGGGAAACTCTAAGCACCATAGCCACTTTAAAACTCCCTCTTATAGATAAGAAAATATGTTCATGTGTGATTTAAAGAGGTTTACTTGGATCAAAATGTGTTATTCCTAGAGTCTAAACCCTATGATCTCCATCTGTTGGTGCAGTAGGGACTTGGATATCAACCGTGAGCGAGCCTCAGTGATGGGAGTTGCCTCCATCTGAAATTATTTACAGTAAAGATTAAATATATATATTATAAATATTAGATGTGGTAATAAAATAGTTATTGAGTGCAGAAATATTTATTTACCCCTTATGACCAGACCGTGTTTCCATTTTTTTACCGTTAAGGACCAGGGCTGTTTTTACATTTCTGCTGTGTTTGTGTTTAGCTGTAATTTTCCTCCACACATATTATATACAGTTTTCTCACCATTAAATGGTCTTTCTAAAGATACCAGTTTTTCCATCATATCATATAATTTGCTATACAAAAATTATAAAATATGATGAAAAAATTTAAACAAACAGTTTTTCTAACTTTGAATCCCAAAATCTGTTACGCATCTACAACTGCCAAAAAACACCCATGCTAAATAGTTTCTAAATTTTGTCCTGAGTTTAGAAATACCCAATGTTAACATGTTCTTAGTTTGTTTTTTTTGCAAGTTCATTCTCTTTAATATTTTTATTAGTGATATTGCAGAAGGTCTTGATGGTAAGGTATGTCTTTTTGCTGATGATACTAAGATATGTAACAGGGTTGATGTTCCAGGAGGGATAAGCCAAATGACAAATGATTTAGGTAAACTAGAAAAATGGTCAGAATTGTGGCAACTGACATTTAATGTGGATAAGTGCAAGATAATGCATCTTGGACGTAAAAACCCAAGGGCAGAGTACAGAATATTTGATAGAGTCCTAACCTCAACATATGAGGAAAGGGATTTAGGGGTGATTATTTCTGATGACTTAAAGGTAGGCAGACAATGTAATAGAGCAGCAGGAAATGCTAGCAGAATGCTTGGTTGTATAGGGAGAGGTATTAGCAGTAGAAAGAGGGAAGTGCTCATGCCATTGTACAGAACACTGGTGAGACCTCACTTGGAGTATTGTACACAGTACTGGAGACCGTATCTTCAGAAGGATATTGATACCTTAGAGAGGGTTCAGAGAAGGGCTACTAAACTGGTTCATGGATTGCGGGATAAAACTTACCAGGAAAGGTTAAAGGATCTTAACATGTATAGCTTGGAGGAAAGACGAGACAGGGGAGATATGATAGAAACATTTAAATATATAAAGGGAATCAACACAGTAAAGGAGGAGACTATATTTAAAAGAAGAAAAACTACCACAACAAGAGGACATAGTCTTAAATTAGAGGGAAAAGGTTTAAAAATAATATCAGGAAGTATTACTTTACTGAGAGGGTAGTGGATGCATGGAATAGCCTTCCAGCTGAAGTGGTAGAGGTTAACACAGTAAAGGAGTTTAAGCATGCGTGGGATAGGCATAAGGCTATCCTAACTATAAGATAAGGACTAGGGACTAATGAAAGTATTTAGAAAATTGGGCAGACTAGATGGGCCGAATGGTTCTTATCTGCCGTCACATTCTATGTTTCTATGTTTCTAAGTTATAGGGCTTTAAGTACAAGTAGCACTTTGCTATTTCCAAACCATTTTTTTTTTCAAAATTAACAAAAGTTACATTGTAACACTAATATCTGTCAGAAATCCCTGAATAACCCCTCACATGTATATTATTATTATTATTATTATTATTATTTTATTATTTATATAACACCAGCAAATTCTGTAGCACTGTAAAATGGGTGGACTAACAGACACGTAATTGTAACCAGACAAATGGATGCACAGGAACAGAGGGGTTGAGGGTCCTGCTCAATGAGCTTACATGCTAGAGGGAGTGGGGTATAGTGACACAAATGTTATAATTAGGGGTAATGAAATAAGTTGCTAGAAAAGTCATCACTGAGAATTTAGTAGGTTATTTTTGACAGTTTCAGGAGAGGAGTCTTGGGGAGTCAGGGAGGAGGGGTGAAAACCCACTTTAAATGATATGCTTTCCTGAAGAAGTGTATTTTCAAAGATTTTTTTGAAGGAGTGAAAGTCTAACGGAGAAGGGAGTTCCACAGAAAAGGTACAGCCCTGGACAGGGGATAGATGTATGTCTTCGGCAGAGCGCAGGGGCCTCGGCGGGACATATTTGTGTATTAGGGAGGCTAGGTAGGTTGGAGCAGCATTATGTAGGGACTTGTAATCAAGCACCAGAATCTTAAATTGAGCCCTATTTCTAACTGAAAGCCAATGTAGGGATTGATAGAGAGGGGAGGCGTGGGAGGTGCAGGTGGACAGGAAAACGAGCCTCGTCGCCGCATTCATTATAGATTGCAGGGCTGCAATCTGGGAACACATAAGACCACTGAGAAGGGGATTGCAGTAGTCAAGGTGAGAAAGAATAACAGCAGCCTTAGCTGCGTCTGGTGTTAAATAAGGGTGGATTCAAGCTATTTTTTTGAGATGGAAGCGGCAGGATTTGATGATCGACTGGACATGAGGGGTGAAGGAGAAGTCGGAGTCAAAGAGAACACCTAAGCATATATTTTTTAAAAGAAGAAAACCTAATGTATTAAACTTGGAATATTTTGACTCTTTTTATGCAACCATTTTACCACCAACCTATGCCAAAAAAACTTAAAAAAATAATTGGTGATTTGTTTGACACACAAAGCAATTTAAGAATACATGTACTGAGAACTTTAAGGGTTTCTGCCAAAGAAAACCCCAATATGTATTCAGCAACATCTCCTGAGTACAGTGATACCCCACATGTATAGGTGTTTTGGGTTCTCTGGGGGCTAAAATACCTTATTTGGAGGGTGCACATTCCACTTTTCCAACTTGGAATTTTCACAGCTGGTCATCATGCACCCATGTCCTGTTTGGGCTATTTTTGAAGCCGGCCAATGTAATTTACCTCCATCAAACCATATATTTTTTTAAAAGTAGACACCCTAGGGTATTTCAAATGGTGGTATTTTAACACTTTCCATGCACTATTTCTACCACCAGTCTTTGTCAAACTTTTGGGTAGTCATTTTTTTGTGTTATTTTTCTCTCACATTGTACTTTAGGCATGGATTCTCAGTTCCTGTTACGTTACTGACAGAAAACACCCCAATATGTGTTCAGCAACACCAATGTACAGGTTTTATGGGATATTACAGGGGTCAAATGTAGCGCTTTCCCCCTTTTCCATGTTTGCACATTGAAATTTGCCAGATTGGTTTGCTGGGCCTATATTGCATTTGAGACCATATGGCAGCCCAGGAATGAAAATTAACCCCATCATGGCATACCATTTGTAAAAGAAGACAACCCACAGTATTCAACATGGGGTATGTCCAGTTTTTTTTAGTAGCCACTTAGTCCCAAACCCTGGCCAAAATTTGCATTTATATTTGTTTTCTGCATTTTTTTTTTTACACAAAAACTGCACTTTTACTGGTGATTTAATTGTCCTGATAGGATTTACTGTTTTAAACACTCATATTTGTGTTCAGCGAAGTCTCCAGGGTATAACAATACCCCCCATGAATATGTTTTAGGGTGTTTTGGAAAGTTACAGGGTCAATATAGGGCATGCCCAATTCAGTTTGCCAGATTGGTTTGCTGGGTCTATGTTGGCTTTTGAGACCATATGGTAGCTCAGGAATGTGAATTAACCTCATCATAGTATACCATTATGGTGTTTTGGAAAGTTAAGGGGTTAAATATAGGGTTTGCCAATTAAATTCTCTGGACTGTCTACCTGGATTGTCAGACAGGTCCCTCAAATTACAATTATTAAAATCAAGTAATTATGTAGTTAATAGTTAAATATATATGTAGTGTGTGTGTGTGTGTGTGTGTGTGTGTATATATATATATATATATATATATATATATATATATATATATATATATGTGTGTGTAACAAGGGCTTGCACTCCTGGTTAAATTCTTAATGCCCGGTGCAGGTCTGGCAAAATCATGTAGATATAGTAGAAAGGACCGCACTCCAAGTTCTTTGTGATAGTTTTCAAATAAAATTTAACTTTTATTTAATCCATATACAAGTCAACATTTCAGGATGAAAGCTCTATATGGGGGCTGAAACGTTGACTGGTATATGGATTAAATAAAAGTAAAATTTGATTTGAAAACTATCACAAAGACCTCGGAGTTCGGTCCTTTCTACTACATATATATATATATATGTGTATATATATATATACACATATGAAACAAGGGGGGGTTGGCTGCACTCACCTGAACATGCATAAATGGGGGTGCTGCTGGGGGCCAAATAATACAAAACACAAGATCCAGCGCACTCACCTATCCACTAAACAGCAACTTCAATGTTGAAAGATTTTATTAGTTTTTTTTAAAAACACCTAATCTAGGCAAAAAAAAAACATTATATGATCATACATTGCATAAGCCTGCCACAACGTCAATGTACCCCATCTTTGGCAGGTCCTACACTAACAGCCTAATGTCTGCTCTTATGAGATTAACCACTTACTTGAGGGAAAAAAATCCATCTGGGGCTCTCTGCAGTACAAGGCTAAATAGGGCCCTGGGATGAGGCACCTGTGACAGGGAGGGGTGCAAAACCAAGGAGTTGGCTAGACTCCCAAATATATACATATGAAACAAGGGGGGGTTGGCTGCACTCACCTAAACATGCATAAATGGGGGTGCTGCTGGGGGCCAAATAATACAAAACACAAGATCCAGCGCACTCACCTATCCACTAAACAGTAACTTCAATGGTGAGTGCAGCCAACCCCCCCTTGTTTCATATGTATATATTTGGGAGTCTAGCCAACTCCTTGGTTTTGCACCCCTCCCTGTCACAGGTGCCTCATCCCAGGGCCCTATTTAGCCTTGTACTGCAGAGAGCCCCAGATGGAATTTTTTTCCTCAAGTAAGTGGTTAATCTCATAAGAGCAGACATTAGGCTGTTAGTGTAGGACCTGACAAAGATGGGGTACATTGATGTTGTGGCAGGCTTATGCAATGTATGATCATATAATGTAACTAAACCCCCATTATTTTTGCCTAGATTAGGTGTTTTTAAAAAAACTAATAAAATCTTTCAACATTGAAGTTGCTGTTTAGTGGATAGGTGAGTGCGCTGGATCTTGTGTTTTATATATATATATATATATATATATATATATAAAATATGTGTGTGTGTGTGTGTATGTGTATACACCCTGTTCCAAATTATTATGCAAATTCTATTTAAGTGTCACAAAGATTAAATATTTTGTTTTCAGTTTAACTCATTGATGGCATTGTGTCTCAGGGCTCTTTTGATCACTGAAAACAATCTCGGACACTTGTGATAATTAGATTGTCAGGTGAGCCCAATTTAAGGAAAAACTACTAAAGGAGGGTGTTCCACATTATTAAGCGTATAGGGTATAAACAAATTTTTCAGGGTAGCATTGGAAGTTATCCTTTCCTGGCTAATCATGGCAGCATCACTTATGGGTAGCTCCTCCCTTAGCAGTCACAGGACAGGAATTAATTAGATTAATTAATCAGACTGATAGGTATAAGGAGTCCCTCCTCCCCCTACACCTCAGTCTTTTTTCCTGTCCTTAGCAAGTTCTACAGGACTTTTTACATTTTGTTTTATGGCCACCTTCCTGCGTTTGTCGTGGGTTCGTTCCAAATGAAGTTCAGCCTCTCTTCATTTGAAGGACCCAGTAAACAGCCTGCATGAGCAGGACTAACTGGGTCAGGTTCAGTGTAAGTACTGGACTGCAGTGTGGGAAGTAAGTGTTTGAGGGAGACACTATTTTCTGTTTAATTGTGGGGTTGGTTAGCCTTAAAAATTCCCCCTGTTTTCAGCCTGCCCCTACTAATTGGGGTTATATATCCCCCCCCCCATACCTTGTTGGCAGTATTTGAATCCATGCTTAGGGGTCTTGTCCTTTAGGATCTGTTTCTTGCCTCTTGTTTGGTGCCTTCCCTGCTCCCTGGCTCTGTTCCAGCCTCTGATGGGTTAAATGTGGGGCTGTGCAGGCTTCCCTGCTCCCTGGGGCTCCCTGTGCGCCCGGGCATTGGGGGCTGGAACGCATTATGCGTTCCAGCCGACTGTTTGTTGCTCGCGGCCGGTTTCGGCGAAACCGGAAGTAATTTGCATGCCGGTCGCGAGCGTTTGGAACACATAGCGTGCGTTCCAGCGCTCTGCGCATGCGCGAACCGGTCAATCAGCTGTTCGCTGCCTGGACCTTTTTTAAAGCATCTAATACAGCTGCCTTGGCGCTATATCTGCTAGCCTTATGTTGGTTTACCCCTGGGAAAGCATTGGTTCCAGTTTGTGCCCAGCTACTCCTATCTGCTGCCTGGCTGTATAATGGATGTTCTGCTCTTTAAGGTAGGATTGCTGTTTTTACTACTTATTGGAAGTATTGCTTTGTCAGTTTGTCTATTTATCCCTTTGGGGAATTAGGTCTTGGATTTTCCTTTGGTTCTTCTTTATAGTATGGATTCTCCCTCTGCCTCTGCAAGATCCCTCTCTAGAAAACATAGGTGAGCCATTTCTTAATTTTATTGGGGGGGGGGGGGCCATACTGAGCCTGTAATATATGTCATATATGGCTTCATTGCAGCCCCAGCATTCATTTGGATTCTCCAGTGAGAAAATCACGGGAAAAGTCAAATAAATGCATTAATTGTTCTTCGCCTGCTCCGAATAGAAGGAACCTTTGCAAGGATTGCTTGTTGGAAGTCGCTGATGCCCCCAGTAGGAGCTCTCCACAAGACGACCTTAAGCTCTGGATTTCTCAGGCTATTGCTGAGGGCTTTATGGCTACCACGGGATCTAGTGGTCCAAGTAAGAGACGCAGAGCGGAACCTCAGTCTTCCAGCTCTGATGAGGACCCTGATGTCTGGGAGGTATCAGATGAAGGTGAGGAGGAAGCTGAATATGCCTCCACGTCTCTTGACTCCAGGTCTATGGATAGACTTATTACCCTTCTCAGAGACACGCTTAGTCTCACTGAAGAAAGATCTGAATTGAAGGAGGCTGACAGGTTTTTTGAGGACCTAAAGCCTAACAGACCTACTTTCCCGGTGCATGCGCCAATCAGGGATATGATCCTTCAGGAATGGAATAAGCCTGAAAAGAAGTCCACCTTAAAAAAATAAGTTTGCGAGGGTTTATCCGTACTCTACAGTGGATTGCTGCCTGTGGAACTCAGTTCCTAAAATTGACGCTGCAGTGATCCAAGAAAACTACACTGCTTATTGACTCCATGGCATATCTCAGGGAGCCTATGGAGAAGCGTATGGATGGAGACCTGATTAAAGACTACTTGGCCCTAGGGTCCGCCCTTCATCCGGCAGTGGCACTGACGACTCTCTCCAGAGCCTTGAAAGTGTGGCTCGCTAATCTGAAGGACGACATTGATCAGGGTGTCCGTAGGGAACATCTGTTGGAAAGCTTCAAGGACTTTAGTCTAGCCACGGAATTCTGTTCAGAGGCCTCCCTGGACATCACTCGCATGATTGCCAAAAGCATGGCCCTGTCTGTGGCTTCTAGAAGGGCCTTGTGGCTTCATTCGTGGGGTGCTGACTATGCTTCTAAGGCTTCCCTGTGTGCACTTCCATTCCGATGGGATCTCCTTTTTGGGAAGATTATGGAAGATGCTATTCAAAAAGCTGCTGATGGGGAAAAAGGCGTTTACTTCAAGCTGGCAGGAAGAGTTTTTCCCTCCTCCTGGAAGACCAAGCGCTTCAAGGATCGGTCCTTTCGGGACAGCAGGAGCTATAAACCAGGAAGGGAGTTTTCCAGGAATTCTTCATGGAAATCCTATTCACACTCTTCTTCCAATAAGGCTTCCAGGGGAAGGGGTGCTAGAACCTCAGGGAAGAACTTCTGAAGGTCCCCAGGCCCGTTCGGGGACGGCGGGAGGTAGACCGAAGTTCTTCTACCCCATATGGGCCAGCAATATTTCAGACCTATGGGTCACTTCCATCGTAAAAGAAGGTTACAAAAGGGTCACGAAGATCAGAGACAAAGTAAGGAAGCTGCAAGTTCTCGAAACTGCACCTGCAAGAGAAGTCATGAGTCTCCTGGGTTCCTTGACTTCAACAATAGGCTTGGTGAAGTGGGCCCAGTGGAAGTTCCGTCCGGCCCAGAACTGCTTCCTTCTCCAGTTCAACAGAGTGGAAGCGGATTGGGAACAGATGATATCTCTTCCCCTTCCCGTAAGGAAAGGCTTAAACTGGTGGAAGAGCGAGAGGAATTTGACAACAGGCTTCCCGTTGGAAGACCCCCCTTGGAAGGTTATTACAACAGATGCCAGTTCTTTTGGATGGGGTGCCCACTTCAGTCCTGTATGGACTCAAGGGAAGTGGACCCGAGAAGAGTCGCCTACACTCAAACTTAAGGGAACTGAGAGCGGTTTACAAGGCCATTTTGAGATTCCTGCCGAGGCTAAGGAATTCTTGGGTTCTAATCAAAACAGACAACCGAGCGGTGGCCTCATATGTGAACAACCAAGGTGGCACGAGGAGCAGGTTGCTCCTGGAAGAGCTGGCTCCCTTAATGGCTATAGCCATGACCTATCGTCAAGGCCTGAAGGCGATTTATCTCCCAGGTTCGGAGAACGTAACGGCAGACTTCCTCAGCAGAAAGGAAATTCTTCCAGGAGAATGGCAACTTCACCCGGCGATCTTTGCAGAAATTGCTCATCGGTGGGGCATGCCCCAGATCGACCTGATGGCATCATCTCAGAATCACCAGGTGGAGAATTACTTCTCTCTCCATCCGGACTGTCAGGCACTGGGCCAGGATGCTCTCTCTCTGCCTTGGTCGTTTGATCTGGGGTATGTTTTCCCTCCCCTACCCATGATACCCAGGTTCCTGCGGAAGGTTTGGTTGGAAGGCAAGAAAGTCATTGCCGGGGGCGTGGCCTGGCGGCGGTGCTGAACGGTCGCATGCACTGAGCGCTCCGTTCCGACAAAGCCCGAAGGAGTAATTTGGCAGACAAGCCGACGGAAAATCCCCAGACTACAGCCACACAGAGCCGACATGGCACAATCCAAGGGAAAGAGGCAGGCAGACAGGGCTGAAAAAACTGCATTTTTCGCCCTGCGGACACCGCAGGGGAAACAGGCCCAGGTGGAGGATATCCAAGATGGCGCCGAGGAATCGGCAATACAATACAGCCAGCCACAAAACAGTGAGACCCCCCTCACACAGGAGATGCTGAGAACCATGCTGGAGGAGATGTCTGCAAGGTTGGAACATAGTTTTAAAACTACTATGAGGGCCATGCATAAAGACATACAGGAGCTGGAGGGGAGGACTACAGGGACGGAAAACAAAATGGCGGAGTTGGAGGAAGCACACAGAGGGCTAGAGAAAGAGGTGTCCGAGCTGCATAACCAAGTGAAAACATACGATTTAAAATTGGCAGACATGGAAGACAGAGCCCGCCGGAATAACTTAAGGATTCGCGGAATCAAAGAGGAAGTGGGGCAAGCAGAATTGGCGGCATACCTGCATGACCTGCTGAAAAAGCTGGCACCTGATATACCACAAGACCAGTTACTCATGGACAGGTACCATAGAACAGCTAAACCCAGCTTCCTCCCCCAAGACACCCCGAGAGACGTCCTCATAAAAATGCACTACTACCACGTAAAAGAAGTAGTGCTACAAACGAGTCGGGCAAAGAAGAAACTCCCAGAACCCTACGGGGGATTGATGGTGTTTGCAGACATATCGACCTACACCCTCAAAAGGAGGAGAGACTTTAAAAGCGTTACGGAACAACTCAGAGCCAACAAACTACCATACAGATGGGGATACCCAGTGAAAATACTAGTATCCAGAGGAGGAAAAGTGTCCACCATAACCACACCAGAGGAAGGAACGCGGATGCTGCAGAGGTGGGGCATATCAGATCCAAGCCAGCGACGCAGCCCGCAGAGGACGGACGGCACCTCCGCGACTTGGAGAAAAAAATAAAGAGAAGGCCTAAAGGACGCAGACATCATACAAGGAGATGTCAAGAAGTACCGAGAGACTATTGAGAGACTGGTCCTGATACACTGACCTTGGTGAACTGTAAGGGTATCGTATAATGCTCATTGACACATTGTGGGTAGGCCACAGTTAGACACGGCCACAATAGAGCACATACACTATGTACACACAAGAAAAAAAAAAAAAAACAAACAACACCCATACCTGGAGGAATACCTAACAACATTAGTCTGGGTTCAGAATACCAAGACGCCAGGAACATTGTAACAGATACTGTAAGAGCTGAGTCGGGGAAGCACCCCACCAGGAGGAAGTTACACTTCCACCCCCAGAGGTACCATATAGTACCTAAGCCGCATATGGCACATAAGTTACTCATGTTATGGTTAATGTCCCAGTTACGGTTACCCCACCCACTACCTCCCATTTTGACCGGGAATCCTCCCGAAAGGCGAGAAAGGTGTAGCCCAATACTACCCGCAAACAGGGGACAGTCGCTCGACTTGAAGCTGCTGGGGCGAGCGAAACCCCCACCCTGGTATTTGCCCTCAATATCGGCCCTCTATAAACGAACGGGGTATAAACCCCCATGAAAATCTACTCCCTAAATGTGAGAGGGTTGAACCTACCGGTCAAGAGACACCAACTGTATAGGGAACTAAAACACGCTGACGCAGATGTAATATGTCTCCAGGAGACGCACTATAGAACAGATAACTTTATTCCCCCATCAGAGGTCGACTACCCCCATCAATACCATGCGACATCCCCCTCTAAATCCAAGGGGACCTCCATCCTAATATCTAAACGAGTAGCATTCACCCTGATCTCCATTGAACTAGATGCAAATGGGAGATACGCTATACTAAAATGCACTATAAATAACATGACATACACAATCACAAATATCTATTCACCCAACGTACACCAGAGCAGGTTCCTACAACATCTGCTACAAAAACTAGCTCCAGTTCAAGAGGGTATATCTATAATTTGTGGAGACTTCAACCATGTATGGGATCCCAAACTAGATTCCAACATCTCACAACATAGTCCTAGATATAAAGCACTCCGCAGACACTGCAGAAAGATACAAAACCTCCTTTCGCTCCACCACTACTTTGACTCATGGAGAATATCCCACACAACGGAGCGAGTATATACCCACTTCTCCCACGTTCACAACACATATTCAAGGATAGACGGGATTTTAGTGCATGGGCAGGGACTCAACCAAATAGCCGACAGCGACATTGGCCAAATCACGTGGTCGGACCATGCACCAGTATCGCTGTCGGTCAAAGACCAATACGATTACAAACATCGTAGCCCATGGAGACTGAATGCATCACTGTTACATAACAACACATTTAAAAAAGACGTAGAATCCGCCCTACATGACTATTTCGCAGAGAACACCACGCCGGGAATGGCCAGGGGCACAATATGGGCAGCTCACAAGGCGGTAGTTAGAGGGGTTTTTATTAAAAGAGCGGCATATCTACACAAACAGTCCTCAACACAACTCAACCAATGGAGACGAGACCTATACCAACTGAACGCTAGAAACCAGGTTTCACCATCCAATGACCTTAAATCACAAATATCTACCATTATGGCAAAAATACACCAGAGAGCCCTAGAGCAGACGGGGTACGTGCTCCAAAGATTGAAAATGCGACAATACACACAGGGGAATAAGGCTAGCAGATTTCTAGCCAGGCGATTACAGGAAAGGAGGGCTAACCAAAAAATCGCCTTCCTTATGTCTCCTAAGGGGGAAAAGAAAATGATCCCCACAGACATCTGCAACGAATTTGCAGACTACTACGCCTCCCTATACAACATACATAAAAACAATGAGACTTATCAGCCCACACAGGAACATATTAATGCATATTTGTCCACGTTAAACCTCCCAACGATCACGCCCCAACAAGCAGAGGAGCTCACGAAACCAATATCAGAAGAAGAAATCCATTCGGTAATAAGAAACCTACCAAACGGCAAGGCCCCAGGCCCGGATGGGCTAGACAATAGTTATTACAAGACTTTTACATGCATACTAGCACCCCAATTAGTACACATGTTTACGGAGGCGACTAATACACAAACTCTCCCTACAGACTCACTACTAGCCCATATTATAACACTACAAAAGCCGGGGAAATCGCCTACTGCCCCCCAGAACTTTAGACCCATCTCTTTGCTGAATACAGATGCGAAAATATTCGCCAAACTGTATGCAATGAGACTGAGCAACATCCTCCCAGAACTTGTCCACTCAGACCAGGTGGGATTTGTCTTGGGAAGGCAGGGAGCGGACAACACACGCAAAGTCTTAAATATACTACATAGTCTTCCTAGACTGCACAAAGGGGGGGGACTTGTAGTATCCCTAGACGCTGAGAAGGCCTTTGACCGCCTGCACTGGCTGTTCTTGGACGCGGTCATGGCAAAGTTCGAGATCCCAAGCGCCTTCAGATCAGCGGTAAAAGCCCTATATAGCGCACCAAAAGCCCAGGTGCTGAACGCGGGATTCCTGTCCAAACCCCTAGTTATTTCAAACGGTACGAGACAGGGGTGCCCGCTATCCCCCCTGCTTTACGTTCTGGCTCTGGAGCCTTTAGCTGCAAAAATTAGACAACACAACTCCATACATGGAGTGCACATAGGTAGGAAGGAATACAAAACCAATCTCTTTGCAGACGATGTGCTCCTGACTCTGACCCAACCATTGATATCAATGCCACACTTATTACAGGTGATCAAAGAATACGGTGACAATTCGTATTACAAACTAAACGTAACTAAGACCCAGGCACTGGGGATAGGGATACCCAATGACATAATGCAGGTACTCCGGGGTAAATTCGAACTGGACTGGAGGACAGACTATGTTACCTTTCTGGGAATTAAATTAACTAAGACACTAGGTGGCCTGTTCAAGGCTAACTATGAGCCCCTGCAAAAGGAGCTAGGGGCAAGTATGGCCTCATGGACGGACAAGTACTTATCTTGGCCGGGTAGGATGGCGGCCTTTAAGATGTCCCTGCTCCCCAAACTCCAATACTTATTTAGAACGTTACAAATTTACTTGCCATCCTCATACCTAAATAAATTACAAACGATGCTCACCAAATTTGTATGGGCACAGAAAAGAGTGAGAGTAGCGACAAAATTCTTAAACAGACCCATACAACAAGGGGGCCTCGCGCTACCCAACATCAAATCCTACTACCAGGCAACATTGCTGGCCTCATTGGTGGGCATACACACAGGCAACAACACCCCCCAATGGTTAGAAATAGAAGGCCACTGGTTACAGGGGGGAGACCTGCGGAAAATAGTGTGGGTACCAAACAAGTTGGGCCCGCCTCAACCCCACATACTACCCACCACAACGACATTACTGAAAGCCTGGGACAAAACACAGGGGGTAACAATGTCGATGGGACCATGGTCACCGGCAACCCCTTTGGCCAGCTTACACGCAGCCAACAACACGATTGACCACAAGGAATGGACGAAAAGAGGGTGCACACATGTAAGAGACCTATTGACCGCACACAACATGTTACCATTCCCCAATCTACAAGAATCATTTAACCTACCCCCCAGACTGATATTCTCGTACCTGCAAATCAAATCAATGCTCAGCGCCCAAACACCTGTGGAGAAAGGAGGGAACGCACCTTCACTTACAGAGTTAGAGAGGAGGTGTCTGACCAAATCAAGGGTCAAAGGAACAATATCCATGTGTTATTCGCTCCTAAACGTGAACGCCCCAGTACACCGAGATAGATTTAGCCAGGCCTGGCATGAAGATTTAAGGAAACAATTTGATAAAACCCAATGGGCAAAGGCAGTAACAGCACACAAAGGGAAATCACTGTGTACATCGCACCTTGAACTTATGAGGAAAGTATATTATCGATGGTATATGGTGCCAACCAGACTGGCAAAAATATATCCAGGAATATCCGCACAGTGCTGGAGATGCGGGAGGGCGGAGGGCACAATGTATCATGTGTGGTGGACATGCGAGGTGATTAGACCCTACTGGGAGATGGTAGGGAATGTTATCAAAGAGGCTGTAGACAAAAGCATCATAATTACCCCAGAACTATGCCTACTTTTTATGGAACTAGACAGGTACAGAGGTAAGGAAGCAATCCTAATCTTCCATATAATAATAGGGGCCCTGACACTCATAGCGAGGGAATGGAAAAATACAGAGGCACCGTCGAAAGGAGCCCTGATGAAACAGATTTCTAACAACTTACAATATGAAACAATAGCGAGGAAAGCCTATAGCAATAGCACAAGATTTGAGGAAGCTAAACTTAAATGGGAAACCATTAATGCTCCCAAGAGTCACGAGGACGACGAGTAGTCCCAACACTAAGAGAATACACATACACGGAGTTCTACTAATATAGCAAAAATACACTCCTAGGGGTAAGGGAAGGTCGTCAAGAGACACAGTCCAGAGGGGAACTAAACAGACAGACAGGTGAACAAATACATAAATAAAAGATAAGAGCATTGAATGCAAAATACAGTAATAAAAGAATGGCAAGCACCGGTAGGGGGGCATTACACTGAACTCGCTAACCCCCCCCCCCATCTCCCTTCCCCGCCTCCTCACCAGTTATGCAGACCCCCCCTCCCGCATAGGGAGGTTTAGGAAGAGTTACGGAAGGCTCACTGGGATAACTTTAGGAGAAGCCATGAGCAGCGAGATCGGCAATAACGGCAGGTAGATCTGCCCAGCTGATCAAGGTTCATGGGGGAACCCCCTCAAGGACAAGGAGAGAGTAGTCCCCAGGATCCATCGTCAGAGGGCGAGGTTAGCAGAACAACAGCACACAAGGTATCTGTACAAAATGACACCCTGTGACAACGAAGAATTGTATGATATCAATGTAAGATGTTACCCCATGCCTCCCCTTCTCTCTTCTGTATCCCACTTCTATACGTTATGACCCAACTTGAAAATAAAAATTGTCAAATTGAAAAAAAAGAAAGTCATTGCCGTAATTCCAATTTGGCCTCGGAGGCCGTGGTTTCCCCTATTGGCCATGATGAGCCAGGAACAACCTTGGCCTCTTCCAGTGATGGAGGATCTGCTATCGCAGGGCCCTGTATTCCATCCTCATCCGGAATGCCTCAAACTTGGGGTATGGGTCTTGAGAAAGAAAGACTCCAATTACTAGGTCTCGCGGAGGCGGTGATCATTACCCTTCTGCTCTCCAGGAAGGCTTCTACTTCATGCTACCATAGGATCTGGGATGTGTTCCAAACTTGGGCATCGTCTCATAATGTGGACTTTCGGCATCCTAGCAATACTGAAGTTTTGGAGTTTCTGCAAGAGGGCCTGGACAAGGGCCTTAGCCTCAGCACCTTGAAGGTTCAGTCTTCGGCACTTTCAGCTTTGTGCAACATCTCATGGGCTTCGGATCTTTTGATTTCCAGGTTCTTCAAAACGGCCTTCAGGTTGAGGCCTCCTTCCAGATCTACTACCCCTCCTTGGGACCTTCCTATGGTGCTCAATTATCTTACTGAGGATCTGTTTGTTCCTCTTGAAAGTTTGGATGCTACTCTCCTGACGTATAAAACTTTGTTTTTGGTGGCAATTACTTCCGCAAGAAGGATTTCAGAAATTAAGGCATTTTCTACATCTTCTTCTTGTTTACGATTCTACCAAGATAGGGTGTGTCTGAAACCAAAACCAGAGTTTCTTCCTAAGGTAGTTTCTCAGTTTCACCTCTCTCAAGAAGTGGTTCTTCCATCATTTTACCCCAACCCCTCTTCTCAGGAGGAGGTTAGATGGCAACGTTTGGATGTCATGAACTGCTTGTCTGCATATCTTAAACGTTCTGAGTCTTTCCGTAAAACAGACCAACTCTTCGTTTTGCCGTTGGGAGCAAGGAGAGGTGAGGCGGCTTCTTTATCTACGTTGAAACGTTGGATTTCTCTGATAATTAAGAAGGCGTATATCTCTAAAGGTATATCACCACCTCGGGAGATAAGAACTCATTCTACTAGAGCATTTTCAACTTCATGGGCTAGCTGGGCAGAGGTTCCATACGATGATATTTGCAGAGCAGCCACCTGGTCTTCTCCGATGACATTCATGAAGCACTACAAACTTGATGTGGAGTCTCCTTCCACCTCCTTTGGACAGAGTGTCCTGTCTACGGTTTCTTTATCCAGTTGATATTAAACTTTTCTTTGCTGCATGTGATTCAGTTTGGTGTAATTTCTTGGATTATTATTCCCACCCTATTTTTCTGTGAAGCTTGGGTATTACCCATAAGTGATGCTGCCATGATTAGCCAGGAATAGAGAAAATTTATGACAAACTTACCGTAATTTTCTTTTCCTGGCTATTTCTCATGGCAGCATCAGGGTTCCCGCCCATTCTTTATTTCAGCTTTATAATTGGACTGAGGTGTAGGGGGAGGAGGGACTCCTTATACCTATCAGTCTGATTAATTAATCTAATTAATTCCTGTCCTGTGACTGCTAAGGGAGGAGCTACCCATAAGTGATGCTGCCATGAGAAATAGCCAGGAAAAGAAAATTACGGTAAGTTTGTCATAAATTTTCTCTAATTTAGACCAGAATGCTTTTTACTCCATATATTCCCTGCACCGCTTCCTGAAAAAGTAGTATATTTGATCATTCATTGCCTAAAAGCAACAAAAATTAACATCGCCCACAGATGGAAACAACTACAAGCACCAACATTATCAGAGGTCCTGAGGAGATTTGATTCCTTTAGTCTTTGCGAGAAAATGGCAAGCTGACTAAAGGGCAGTGAGGACTTATATAAGTGAAGATGGCATCAGTGGCTAGAGTTAAGAGATCAGTACATGTTAATTATAAATACTGACACACAGACTATAAAAAAGGCAGGAAACTTTCCTAGACAGGTAATAGCACAAAACAGCATAAGAGTAGATTATACTTAATAATGTCACCCTTTTTTTTCCCCTTTAGATAAGAAGGTGGACCGCAATGTAGTTAGCAGTGATAAATGAGATCGTATGTGACGCATGTATGTAAATGCATTTGTACGATGTAAAATTGCTACGGTATGTCTCCCTGACTTATCTTCTTTTCTGTACCCCATTTGTTTGATCTGTTTGATTGCAATTCGGTCATAACTATATATGGCTGTTGTTATGAATATAACATAAAAAAGATAAAATAAAAAATGTTTAAAAAGTTAAAATGTTGTTATAAGTTTGATTGAAATAGCTTTTGATTTTAGTTAATATGCTGCAAACACAACAAATTACAATTTTCAGTTCTTTACAACCTATAAAGTGCGTAATAATTTAGAACAGTGCATTGTAAGCTTTTTATGTTTAAAAAAAAAAATACTGTTATCATTAGGAGGTTTGTACAATAAAATTTGAATTGTATTCTTAATAGTTGATAATGAGAATTATGCTGACTGTTATTTACATCAACTATTTAGGTAAATGAGAAAAATATAATTTGCATAATAATTTGGAACAGGGTGTATATATATATATATATATATATATATATATATATATATATATATATATTTGTGCTCGGAATTTAATATGTAATGGATAGTATCTGAAAAGGAAAAGTTGGTTCTGGTGTGCCGAAACCAACGTATGAGTGGGCCTGTAAATAAAAGAGGGCCCACCAAGGATAATTGTAATGCTAACTGGGTGTAGGTGGGTGGGGACAATCAACTGTATCGGCAGAGGTGAGTAGGGGCTGGGAGTTTAAGTAGGGAACTTACTCCTCCCACAAATTCAGGCCTAATGGCCTTTCTACTTGTGCTCGGAATTTAATACGTAATGGATAGTATCTGTAAGGACAAAGTTGGTTGTGGTGTGCCGAAACCAACGTACGAGTGGGCCTGTAAATAAAAGAGGGCAAAAGAGAAGTTCGAGAAAATACACACTTTATTGCCTTTTTACATAACCAAGTTCCTGAAAGCTTGACGAAGCTCTTTTTCTGGTCGTGGAATATAAGTATGGTATATGGAGGATTTCCATCACCCCAGTCTCTTGATGAAGTGGACCGGTGTATTAGTGCTGGAGGCTGAAGAGGTGGCTCCTATGCGAAAGGAGTGCCCGGAGAATGAAGTCGGATTGAAACCCAGTTTAGATAATAGTGTTCTGACGTGAGACGTGAATTTAGCAGTGGTAAGCGGGTGCCCTTGTATTGATAAGAGCGGAGAGTCTGGTAAGTGCGCGTGAAGGGTTGACCATAGGTGGTCTAGCGCCTTGACCGGACACCAGGCATTATCAGTAGGGAAGAGAGGAATTACAGTGGGATGTAGTGAATGGTTGGTTTTAGTTGACGGGATCGAAAGTAGATAGTGATCCTCCACCTTTGTGAGGTGCGATGTTTTTCGGCTGTGCGTGATATCCCCTTGACGAACAACGGTGAACTCTCTAGGTCTGAGAAAACCATAGAAAGCAAGATAGATAGCCGCTTTGATCACCAGGTTTGTGTCGGGATCAAACGGGGATTCGTCAAGGAGATTGCTAAGTGATCTGAAGATAGGCCCATCTATAGGTAGTCTTGTGATAGTGAGACGAGCTGAAACTTTAACATACCTTTCAATACCTTTTTAATGGGATATGATGACAAGAAGGGGGTGTTAGGAAAATTTGTGAGGCTATGGTGCTGCATCCTGGTGAGGTAAAGTTTTATGGTGTTGTGGGAAAGTTTAAGATGTAAGTGGCAGAAAGAGGCAAAAGCCACCATGGTTTGTATAGAAAGGTCGCCTTGTAAACCGAATTCTGCAGTGAATTTGTTAAATATGGTAAGTGCCCTATTATAGGAGAAACTGTGATGTCCTGGATGGCTGGTGGTGAGCTGTAGGGAGTGCCTGAGAGAATACCTGGATTTGAGAGCGAGAAAGAGTGTCAGCTGCAGTGTTGTGGATACCCGGAATGTGAAAACAAACTAAGTGAAACTGACCGGTTGCTGCTAGCCAGGTCAGCTTGTGAATCAGCCGCATGATGGTCAGGGATGATGAGCGCCCCTTGTTAATGATGTCGCAAAATGTTGAGTTGTCAGAGTAGCATTTTACTGCCTTGCCGGACCAGAGATGACCCCAGGTGTGTGCGGCCGCCACAATGGGATAGATTTCAAGTAGGGCTGAGGTCTCCCTGAATCCTGGCAAGGCATCCGTCTCAGCGGGCCAGTGACCCCTAAACCAGTGGTTCCCAAAGATTGCTGCGAAACCAGTGTTGGCTGCAGCACCTGTGTGAATGATGGGTGAGGAAGTGGAAAGAGGGAGGATAAACATGGAGATACCGTTCCACTCTGCCAAAAACTTCCCCCACATAGCTAAGTCAGCCTTAGGGTTTGAATAGGGTTGGTGTATAGTTAGAAAAACCTATTCTTTATATTGGTAACATGAGAAGTCTATAAGAATTAATAAAATGAATATTAAAACGTGGTTACTATTTAATTAGGTGTAGGAAAAAAGAACCGTATCTTATAAATAATTGTTGAGATTTTAAATGTTTTAGATATATCAAACCGGCCAACACAGTTTAAGAAAAAGACTGGTAGTTAGACCGGATTGAATAACCAATACTGACATATACGTATCAGCAGTTAACTGACCAAACAGGGAATATACGTTTACATTTAAAATTTGTGTAAATGAAATTCATGAATTTACTTAGCATGGTTTAAAATAATTAACCATAATAGGGATTTGTACCGTGCATTCATTTAAACCGTACGAATAGATCAGTACTGAATGAGAAAATAGCGAGGGGTGAATAGAATTATCATCTAACGTTAAGGATGCACGAACGGGTAAGTACGAGGTTCGTGCGTATGACCGAACAGTAACACAGAAATACAACAATTAATATGAGCGTTTATACTTATACAGAGTTCGGCAGTTTTTTCGTACGAATACGTGAACGATGCGTAAGTGTAACGGGCGTTCGTCCGTTTTGGCGCGAACGCTGAATACGTTAACCGAGCATGGATATATGTTTAAAGAAGATAGAGGGAGCCTACCCCTACGTTTTTAGGCCCGAACGGAGGGAAATAGCCGAACGCTATTTCCCTCACTTAGCTTACGTGAGCGTGCCGGTCTCGTGACCGGAAGCCAGGTACCACGACCGGGTGGAAAACCGAGCTGGGGCCTCAGAACGGACGGAGGATTGCTCTGGACCTCGTGCTGCAGGTGACTGAAGCTGTTCTGGCGGGAAGCTCGGACCGGAAGTGCTGGTTGCTATGGGGATAGACAGTCAGCTGAACGACAGAGGTGAGTAGGGGCTGGGAGTTTAAGTAGGGGACTTACTCCTCCCACAAATTCAGGCCTAATGGCCTTTCTACATATATATATATACACACACACAGACATATATTACGTGTATATACAAACACATATACATATAATACGTGTGTATATAATACGTTTTGTGAGGATGTTTATGGGGATTCATTATTAATTAATTTCAATTAATTAAAAATAATATTTTCATAAAAAGTATTAAAATTAATAATCTTTATTAAAATATCAGGGGTTGATATTTTATTGGTGCTATTCCCATTTATTATTTAAAGTGAATAGTTACTCACTATTTTACCTCTTTACACCTGGAGTACGTTGTTTGAATTTAATATTTCATACATTAATATCACAACTTTTCACAAAATTATAATATTTATTTTTGGAAATAATTGTAAATATACATGGTAATTAATAAATAGTTTTTCAATAATATTGAACAAGATATGGCATAGTACAGTATCACAATCTCAGTAGCAATTTCAAACTGTTTAGAGTGATGGGATTGTTAGTTCATGACACTTTCAATCAACAGGGTTAGCATATGGAATATCTTATTTCATATAGAATTGATTGAGACAATCAGCAAATAGAATATTACTATTTGTTAAATTATAAGGAACCATATGAGTTTACCAGCATATGGATTATTATAATTTAAAGACAGATGTTCAGGATCCTAAAGAAACACAATCGTATTTTTTGCTTTTAGTGACATTTACAATGTGTGGATTGTTTGCGTAATATAAACACCATTCATTAGAGTTGGCTATTTACTCAGGTGATCTATACACAAAGTTCTATGGACAATGTTGTATCAGCTAGCCACAGAATCAGTGCTAACAAGTCAGTTCAAGCTTTTAATTAATTATGATTAAATAATTCATCCAATAACTAAATTCATGCAGGTTTAGTTAAACACTTTTCATCTGATAAATATTTCTTGGTCTGCTATATGATTATTATTCCACTGGATAACTCTTGATATTCTATTTTTCTGACCTTGTCCAACCAAATTTTGGGGCAAGTCTTTATGTTAATGGCTGTTGACGTCATTTTAATATATAGTTCTATATGTTTTAAACAGCAGGTGGATCTGTTGGTTTACATCAGGAGCATTACCAGGCATTATCATATAGGGTTAATGTTTAATTTTAAGATATTTTAGTCAGCATTTCTTCTTTCTATGTGTGGACTTTGGTTGTTCAACCAATGTGTCCTTGTTCACCTAAGCGTTATGGCATTTCAAGATTTTTAAGCTATCTTAATGCATCTATAGGTAATTACATCTTTATATGTATGTATATGTTTCTATATATATGTATATGTTGCTATCTTAGGATATATCACACTATATTACTATTTTTGTATATAATTAAACTTACTCATATATATTATAGCAATATATGTGTGTTTGTTGAACAAGTACTTTTTTTTAAATTAACACATACTTGTCTTATCTTTATTCTTATCTTTATTGACACATATGTATTTACTCACTGTCTGGCTATTTTATCTGACAGGGTCATGCTTTGAGAAAAACATCTTGTTTCTTCCTTTTAGCACCTCATGGCATATTAGCTAAATTGCGTTTTTGCTGTGATGCATGTATTAATTTTTATCACACAATATATACATATTTCCTTCCTACACAATATCTCTGACTGTGTGTGTGTGTGTAACGAGCGCTTACCTTTCACCACCGGTCCCACGCAGCGCGGGGTCCTCCTCCAATACTTCCAGGGGGCGGCTCAGCTCTTCTGATGCCGGCCGCTCGGAACACGCCCACCTTTATGACGCAACGCATGCGCGCCGACGTCAGAGGGAAAATGCCGCCAAAATTCAAACGTGGCCACGCTCCCGGACTTTTTGGGGGCGTGGCTTCAAAATTAAAGTCAAAGAACCCACACTATAAAAGGGCTATCATGACACTTGTCAGATGCCCTAGTGTGGTTCTTGTTTAAAGTCCCCTAGTGCTATTATCTCTGCTTGTCCTTCTTGGTATTTGACCCTTTGCTATCTCTCCGACTATTCTGTTTTCTGGTTTCCCATTAATTGGCTCGGATAATCGTGTGCCCGTCTTCCGTATTCCCTTGACCTCTGGCTATTCCTTTAACTATTCTCAGACGTTAATCCGGCCATTCTAAGGTCCAGTAACCGTCTTTCTGTGGGTTTCACGCTGTGTGAAGGGGTCACTGTTGTGACTTTGGTCACTGTCGTGACATTACACTAGGGCCATGGACCCTGCAGGTGTTAACCCTCTCGGGCCGGTATCTGATGATTGGTTTGAAGAACTGGACCATCGCATGGACCAGTTCGCTATTGCGGTACAAACTTTGCTAGCACGTACTGCCCATCTCCAACCGGAGGAGAAAATCCCAGTACTCAGACCTCAGGAACAACCTATGGAAAGGGTTACTATGGGTACTCCCAATCATGCAACCTCCCCTCTCCGTTACGGGGGTGATCCTAAAGGTTGCCGAGGTTTTTTGAACCAAGTTAGTATTTATTTTGAGCTTCATCCGAGAGCATACCCTACAGATAGGGCAAAAATAGGTTACATCATCACTTTATTGATTGATAGGGCGTTAGTTTGGGCGAATCCTCTATGGGAGAACGACAACCCGATAGTGTTTAACTATGTAGAATTTGTCGCAGCTTTTAGGAGGACTTTTGATCCCCAGGGAGGAGAACTAATGCTGCCAAGACCTTGCTACATATGAGACAGGGTTCTCGTTCTCTTGTTGATTACGCTCTAGAATTTCGTACCCGTGCGGCCGAGGTTAGATGGAATGAACAAGCGTTTGTTGACGTATTCATGAACGGGCTTTCAGATAAACTTCTAGATGAAGTTGCCACTAGAGACTTACCCAATGTGCTAGAGGAACTGATCACATACCTTTCCCACATTGATGAGCGTCTCCGACACAGACAGAATACTAGAGACAGACCTCGACGGGTGCCAGAACGCCTGGCATTAACTTATCCTTCATCCGAGACAACAGCAGTCACTCCTCCAGAACCTATGCAACTGGGAGTTACGCGTTTGTCTGAGAATGAAAGACAATACCGTCGTAGGGAGGGACTATGCCTATATTGTGGCCGAAAGGGACATTCTCGTTCAACCTGTCCCAACCGGCCGGAAAACTCCCGCACCTAAGCCCTCAAGGAGGACAGGCCTTGGGTGTAAAGTGTATGTCCTCCTTTAATGATAAAAAAGATCATAGGCTTCTTCTACCTATTGTAATTGAGTGGGAAGGAAAAAAGGTGCCAACCATTGCCTTAATAGACTCTGGGGCGGCCGAAAATTTTGTTGATCATAAATTCGGTCAGGAACATGCTCTCCCATTTCAAAACAGATCAACACCCTTGGCCGTTGAGGCCATAGATGGTAGACCATTATCAATCCCTTTTATCACACAAGAGACTCTTCCAGGGGTATTGTCCGTAGGTTCCCTGCATAGGGAGGTTATAATCCTGCAACAGGTCACTTCTCCCATTTTTCCTGTTATTCTTAGCTTTCCTTGGCTCTCTAAACATAACCCTTCTATAGATTGGGAGAAAAAAGAAATTGTTAAATGGAGTGAGACTTGCCGCAGAAAGTGTATTACTCCTATTAAACACGTAGGTCTACTTAATGTACCTACTATGGAACCTTTAACCACTCAGATACCCAGACAATATTGGGATCTGAAGGCGGTTTTTGAACCACGAGAGGCAGAAAAATTACCCCCACACCGGTCCTATGACTGTCCCATTGACTTATTACCCTGCACTATGCCCCCTAGAGGCACAGTTTACCCTCTCTCGGTAGCCGAGAATAAGGTACTAGAAGAATATATCATGGAAAATTTAAGAAAGGGATTTATTACTAAATCTTCCTCCCCAGCTGGCGCTGGTTTTTTTTTTGTTTCCAAGAAGGAAGGGGACTTAAGACCCTGTATCGATTATCGGGGTTTAGACAAAATAACTATACGTAACGCCTATCCTATTCCTTTAATTACAGAACTTTTCGACAGATTGGTGACTATTCGTAAAAATAGTCCCGTTACTTGGCTTGGATAATCGTGTGCCCGTCTTCCGTATTCCCTTGACCTCTGGCTATTCCTTTAACTATTCTCAGACGTTAGTCCGGCCATTGTAAGGTCCGGTAACCGTCTTTCTGTGGGTTTCACGCTGTGTGAAGGGGTCACTGTTGTGACATTGGTCACTGTCGTGACAGTGTGTATATTGTTTATACACACACAGCTTTATTTCCTATATATGTATAACATATTACAAATTAAAGCATTTTATTATATATTATACATATAAATTGCATCTACATGATTACATTATAAGTGTATTTTGAGATATATTATTATTATTATTATTATTGCCATTTATATAGTGGCAACAGATTCCGTAGTGCTTTAAAATATTATAAGAGGGGGGGCGTGGCCTGGCTACTCATGAGAATGGACGCGTGAGAGATCAGCTCCGACGGGGGTAAACGGAAAAAGCAGCGAATACAATAGCATACCCGACGAGGTAACCCACCTGTACCAGCAGAAGTGAGCTCTGCATCAGCTATGGCCCAACGCACGGCAAAAAAAGCTAAAATCAGACCGGCGGAGCTGCAAATAGCGGCACTCACTCCGCCGCGAGGAAAGCCTCAAAATGGCGCCGAAGGCCCTAACTCACCCACAGCCTACTCCGAACGGAGTGACAGCACGTCAATATCCCTGGAGCCCACAATACCGGCCTCAGAGACAGCAATGCAAAGAATGATGCAGGAGCTGCAGAATAACTTACAGGCTGAATTCTCCAAACTTGCCAGAGATGTCCGCACGGATATTAAAGCAATATGCGAGCGCACCGCCCAACTAGAAGAAAAGACGGATGAAATCATAGCAGCACACAACAATCTCGCCTCAGGATATGAATCCTTTGATGCAAGACTAAACGCACTGGCAGCAAAGGTAGCGGACCACGAGGACCGTGATAGGCGAAACAATGTCCGCCTGCGCGGTATCCCCGAGGAGGTTAAACCTACTGAGCTGCTGGAATATGCCACAGAACTATTCAAAGCTTTATGCCCTGATCTGAAGGAGAGCGAACTGCACCTGGATAGAATTCATCGATTACCGCGCCCTAAATTTCTTGCTCCCACTGCTCCGCGGGATGTGCTAACGCGGGTTCACTATTTTACATCCAAAGAAAAAATTATGAGAACGGCAAGGAACACAAGCGCATTGCCAGAAAAGTTTGCAGGTATCCAGCTATTCACAGACCTGTCGGCGGCGACGTTGGCGAAGCGTAAAGAATTTACTCCTTTTACAGCGGCCTTGCGAAACGCAGGACTCCAATACAAATGGGGATACCCCACCCGCCTGATAATAAGACGAAATGGAATAGAATACCAAGTCCACACGGAACAAGATGGACTCCGTCTTCTCAAAGAATGGAATCTCCCTATGCCCACACCAGGCGGGCACACCGAGGAGGGGAAACATAGGCAATCGCCAAAGACGGTCACTAAAGACTGGCTCACGGTGTCCAAATACAAGTGAAAGACACCTCCCTGTACATCCAAACACAGGAGAACTGTACTCCTGGTTACGCCACCTGAAGATACGTGAGCATGTATCACTGCTTAACGGCAGCTTTAATGCATGAGAAATGTATTGCTTTATTTAGTTGATTTGTTAGCTTTTTTGTTGTAACCACTTATGATAGGTGGAGGTTGTGTTATTGGGTAGGAGAGTTGACCTAAATATAGGGACGAAGTGACCCAGAGACAGAAGGGTAAAACATATGCATATAATAACCCCCCCCCAGATAGGCTCTAAAGAGCCACAAAACTATACCAGATGGCAGACACTTCAGATCTGCCAACCACTTTGTATATAGTTGCCTTCGGGCGTTTAATCACCCTATACCCCTCTTCTCCCACCCCATTTCTCTTGAAGTATCCAACAATAACCTTGGACACTTACGTCCGGCGATTAAAGGGACAAGCTATACAGAATGCTCAAATATATCGAATTTATCAGGTATACACACAGTGTGCACAATGTTACACTATCAAACCACAGTGGGAAACCCAAATGGAATCTAGCTTTAGGAATCTCTTAGAACTAAGAGGGAATGCAAGAAGCAGGGCTGTAAAGACCTGCATGTCTGGATGGCTGTTGCACCTTAATCACCACCAATATTCTAAAGTGTATTTAGCAAGCTATGAGACCTGCCAAAGATGACTCTGAAAATAATATCACTAAACGCTAAGGGTCTTAATTCCCCTCACAAAAGGAGACTTGCACTTAATGAAGCTACTAAGCTTAAAGCCCAAATTGCATTTTTCCAAGAGACCCATTTCCTGACCACTAGGATGCCCAAATTCACGTCAAAACAATTTCCCTTAGGGTTCCATGCAGGGTATGCCAAAAAGAAAAGAGGCGTCTCTATTTTAATACACAAAGATGTTACCTTTAAACTCTGCAAAAAAGTCAGGGACAAAGAAGGCAGGTTTCTCCTACTACATTGCACTATAAATGAGGACCCATTCACACTACTGAATGTATATGGTCCACATGAGAACCAGAAAGACTTCATCTCCAAAATTATTTCTCTAGCCCGCAAATTTCCTTGCAATAACTTGATTATTGGGGGGGACACAAATTTTATACTTGATGGTGCTGTTGACATGACCTCCACACATACAGTGAATCGCTTCACCTCACGAAAACGCACCCACATCACACAACAAATACGGCAAACGTTACATGGAGCAGGCCTTCTAGACATATGGAGGATATTACACCCATCAGAAAAAGATTTTACTTTTCACTCACAAGTTTACAATTCATACTCCAGAATAGACAGATTCCTAATACCCACCGCTTTGGTTCGTACAGTCTGCGACGTTCAGATAGGGACGATAACGTGGTCAGACCATGCACCTATACTACTCACGATACAGGAACATTTCCCGCATAAAGGCCAGGGCACATGGAGAATCAACGAAACACTACTACGCGACCCACACATAGTTAAAAGCATTGAAGAAGACATTCACACTTTCTTTGACCTCAATGACAAGGGAGAGACCTCCGTTGACACAAACTGGCAAGCGCATAAAGCTGTAATCAGAGGGAGCCTGATTAAACATGCCAGCTATAAAAACAAACAAAGAACTGCTAAACACACAGACCTCATAAAACAAATAACGGAGCTGACCCATGCAAACAAATTAAATCCTTCCCAAACGCATTACGAGGCCCTTAGAACTTTGCAAACGCAACTAAACGATGCAGAGATAGAGAAGACTAATTACATCTTACACAAACACCGACATAAATTTTTTGCACATGGTAATAAATCTGGCGCTGCATTGGCAGCGAAGCTCAAGAAATGCCTACCGAACTCCAAAATAGCCTATCTGTTGACAGCTGACAAACAAAAAATTTTGCACCCGCAACATATAGTAGACGAATTTGCAAAATACTACAGTACTTTATACAATCTCAAAGAAGCAGAGGATACACACGTCCCTACTCCCATCCAGATTCAAGATTTCCTATCTAAAATCAATCTACCCACTCTCACAGACGAAGAAATAGCACAAATCACGAGCACATTCTCAGAATCAGAGGTGGCTGCAGTGATAAATAAATTACCCACACATAAATCGCCAGGCCCTGACGGTTTCACGAACCTATACTATCAAACATTTGCAAAGGTTTTACTACCACACATGACACAGCTTATCAATCACTGCTACACCAACGGTTTCATGCCGAAAGAGATGCTTCAGGCACATATTTCCACATTGCCGAAACCAGGCAAACCTGCCGACGTATGCCCAAATTTCCGACCCATATCCCTCCTGAACTGCGATACTAAGATTTATGCGAAATTGATAGCAGAGAGACTGAAAGGTATACTGACACGTATTGTACACAACGACCAGTCAGGTTTCATTAAACAGAGACAAGGGTCTGACAATACTAGGAAAATACTGAATATTTTAGCCCATATGGAAACCCAACACATGGAAGGTCTTCTCCTAGCGCTGGACGCGGAGAAGGCCTTCGATAGACTGAATTGGCGGTACATGGAACAGGTGATGCTTAGGTATGGTTTTCCATCGTCCTTTATCAATGGGGTCATGGCACTATACACACAACCCTCAGCCAGGGTAACCAACGCGGGCTTTGTCTCAAGCCCATTTACTATCACAAATGGGACGAGGCAGGGGTGTCCACTGTCACCCCTGTTGTTCGTACTATCCCTGGAACCCTTAGCGCATATAATCAGAAACCACACTCAGATCAGGGGCATACAGGTGGGAACTGAGGAATTTAAATTGGCTATGTTCGCTGATGACATTTGTATAACCCTGGCAGATCCGGGGGACTCCCTGACCAAGCTTTTGGGTGTGCTCCGGGAATATAGTACAATCTCATACTATAGACTTAATCAAGCGAAGACCCAGGCCCTACCAATTAGGCTGCAGACGGAGATGGTACGATCACTGAAGCACAAACATAAATTTGACTGGAGAAATACCCACATAACGTATCTAGGAGTGAAAATAGCACCCACACTTAGGGGAATTAGCACACTCAACTACTCCCCGCTACCACAAATATGCCGGCAATTATTACACAAATGGAAAGATGTATGGTTATCATGGCTAGGAAAGATTAATGCTGTAAAAATGGTGATCCTCCCCAAACTTTTATATGCCTATTCCCCTATCTGCCTCAATAAGCAAACAAATACAACGTCTTATAAACAAGTATACGTGGGAAAATAAGAGACCACGCCTGCCGAGCGCACTGCTACAAATTCCAGTAAACCGAGGAGGGACAGGTCTCCCTAACATAGCGCTATACCACAAAGCTGCAATACTAGAAGCGGCAATCAAACTACATGCCCCCGCAAATATGTTCCAATGGGTAGATATGGAGAATAATTATTCCCCGCGCTCCTCGCTGGTAGATATCCTATGGACACCCAAACATCTCAGGGATAAAAACGCCACAATGCTACCTACATCTAGAACCACAATCCAAATATGGGACTATCTCCATAAAAGATTTGAGAATATTACGAAATTCTCTCCATGGGCCCCGATAACAACGCTCCACTCCATCTCCCCATGGCTATCGTTACATAAATGGAAAGACAAGGGCATCACACACATCACCGATATCTATCAAAATGGAACCGTGTTGTCCTTCCCTGACATTCAACTCAAATATGCCTTACCATCTAACTACATATTCCCATACCTCCAACTCAAAAGCATAATCAACGACAGGGTCCACACCCAGACTCAACATACTCCCGCTCCTAACCCAGACCTTATAGCTATATACAATAGGTGCCGGAACACACCAATCAAAGCCAAAGCTTTATCCCTTGGATATGCTGCCTTAGGACAACACCCCCTACTAACGAATTTCGCTTTTACGATACAATGGCATAAAGAAGGACTCCCACAGCTAAATAGTGAGCAGTGGCTACAGTCACTTGGGGCACTCAAAGGAGTGACTTCTTGTTACTCACACATAGAGGCACATAAGAAACTTGTATATCGGTGGTACCTCACACCCCACAAACTACATAAAATTTACCCAGCAACACCCAACACGTGCTGGCGATACTTTCAAGAGGTAGGGACGATGAAACATGTCTGGTGGGATTGCCCAAACATTATTCCACTGTGGACTGAAGTCCAAAGACTGGGCAATTCTCTAGGACTTATGAAGGGAACTCTAACTCCCACCATGAGTCTGTTGTTTCTGATGCCTGCTCAAATTCCTGCACAGGACAAACAACTACTGATTATGATGGCACTTGCTGCACGCAATCTTATTGCATGCAACTGGAAACAACAGACTTGCCCGACGCTACAGCAACTACTCCACAAGACACAACAGTATCTGAGACATGAAATGATGATCACTACGACACCCAGACGCAGAGATGTCACACACAATAATTGGCAAAAATGGAGTAAATACATAACTGATAGTACACACACAGGGTAAATTGCCAGACACACATAGGCAGCCTTACAAATGATGACGGGCTCAAACACGACATGACATAAGAGACACGACTGACTAAAACTGGCTGGATACACAGGTGTATGTATTAACGAAAGCACAAACGTAATGTTTGTAACAAAGTATATGTATCTGTATATATCTGAATACTGATAACTATTACACTGTACCTATCTACTATATGCTTGTGGATACACCCCCCCCCCTTTTTCCTTTCTGTACCCCCCACATGGTTGTTTGGAAAAATCAATAAAATACGAATATGAAAAAAAAATATTATAAGAGGGGTGTTTTAACTATAAATAGGATAATTACAAGAAAACTTACAGGAACAATAAGTTGAAGAGGACCCTGTTCAAGCGAGCTTACAGTCTATAGGAGGTGGGGTGTAAAACAGAGTAGGACAGGAAATAGCAATCATATAAGGTGGGAGTGAAGTAGAGCTGGAGGAGAGAGTAGAGTGCTGCCTTTTAGGAGAGAGCAAGAGACAGGTATGGGAGGTAGACGTTACTCTGGGACACCATAAGCTTTACTAAAGAGATGGGTTTTAAGGCACTTCTTAAACAATTGGAAACTAGGGGAGAGTCTGATGGTGGTAGGCAGGCTATTCCATATGTGAATATATCTCAAAGTACACTTTTAATGAAATCCTATATATGCATTATATATGTATAATATATTATAAAATGACATATAATACACAAAAAATAGGTGGAGCAAGTGATAATAATAGTAAAATGTACTTCCCTCTCTTCTACCTTTCTTGCTGTAAAAGATAGAGAGGTACAAGATAGTGCAGATATTTCTTATACACAGAATATATAAAAAAAAACAAATCTTATGCACTCACAATGGAAGAGCCATAGATTAAAACCTGGCTCTGGTGTGAATCTCCTCTGGGATCTTAATAGGGTGATCCCCAAACCTCTTTGATGGTGCTTGTTGAAGTGTAACTTCTTTTTCTTTTTCTTTCAATACCAGGCAATGGAGATAAAATATATTCCAGAGAAAAAATATTTATTTGAAAAAAATTAATAAAATCAATATAAATAATATAAATATAAAGGGTAAGACCTCCCAGTGTCCAGTAGGCTTGCCAAAACGCGTTTCGCCGGTATGTGGCTTCCTCAGTTGGCATAAGGTGGTAATGTTCTCTAAGTTCTTTAAATATTTAAAAATCGCAGGTAATTTTCTTCCGGTGGAACGCATCTATGCGTTCCACCGCCTCCTTCCGGTTTCCGGAATGTCTCCGTCACTTCCGGTTTCGCCGAAAATACAAAGCGTTTGATGGAACGCATCGACTTCTTCCTAATTCCGGAGGAATTACATCATCTCCGGTTTGGTCGGGCTGTATGTAAAGAGGCATCCTCTTGATTCAAACGTCCTTGGAATGCATATGCGTTCCAATGTTATGCATAATACATGTGTCAGTTCCCAAGATTGTTAGCAAAGTTATTTGAAGTGCTGTAAGTAATATCATTAAAGTGCTTAAGCAAAAAACATGTATTTCACAATAGTATAAAATAAATGGGGTTTAAGCATATGTGGAACAATCAATAAGCAAGCAAAAAGGGAACAATAAATGTGTCAGTCCCAAAGTTATTAGCAGTATCATTTAAAGTGCTACAAATAGGGTCATAGAGTGTTTTAGCAGTAAATTTGTATATCACAAAATAATTAAGTAGAAACATATGTGAAACAATCAATAAGCAGACACGAGAAAAGAATCACATCGAAATAAAGATGAAATAAGATAAAATCACATCAAGAATAGATTTGCCCCAATAGTATTGATCTAAAATAAGATGTAAATATGATAAAATGGTCTCTAAAAGTATGGATAAAAAAAAAAAAAAACCTGAAACCTAATATTACATTAATAATTATACTAAAAAATGGCACAGCTCGAAATCCTGGTTTAGACCATGGGGAATTAAAGTTTTAAAATTATAAATACACTTCATTTCTTCTTCTCCTATCTTTCTATTAAAATCACCTCCTCTCCAATCCTTTTGTACAAGTTTAACTGCACAAAAAAATATGTTTTTAGGATCACTGTTATGGTGTGTTTTAAAGTGATTAGAGACACTATGTGTTTCTACTCCTTTCTTTATATTTCTTACATGTTCCGAAATTCTGATGTTTAAACATCTCGTGGTTCATCCTACATAAATAAGATCACAGGGGCACTTTAAAATATAAATTACATTTTTTGAAAAGCAGGTTAATTGGTCCCTAATATAAAATGTTTTATCATTCTGATAGTTAAAAGATAAAATATGTCTTTTTTTCTGGCATGTAGTTCTGCAAGCTAAACAAGAGCCGCAACCATAAAAACCTTTGCTTTTATTTAAAAAATGATCTTTCTGTTTAGTTTTAAAACTACTGTTCACTAAAATTTGTTTCATATTTTTACAGCCCCTATATAATATTTTAGGTTCTGGAGGTATTATTTGTTTTAAGATAGGGTCTTCTTGCAGAATTGGCCAATATTTTTTAATTATTTTCCTAATTTTTCCATTGTTTCCACTATGGTTGCATATGAAGGGTATATTCGTATTATTTTTATTTGTATTTTTTTATTTTGTTCCTTTATGATTTATCAGATCTTTTCTTCTCATCTTTTTAACTTGTTCTAAGGTTGTTGAAAGGTCTTCTTCATCATAACCTCTTTGTAGAAATTGTTGTTTTATTACATCTGCTTGTGTTGCATAATCCGAGTCTTGTGTGCAGTTTCTTCTAAGCCTTAAAAATTGGCTTTTTGGGGCATTCTTCAACCATGGTGGATAATGACAGCTTTTTTTCTCGATATAGCTGTTAGCATCTACCTCTTTGAAGTGATTTCTAGTATGAATTCTTGATTCTACAATAAAAATTTCTAAATCTAAAAAGTCAATATGATGAGTACTATATGTGGAGGTTAAAACAATCCCCCATTCATTATTGTTTAAAAAATTAAGAAAGACGTTCAGACTCTCTTCTCCATCTTTCCATATAAAAAATATATTGTCAATATACCGGCGATAGGTTACCAAGTTCGCCGCATGGTCACTGGGGAATAGGATCCTTTCCTCCCAGTAGGCCATAAACAAATTAGCATAGCTGGGTGCGAACTTTGTACCCATCGCCGTACCTGTGATTTGCATAAAAAATGAGTCCTTAAACCAAAAAAAGTTATTAGTTAAAATTAATAAAATGCCTTCCAATATAAAATCTATTTGTATATCTTTAAAACTAAATTTCTTTAAAAAATATTTTGTTGCTTCTATCCCTATTTTATGGGGTATGATACTATATAAGGATCCAACATCACAAGTGACTAGCAGGTAGTGGTCTTGCCATTCTATTCCTTCTAGAATTTGAAGTATATGAATAGTATCTTTAAGATACGCAGAGTTTTTTTCCACTATTGGTTGTAAGAGACGATCTATATATTCTGAAGTTCTTGAAGAAATAGAATCAATTCCTGATATGATTGGTCTTCCTGGAGGATTATCTTTATTTTTGTGTACTTTGGGTAAATAGTAAAATACCGGAATTTTAGGATGTGGGATTTGTAGATATTTTCTTTCTTCTTCTTTCAAAATTCCAAGGTCACAACCTCTTTCTATGTAACTGTTAAACTTTGTTTGGACTTCTATACTAGGGTTATTGGTTACTTTTTTTATAGGTATTGGTATCTAGAAGAATCCTTTCTGCTTCTATAATATAATTTTCTGTTTTCAAAATCACAATCCCACCACCCTTATCTGCTGGTTTCACAATTAGATCATCCTTCTTTTTCAAATCCGTTACTGCTTTCTGTTCAGTTACGGATAAGTTTTTTTGAAATTTATTTATCTTTTTAATACTGCGAGCTTCCTTCATGATCATTTTTTCAAACGTTTTCATTTCATCCGAAATCATAAATTTCGGAAAAAATTGTGATTTTTGTTTTAGATCCGTTTGTATAAATTCTATAACACTGTCTTCTTTATCAGTCCTAATTTCTTTATTATAAAAAAATTTCTTTAAAGATAGTTGTCTTATAAATCTATTTACATCTATAAAAAAATTAAATTCATTAAAATCCACTGTTGGGGCAAATTTTAGACCTTTTTGTAATATATTGACGTGATCCTCCTTTAATGGATTTCCAGTTAAATTAAAAATTCCTTCCGTACCTAATTCCTTCCTCTTTTCTCTCTGTTTAACGGTTCGTCTTCTTCTATTTCTCCTTCTTCTATCGATCTCAGGCGTTTTCCTGGTGATTCCCATACCTGCGGATGTTGAAATTGTCTCTGGAGATGTCGGGTTTGGTCCTGTCGAAAAAATTGATCCGACTCCTGATTCGTTAAACTTTGAAATCTATTAGTCAATGGAATGTCATTCGGGTTTGATGATAGATTTCTGTTTTGATTAGGGTTTCTTCTGTCTATCTTTGGGATTTGTGTATATTCATCGTGATAATTCCTTCTTGGGTGTTTCACAGCTTCACTATAACTTCTATTTTTATTGTAATTCACGTTTCTATTCTCTTCCGTATGAATTCTCATCTCGTTTTGCTTTACTTGGGAACTTCTTGTATTTTTCTTAAAATTATGCTTTGACTCATTGAAGTTTCTTTTATAGCTTTCTTTTCTATAATTAACTTCATTTGAAAATGTACGTCTGCTTGAATTTTCTTTAGTGTATACCTTTACATTACCTGATTTATAATCATTTGTATCTCTAAGATATTTCTTTCTCTTAATTTCTATAACTTCTCTTTCTACTTTATCCACTTTTTGGTTAATATCTCTAATAATTTCATTGAAGATTTCTGGACTGGTGGTATTACTTAATTTTTCTTTCCATTTTTTAATATCAGTATCCAAGTTTTGTAGATGCTCTTCCCGTCTAGACACAATGTACCCCATTGCGCTAAACGAGAACCCATCCAACATCTTATTCCACCCTTCCATGAAATAAGGATCTGCTTTATCAAAGGCTGGGTCTTTATAAAACCTTAAACCTCTAGGAGTTATTTTTTCTCTCACATATTTATTTAAAGTAGCTATCTCCCACTTCGCCTTCATTTCTTTTATGAGGGATCTCTCTAGATTGTTTCTACAAATGTCTTTATCTGCATATACATCTTTTGTTGTTATAAGATCGTTATTACCAAACATTGAATCAATATTGGCTGTTGAATAGTTTCTATTTTCTTGAAACGCCATAAATCACTCTACGACAATACCAGAGGATAGAAAAGTGGCTGTGAGGTCACTTTAAATACTGTGAAATAATACAAACAGGTATGTCTACAGAAGTGATAAAATTGCTCTCAACACCAGTGAGGTATCCCCTACACCTTCACATAAAATGACATATAATACACAAAAAATAGGTGGAGCAAGTGATAATAATAGTAAAATGTACTTCCCTCTCTTCTACCTTTCTTGCTGTAAAAGATAGAGAGGTACAAGATAGTGCAGATATTTCTTATACACAGAATATATTAAAAAAAAACCAAATCTTATGCACTCACAATGGAAGAGCCATAGATTAAAACCTGGCTCTGGTGTGAATCTCCTCTGGGATCTTAATAGGGTGATCCCCAAACCTCTTTGATGGTGCTTGTTGAAGTGTAACTTCTTTTTCTTTTTCTTTCAATACCAGGCAATGGAGATAAAATATATTCCAGAGAAAAAATATTTATTTGAAAAAAAATTAATAAAATCAATATAAATAATATAAATATAAAGGGTAAGACCTCCCAGTGTCCAGTAGGCTTGCCAAAACGCGTTTCGCCGGTATGTGGCTTCCTCAGTTGGCATAAGGTGGTAATGTTCTCTAAGTTCTTTAAATATTTAAAAATCGCGGGTAATTTTCTTCCCTAATCAAAACAGAAATCTATCATCAAACCCGAATGACATTCCATTGACTAATAGATTTCAAAGTTTAACGAATCAGAAGTCGGATCAATTTTTTCGACAGGACCGAACCCGACATCTCCAGAGACAATTTCAACATCCGCAGGTATGGGAATCACCAGGAAAACGCCTGAGATCGATAGAAGAAGGAGAAATAGAAGAAGACGAACCGTTAAACAGAGAGAAAAGAGGAAGGAATTAGGTACGGAAGGAATTTTTAATTTAACTGGAAATCCATTAAAGGAGGATCACGTCAATATATTACAAAAAGGTCTAAAATTTGCCCCAATAGTGGATTTTAATGAATTTAATTTTTTTATAGATGTAAATAGATTTATAAGACAACTATCTTTAAAGAAATTTTTTTATAATAAAGAAATTAGGACTGATAAAGAAGACAGTGTTATAGAATTTATACAAACGGATCTAAAACAAAAATCACAATTTTTTCCGAAATTTATGATTTCGGATGAAATGAAAACGTTTGAAAAAATGATCATGAAGGAAGCTCGCAGTATTAAAAAGATAAATAAATTTAAAAAAAACTTATCCGTAACTGAACAGAAAGCAGTAACGGATTTGAAAAAGAAGGATGATCTAATTGTGAAACCAGCAGATAAGGGTGGTGGGATTGTGATTTTGAAAACAGAAAATTATATTATAGAAGCAGAAAGGATTCTTCTAGATACCAATACCTATAAAAAAGTAACCAATAACCCTAGTATAGAAGTCCAAACAAAGTTTAACAGTTACATAGAAAGAGGTTGTGACCTTGGAATTTTGAAAGAAGAAGAAAGAAAATATCTACAAATCCCACATCCTAAAATTCCGGTATTTTACTATTTACCCAAAGTACACAAAAATAAAGATAATCCTCCAGGAAGACCAATCATATCAGGAATTGATTCTATTTCTTCAAGAACTTCAGAATATATAGATCGTCTCTTACAACCAATAGTGGAAAAAAACTCTGCGTATCTTAAAGATACTATTCATATACTTCAAATTCTAGAAGGAATAGAATGGCAAGACCACTACCTGCTAGTCACTTGTGATGTTGGATCCTTATATAGTATCATACCCCATAAAATAGGGATAGAAGCAACAAAATATTTTTTAAAGAAATTTAGTTTTAAAGATATACAAATAGATTTTATATTGGAAGGCATTTTATTAATTTTAACTAATAACTTTTTTTGGTTTAAGGACTCATTTTTTATGCAAATCACAGGTACGGCGATGGGTACAAAGTTCGCACCCAGCTATGCTAATTTGTTTATGGCCTACTGGGAGGAAAGGATCCTATTCCCCAGTGACCATGCGGCGAACTTGGTAACCTATCGCCGGTATATTGACGATATATTTTTTATATGGAAAGATGGAGAAGAGAGTCTGAAGGTCTTTCTTAATTTTTTAAACAATAATGAATGGGGGATTGTTTTAACCTCCACATATAGTACTCATCATATTGACTTTTTAGATTTAGAAATTTTTATTGCAGAATCAAGAATTCATACTAGAAATCACTTCAAAGAGGTAGATGCTAACAGCTATATCGAGAAAAAAAGCTGTCATTATCCACCATGGTTGAAGAATGCCCCAAAAAGCCAATTTTTAAGGCTTAGAAGAAACTGCACACAAGACTCGGATTATGCAACACAAGCAGATGTAATAAAACAACAATTTCTACAAAGAGGTTATGATGAAGAAGACCTTTCAACAACCTTAGAACAAGTTAAAAAGATGAGAAGAAAAGATCTGATAAATCATAAAGGAACAAAATCAAAAAATACAAATAAAAATAATACGAATATACCCTTCATATGCAACCATAGTGGAAACAATGGAAAAATTAGGAAAATAATTAAAAAATATTGGCCAATTCTGCAAGAAGACCCTATCTTAAAACAAATAATACCACCAGAACCTAAAATAGTATATAGGGGCTGTAAAAATATGAAACAAATTTTAGTGAACAGTAGTTTTAAAACTAAACAGAAAGATCATTTTTTAAATAAAAGCAAAGGTTTTTATGGTTGCGGCTCTTGTTTAGCTTGCAGAACTACATGCCAGAAAAAAAGACATATTTTATCTTTTAACTATCAGAATGATAAAACATTTTATATTAGGGACCAATTAACCTGCTTTTCAAAAAATGTAATTTATATTTTAAAGTGCCCCTGTGATCTTATTTATGTAGGACGAACCACGAGATGTTTAAACATCAGAATTTCGGAACATGTAAGAAATATAAAGAAAGGAGTAGAAACACATAGTGTTTCTAATCACTTTAAAACACACCATAACAGTGATCCTAAAAACATATTTTTTTGTGCAGTTAAACTTGTACAAAAGGATTGGAGAGGAGATGATTTTAATAGAAAGATAGGAGAAGAAGAAATGAAGTGTATTTATAATTTTAAAACTTTAATTCCCCATGGTCTAAACCAGGATTTCGAGCTGTGCCATTTTTTAGTATAATTATTAATGTAATATTAGGTTTCAGGTTTTTTTGTTTTTTTGTTTTTTTTTATCCATACTTTTAGAGACCATTTTATCATATGTACATCTTATTTTAGATCAATACTATTGAGGCAAATCTATTCTTGATGTGATTTTATCTTATTTCATCTTTATTTCGATGTGATTCTTTTCTCGTGTCTGCTTATTGATTGTTTCACATATGTTTCTACTTAATTATTTTGTGATATACAAATTTACTGCTAAAGCACTCTATGACCCTATTTGTAGCACTTTAAATGATACTGCTAATAACTTTGGGACTGACACATTTATTGTTCCCTTTTTGCTTGCTTATTGATTGTTCCACATATGCTTAAACCCCATTTATTTTATACTATTGTGAAATACATGTTTTTTGCTTAAGCACTTTAATGATATTACTTACAGCACTTCAAATAACACTGCTAACAATCTTGGGAACTGACACATGTATTATGCATAACATTGGAACGCATATGCGTTCCAAGGACGTTTGAATCAAGAGGATGCCTCTTTACATACAGCCCGACCAAACCGGAGATGATGTAATTCCTCCGGAATTAGGAAGAAGTCGATGCGTTCCATCAAACGCTTTGTATTTTCGGCGAAACCGGAAGTGACGGAGACATTCCGGAAACCGGAAGGAGGCGGTGGAACGCATAGATGCGTTCCACCGGAAGAAAATTACCCGCGATTTTTAAATATTTAAAGAACTTAGAGAACATTACCACCTTATGCCAACTGAGGAAGCCACATACCGGCGAAACGCGTTTTGGCAAGCCTACTGGACACTGGGAGGTCTTACCCTTTATATTTATATTATTTATATTGATTTTATTAATTTTTTTCAAATAAATATTTTTTCTCTGGAATATATTTTATCTCCATTGCCTGGTATTGAAAGAAAAAGAAAAAGAAGTTACACTTCAACAAGCACCATCAAAGAGGTTTGGGGATCACCCTATTAAGATCCCAGAGGAGATTCACACCAGAGCCAGGTTTTAATCTATGGCTCTTCCATTGTGAGTGCATAAGATTTGTTTTTTTTTATATATTCTGTGTATAAGAAATATCTGCACTATCTTGTACCTCTCTATCTTTTACAGCAAGAAAGGTAGAAGAGAGGGAAGTACATTTTACTATTATTATCACTTGCTCCACCTATTTTTTGTGTATTATATGTCATTTTATGTGAAGGTGTAGGGGATACCTCACTGGTGTTGAGAGCAATTTTATCACTTCTGTAGACATACCTGTTTGTATTATTTCACTATATTATAAAATGCTTTAATTATTTTATAATATATCATACATATATAATATATGTATAATATATTAATTAGATAATTTTTTTTAATTTATTTTTTTACTTTTAGCTGCCTGGGGGCTGCCTGATCTGTCAGGCAGTCCCCCAGGCAGCTAAAAGTAAAATAAAAAAATAAAAAAATTACAATTTACAAAATTAATCAAATTAGTATATTATACATATATTATAATATGCTGGTAGCTCCATAGACTCTAATTGCGCCCATGTGATGATGGTGATCACATGGCCCTAGAGGGCCGAGATGGCCGGAGCTGCTGCGGGGGGACTGCTGGGGTCTCGAGCAGTCCCCCCCCAACAAGGATCGCCGTTGATCGCCGGTCCAGGTGAGTACAAGGGTCATTTCTGCTGCTGACATAACAGGTACGTTTGGGGTCATTAACAACCATTTTTTGTCGGACGTACCTGGTAGGTCCGCAGTAGGGAAAGGGTAACACAAGAAAATATTTATTCTCATCCAAACCAGTGCAACATCATTTGTAAATTATACCTTGTATTTTTTTCTCTGCAATTTGTTGTCTGAATAAACTCAGATGAGATAATTCCAGGCAGATATTTTTGTGCATGATTGAATAACCATTGCCAGTAGATTAAATTCATTAACACACCTCTAGAAAATACTAACGTTAAAATAACCTTTCTATTAACCCCTTAAGGACTGGACTGTTTTTGCGATGTTGTACATTTGCGACCAGGAATATTTTTACACTTTTCTGGTGTTTGTGTTTAGCTGTAATTTTCCGCTCTCTCATTTATTGTTCCCATACAAATTATATATTGTTTTTTTCAGGACAAAAGGGGCTTTCTTTACATACCATTATTTATATAATCTCACGTATTTTAATAAAAAAAAAATAAATGATGAAAAATTTTAAAAAATACATGTTTTTTGACTTTTACTTGAAAAATCTTTTACTCATCTACAAAAGCGGATGAAAAAAACAGCTAAATAGATTCTAAATTTTGTCCCGAGTTTAAAAATACCCAGTGTTTACGTGTTTTTTTGCTTTTTTTTGCAAGTTATAGGGCTATAGTTACAAGTAGGATATGGCGGTTTCAAAACAAACATTTTTAAAATGTATCAATAGTGACATTGTAACACTATTATCTGTCATAAATCTCTGGAAAACACTCCACATGTATATATTTTTTTTAAAGTAGACAACCCAGGGTATTCATCTAAGGATATTTTGACACTTTCTATGCAACCATTTTACCACAAGTCTTTGCCAAACTTTGCATAGATAGTTGTTTTTTTGTTTTTTTTTCACATACATTGCAATTCAGGTATAAACTTACAGATCCTGTTATGTCTTGCTGCCAAAAAACACACTAATATATGTTCAGCAATATCTCCCGAGTACAGTGATACCACTCATGCATAGGCTTGTCGGATTGTTTGGGGGCTAAAAGGCCACATTTGGCAGGTGCGCATATCCATTTTTCAACTTGGAATTTTGACATGTAGTCAACCTGCGCACATGTCCTATTTGGGACATTTGTAAGGCCGGCCAATGTATTTTACCCCCACCAAACCATATATTTTTGGAAAGTAGACACCCTAGGGTATTTCAAATGGTGGTTTTTTAACACTTTCCATGCACTAATTCTACCACCAGACTTTGTCAAACATTTAGGTAGTCATTTTTTGTGTGTTTTTTTTCACACACATTGTACTTTAGGCATGAATTAACAAATCGTGTTATGTGTCACTGCCAAACAACACGCCAATATGTGTTCAGCAACATCTCCTGAGTACAGTGATACCACCCATGCATAGGCTTGTCGGATTGTTTGGGGGCTAAAAGGCCACATTTGGCAGGTGCGCATATCCATTTTTCAACTTGGAATTTTGACATGTAGTCAACCTGCGCACATGTCCTATTTGGGACATTTGTAAGGCCGGCCAATGTATTTTACCCCCACCAAACCATATATTTTTGGAAAGTAGACACCCTAGGGTATTTCAAATGGTGGTTTTTTAACACTTTCCATGCACTAATTCTACCACCAGACTTTGTCAAACATTTAGGTAGTCATTTTTTGTGTGTTTTTTTTCACACACATTGTACTTTAGGCATGAATTAACAAATCGTGTTATGTGTCACTGCCAAACAACATGCCAATATGTGTTCAGCAACATCTCCTGAGTACAGTGATACCACCCATGCATAGGCTTGTCGGATTGTTTGGGGGCTAAAAGGCCACATTTGGCAGGTGCGCATATCCATTTTTCAACTTGGAATTTTGACATGTAGTCAACCTGCGCACATGTCCTATTTGGGACATTTGTAAGGCCGGCCAATGTATTTTACCCCCACCAAACCATATATTTTTGGAAAGTAGACACCCTAGGGTATTTCAAATGGTGGTTTTTTAACACTTTCCATGCACTAATTCTACCACCAGACTTTGTCAAACATTTAGGTAGTCATTTTTTGTGTGTTTTTTTTCACACACATTGTACTTTAGGCATGAATTAACAAATCGTGTTATGTGTCACTGCCAAACAACACGCCAATATGTGTTCAGCAACATCTCCTGAGTACAGTGATACCACCCATGCATAGGCTTGTCGGATTGTTTGGGGGCTAAAAGGCCACATTTGGCAGGTGCGCATATCCATTTTTCAACTTGGAATTTTGACATGTAGTCAACCTGCGCACATGTCCTATTTGGGACATTTGTAAGGCCGGCCAATGTATTTTACCCCCACCAAACCATATATTTTTGGAAAGTAGACACCCTAGGGTATTTCAAATGGTGGTTTTTTAACACTTTCCATGCACTAATTCTACCACCAGACTTTGTCAAACATTTGGGTAGTAATTTTCTTCATGTTTTTTTACACATACATTGTACTTTAGGCATGAATTAACAGATCCTGTTATGTATCACTGCCAAACAACACCCCAATATGTGTTCAGCAACATCTCCTGAGTACAGTGACATCACCCATGCATAGGTTTGCTGGGTTGTTTGGGGGCTAAAAGGCCACATTCAAGACTTGTACATATCAGTTTTTCAACTTGATATATAGGTATGCTTGGCCTATCTTCAGTTTGGCATATTTTTGCATCCCCCCGTTAATGTTAACATCATGAAAGTTTATATTTTTATAAAGTAGACATTCCAGAGTATTGTATATGAGGTGTTTTCACATCCTTCCCCCAACCATTGTGCTAAACAAATTTCAGAGAACGTGCATGGTGGTAATTTTTTAATTCTGCTTTTTATGCACACGTCATCTGGTTTTGGCCAGCCAGTTATATGTTACTACCATAAAACTTTTTTAACCAAATGTGCAGGTATCAAATGCACCTTTAGCAGCATTCTCTAAACTAACTCCTGCAAAAAGAATCTAATTGGAGATTTGGGGGGAAGGAAACTGACTAACTAAAATTTGCTGCTTTCAAAAGAAAAAAAAACAGTGCAAAGGGGTGTCTGTCCTTTTCCTTTTTTATAACAGACCCAGCAACATTTCAGGGGATTTGTTTGTTTTTTTTGCAGTTGGCGGTATCTTAAAAATAAAATGTCTGGACTCCTTTGGCACCGTTGTTGGAACTTGACCATCTCCATAAATTATTGTGGAAATCAGCTTGAACTAAAATTGGAGAAAGGTGGTTCTTTCTGGATTCATTTTTTTTTAAAGAGTACAAATTAATTATGTGTTGCTACTTGCATCAGGTAGATAGCCACCTTTTTATACCAGGCTTTTGTTTTTCTTAAGATAAGATATGGCTGCATCAGCTGATCAGCCAAATCAACACCCCCATGTGCATTTTATAAGCCCTGATGCAAACTGGTTTGGTCTGTACTCTGCCTCGGACAGTGACGTCTGACATGCTTTCGTCATGGATGGTGGTTAGTATATTAACATCCTTCCTGTCCTTAAATTTTATTGCAAGCACTTTAGCTTTGTGCAGACCTTTACATTCACTTTTTTTTAATTTGGCCTCTGTAAAAGGTCTGGGGAAATCCTTGGCATATCTTCTCACACTGCCACAGGCCAGTATCTAGAAACCCTTACAAGTTTGAAACAAACAGACAATGCTATAAAAATTGTCCACATAAAGGTGGTAACCCTTATTGAACAAGGGGATCAGTAAGTCAAAAACAAGTTTCCCGCTTGTCCCCAGAGAGTCAGTACAGCCAGGAGGGTCCAGTTGACCATCTTTCCCCTCATATATACGAAAGGCAAATGTATAGCCACTTTCGCTCTCGCACAGTTTGTAGAATTTTACGCCATACCTAAAGCGCTTTGAGAGGATGTATTGTTTGAATCCTAATCTCCCTTTATATTTCATTAACGATTCATCAATAGATACATTTTTTTGAGGAGTATAAACTTCAGTAAATTTGTGCTGAAGATGGTCTACCAGTGGGTGTATTTTATGAAGCCTATCATATTGGGTGTGATCTCTGGGGTGACAGAGGGTATTGTCATTGAAATGTAAGTATCTCAGCAGCAGCTCAAATCTTGTTCTAGACATGGTTTGAGAGTACACTCGACTAGAACAGATTGGGTTGGTGCTCCAGTAAGAGCAAATTGATGGCTTCTTTATAATCCCCATGAGAATTGTAAGAGCCCAGAATTTTTTAAGTTCAGCGACATCTGTGGGATGCCAAGCACACTCCTCCCTGACTGCATAGCTATCTGGATTGTTATCAATAAATTGGGTAGCATATAAATTAGTCTGGGGAGCAATCTCCTCCCACATGGTATCCCCTAAAAATAGCTCCATATATTGCATAGGGGAGGAGTCATCCACATTGACATTAATGCCTGTGTTGGCACTAAAAGGGGTGATTTGGGGCTCAGCTAACTGTGGAGAAACCTGTTCCTCCTCCACATTCGGCGTAGCAGAGAAAGCACAGCTTCTTTTTGCAGCCGGCTCACACACAGATGACATGTCAGAAAACTGACCTGGGTCAAAATCGGACGCAGTGTCAGTGGCGTCAGAGTCTGGCTAACACAGAGTTACTAACACACAATTTTTTTTTATTTTATACTAAAAACAGACTAAAACTGATAAAAACAGACTAAATGAGACTAAAACTTCTGTTAGCAGCAATCTGTAAACTAACTCCTGCAAAAAGAATCTAACTGGAGATTTGGGGGAAGGATACTGACTAACAGAAATTTGCTGCTTTCAAAATAAACAAAAAAAATAAATCAGGAACAAGTATTATAAAAATGTATTTTCTGTGTGGTAGACCTTAAAACATGCTCCAATACACAGTCCAGGTTTTGTAGGGCAATCGGGACAGTGAAAAGGGGTGTCTGTCCTTTTCCCTTTTTTATAACAGACCCGGCAACGTTTCTGGGGGTTTCTTTTTTTTGGTGTTGGCGGTATCTTAAAAATAAAATGTCTAGACGACTCTTGCACTGTCGTTGGAACTTGACCATCTCCATAAATTATTGTGGAAATCAGCTTGAGCTGAAATTGGAGATAGGTGGTTCTTCCTGGATTCATTTTTTTAAAAAGTAAAAATGAATTATGTGTTGCTACTTGCAACAGGTAGATAGCCACCTTTTTATACCAGGCTTTTGTCTTTCTTAAGATAAGATATGGCTGCATCAGCTGATCAGCCAAATCAACACCCCCCATGTGCCTGTTATAAGCACTGATGCACACCGGTTTTGTCTGTACCCTGCCTCGGACAGTGACGTCTGACATGCCCTCGTTATGGATGGTTGTTAGCATGTGAACATCCTTCCTGTCCTTAAATTTTAGCGCAAGCAGTTCAGCCTTGCGCAGAGCTTTGCATTCCCCTTTTTTTAATTTGGCCTCTATGAGAGGTCTGGGGAAATCCTTGGCATTTCTTCTTACAGTGCCGCAGGCCAGTGTCTGTAAACTATAAAGAATTTTAAACAAGTGGACACTGCTGTAAAAATTGTCCACATAAAGGTGGTAACCCTTATTGAACAAAGGGATCAGTAGGTCCCAAACAAGTTTCCCACTTGTCCCCAGAGAGTCAGGACAGCCAGGAGGGTTCAGTTGAGCATCTTTCCCCTCGTATACACGAAAGGCAAATGTGTAGCCACTTTCGCTCTCGCAAAGTTTGTACACTTTAATGCCATACCTAGACCGCTTTGAGGGGATATATTGTTTGAACCCTAATCTCCCTTCGTATTTCATAAGGGATTCATCAATGGATAAAGTTTGTTGGGGAGTTTAAACTTCAGAAAATCTGTTCTGAAGATGGTCTACAAGTGGGCGTATTTTATGAAGCCTATCATATTGGGGGTGATCTCTGGGGTGACAGAGCGTATTGTCGTTGAAATGTAAGTATCTCAGCAGCAGCTCATATCTTGGTCTAGGCATTGTTTGGGAGAATATAGGAGTCGAACAAATTGGGTTGGTGCTCCAGTAAGACCGGATTGATGGCTTCTTTATTATCCCCATGAGCATGGTAAGAGCCCAGAATGTTTTAAGTTCATGGACATCTGTGGAATGCCAAGCATGCTCCCTGACTGTATAGCTACCTGGATTGGTCTCAATAAATTGGCTAGCGTATAAATTAGTCTGGGAAGCAATCTCCTCCCAGATGGTATCCCCTAAAAATAACTCCATATATTGTATAGGGGAGAAGTCAACCACATTCACATTAATGCCTGCGTTGGCACTAAAAGGGGGGATGTTGGGCTCAGCTAACTGTGGAGGTACCCAGTCCTCCTCCACATTCAGCGTAGCAGGGGAAGCACAGCTTCTTTTAGCAGCTGGCTCACACACAGATGACATGTCACTAGATGTGCCGCTAAACTGACCTGGGTCAAAATCGGACGCAGTGTCAGTGGCATTAGAGTCTGACGCCAAGAAGGCATATGCCTCCTCCAAGCTGTACATGCGCTGCATGTTTCACACTAACAGACTAAACTAACAAAATACTAAACACAATATTTTTATTTTTTAATTTTTTTTAACACTAAAACAGACTAAAACAGACTAAAACAGTAATCCCTAAACTAACTCCTGTTAGAAGAATCTAATGGAGATTTGGGGGAAGGAAACTGACTGACTACGACAGACTATGACAGACTACGACAGTCTAAGACAGTCTAAGACACAGATTTTTTAAAATAAAGTTAACCTTTAAGGGCAAAAAATAAATACAGACAGTACAAATGCACTGTCTGTAACAGATCTGGCAGGGAAGGGGTTAAAATAGGATTTTAATTAACTGAAGATACTTTTTAATTTTCTCAGGAACAGCTGCTGCAACAAACTATCAGGATCTCTGTCTCTCTCCTCTCACAAAACGCTACAGAGAGGAGAGAGGCAGAGATCAGTGTCAAAGTGAGTGACACTGACACCAGCCAATTGTGAGCGATCGCGGATCGCTCACATGCCGTAATTGGCTGATACTATCTGCCTGGGATGCCGGGCAGATAGTAACAACGGGATTTCGGCAGAAGCGATCTCTGATCGCTCCCGCCGCTCGTTTTCCGTTAGGACGGTTCAGGACCGTCCTCGGTCGGCAACGCAAAAATGACGAGGACGGTCCTGAAGGGGTTAATTGCATCCACATTTATTTTTTCTTACATTTGCTGCTCCTTTTAATTGCCACTAAATCAGATAAGGTGAGAAAAAACACAGCTCTGTCATTTCTTTGTTGCAGTTGTCAACAGAATTTGTTTGCATTGAAGTTTTACACCAGGTATCATAACCACTACAGCCAACTACGCCATTACCTGGCACCATAATTCAAAAAGGGGACAAAGTGTTTTGAAACTTTTTGCCCCTTACCTCTTACCTGGGTGCTTCCAGGCGCCAAGCCTTCTATCATTTCTGTCGACTCACACCCAGCTTCTGCAGAGCTGCAGATCCCACCAGTCATTCTTTGATTGAGAGTATCAGCTGAGCGTTCTCAGCCAATGAATGACCCCAAGTGCAAAGAATATGCACAGAATTGGCATTAGTCAACTTGGAACTCTCGCACCAAGCTGACTAATAACACTGCAGCAGCTGGGGATACACATCCGCAACAAGCTGCTATACTCTTTATTACTGAAACACTGCACATACAGGGTCATTGTACTATGACCACTTTAAAACACTGAAATGCTATGCTCATGCACTAACTCTTAGAAATTATTATTATTATGGTATTTATATAGTGCCATCAAATTCCGCAGCGCTGGTGGAATTTCCGCAATGGGTGGACGAACAGACATGTAGTTGTAACCAGACAAGTTGGACACACAGGAACAGAGGGGTTGAGTGCCCTGCTCAATGAGCTTACATGCTAGAGGGAGTGGGGTAAAATGACACAAAAAGGTAAGGATAGTATTAGACTAATGACAGTTGCAGAAGAGGAATCAGTCAGGAGAAATGTTTTAGGTACTGGTTAATTCTTGGAAAAAAATATGTATTTTTTTTTTTTTAATGTATTTTTCAATTCCTTTCAGGTGTTGAACTCACTGGTTCACATGCTGCCAACTCTTCCCAAAACGTGATTGTTTATAAAAAAAAAAACAAAAAAAAAAAACATTTTCACTAATCCGATAATGGTAAAAGGATTTAAATGAATTGGAGTGCATGCCTTCTAACTTTACAGATTTCAGAGGGACAGCCCCAATTTTCTATCCTTTTCCATCGTTCCATTTTTGTTCCCTGGTGTTTGGGGTTTTGGGGACACCAGGGAACTGTCCTGAAACAATGTAGTGCAAACAGATGCGTCCCCTTTCTGGATGGGTCTGCCAATTTTGTCACTGGTGAACCCCCTTTAACCTCCTCCCTCTGGCGTCAAGCCTCTCTGGGAGACGATGTTCTGGGGTCTGGGAATGTTTGGATCATGCTCACTTACACACAGTTAGCAGTACATCTTATTTATTAACATTTCATATAATACAATTGTAAATGTCAATATTACATTAAAAGTGCATTTTACAATAAAATATTCTATTATTAAGATGTGCTGTACAATTAAACAGTTTTCTAATGTGTACAGTATTGCAAATTGTATGATCATCATACGCACTGCACAGAGAATTACTTTGTACAAAAGTCTTACTGTATCTTTTTCCTGTAAAAAAACCTATAACAAACCTGTGACAGTAGTCACTATCACCGGGAGCAGAAGGACACTTTATGTAGGTTCCTGAATAGTTCTTATGTGTTAGTCACCCTGTGCCAATTTTAGGTGCAGGATTTATATAGTGTATTTATTTATTAAATGTTTTGTGTTCTCTCCTCATTTGGCTATGGAGCCTATATAGCACCATCTGTTGGTAGCAACTGCTACATGCACTAATTGAATAGCAAGGCTTGTTAATTTGCATATTAAGGTAGATTTGCATATTGCTAGTTCTGCAGACAGGGGAGATATTTTGTGTTGATTATCACCTTTCCCACCCCTTAACAAATATTATTTCTATTGAAGTTGTCACAGCAATATAAGTGTAATGAACATATGAGCTCATTCCTTTTGGAACTGTGTGGATTTTTAGGGATCAGTAACAGAGTTGTTGTACCTGTTGGCCGGCTACACGATCCCTCTAGCCATGGGGAAAATCAAAGAAAGGTTGGCCTGAAAGCTGCAAGTGTCTTTATAAAGACAAGAGCTCTCACATTGCAGGCAGAGGTGCATACCTGCCTGGGAGGAAAGCTGCAGAGAAATAGGCAGAGGGGACAATACCAGCTTGGAAGTATGGCTGCAGAGGAATAGACAGAGGGGAAAATACCCGTCTGGAAGAATGGCTGCAAAGGAATAGACAGAGGGGACAATACCCGCCTGGAAGAATGACTGCAAAGGAATAGGCATAGGGGACATTATGGGTGGAAAAGCTCCAGAGAGACCCCTGTCAATCCTCAGCAACTTGAATCAAGCATTCTAACATCAGATCTTTCTATAATACGTTCTTTAAAAAGAAAATTAAGGGTATGAAAATCAGAAAATGTAATCTATTGCAAATTACAGTTTCAAAAAACAAAACTAATGAGATCCTCTGAGCATCATAACCATTGCAGCTCAGAATAGTGGTTATGCTGCCAAGAGTCTATGGGCGCATGCTCCATTTTTTTATCAGATGGTTTTGGAGCAGTTTGAAAAAACCTAGACTTTTCTCAACACCCTCTTTTTAACCAACTTGATCATTCACAGTATTAATTGTTGGATGGTGCTGGCCTAACCTACTCCCTCAATAGACCCTCATTACCATTACACTGAGATTCAGAGGTTATATTGTTTAGCTTGCCTATTTAACCAGCATTTTTCTATTTTAGTTTTATGCCGCAACATCATGACCGGGATTTGACCGTTGAGAGTTATTATCAGCAGGTGCTGATTTAATTGCATTTAATTTCCTCTCCACTGAAGCTGGTCATGCTGCTTATAGACCAGTAACACCATCATCGGTTGAAAAGGTAGATAGTGCATGGTCATTTATTACACTCCCATTGCCAGCAAACCTATCCAGACTAAGGGGGACTAACTTCAGCCTAATTAAATACTTTATTGGGAGACAATGGAAAAATAGAACCTTTTTTTAACTTCAGAAGTTAAATGGCACCTCCACAGAGTTTCCCTTTGAATAGCCCTGTTGTAAATACATTCCAATAGTTTAGAAGTAAAATTTTGTTTGGTCTTTTAATTAATTGCATGTGTCATGTCCTGGAAAACATTGTGACTTTTCAAAACTTCCACAGTTGGTGCAGGTATGCTCATGTACAGAATGTACGAGAAAAATAACTGAAAAGAAGGGGATTATTTCATAGGTATCCTAACAATCTTTCTTCCTATTTCTTCATTGTTGTTTCCTGGTTCCTTGCACAGTATTACAGGCAGAAATTGATTCTTATTGTACTTTAGTTCAAACGGTACCATCATGATTTACTTATACCTAATGAATCTATGACAAACACATCTTCCAGCTCGCTCGCCAATACACGCAAGAGAGTTGCCCTTTGTCACAAGATAAATATAAGGCTTCGCTAGATGCTCCCCTACGGGAGAGCTGTTATTCTTCCAGTAAGCATGACTTCTCCCAATATGAATGTGAGATACAGGTTTTATTCAGCCTCCCCCTCTTTCCCTAAAGCATTAACTATAGTGAATTATACAGATTAAAAGAGCAACCAATTCAGTTCAACGCCACAACGTAAAAAATAGATTTAACACTGAATGTAAGATCATTGCTCATACAACATTATATTTATAGCAGTGAGGTCAATGTGTCAAGTATCCAGGCAGATGGGCTCTATAAAACTCAGGTAGTTATTCTACAGTGGGCCTCTGCGTCTTATATAAGCTGCCTGTAGACACTTAAACACAGTGTTTCTCGGTGTAATAGCTCTCCTTTATCTCAAGATCTTTTTTACATGTTGATGTTTGGAATTGGAATGTACGGTCGAGTAGAATGAAAGATTTGAATGGAAAATATAATTGAAGAAAGGATACATTTAAACATCGTGTGGATTCACATTCCTCTTCAGTCTGCGATTTGATTCTCTGTAGAACTTTATTTATATATTTGAATTTTACACCATTTTTCATTTAAAGTGTGTGCTTGACTTCAGTTTTTCGTCTTCACTTTTAGTCAACCAGTCAATAAATGATCTCAATCCTTATATCTTGGGAAGTAAAGCAGACTGAATGGTTGGTATTCTATCTACCACAACAGCTGATGATGGAGGCTGCTGGCAAAATGAGAGCTATTCTGGGACACTATTGATGTAGTTCCATTTATTTCCTTCAAAGTTATATTACACAATTTTATGGTTATTTACAAATGTGAAAATTTGAAGTGAATTAAAATTTTAAGTCCGAAATAGCCAAACTGGGAACCTTTCTTTAAGTCGGCTATGCTTCCAGTTTGGCCTTAAATTTGACATTCACTTTGAATTTAAATCGAATACTCAATTGAGTGAATAGCCCTATGTATCTAAGCGTTACATAGTTACATTGCTGATGTGTCAATCAAGTTCAGTCTTTCTCACATTCGGTTTTGCTATTGATCCTAAAGAAGGCAAAAAAAAAAAAGTTTGTAGCACTTTCCAGTTTTGCATCAAACTCGTAAAAAAAAATCCTTCTCGACCCCAGGATAGCAGTCAGATCTCTCCCTGGATCAATAAGCTGTTACCCAACATATTAAAAGTTTACATTTTTAATATTTGAATTTGCTTGTACTCAGTACAGCTGGTATGGATTGTGTGATGGTTTATCCTACTGGTACAACAGACTATATGCCACAGTTTAGTAAGATCACATAACTTTGACCTTTTTGGTCAAATACCAAATAAGGCATCATCTACATCATAATATGTAAAGAATGTAGTAAATGGGTAGGCATTCTTTCGCACCCCTGATGTTGTAGACTACATCCCCCATAATGCTCTTGCAGCCATAACACTGACAAAGCATCAGGGAGTAGTAGTCCTCAAGGTTGCCTACCCCTGATGTAGTAGCAAAGTTAGCTCTGTTACATTCAGGTCATGATGGCCTTCTCTTCCATATCATATCTAGACATCTATCAATTTTTATGACACGGTTTTATTATGTTTGTTTGTTTGGGTTTTTTTTTTTGTTTTTTTTTACAATTAACAGATACAGATAAACAGAAATTGCACAAGGATGTATTTACAAGAAGGTCACGTGTGCCACCCACTATTGGGTAAACATAAAATTAGTAGTTAACGAAGTATCATTCACCATACCACTGAGAGCTTATCATTGCCACACCACCTGTTGTGGATGATATTTCCCATCATGCTCAGCCACTCGTGTGGAATCATCAACAGTTAGACTGAACGACTGCTTATAGACAATAAATATCACCCATAAATGATACGTACAATTTCCTCAAATATGCCACCGGTCCTGTATGCTAAGAAAATTGTAGAATTTGCTTAGATCACTTTTAGAATGTTATATTCTCTGAAGAGAGTGATCTAATGGCCTTAGGCAAATACCTTTAAATTGTCTGTGCTGGTTCATTGCCTCTGAACATAATAGAATATAAAATGAGGAATTGTTCAAGCCTACGGGCTCATCATAACTATTTCTGGAGCTAACTAGGAAAGCCAGAGGTGTCTGAAATATAGATAGAATAATACATGATTCAACACGTGTATCCACTGTTTACCAGTTAATTTCACCCTCTGTCACCTTCAAGGAACAGGGAAAATGCATAGCTCAAAGAGTATTATTAGGTTTAATACAAAAACTACAAAGGGGTTCATTCAATAAATTGTGATTTGAGTATTATACCAACTGTATGGTGACATTCAGCCAACCTAGACAAGCTGAAAATGATTGAAAATGGAGATTTTATCCATTGTTGCTGATTCAGCCTATATTTTGGAATTAGTTTGTCAATTAACCGAATAATCATTAATTTTTTTTTAATAATAAATACATTTCGGAGTATCAAGTTGGCTGGATTTAGCAGTTATTATTATTGCCATTTATATAGTGCCAACAGATTCCGTAGTGCTTTACAATATTATGAGAGGGGATTTAATAGGACAATTACAAATAAACTTACGGGAACAATAGGTTGAAGAGGACCCTGCTCAATCGAGCTTACATTCTATAGGAGGTGGGGTGTAAAACACATTAGGACAGGAATTTGCAGTCAAATAAGGTGGGCTGTCCTTTAGGAGAGAGCAGTTATAGTCTGTTTATCTAAATGCCAGTAAGGGGTTTATTCAGAGAAATGGGAACACTGAATTCTGCAATATTTAAAACAGAAAATAAAGGTACAAAACACTGAATTGTTAAATATATCCAACTCACCTTGCATAATTTGGTGTAAATTTAGCAAATTTTTTTTCAACTCTCCTCAATACAGTGTTTAATCTATGAATCATTAAAAATATTTGTTGGAGTGTTCTCGTCATTACCAGGGGCGTTCCTAGGGCATGTGGCACCCGGGGCGGGTCCTGGGTTTGGCACCCCCTCCCCACTTCTCCAAAAAAAATTATTGAACAAATTTGTAAACTTTTTAAAACCCCTGCCCCCCTCTACAAAATCACTGCACCCCCTCACACACAGTTACAGGCAGACAATCACACACAGCTACAGGCAGACAGTCACACACAGTTACAAGCAGTCACACGCACACAGTCACATGCAGACAGTCACACATATAGTCACAGGCAGTCATACACACAGTTACAGGTAGAGAGTTACACACAAACACAGTCAGTTACAAGCAGTTACACACAGTCACGCACACTGTTACAGGCAGACAGTCACATATACAGTCACACACACGGTCACAGGCAGACAGTCATACACATAGTTACAGCCACAAACACACACAGTTACAGACAGTTACACACACAGTCAGCTACAGGCAGCCACGCACAAAGTTACATGCAGACAGTCACAGGCAGACCATAACACACAGTTACAGGCAGCATCACACAGTCACAGGCAGACTGTCACACACAGTCACAGACAGTCACACACACACAGTTACAGGCATGCAGTCACACACACACACACACACATACAGTTACAGGTAGACAGGTACGCACACACAGTTACAAGTAGACAGTTACGCACATACACACAGTTACAGGTAGACGGTTACGCACACACACACAGTTACAGGCAGACAGTTACACACACATGTTTACAGGCAGACAGTTATACACACACACAAGACACAGTCACACACACACACACACAGTTACATACAGACAGTCACACACACACACACAGTTACAGACAGACAGTCACACACACACAGTTACAGACAGACAGTCTCACACACACACACACAGTTACAGACAGACAGTCTCACACACACACACACACACACACAGTTTCAGGCAGACAGTTACACACACACACAGTTTCAGGCAAACAGTTACACACACACACACACACGGTTTCAGGCAGACAGTTACACACACACACACACACACACACACAGTTTCAGGCAGACAGTTACACACACACACACACACACAGTTTCATTCAGACAGACAATTACACACACACACACACACACACTGTTTCAGGCAAACAGTTACACACACACACACACACACTCTTGTACTTACAGACAGTGTGGGCTGGAGGAGTGGATTCCCTGGCTGGAGGTGGAGGTGCAGGGATTTCTGCTTGCTGCATCTCTGTGTCCAGCAGTTACAGCAGCTTGTAAGGGCTGTGTTAAGCCCCGCCCCCGCTCGCAGTTAGGCTCCGCCCCCAAACAGCCGCTCCGCCCCTTCTTCCTCCCGTGCGACCTGTTCATCTTGCTGGTCTCTCCATGTGAGCTGTGTGACACCCCAGCTGCCATGGGGTGCAGCTCACACAGCCCCCTCCAGCCCCAAGACCAGGGTCAAGGCACCCCCCTACCAGGTGGCACCCGGGGCGGACCGCCCCCTCCGCCCCCCCCTTAGTCCGCCACTGGTCATTACTAACATGACTGATGTCACTTTAAAAAGATTACAATTTCCTATAGACTTGTGCTAGTTGAATTGTAAGCAAATAAACATTGCACACTTGGTAGGCAGCTGGTTGTGTTGTGGTTGGAGACCGTCATGTAAGTATACCCCCTGCCGCCTCTTCCCTTTTACTCACCACTACTTAAGTAAGCAAGTCAAATTGGGGGTGGCTTGCAAAATAAATAAACAAAAAAAGAAAATACCTCCAAGTGATACTGCCAAGAACTCTCCCAATACAATATGTGGCTTGCATAACAAGAGTCATCTACACATATTTACAGAAGGATACAGGACTTGATTTAATATATTTGGATAAACTTTTAAAATTAATATTTTGAAAAATATTTGAATATTTAGTTTTTTTTCATAGATTTCTACATTTTTTTATATGATACAATTTTTATACTTAAATATTTTGAAACATTTTGTAATATCCTCATATATACAGTATATACTCGAGTATAAGTCTAGTTTTTCAGCACATTTTTTGTGCTTAAAAACCCCCACTCGACTTATACTCGAGTCACTGTCTGTATTATGGCAACTTAGAGAGCCGCGGCCGTCAGAGCCATGGCAACGATCCGCGCGGCAACCAGACCGCAAGACTTACAGTGGAGCTGACCGGAACGGAGGAGAAGGGAGCTGACAGGAGCTGCAGGAAAGGTAAGTAAATGCTTCCTGCTGGCCCCCCCACTTCACAGCCCATGCCACTGGGCCACCAGGGATTAAGATAGCCCCCCTCCCTGACCAGTTAACAAGCAGGGAGGGGGGACAAAAAATTAAAATAATTAAAAAAATAATAATATTAAAATAAAAAAAATTAAAATAATAAAATGCCCTCCCCCCACCCAGTTCACACACACTACACAAACACACACTCTTCATTATATACACAGTCTGTGTATATAATGCAGAGTGTGTGTTTGTATGAGTCTGTGTGTGTATATAATGCAGAATGTGTGTTTGTATGAGTGTGTGTATATATAATGCAGAGTGTGTGTTTGTATGAGTGTGTGTATATATAATGCAGAGTGTGTGTTTGTATGCGTGTGTGTATATATAATGCAGAGTGTGTGTTTGTATGAGTGTGTGTATATATAATGCAGAGTGTGTGTTTGTATGCGTGTGTGTATATATAATGCAGTGTGTGTGTTTGTATGAGTGTGTGTGTATATAATTGTAAAAATCACAGAATTTCATAGCCCCAAGTTTTACCCTCGACTTATCCACGAGGCATAGCATATTTCACAATTGTTGGTCACAAAACTGCACTCGACTTATACATGAGATCGACTTATACACGAGTATATACGGTAGTTTACCAAGTATTGGTGAAGTTATATAGTTAAATGAATGTAGGTGAGGTGAATATATCTTGATATTTTACATTGAATACATCATGTACAGTTTTTGTGTAAAATATGATGTATTTAATGTATTTGGAGAAAATTTAAGGTAAGCGGCTTTTTGATTACAGGTTCACTTTAAATGAGTAGTTCACTCTCTGTCTTGGTAAGCTTCACTTCTGTTCAGGAATGTCACTTCAGTAAAAATCCCTATTCAGCAAACATATCCCTAACTGTCACTACTTACCCGTCCCTGTCTCTTCTTTGATTTTCTGTGCGTGTGGCCACTTACCCAAGCAGGCCGAACCTCCTACAGGATACGAACAAGCTGACTTTATGGTCAGAGTACCGGTGTCTAAACAAAGTGACATTTCATCATTTCATTGCTATACTGTCTAGCCGGTGATGCTAGCGCAGGTGCTGTGGATGCGATGGGTGGAGAGCAGAGAGAACTCTTCTACTCTCCCTGTCTCTTAATTCCTAGGCATTGAGTGTTCGTCATGGATTTGAGTGACAGATGGGAGAAAAAAATATTTTAAAAGAGATTTTTCTACAAATATTTACATTTGATGGCAAAACTGCCAGCGTAATACATAGATGGAGTTTGAAAAGAGCTAAAGTAGTTTTTCCCAAGACAGGTCCCTTTTAATTGTTTAAGTGTAGGACAGATCAATGGCAGTAGAGGATCAATACGCCTTCTTCCCCAGGATCCTGAGTAGGCTTTGATGAGATAGTTATTTTGCAATATCCAGCAAGCTTCTGTATCTATAAATGTAAAGGTAACACTAGCCAGGATCTGTAAGTAAGGATATTGCAAACATGCAAGGAGGGCAGAGATACTGAAATATCTGGTGCTAATCTTGGCTTGTTGAGTCACAGATGGTTCTGAAATAATCAGAGAGAGTCTTGTAGCAGCAGACACCTGTTATCTAGGTGGGAGCAAATGGTGAAGAAAACGCAAAACAAAAACAAATCGGAATGGGGCGAGGAGCTTTTTTCGAATATACAATTCACAGAAACTAGGAGATGCTAATGGCGTATTCTAAAATTTGTCATGGGTGGAAATTAATGTTGCATGGGAGAGGATGCAATTCCTTTCAATTAAAGGAAAAGCAAAATAATGGAGTCTCCAGTTCTCCACTATACAGATTATACAATCAAGAATGGAGAGCAAAAACAATTCCAAGCTGATCTAAGGCAGCAGAGATATGGATAATAAGATCTCTTGCAGAGTCCCTACTTATTCCCTAGGGAGAACAATCCATTGTACAGCGCTACGGAATTTGCTGGCGCTATATAAATAATAATATAATAATAACAAGGACTAAATAATATAAAGCAAGTGGGCATACCGAAAGTGGTATAAACTGTAAAATAGGGTTTTCTATTCAGCATAATTCACTGTTTGGTGAATGTATTCCCTGGTGTATTTTTTATTTATCACATTCTATAACAGTGTTTCCCAACCCAGTCCTCAAGGCACACCTACCAGTCCAGGATTTAGGGATTACCCAGTTGTGTCTAAGGTGTTTTTACAAAGAAGAAAAAAAACACCTTAGACACAACTGTTTAATCCCTAAATCCTGGACTGGTAGGTGTGCCTTGAGGACTGAGTTGGGAAACACTGTTCTATAAAGCATAGATGGTATGAGACATAACAAGTAAAAATAGATAAATAACTGCAGTGTAAAGTCCATTTCCCCGTGGAGACAGCGATCAGTTAACCTTTATTGTAGTGATAATACTGAATATCCCAGATCTGACGAAGGCTTGGTCATGGAGCTAATGCCGACATATGCCTCGATTTAATATTTTTGGATAAGCTTTTCAAATGATTTCAGATTTTCGGATAAACTTATTATTATGAAATATATATTAATTTTGTATTTTTATATATATATATATACATATATATATATTGTTTTATATATGGTATACTTTTTGATATTTTAATATTTGGAAAAAAAAGTTTATCAAAAATGAATAAATCGAGGCCATAGTCTAAAGTGGATCCAGAGCCATAACAATTTATTGAGAGGTGATGCTTTTCCAGGAAGAGGCATGATCCCTTCAGTATGTTCCTTCCAGTCCCTTAGCAACATTCGGTGTACGTAGAACGTAGTGCGTATATTACACAATTTTAACCAGGGAAGCAGATCCTCAGCACTTATTTTCAGCAATACTTGCAGAAACATTACTGTGTTAATATGCTCGGCAGACCACCATTGTTTTGTATTGATAAATGTGTTGAGTGGTTTATCACTGATCACAGTGCCCATCTGATTTATATCTGTGTCACATGAAAAGAGTGAATAAATATTTAGCTTCAAATAATTCTAGCAGGGATCCCCAACTCAGAGATGTTACACCACATGAAATATCATTAAAAACATAGTCTGCCCAGTACCTACAGCCAAAATAGCGTCAGTGAAAATGGGCTTAATACAGAAATGCAACTGAAATTGTATTTAGAAAGCATTTGGATGTTTTTATTTCCTGTTAAAGTGCAATACTTATGTGTTCTACAAGGATTTTTTAAGAATCTAGTAGAAAATAATTATTTGGGCGTGCTCTCGCTGTGGAGCATGGACAACTGAATTTTTAGTCTCCAAAGTTTAATCAGCTTCATGACAAGCCTGACAAGTGCTGTCCATTCTCTGTTCACATTTCATTATCTTCTCAGATCATTTTCAGGGATAGGGTCTCCCCAGTCTGTAAGATTGTCCCCACTGTGCCCAACCAAGCCCGTAAGCCACATCACAAATCCAGGTTTGGGGCATTCCTAAATGTGTTCCATTGGGATTAAAAAAAATTGGAAGAAATAGTGAGGTGGGGGGCATGGCTCTAATATGGAAAGGAGGGCAGTAGGAGGAGGACCTTAAAGCTTCCCTTAGCAGATGTGCTCCCACTTCTACCTGCAAGGGTAGAAGCTGATAACAGACATAATTTTGGCGCAAAATTGATATGAAGTAACCTGGAACAGAAATTCAGGCTGCTTAGGTCATAAGTGTTGGGGGTGTAACAAGTCCCCAGCAAAAAAGTGCAAATATCTTGGTATGTGCATTTCAAGCAGAAACATTGCACGTATAGATTATAACCCCTATGACCACTTCTAAAAGCAGAATAACTCTTGGTTGGAATAACTCTTTAAGCAAATCATAAATGCTGAAATGAAAAGTCATGAGAAAATTAGTAAACTTGAAAAAATCTGTTAAAAAAAAAGATGTGCATGTAACACTGTGCTTTGCAGCATCCTAGTGAGTTTGTGTTTAATTTAAAGTGGGCTGTCACCATCCCCATCCCCAAAAAATAAATATTCCATAAAGATAGAATATTCCAACCCAACCCACTGAACCCAACCCACTGAAATAAAATATGGACTACTTTGTCTCTGTATATTTCCTACAGTCATCTAGACGTGTAAACCCCCACCAGCCGTCACCAGTGGTGTATTTTGGTTTTGTGCTGCCCTATGCATGACTAAACCTGGGCACTCCCTAATCTAAATTTACCACACCCCTTTCTGTCAAGGCCACACCTCCTCATGATTAAGAGCTCACCCCTTCCTCTTTAGACTCCACCTTTTCCTACTCATTTTAAAGGGATACTATAGTGCCAGGAACACAGTTGTTTTCCTGGCACTATAGTTCCCTACAGTGCCATCCTCCCTCTTGCCCCGCCACCACCCATTCGGCACTGAAGGGGTTGAAACCCATTAGTCACGTACCTAAATCCAGCGCTTGGACATGCTCCTCCTCCACACTTGCATAAGGCTTCCCCATAGAAAATCATTATATCACTTCTTTCCTATGGGGATTTAGCAGACGCAGGATGTCCTCATGCACAGTGTGAGGACGTCCAGCATCAGTTAGGCGACTTTTGGTCGCCTAACCACCTGGAAGGGGACTGGAATACTGCACCCAGACCATTTCAATGAGCCGAAGTGGTCTAGGTGCCTATAGTGCACACCCTTTAAGCACACACTATGAAAGACACAAACACATTCACTGACAGACACACACTTTCTGATACACATGGACAGTCATACACACACTCAATGACAAACACACAGGCATCACTGACAGACACAGACTCACTAATTTGACACATACATTCACTGACTGACACACACTGGCAAATACACACTGAGAGTGACACACACACAAACTCACTGATTTGACACACACATTCACTGACACACACTTACTCATTAACATACATATACACACACACACAGTGACTATCACACAAACACTGACAGACACTCATTGACAGACACACAGATAGTCACACACACACACTCAATGACAGACTCACTGATTTGACAAACACTCTCATACACACACATACACTCATACACACACACACACACACACACATACACTAAATAATTATTACAAAATTAATTTTTTTCATCTAGCCTCCCTACCTGCAGAGCTGGCGTGGATTTGTCCCCGGGGTTCAGTGGGGCTGCTGGGAGGCGTGTGGCTGTGTTAGAATCAGCGGCAGCGAATGAGCTGTGATCTCCCTGCTCTGCTCCCTCGTGCCTTGCGGGCCGTCTACTGAAGCCGGGAGCTGGAATATGACGTCATATTCCGGCTCCCGCTGCATCAGTAAATGGCGTGTGAGAAAGCAGGGACAGGGTGAACACCAGGCAAGCCGGAGTGGGCGGTTGGGGATGGCATTTTTTGCCGCCCCTTGATTAGTGACGCCCAAGACCTCTCCATAGACCTCAATGCTGTACTCTTGCGCATGCATGAAAATACAGCAGTGGTGTTGACTCTAAAGAGGACCCACCAGAGGAAGATGGCGGTACAAGCCAGGGACAGGTTCAGGTAAGTAAATCCCATCTTTACCTGCCACCGGCCTCCCAGTGGCGACGTTACCATCAGGGGTCCTTGTGACGGTGACAATGACACTTTAAAAAAGTAAAGCAAAAGAACCAAGATCCACACTCATATATTTATACCATTATTTAATGAGACACTTTCTCTTTAAGGCACAATTCCTATAAATGCAGAATGGGAAGCATTCGAAAATAAATAGAACAGATAAAGGGAACAGGTCATCCAGAAACAGTCTGCAAGTCAGTTCTCAGAAATGTTCAAACTTTGAACAGCTGTGTGAATGACTCCTACAATACTTTATTTAAAATGAAATCTGCTCATATTAAAGGAACATAGTGACAAGCATCTTTGAAATAATGTAATTACTCCAACATTAAAGATGATCCCATAATGCACCAGATCAGGCATGATATAGATAGATAGATAGATAGATAGATAGATAGATAGATAACCTATGGGTTCCTTACATTCATAGATTAATTAGGCATCTGAGAAAAAAACGTATTAGGAACATATAAAGTTAATTTACACAGATAAAATGTATCAAAGAGTACATATGCATGGGGTGATAGCCCCACTACTTCAATGGAAACAGCGGGAATCCAGTAACTATAAAGGGTTATACATCACAGAGAAACTTATCTAATTATGGGATAACCAGAAATAACTCTAGAGATACATAAGTGCAGGATTCAAAAGATAAAATTGATAAAAATGAATTGCTCGTACATTAACCCTTTTTACTAGAGTGGAGAAGACCATAGATGTAACCATTAATAATCAGGTCTGGAATGGATTTCAGCCACACGGAATTCAGAAGGCTATTGTTGTGTTCTAGATCTAAGTGGCTATTTTATATTAATGCAAATATTAATGAGCAACAAGGAGTTTACAGTGGATCGGTTTTAATTCTGGCAACCAAGAGGTTAAGAGGTCTTCTGTATGTTTTATTTCTGGTTTTCCCATTCTATGGCTGGATTGCCACAGCAAAAGTGGTGCCATCAATCAGAGCCACAGCAGTGTGTCCAGAATAATAACCTCTGCAGTTTGTGGGGGGAGACCAGGGATTTCTGGAAAGGGTTCTGTCCGTTAACCCATTTGCTGCCGTCAGGAATTGCACGTTGATGTGTATTATAAAAGGTGGTGGTTTATAAGAGAATAAAAAAAAAGGACACACGTTACCAAGAGTTTTTTTTCATAATATACATAAATGCTATTAGTTTGTTAATAATTAAAGAGTGTTTTTTCAGAGGACTGTATCATGAAAATTGATTATATTATGTGCGTCTGTCTGTGTTATCAATGTGTACAGTAGCAGTCTACTATACTGTTTTTAATTAAACAGGGCTCCAATCAGTTTTATTTATCAATATCACATTCATGGGTGAATAAAATGTAAATTATCATATAAAGGTGAAAAAACAATTACAATGGGATTTGTACGTTAAACACAGCATAGTTAATCACAATTCAGCTTTGGTATCTGTTCAATAATATTTTATGACTTTCCTCTGATATCACTTTTTCAGCCCAATCACAATGTCACAACCTTTTTCTGCCGGATATGCTGCCGAAGTTAAAAAAAAAAAAAATTTGACTTAAAACCGGGATTAACTTCAGTCCTCATCATTAAACGCACAATCTTGAGATCGATACTCTGAGTGAAAATAACGACAAACTAAATGGATCCATCTTGAAAAGATTTGCAATGCCTATTTGACCCCTTTTGTAGTGCAGTGCAGACGATAATAGGTGATGGGTGTCATTAACCCGTTCTATTACAAATTAGCATTCATAACCATGTTCCTTGTTCAACACGAACAATATAGGCAGGGCTGGACTGGGAGAAAAATTCGGCCCGGGCATTTTTTTAACACAGCGGCCCACTAAAAAGGGGGCTGGGCAGAGGAGGTGTGTTTTGTCATCACCAATGACAAACACGCCTCCTCTCAAAGTGAGCATGTTGGTTCAATGCTCTTCCAGGGCAGACCATGCGCAGAGCTCTGCTGAAGAGCTCTAGCATGAGAAAAAAGTCCTGTATTTGTTCTGCACAGTGCAAGCAAATTTAATAACATGCTTGCACTGTGTTTCCTTGCAACTTGTCTCTGGTGTCTCTATAAATGGATACCAGGAGACAAAAGGCCAGGAAAGAGTATTGTGCATGTGTTTGGAGCCTGCTTGTGGTATTGCCTGTGTGTAGAGTGAGCTGGTCGTGGTGTGGTATTGCGTAATAAGGTCGGTTTTAGTCGTGTTGTGTTTGTGGTGTAATGTGATGCATATGTGGCTCAGGGACCCCCTCCCGCCCGGCTCTGGAAAGGGGTTAAAACTTACCTTTTTCCAGCGCCGGGCGGGGAGCTCTCCTCCTCCGATCCGCCCCGTCGGCTGAATGCGCACGCGCGGCAAGAGCTGCGCGCGCATTCAGCCGGTCGCATAGGAAAGCATTTATAATGCTTTCCTATGGACGCTTGCGTGCTCTCACTGTGATTTTCACAGTGAAAAGCACGCAAGCGCCTCTAGCGGCTGTCAATGAGACAGCTGCTAGAGGCTTTGGGGGAAGGCTTAACCCATTGATAAACATAGCAGTTTCTCTGAAACTGCTATGTTTATAAAACAATGGGTTAGCCCTAGAAGGACCTGGCACCAAGACCACTTCATTAAGCTGTGTGATGGGTGTGAGAGTGCCGTGTGTGAGTGATGGGTGTGAGAGTGTCGTGTGAGAGAGTGCCGTGTGAGAGAGTGCCGTGTGTGTGTGAGAGAGTGCCGTGTGTGTGTGAGAGTGCTCTGTGAGAGTGCTGTGAGAGTGCTGTGAGAGTGCTGTGAGAGAGTGCAGTGAGTGTGATGGGTGTGAGTGTAGTAGTGCTGTGTGTGTGAAAAGATTCTGTGTCTGTGATGGGTGTGAGAGTGCTAGCAATGTGGTCTTTAATGATATTGTGTGAAGTGCTCTGTGAGAGTGCTGTGAGTGCTGTGAGAGAGAATGCTTGTGTGTGATGGGTGTGAGAGTGCTGTGTGTGATGGTGTGAGAGTGCTGGGTGTGAGAGTGCTGTGTGTGATGGGTGTGAGAGTGCTGTGTGTGATGGGTGTGAAAGTTCTGTGTGTGATGGGTGTGAGAGTGCTGTGTGAGAGAGTGCTGTGTGTGTGTGAGAGTGCTCTGTGAGAGAGTGCTGTGAGTGTGATGGGTGAGAGAGTGCTGTGTGTGTGATGGGTGTGAGAGAGTGCTGTGTGTGATGGGTGTGAGAGTGCTGTGTGAGAGAGTGCTGTGTGTGATGGGTGTGGAGAGTGCTGTGTGTGTGATGGGTGTGAGAGTGCTGTGTGATGGGTGTGAGAGTGCTGTGTGTGTGTGAGAGTGCTAGGTGTGATGGGTGTGTGAGAGGTGCTTAGGTGTGATGGGTGTGAGAGTGCTGCTGTGTGTGATGGGTGTGAGAGTGCTGTGTGAGAGAGTGCTGTGTGTGATGGGTGTGAGAGTGCTGTGTGAGAGAGTGCTGTGTGTGATGGGTGTGAGAGAGTGCTGTGTGTGATGGGTGTGAGAGAGTGCTGTGTGTGATGGGTGTGAGAGTGCTGTGTGTGATGGGTGTGAGAGTGCTGTATAAATGTTATTGTGTGTGTGTAGTGGGGTTAAAAAAAAAAAAAAGTCATTATTTCCCCCCCCTCCCTTCTTACCTTTAGCCTGGGAGGGGGGGTCCGGCACGCTGGGAGGCGGTGTTCCCTAGTGGTCCTCGTGGGTGAGTGAACTCTAGCCTGCATAGCCTGTGAGGCTAGAGTTCACTCTCGCGAGATCCGGTCGTTGCCATGGCAACGACCGGATCTCGCGAGAGGAACACAGCGGAGCTGCACGTTAGAGCTCCGCCGGGTCCTCTCTCCAGCCTGCCTGGCTGTTTGTCTCCCTCCCTCCCCGCCGGCGGCCGCATGCACCAGGAAACACAGTGCAAGCATGTTATTAAATTTGCTTGCACTGTGCAGAACAAATACAGGACTTTTTTCTCATGCTTTTTCTCATGCTAGAGAAAAAACACTTTTTAATTATTAACAAACTGTGGGCCGGTGAGGGAGATCTTTGATCTCCCCACCGGCCCGTCGTGGCAAACAGCGGGGCCGGCGCTAGGAGAGTGCCGGCCATGCATAGACCGGCAGGGGAGATCCTGGGACCTCCCCTGCCGGCCTCGGCCCATGGCCACCGCGGCCCACTGGGCATTTGCCCGGTGTGCCCGATGGCCAGTCCGGGCCTGATTTTAGGTATAGTGTACATATATATTTCGTGCGCCATCCGTTTTCCTGTGTTATTACAGTGCTTATGTGTCCTTTCTTTGCACTTCACAATTATAAGAGGATTGTCTAATTGTAGGAACATTAGGAGAAGAAGCCTGTATTCCTATTGCTACAGTGTTCCAGTCTCTGATCAGAAATAGTTCCCACGCCACCGTTTGCCATAAAAAAATAAGAACATTAAATATTTACTTACCGCTTCACATGTTCGCCTCACCTCCTGCGATGTAACACAGGAGGAGGCATGGCCTTCTCAGCAGAGGCGTACCTTGGCGAGGAGCTGTATCAGTGTGGTCGCCTCCCCCCCCCACCAACCTACCATCATGAAAAAGAACAAATGTTTATTTTTTTCTCTTGTTTAGATCAATTTCAAACATTTTCTATTGTCTGCATATCCATAACGATCTGAAGAAATATAAAACCTTGATGGAACTAATTTTAGATTTCTAAAGGTGCTGTTCCACATAGCATGACTCCTATATAATTTCATCACCACGTAAAGGGAAACTAAAAAAACATATCTAGCAATATATTTTGTATCCTGATCCTCCCTGTTCCATAAAAAAAAAAAAAAATGAATAAAAAGGAGTTGAAAGTTCCTGAGGTTTCCTGCAGTCACTCAAAGCCCTCTGTACTATATGAAATCACTGCAAGGAGAACACGTACACATGAAATAGCAAAGCACCATATACAATGCTTTCCCAATAATGCCAATAATAATCTGTGTTATCAACCTCAAATCATAAATATCTATTCACACACACATATATTTAGACTTGTATCATGATGGTGATGTGCCAGAGGAATGCTTGTCACCATATTGCAAGCATAGTAGAGGCACATCACACTTGATGACAAGCACAACACAGGCCATTACACCTTATTGCAAGCACAACATTGATAAATCACACCTTTATACAAGCAAAACACTGGGACTTCACACCATATCAGTGCCGGACTGGAAATAAATACTAGCCCCGGAAAACGTTTTATACCAATTCACAGGACTTGCCCCAGGACTTACATCAGCAAAGAGATTGCACTCACAGTACTTGCCCCAGCAAAGAGATTGCACTCACATGACTTGCCCGAGCACCCATTACTTACCCAACACTGAGATTGCACTCACAGGACTTGCCCCAGCACCCAGGACTTACCCTAGCATTTAGATTGCACTCACAGGGCACCATGCAGAAGTAAAAAAGATGCCGGATATGAGATTTCCAGGGGCATCAAAGGTGACAGCACATTGGCTAGAGAGTACTCTCTTACACTCTTACGGCCGCATCTGCATCCTGCCACTGCCAAATTATTAAAGACCACATCTCACAGCGGCCCCAGGGTAGTCTGGCCCTGCACCCTATTACAAACAGGAGTCTTTACTAGAGTCACTACATTTTTTTTTTATGGCTAACAAATACTTTGTGCCTAATGAACTGCATGTGATGTATTATATGGTCTGTATTACATTGTCTCCCTCCCTCTTCCATCCATTTTCCCCTCCCCCTTCCATTCACAGCTCCCTCCCCCGCCAACGTCCCCCCTTCCATCCACATCTCTCTCCCCCTTGCTAACCGCCCCCTTCCATCCATACCTCTCTCCCCTTGTTAACCTCCCCCCTTGTTAACCTCACCCGTTTTGTCCATATCTCTCCCCCCTTGTTAACCTCCCCCCTTTCATCCATATCTCTCCCCCTTTGCCAACTCCCCTTTCATCCATATCTCTCCACCCTTTGCCAACCCGCTTTCATCCATATCTCTCCCCCCTCTGCCAACCAGCCCCTTTCATCCATATCTCTCCCCCCCTTGTCAACCTCCCCCCTTTCATCCATATTTCTTTCCCCTTATAAATCTCTCCCCTCTTGCCAACCTCCCCTCTCCTATCAAGATCTCCCCCTTCCATCCATATCTCCTGCCCTTGCCAACCTCCCCCTTCCTGAATATCTCCCCCCTTTGTCAACTCTCCCTTCCTGAATATAACCCCCATTTGTCAACCCTCCCTTCTTGAATTCACTAACAGGGTTAGTGATCAAATTGAGAAATTTCATGTATTCAAAGTGAACTTAAAATTTATGGCCAACGTTGTTGATTTGGAGAATTTAAAATTCACATTGAATTCACTTAGATGTCTGACAATTGTCACTTCAGTAAATAGCCCTGTATGTGTCCAATTGTTTAGTTAAATATAAATATTCTTTGAAAGTACTCAAACAAGTACTCATTGGCAGCTGTTAATGTGCTGATATTTATCCAATGATAGATTCTAATTTACCCCCATAATAGTTGTTAGAGCGATTCTTGAGATCTCGATACAGATTTGCAAGCAGAGTGTACAAATGTGGAATTAAGTAATAAAATGCACTGGAGACACTTTGAGGATTTGAGGTTTTTTGCAAAACTGTCTTAATACCTGAAGGTAGGAACATACCTCACAATGGTCCTGATTTCAGCAGTACGGTCCCAATGTGTGGGTTCCGTCCCGTCGTCCAGCTTTTGGGGACACCAGGGAACTGTCCCCAACAATCATAGCATGAGTGCGTAATAATATGTGCTTGTGCTGTGTTTAGGGGACTAGGACCATGTTTAGTGGGCCAGTAAAATAATTGGCAGGCAGCCTGGTGTGTATTCTGCCACTATTTCGTGCAGATCCGTCTCCTTTTGGGTGGAACTAGCGATGCAATTGCGCCACTGGCTTGCCCCTTTTACTCCCCTTCCTCCGGCGGCGGCCCAATTCTGGGACTGCTGATGTTTGGAGGTATGTAAGAAACACCAGGACACTCCTGTCGACATAACTACTTCAATGAGCTGAAGCTAATATGGGTGTGATAGTGTTCCTTTAAATCTATATTCATGAGTTTGTCTGTTCAGTTTGTAGAAATTTATATCTATTTTCATTATTCTCTGACACTTTCTATTTCTATCAGTTTTCAGCTTGCTTCTAGATGGTGTGTTAAACCACCCTTTAAATACCTCTAGCTGGCCTCTGTGTACTCTAGGTAATCTCTGGGTTATGTTTTTACTAGCATCTCGACACTAGTAAATTTCTGCATTAATTGAGCTAGGTATACCTTTGTAGCTTGCTTCTAAACATCACCTAGTAGATGTGTTTATCTGCCATCCTCTGGCTATGCTTTCTAGGCCAGGGACTCCTCACCTTTCTTGTTAGGGATGCAAATTATGTACGTGACATTAGCTCGGCCACCCATTATTTAATTAATACTGTTAAATCAACTCACTGAACTATTCTTCAGTCTGGTGTAACTAAAATTAAAACATAAAAATGAACATTATTATAGATACTGTATAAACTTTAATTACGATTGTATGGGGCTGCAATACTGAGAATGAATATCTCCGCTGTAATCCTCTGGAGCTGGAAGGGAAGCAGGGCAGTCTTTAAAGCGGGGAAAATGGAGTAACTGCCCAGGGCCCAGTTACTCCTGGGGGGCCCAAAGCAGCTGCTTCATGGGCCCACTACCCGCATCACTTTAGAGGGGACTGGTTGAACAGGGGCCCCTCTAGTGGATGCTGGGAGGAAGTGACAGCTGATCACTTCCTCCCAGTTTCATAAGAGAGCACCGCACCGGAGGAGGCTGGAATGAGCTGCTGCTCACACTCACTGCCATCAACCTCAGCCAGCATCATCAGGACTGAGCTGAAGGAAAGATCCAGCAGTGGAGTGGGGATCAGGCTGATTGAGGGCAGATCCAGGAGCTGTGTGTGCTTCCTAATGCGGCTATTGTATGTAGATGGCTGTGCTCTGGGTCCCTGTGCTAAGCTCTAATTCTCTCAGACTGCATTTAGGATTTCCTGGCTGGACATGGAGCACTTTTTTTTTTAATTCTTTATTTATTCCAAGGCAGTACATTACATTGAAAACATAATGCATCATAATATTGCGATATTGTTACATTGTGCATGACAGTATTCTCTTGCATTTTCAATAACAGTAGGCCAACACTCCTTTGAAGACCTTATATGTCCATTGTAGCATGGAGTGCGTCTATCAGAAAGCACGCCACTGTTTTCCTGTCCGCCCTGGTAAATTTTTTATATTATAAAGAAAAGTATAATAAACATAAAGAGGCTGAAGTTACCATACAAACATTTATTTTATCGATAGGACATGCCCTATCCATTCCTATGCAGTCATGTACGGATCCCATATATCCTTTTCATGAGCTCATTAGATTTTCTATCCGTTTGCTCCTGCTTTCACATGTCCACATCCTTTAGCGGTGCGAAGTATTTACATATTGCATGGAAGTGTTAGATCAGTTGTGATAAGTTCTCACATAGAAAAGCAAGAAAAAAGGGAAAGAGGAGTAAGAGGGGTAAGTATGAAGATAGGGAGTGTGGGGGGGGGAGTGGGAGGGGAGCGCGGGGAGAGTCAGGCCAACCTACATCCACCCGAGCCAAGCCCGTCTAAGGGAGCCTTTCATTGTGTGACCATCAAGCACTTGCTGCGCTGGCTACCCAAGGGCCCCAAATTTTTTCAAACTTTTTGGTTGTACCCCTAACCCGGGCTGTTAGATCATCCATCAGATAATTATCTTTAATTTTCCAAATCACCGCAGTGATTCCTGGGGCCTCTCTTTGCAGCCACACCTGTGCCAAAGCTCTCCTAGCAGCCAGGTTCACCTTATGTAATAGGGTCAGTTCTGTTTGTCCAGTTTTCTATAGATCTGGCTAGTAAGAATACCCATGGGTCTAGCTTAACCTCCCTCTCAAATATTTCTTGCAGCAGCTGCGCAATTTGTTGCCAATAAACTTGTGTAATTGGGCATTCCCATCACATGTGAATATATGTGCCCTTGAGGCCGCACCCCCGCCAGCATAGGTCTGTAGTAATTTTGTTTATACGGCTCAACTTTACCGGTGTAGCATACCATCGAAATAGCGTCTTATATGATTGTTCCTGCAGCGGCTGCCTCCCATATTTCCTGCCATTCCACACCCTCCAACGTCTCTCCTAAGTCTGCCTCCCAGTGGTCTATGTATGTAATTCCTCCCCATTCTAATGTGTTGTTGCACAAATGTGAGTATAGACGTGAAATCAATCCGCTTGGGAACTTTTCCTTTGCGCACATCCTTTCAAAGAATGTCATCTGTGCCTCTGTGGCTTTTTTAAACTGAAGTTCTTGGGCATAGTCTCTAATCTGGAGATATCTAAAAAAGTCAAATGGTGCTCACACACTTTTTGCTGTCACTGATCCTCTCCTTATGACGAGGGTCCACACATTTAGATATGTATGTTGCAGATCTCTGTGATCTGGTTGAATGGCTGCAGCTCAGAGAGTTTAGTAAAAACTTTTTGGGGAGCCACCCCACTCTTTTCTTCTGCCATGCCTCCCCACTACTTTTGCTTTCTGGCCTGTGCTCTCCCCACTCATTTAGTCTGTCATGCCTCCCCCCACTCTCTGCTTCTGCCCTGAGTCCCCTCACCCACTCTCTGCTTTTGCCCTGTCCCCCCCCCTCTAATTCTGCCCTGTGCCCCCTCCTCCCACTCTCTGCTTCTACCCTGTGTCCCCTCCTCCCACTCTCTGCTTCTGCTCTGTGTCCCCCCTGACTCTCTGACTCTCTGCTTCTGCCCTGTGTCCCCCACTCTCTGCTTCTGCCATGTGTCCCCCCTCCTACTCTCTGCTTCTGTCATGTGTTCCCCCCACTCTATGCTTCTGAACTGCCCCCACTTTCTGCTTCAGCCCTGTGCCCCCCCAACTTTCTGCTTCTACCCCGTGCCACCCCTCTGTATTTCTGCCCAGTGCTCCCACTCTCTATTTCTGCCCTGTGCAACCCCCTCTCTTCTTCTGCCCTGCGCCCCCACCCTCTCTCTGCTTCTGCCCTGCTCCAAACATAAAACATATCACATGTAAGAGTCTATGTATGTCAAAGTGTGTGTGTGTGTTGCTGAGTGTCAATGTGTGTATCTGAGTGTGTATGTGCCAGTGTGTGTATCTGAGCATGTGTGCCTGAGTGTGTGTATATGCTAGTGTGTGTTTCTGAGTGTATGTGTATCTGTGTGTCAAGGTGTATGTATGTGTCAGTGTGTTTATATGTGTGTTAATGTGTATGTGTATGTGTATCTGTATGTGCATACATCCCAGCAATCAAAAACTTGCAAACACATCACTGATTTCAAACTCCAAAATTATATATATGTAAACACACCCCTTCACTCAAACACCAATACTACACACAAAAGTGTATTCGCATTTAGAAGACACTACATCCAAACACACCCCGAATGAAATTATATACAAACACACCTTTGTATTAAAACGCTAACATTATATGCAAGCACCAACTCTACTCATGCACACACACTTGCATTTAAAAGCCAACACTACATACAAGTACTCCACTGCATTCCAATGGTAAAAGTACATACAAATACATATCTACATGCACACACCTACTCTATACAAAAACAGGCTTACAAACTGGCATAGCATCATGGGAGATATACGTACAACAGATGGGTATCTATCTTTCACATTTCTTGCGCAATGGGGGGGGAGGGTTGCATGGTCCAGGGGGCCCAAACAAACGCTTGCCCAGGGTCCAATCGATATTAAAGATGGCTCTGATGGGAAGCGCTGGTTAGTGAATATAGCCCATTCCCCCAGCAACTGGATGATACACAGTTATGGGAGTCAACTGCTTTTTATTAGCCCACACATGGATTTGTATGCACAGCCCCATAGTATGGAGTCTCCAGGACAAGTTTACAGTGAATTTTCCCAAGGTGCACTGGGTCTGAACGATAATTGAGCTGGGAATTTTAGATAAATCAATTATCTCTCAGTTTTATGATATACATACAATTTTGTAAAACATCCCCAAAAAAGTATTAAATAAAACAGTACAGGAACCACACACAATTCTTATATCCCCAAATAGCCTGAATCTGAGCTCACAACATATCCAAAAAGCACTCAGATTGGTTTGGTGGAACAAGATCGCTATTTGGGAGAAGATTTCACCAGCTGGCCACAAGGTGATGCCCCAAAAAGAGTTCCAGAGAATCCCGGGCTGTAGCTGGTCTTGGTTTGGGAGTTCCCGCACGAACACCAACGAACGCTCCCCCTGGCTCTTAGGTAGCGAATGCTCCCTGAGTCGCTAGATCATATCTCCCGAATGTGGTTTGGGTAGTTGTTTAGGAAAGTATACAGGCAGCAGTGCCATCTTGACCGGGGTTTGCGAGAATGTGTTGCCGAAATTAGTTCAATGCACTCGACGAACAAGTACTGCTGCCTGCATTTGGGAGACAAAATTGCCACGTGTGTTTGGTTATATGAACAGCCACCCAGGGAAAGCACTCCAGTAATTGGCATGTGTGTTTGGTTATGTGAACAGCCACCCAGGGAAAGCACTCCTTAATTGCGTTTAACAGCCAGGGGTGGTCAGTATTCTAAGTCAATAACAGGGGGGACCTCCCAAGTTCTGTTCGGTTCCCAAACAGGGGGTTACGAATCTGTTCGCAAGAACTCAATATGGGTTCCACACTTAGACGTGTCACACTCAGATGCACCAACAATATGGAGTTCCTATAAAAGAGGAACATTAGGATAGAAAAGAGGGACAGAACGATATGGGCCCAAAATAAGGACTGTCCCTCCTAAATATGGACATTTGGGATACTTGAGATCTCTATACAGATTGTGTAAGCAGAGTGCACAAATTTGGATTTAAGAAACAATAGGCATGTCTATTCCTACCAGTGAGAAATCATTAAAATAACACAGGGACCATTTTTGCATTCCCAACTCGGGCTTTGGGGAACACTGGCAAAGGCACAAATTAGTTGCTTTTATTTATAAAGCTCTAGGAGCACAATTCATTATTGTTTCCAGTCGTTTTCTGGGAGTAAGTCACTATATTATCATGGCTCCTTCTCTTTTTGGACACTGTTGCATGATTTTTTGGAGATTTCATTAGTGTCGTGGTATTAAATATATTAAATGCTATGTTACATTGGAGTGGACCTGTCATTCACAGAACTTGTCGATGATAAGGTTACTTTTAATTAAATGTAAATATAATCCATACATTGTGGATTAAAAATGGCTACAGGTGTATAGCTTATAAGATTTAGTTACATGAATATATTTTCCTTCTCCTCCAAGATGACCAAGATATCCACTAAAGGATTGGTCAGCTGGAGATGCAGCCTACTTCCTTCATGTGAGGGCAGAGCTACAGCTCATGAATGCCATATTTGTAGTCTCTACCTCTATGAAGATGGCAAAGAAGGAATAGAATTAAATGGATACAAAGTTTCAAGATAGGGTCACTTCATGCATATCTTTTGATTGATACTGACCCACATTAAAAGAACAATCCAAACATGGAGACTGGAGTGCTCAGTCCTCTGAGTTCCATAGGGAATAGGGCAAGCGGTGCCCAATGGACCACAAGCAAAAGGTCAAGCTGTTCTAAAATGGGTTGATGTCTTACAATGGGTGGTGTAACAACTACAGTGAGCTGTTATGGTGCTTAGAGTGTTCCTTTAATTTGTGTGATTGTGGCACTTAGCAGCTGTTTGCAGATTGAACCAGGAAGATCTATAACCACCTTCCATAAAACAGTCTAGACCAGGGTTGGTAAACTGTGGCCATTAGAACGTATGTGGACTGCAACTCTCAAAATTCAAAATCAAAGTATTCTAGGAGTTATAGATGTCAAGATGTCTGTGTATTTTGACAAAACTGATCTAGACTGACAGAATAGCTAAGGTATAAAACATCCAGGGTAAAATTGCAATGGTAGCTTTCTGGTTTCACATCAAAGTGAATCAGAATGAAAATTTCTCTTGATGAATAGTAGAACAATGTGAACACTAAAGTGAAGATGAAAGCGCTGTCCATTCTCACCTTGTTTCTGAAACTGAGGAACAACAGCATGGTGAATTGAGTACAGAAGGTCACGACATGCAATCATAGCATAGAATGTTCTGTTACAGTCTTTATAACATATAGTTGACATTGATGCTTTCGTCATCATAGGTAAACCCTTATAGCTTGAGGCAAGTGTAACATCACTGCCTAAGAAACAGGAAACTCAGGTCTGGATCCCTGACCAGTAAGTGCCCTTGGGCCACACATCTGACATTATATATGTACATCCACCTACCTCAAATCCTCATATTTTGGCTTGTTTGAGCAGGACCTTATTTACGTCTAAATATCCCTTTTTATAAATGATTGCCATTTCATTTCTATAATTCCCTTAGAGGTTAATCAATCCAGCATTCTAATGATTAAAGGGTTACTCTTTATTTCTGTTAAAAAAAATGCCCTATTGGGCATAATTCTTTAGGTGCAGTCTCTTGAAAAATCGTATTTAAAGAATTTTTACTTACCTTAATCCAGTCACAGAAAAAGCTCCCAGCGATGCTCAGCACGACCCTTTGTGACATCACTAGAGCCACACAGAGGTCTAATCAAAGGCTTCTCACAGAGAAACCTTTGATTGGACTATGTAACCAGATCAGAGCTCATGTACATGGTCTGAGCCGGCAAAGGAAGTGGGAGAAAAGTGTACAACTGTTGTAAGCTGAAACACTGCACATCCAGACTCCTACCACCATGATTACTTCAAAAAGCATAAGTTGGTGGTTGGAGAAGCCGTTTAATTTACCTCGAGCCAATACCAATACACCAAGCTAGTTAGCTTTTTAATAGTTTAAGTGTATCTCTTAAACTCTTTAAATAAACATTTTAAAGGGTGGCCTTTTCACTTTGAATACATATTAGCTCGAGTTAAGCTGTACTAGTGCAATTCAAGCTGCTCTAAGTGTTTTCCTGAAGGTCACTGTGCTTTATATCATATCTTGATATCTCAATTATCTTCATCTAAATAGAAATAGGTATATTGAGGACAGGGAGACTCTTTAAAGGATCACTATAGTGTCAGGAAAACAAAGCGGTTTTCCTGATACTATAGTGCCCTGAGGGTGCCCCCACCCTCAGGGTCCCCCTCCCGTGGTGCTGAAGGGGTTAAAACCCCTTCAGCCACTTACCTTAATCCAGCGCTGGGCTCCCTCGGCGCTGGTGACCTCTCCTCCTCACCTGACGTCAGCAAAGCCAAATGCACATGCGCGGCAAGTGCCGTGCGAGCATTCAAAGTGTCCATAGGAAAGCATTTCTCAATGCTTTCCTATGGATGCTCGGCGTGACGGAGGCATAATATAGCCACTAGAGGCTGGCTTAACCCCAAATGTAAACAAAGCAGTTTCTCTGAAACTCTATGTTTGCATCTGAAGGGTTAAAACCTGAGGGACCTGGCACCCAGACCACTTCATTGAGCTGAAGTGGTCTGGGTGACTATAGTGTCCCTTTAAAAAAGGTGCCACCTTGAAGCAGAGCACTGATATGAACACATTGCTAGGCATTTACCACATTGGTTATTCTCCAAAACCCAAGGACAGGATTGGAGCTTCACCAAATCAAATAATGCGACTGGACCTTTTTTTAAAATGAATGCTGACTTGGGGGGAGGGGGGGGGGGGCTGTCTGTGTCTCAGCTCATAGCCTACATTGGAATATTGAGGAAAATTCAAAAGACACTTACGGATGGGAATACTGATCTATTCCACAAATTGATGGTTGATGGAGATACTGCTATACTACTATCTACTAGCGACAATATTACTGGCTCCATAAATAGTGAGTGTAACCAGTATACATGTGTACGCCTGAGACTGTAAAACATAATACACTATGAGAAGTTAAAGGAACACCCCACTGAACAAATACAAAATCAATTTTAAAAATCACTGTTTAGTACATTTACCCCAAATTAAACATTGCATGTATTTCCATTGGAAATATATCTAAAAACAGTTTGCAAAAGACTCTCTTGTCTACTGCCTTGCAAACCCTCCCCTTCAAACCCCGCCCAGACTTTCTGTGGCTGTCCAATCACAGACTTCCCAATGTAGCTCAATTAGAAGTCTTTGCAAGGCAGGTGTTCTGGGCTGTTGCTGCCTCTTGAGTTCAGAGCAAATATGCTAACAAAATCAGGAAGTAACAGAACCTGTTCTCTGCTTGAAAGGCTAGGGGGTGTAACCAGTATAATTTACAAAAGTGTGAATTTTTATTGAATTCTGCACATTTTCCAAAATGAAAAAATAGAACACACTCTTCACACAAACCTTTTCAGCAAACTAAAGTGCTTTATGGGTCTGGAGTGGCCATTTAAGCACCACTACAGCAATCTATGAATTATTTCTAGTCCCATTGTAACGAGAACAGAAGGCGACGGCGTATGCAACTTGCACCGCAGACCTGTCCCACTATTTGGTCCATAACTTCTCCTCTGTTACCATTGACCACTGTTGCCCTCCAGGCAGGAATTGACCTGCTTGTCCTCTTCCTTCCAAACAGGTACTGACTCCTCACCGGTCCTTCTAATTCCAGGCAGGTACTGATTCCTGAACAGGGAACAGTGCAGACAAAAAGCATCTCCTAAAACTCTGCTACTGGAATCCCTGAAATGACCAGGCAAGACACACAGTTCCTAAAGCTACTACTACTTAGTTCTTTATTTCTACAAAGGCTTAGTCCTTATCAACATTGCATTTAACGTATGGTAACTTGTGGTAACAAAAAAAGCCAGGCAGTAACTTGATAGGACTTCAAACCTGCTGTGTACTCTGCATACCTGTTGTACATCCAAGAGAAGTCATCCAAAAATTCTGCTAGACACACAGGAGAGGACTAGTTCATAAACACATGAAACATACTTACCAAATTATGAGAAAGAAAACATAGACATAGCTCATTATCTTGCATCTGAATGGCTTAAAGGGAAACTGTAGGCACTATAGCCATTGAAGTGGTTATAGTGCATGGATTCCCCTGGCAATGTCCCTCCATTCAGTGTTAAACCCTTTTCGAGCAAAGTATCACTGAATGAGGGTCTCTGGCTTCCTATAGCCCTGACCCCACTGGAGATATGGCTAAGGCAGAGATTACACACGTCCTTGTAGCCATACGAATTCATGCCAGCAATGGCACTGTAATAGGCTGAATGCAGTCAGCTGACACTCACAGCCAATCACAGCCACCCATTGCTGCTCAAACAAATGCTTTCTCATAAGCCAAAGCAGCACAGAGGGGATGGTCTGCTGCAACTCTGGATTTGCATTAAAGCATTACAAACAGTTTAATGCTGAATGAAAGGATAGCACCAGGGGATTCCCGACACTATAACCACTTTAGTGCGATGAAGCAGTTATGGTGCTTATCATGTCCCTTTTAGGGGTTGAGGGTACTTTGTATAAATGAGAAACACGCTGCTGTTTTGCAGCACCCATACTGGGATTTAACACAGTAAAGCACTCTAATTGTTCTGTCTAGTTTCTACTTTATTTAATACACATTCAACAATTGTTTCTACCTACCGAGCTAACAGCAGCCTCCGTTTCACATTCCAATTTGTTTGGCAGATGATTTGGCTACCGTGCCTTTAATATTGCTTGTATCTATGTACTTTGTGCCAAAAATGGTAAAATGAGGTTATTATACAACCAACATCATTTTGAAAATTGTCTCTTTGTATTGAAGTATTTTTTTTTCCTATGAGTTGTTCGTCTCAGACAATGTTCTGTCACACAGAAAAATCTGCTTTATTAACATCAAAAGAAAAAAATTCTCATCTCCATACTAAAGCAAAGGAAAATGGCATTATTCCAGTTTGGCATTCAACAGGTTTTTGCAGAGCATTCTTGTTTTTCTGGGTAAAATGTTGCAAAATAGAACTGAAGGAAATGAGAATGAAATCAGGGCAGACAATGAATGGCTCCAAGAGCTCATGGAAATCTTATTCACACATCTTTTTAAAGCTGATCAAGGTTTTTGCACAGACCTAATGAATTTCCTCTTATTCCTGTAGATATGTATGATATTTGTAATGTGGAATGAAGGCTGACTCATTTCATTGCAGTATATGTTGCTAATATCGCCTATCCGGAGATATGTTTTCATTAAGTTTAACATTGTTTTAGGTGATGAATGGTTGTAATAGCGAGTAAATTGAGGTTCTGGAATGACTTTGATTTGATGTATCCCTGGAAATACATGAAGGAGCATGGCAGCGTGATCTGCTCTGTACCTGCTGAGTATTGCTTAGGCCACCCAACAGTCCCTAATTCAGGACTCTTCAGGGCCGGATTAACATAGGGGCTGATGGAGCTGCAGCTCCAGGCCCATTTAAAAAAAAAAAAAAAAAAAGTAAAATTTTTTTTAACCTTTTTATATTACACACTACTCTTAGGTTTGCCACCTGACTGGTATTTTACTGGCACAGCCGGTATTTGAGACTGCCTGGCCGTGCCGGTATTGCAGTAATACCGGCAATACAAATGCAAGTAATTTTCTCAGTATAAAAACGGACATTACTCTGCAATACCAGCAACGGCCAGTAGGGGTCACTGAGAGGCAGGGATAGGAAGTTACAGCATATCCCTGCCTCTCTCTACTACTCATTGATATGTGGGGGAGCAGCTACACAGCACAGATAGTCCAGACAGCAGCTCTACAGCTCGGGTAAGTGAGGGATGGGGTGAAAGGCTCCAGGGAGAAATGGGGACACTAAGACACTAGGGGACACATGGGGACACTAAGACACTAGGGGACACATGGGGACACAGACACTACGGGACACTGGGAGACCTGGGGACACTGAGATACTTGGGGACACTGTGAGCAGTGGCGTACATACCGAGGTCACAGGGGTCGCGGCTGCGACCAGACCCGGCCCACCAGGGGGCCCGGCCACCCCTGCGACCCGGTATGTACCCAGTGTGGCCAGGATCTTCTCCTGGGGGGCCCAGGAGCCGGCCACCTCAGGGCCCCCCGAGGCTGGCCCTGCTGTCACCCCACAGCCGGTCCTGCGGGGGCGCACGAGGGAGCACTCTCCCCTGTGTGCTCCCTCTTCTGCTCCCTCGCGCACCGCACTGGTACCGGAGCCCGAAGATGACATCATCTTCCGGCTCCGGCATCAGTACGCGGCGCGCGAGGGAGCTGAACAAGAAGCACTCAGCCAGGGAGATTGCTCCCTCGCGCGCCCGCAGGACTGGACGTGGGGTGACAGCACTGGACCCCAGGGAATCCCCCAGCTCTCCCAAAGGTAAGGAGGCTGGAGGGGATTACATTTTTTTTAAAAGACATGTGTGTGTTAGTGTGTGTGTGTGTTAGAGTGTATGTCTGCTAGTGAGTGTCAGTGAGTGTGTTACTGGGTGTGTCTGTTACTGAGTGTGTTTGTCTGTGTCTGTGTGTCTGTTAGTGAGTGTGTGTTTGTCAGTGAGAGTGTATGTTTCTGACCCTATAATGTAAAAACCACCATCTAGCCCTCCTGGCCCCTTCTTGCCTCCCTAAATATAGTAAAATCTTACGTGTAGTCTGCAGCTGCTGGCTCTGCCTGCTGACATCATCAGAAGTGGTGGTCTGAGCAAATTGCAATGCTTCCCCATAGGATTGGCTGAGACTGTCAACTAGGCAGATCAGGGGCAGAGCCAGCAGAAGTAAAACATAGCCCTGGTCAATCAGCATCTCCTAATAAAGATAAATTGAATCAATGCATCTCTATGAGGAAAGTTCAGTGTCTGCATGCAGAGGGTGGAGACACTGAATGGCAGTGCTGCACACTAGGCAGTACTGCCCCCAGAGGGCACCTCTAGCAGCCATCTAAGGAGTGGCCAGTGGAGTTATTTTCTCTGACAAGACAGTGTTTACTGCAAAAAGCCTAAAGGGAATGATTCTACTTACCAGAACAAGTACAATAAGCTGTAGTTGTTCTGGTGACTATAGTGTCCCTTTAAGTTTGGAAGCTTAAGAGGGATGTATGGCAACAAAACTTGTGTGGACTGGCTGACAAAATTAGTTTAGGTATTGCAGATTTTGGTTTCTCTAACACTGTGGCATGTCCCCTTTCTTCTACACTCACTACATACACCTTTATTCTGTCCCAGACTATATACCAGGAACTTCTGTCTGCTAGTAAGATGATAAGGAGACAAGTGGTAATGTGAGTGCTAGGGGACAGTCCTTAGAAAGCGTGGAGCAGACGCATCATTTGATGCATTTATGACAAGCTCTGGGTGCTGCCTGCATAGTATGCCCTTAGTTGGACAGCATTCATGCTAGGCTGGCCTTCCAATTCTTTGGACAGACATTCCCCCTTTTTGGGCATGCTCACCCCTTTTGGCAGGTCTGGTCACGTGACTTGCGTCAGTGGCACACCCTTTTACCCTTCCCTTTGACTTCCTGCTTCACTGGACACTGCTGTTAGGGGTTCTTGATTTACTTGAAAGATGAAAGCATAAATTAGAGAGAGATTAGCATAGAGTATGTGTTTTCATTTAGCTGCATCCTTTGAGTTTCCCTACAACATCATCTCCATCACATACATGACTCTTGGGAGGTATGGTTGTTTTAGTGTTTTTGGTCGATAAGATTCTGTAATTAGGCCCATCAGAATTGTCAGCTCCAGGCCCACTTGGCTCTTCATCTGGTCCTGCCCACCGCCTCTACTTTGTTTGATGGTGTCCTTTTTTGGGGTCACCAGGGAACTGGCCTCAGAAAGCATAGTGCAAACACATCATTACACATGCTCACTCTGCACTTAGGGCACCATGACCAAGCAAAGAGATTAGAAACGGATCTCCTGCATGGTCCACCCTTAGTGGGCCAGCCTGCTTGATTGGCAGAAAGTCTGGTGTGAATTCATCTCCTTTTGGATAACGCAAGTGTCACGATTCACATCACTGACCTGGCCACTTTTACCCTGCTGCCATGATCCTACTTCATGGGACACCGTGTTAATCGCTAGAGTATTCATTTTCAGAAATTCAAAGTAAAGTTCACTTACCTGAAATGGAAAACTGAGCAATGTTTTTGTTTTGTCTACTTCAGACAAAAATGTTAAATTCACTTTGAATTTGCAAACATTCTGCCTCTAGTGAATAGCTCTGATATAATTCTATCATTTCTGGTGATTCTAGCGATACATTGGTTTTCAATAAAGCATGGATTCTGAAGAACTCACAAGAGAATTTGGCAAGTCTTAGGCCTAAGTTGCAGAGTTGGAAAAATAATTGTCCAGTTTTCAGTTTTGCCTCATATTTTAATTACCTGGTGAATTTCTGACAGTTCACTATTTCTAATGAAAAACCACAATAGTGCATTTTGTGTATGGGTTTCATCCACAGTTGTCAAATTCCGGCCAATTTCATTAGCTCTTGCAACAAATCTTCTCGGCTCCGCTCTTTGGAGGCAGAGAATGCATTTGATATACAAGGATGACCATATTTATTTTGTCTTATTTCACATTTTGGATTCCCAGATCCGTAAGTAGAGCATTAATGGCATTATATAGAGCTCAAATCAGCACCCAGTGAGAAAATACAATACCATTAATAATACCGGTACTCTTAATTTGACAGCATTGTTGGATATAGGGCTTATCCACAGATGGAAAATCTTATACAGGATCAGCTTATGCTGATGACATTAAACGTACGCTGACCCTCTCCAGTCAGCCTCTCCCTTGCCTGTTTAAAATTACCTTTCACCACTTCTCTGGGTTCAAAATAAATCTCAACAAATACAGGGACTGTCATCACATATAGATGTGACTGAGGTAGAGGCGATACAGACCATCAACTCAAAATGGTTTCTAATTATGTCTGTCTCCTAAAATCCTGAAAAAACGATCTGGATAAATGGGACTCCATCTGCAATTATTGTATCTCTTTCAGGCCCTTCTCATTCAGGGTACTGCTAAACACTTGGTCAGCTGTCAATCTTCTATTGATGCATTTATATTTCACAACAAACACCACTGGGTTTCTAGAAAAGTATTACACTCAGTCAGAGGCGTAACTAGAAACCACGGGGCCCCGGTTCGTAAATTGCCCTGGGGCCCCTCCATATATCTACCCACCACCACAAACATGCCGCTGCCCCCACGTCAATCTCCCACCCCATACATCCCCGCCCCCTCACACATGCAAACCGATACACACACACACCCATACATACATAGAGACACCCATACATACATAGAGACACACATACACACACACACGTAGACACACACATACATACAAACACACATAGACACACACTTCCTGTCACCATCCTGTTTCCTACCTTTTAGGTGCAGTGCAGTGACTTTCCCTGGGGTCCAGTGGCTCAGGCTGATAAGAGTCAGAGTTCCCACTCTGACTCCCTCCTCTCTTCCTCCCACGTGGGCTCTGTGATTGAAGGGAGGAAGTCACAGCATGGGCCGGGGCCGCAACACATGGCCGGTGGGCACTCTGTCGCAGGGGTCCACAGGGCGGCCGGGTCCCCTGGAGTGACGGGCCTGGTTGAAGCTGCAACCCCTGCGACCACAGTAGTTCTGCCACTGCATCCAACCTCTTGCTTTAGGTCTGGACATTTTTTTTTCCACTCATAATTAGAAAACCTGTACCCAACTGTACAAGAACATTCTTGGAGTTTATTTTTGCCCTGAATGAACTTCCACAAGAAAGCTGGAATGAATCTAATGCCTTAAAACTTATTAAGGAGCTGAATCAAGATTACAACTTGAATGGAGATGTTGATCGAAAAGGGAATGTAGTGGGAAATGTCAGTGTTCCAGTGATTGAAGCAATAAAAAGCCCTGCGGTGGTGAGAAGTGACTCACTATCCTCTTTAATAAACAGCCACAATGATTATAGGATTAGAAAGCTTTAGCTCCAGGTCTTGAAAACAAAAGGTAACGGGGAAAAAAAAAAACAAGAAATACATTTGACTTTCCGTTACATGAAATATACAAAACTCAGAGGTCTATGGAAGATCCCAAAAGGCGGTGGTTTTCTCTATCGACTTATTTGCAAATTGTACGAGAATATGACATTTTCCATAAATTGTAATGTAAATTGGAAAGTGTAATGGAATATATTTCTTGGAATCCCCATTGGCATATATTTGCATATTATGGCAGATAGAATATCATAATTTTTATTGTCTTTGTGCCCCTAACGCCTTTGCAGAGTTATATTTTATTGTGTCATATGTATGGTTGCTTTTATGATTCCTATATGATTATGTTTTATGTATTTTGTATTGGATTAAGTGGATCAGTACCTGTCTGGAAGGTGGAAGACAGGTAAAGGAGTCAGTACCCTTCTGGAAAGAAGAGGATAGGCAGAGGAGCTGATAGCTGCCAGGAGGATTCCGGTGATCCCTGATAACAGAGGAGAAGTTATGGAACAAATAGTGGGACAGATCTGGGTCCCAAGTTAGGGACCAGTCACCTCCTGTTCCCGTTACACTCAGACTAGCTGAGAATTTACAGAGTGCTATAGTGATGTTTAATGGGACACTCCAGATCCCTAAAGCATGTTAGCTTGCTAAAAAGTTTTATGTGTGACGAGTGTGTTCTATTTTCTAATTTAGCAAAAAAGTGCAGATTACCATAGAAATATATATAATATTATATATATTAACCTGGTTACATCCTGTGGTCTCCAAACATACTGCATGTTCTGTTACCAGTTCAGTGGAGCAAAACACAATAGGCAGCAATTGCCTTGCAAAGACTTTTCATTGAGCTGCATCGAGAAGTCTGTGATTGGACAGCCACAGAAAGTCTGGGTGGGGTTAAAAGGGGAGGGCTTGCAAAGGCTGCAGACAGGACATTTGCTTTTTTTCAAGATGTTTTTAGCTATACCTCAAAGAAAAAAAAATGCATAATTAAATGCATGCAAGTTTTCATGTTGGGTATATCTACTAAACAGTAGTTTTGTTTATTTTGTATTTGGGCAGTGGAGTGTTGATTTAAAGTAAGTTATGGTGGTTAAAGTATGCTTTTTAAACACACTAAAGATAGCATGGCAAAATAACAGCTATAGTACAATCACTTATTTTCATAGTAACATATTGATCTGACATAGCTCTTTTCTTTTAGGTTTTACTTATGTAAGATTCTCTTTTGATCTTCAAAGTACTATTTTTGAACACCTCCGTGTTATTCATTTACCAGTTGACTTGCTTATTAGTTGAGAATACATCTTAAGAATAAGTTTTCATACCTTGGACTGTTTCCACTCTTGTTACTTCACCCTTATTCATCCTTCTGACTTAACAAACAGTTTAGATAAATAAAATGTATTTCTTATCTTCTGACTATTGATCTACTTATTACTTAATTTGATCTTAGAATTGTCCAGTATTCTAATTGTGTGAGCTACGCAAAAAAACTAAAAATAAGGGGGAGGAGGAGGGGATCAAAAGCACTCTGGCTCAATCAAACATAAAGCAATATATGTAAAACCAATTAAAGAAAAAATTAACAGAGCTATAACTCTTCAACAAGTCTATGTTTCACTATCATAGATTGCACCATAATTCTCAGATGTGGGCCTAGGTTTGTATGGAAATGCTACACATTCACATAGCTCCCAATACATACAAAGATAAGTCATAACATCTAGGTATATCATCAATATTGACAATAATTAATCCACCAGTAGTACTGTAAAAAAAAAAACAGCTGGCATATTACTATACTTCTCCTTAATTCCTATCTAATCCCTTGTGTACAACATACGATTTGCAGAGATATTGATTATTAGATTCAACATTTGATATTCCTAAAAACATGCAATAACATCCTCACTACATAATGTTACCATTTACGGTCCTGTTGCAGTTAATAGGATCTTAGTAAGCAGTAATTTATGTTCACTGGCCAGCTTTGTAGAGTACGGAGCTTTACAAGAATCAGTGGGCTGAGGGTTGGTGGGTAGGATAAGCTACCAGAACTACAACCTATTCTGCAGCCTTTATTTTCTCCATAATATGAACTACAGTACATTGTGTATTGCTTCACCTAGACCACTTAACTACCACCTCTATATGTCGTTACCAAGTACAGTATCTCTTAATTCATGCTGTGCTAGTGGTTTCCATCTGCACTCACTCCAAAGAGTATATATGGCACAACGGAAAATCGTGTTCTCTGTATAGAAATAAAGCCTCTTTAAAAAGGTTTTAAATGGAGAAACACATTTATTGGAAGCATTTTAAATCTATTTTGCTTCTAGGTAACTGCATATAATATCCCACATGCACACGTTACTCCTTACTTTGTGGTGTAGATAGAATATATCGAATATCATCTCAATCAAATTGATTAAAAAAAAAACTATGTTTTAGAATGTTAAAAATCTTTACATTAGGGACAATAAAGTCACCAAAACAACTTTAGACTAATGAAGCAGTTTTTACGTATAGATCATGATTCTAAAGTTTCATAGCTCAATTATCTGCCATTTTTTTTTAAAGGATTTATTAACTAAATGCAAACAGGCTCAAATAGCCACAGTTTCACTATAGCAAAGTTTTAGATTTTTTATTTTTTTTTAAATTAAATTCATAACAAAGTAGATGGTTTAGCAATTTGATTTCAAACGTACACCAATTCACTGTTAAGTTAATAAACCCCAGTGTATTGAAGCAGCCACTTGCTATAGAAATAAAAACCGGCAGGCCATATTCTCTGAAGTCAATTAAATTTGTGATAGTATGGGAATATGTGACTAACCCATTACCTAACTGTCAAAAATGTTATCTCTCTTTGAAGTACAACAGTTTTATAAGCAGCCTTAAAAAAAAAACCTTTACTTTTCTAAAATTACATTTGTGACATTTTTCTGGCTCTTTTAAAAGGAACACTCTGGGCACCATAACAATTTAATAAAAATGAAGTTGTTATGGTGCCAGGATGCTTAGTGTTCTCAAACAGTTCCAGCACCGAATCTCCCTGCCACTCTGCCCTTCCATTTTAAAATCTGGAAACGAGTTGCCAACTAGTGACAACTCATTCAAAAAACAGGCTTCAAAAGAAATCTAATTAAAACAGCAAAGTGTGGAAACACAGTGTAACGTCCTAAAATATGGGATGATCTTGATCAGGTGTGCCTAAAAGGTATGCCTTTAGAATGGCAAAGCGTCATGGAAGCTGTAGTTCAACATCTGGGGATCTACTTTTTGGCCATCCCTGATCTATATGATTTAAACAAGTGAAAACATAAAGCACAGTTGAGGTAAATATCCTTACACTTGAGAAAGAGATCGATATCGTCAACAACCCAAAAATCTGTGGTTCAAGAAGCAATCTTCAGGATTGTAGAAATAAAATCTTGACATTATTTAATATCTTTAAAATAAAACCATAAACACAACACATGTAGTGTAGTGTAGTGGGGCGGCAGGGTTTTTTGTAGAAGGGGAGTCAGGGTTTTTTTGTAGAAGGGGGGCCACGGGTTCTGTAGATATGGGGGGCAGGATTCTGTAGAAGGAGGTGGAGGCAGCAGATTGTGAATGGGCCTGAAAGTGGCTTTTGGTAGTCAAATTCTCATTTGTGTCTTGACTTGGCACTATTTAGTCCTTAGGTCCCCCCACCCCCCCTGATGGCCCCCCTCCCGATGGGCTGAAGGGGTTAAAACCCTTTTAGCCACTTAGCTTTCACCAGCGCCGGACTCCCTAGGCACTGGTGGCCTCTCCTCCTCCTGCCGACGTCAGCACCAAATGTGCGTGCACATTCAATCAGCCCATAAGAAAGCATCACTCAATTCTTTTCTATGGACGTCAGAGTGTTCTCACTGTGATTTTCACAGTGAAAATCGCAGAAGCACCTCTAGTGGCTGTCAGTAAGACAGCCACCAGAGGCTGGATTAACCCTGCAGCTATGTTTTCAGCTGCATGGTTAAAACTAGAGGGACCTGGCACCCAGACCACTTCATTGAGCTGAAGTGGTCTGGGTGCCTATAGTGGTCCTCAGGGCCGGACTGGGGATACAAAGCAGCCCTGGAAAAAAAATGTGTGCCAGCCCCATAAGTCACTGCGCCATATATTGTCACGTGTGATGATTGAGTAATATTATACAGGGAGTGCAGCATTATTAGGCAAATGAGTATTTTGACCACATCATCCTCTTTATGCATGTTGTCTTACTCCAAGCTGTATAGGCTCGAAAGCCTACTACCAATTAAGCATATTAGGTGATGTGCATCTCTGTAATGAGAAGGGGTGTGGTCTAATGACATCAACACCCTATATCAGGTGTGCATAATTATTAGGCAACTTCCTTTCCTTTGGCAAAATGGGTCAAAAGAAGGACTTGACAGGCTCAGAAAAGTCAAAAATAGTGAGATATCTTGCAGAGGGATGCAGCACTCTTAAAATTGCAAAGCTTCTGAAGCGTGATCATCGAACAATCAAGCGTTTCATTCAAAATAGTCAACAGGGTCGCAAGAAGCGTGTGGAAAAACCAAGGCGCAAAATAACTGCCCATGAACTGAGAAAAGTCAAGCGTGCAGCTGCCACGATGCCACTTGCCACCAGTTTGGCCATATTTCAGAGCTGCAACATCACTGGAGTGCCCAAAAGCACAAGGTGTGCAATACTCAGAGACATGGCCAAAGTAAGAAAGGCTGAAAGACGACCACCACTGAACAAGACACACAAGCTGAAACGTCAAGACTGGGCCAAGAAATATCTCAAGACTGATTTTTCTAAGGTTTTATGGACTGATGAAATGAGAGTGAGTCTTGATGGGCCAGATGGATGGGCCCGTGGCTGGATTGGTAAAGGGCAGAGAGCTCCAGTCCGACTCAGACGCCAGCAAGGTGGAGGTGGAGTACTGGTTTGGGCTGGTATCATCAAAGATGAGCTTGTGGGGCCTTTTCGGGTTGAGGATGGAGTCAAGCTCAACTCCCAGTCCTACTGCCAGTTCCTGGAAGACACCTTCTTCAAGCAGTGGTACAGGAAGAAGTCTGCATCCTTCAAGAAAAACATGATTTTCATGCAGGACAATGCTCCATCACACGCGTCCAAGTACTCCACAGCGTGGCTGGCAAGAAAGGGTATAAAAGAAGAAAATATAATGACATGGCCTCCTTGTTCACCTGATCTGAACCCCATTGAGAACCTGTGGTCCATCATCAAATGTGAGATTTACAAGGAGGGAAAACAGTACACCTCTCTGAACAGTGTCTGGGAGGCTGTGGTTGCTGCTGCACGCAATGTTGATGGTGAACAGATCAAAACACTGACAGAATCCATGGATGGCAGGCTTTTGAGTGTCCTTGCAAAGAAAGGTGGCTATATTGGTCACTGATTTGTTTTTGTTTTGTTTTTGAATGTCAGAAATGTATATTTGTGAATGTTGAGATGTTATATTGGTTTCACTGGTAATAATAAATAATTGAAATGGGTATATATTTGTTTTTTGTTAAGTTGCCTAATAATTATGCACAGTAATAGTCACCTGCACACACAGATATCCCCCTAACATAGCTAAAACTAAAAACAAACTAAAAACTACTTCCAAAAATATTCAGCTTTGATATTAATGAGTTTTTTGGGTTCATTGAGAACATGGTTGTTGTTCAATAATAAAATTAATCCTCAAAAATACAACTTGCCTAATAATTCTGCACTCCCTGTATATATATATATATATATATATATATATATATATATATATATATATATATTGCTTTTTCTAATATAAAATATTGGTCCTTTCAGGGTAAAACGTTTAATTATACAGTAAGCATACTCAGGGTAAAACGTTTAATTATACAGTATGCAGACACAGGCAACTTCACTGACATCTCAATGACACACACAAGCTCATTGATACACAGCCTCATAGACAAACAATCTCACTGATATACATCAGCTCATTGACATAAAAACACAAGCTCACTCACTAGCAGGCACACGCATGCAAGCAAGCTCACTCACTACAGATGCACACACACAGCTTAATGTAGTGGTACTGGTGTCTATAGCATGTCCCTACAGGCTTTTCAATGTAAACACTGACTTTTCAGAGAAAAGGCAGTGTTTACATTGCTTCAAAGTGACACTGCTAGTGACAGTCACTCAGACGGTCACTAGAGGTGCTTCCTGTGTTAGTGCACCTACATTCAGGGCCTCCACACTCTGTAGGTGCTGAACGTTCCCCATAGAGATACATTGATTCAATGCATCTCTATGAGGAGATGCTGATTGGAGTGGTGTTTTGCAGCCAATCCTATGGCAAAGCATTGGATTGGCTGAGATCATCAAGCTTGATGATCTCAGCTATAGAGGCAGGGCCAGTCGAGGGGAGACCAGCACGCTGCGTGGGGAAAAAAAAGGTGAGCAAAAACACTATTTTTAAACACACATATACCATGATAGATACACACCCCATGACAGACACACACACACACACACCCCCATGACGGACAGACACACACACACACCCCATGATGGACAGACACACACACACACACCCCCCCATGACGGACAGACACACACACACACACACACCCCATGACGGACAGACACACACACACCCCATGACGGACACACACACACACACCCCCATGACGGACAGACACACACACACCCCCCATGACACACAGACACACACACATCCCCCATGACGGACAGACACACACACCATGACACAGACAGACACACACCATACAGACAGACTCACATGCAGACACACACAGACACACACCATACAGACACCATGACAAAGACAGACAGACACACACACCATAACAGACAGACAAACTCACACTGACACATTACTAATACCTGCCAGGGGGAGGTCTTCTGGAGGCCGCTGGGGAGGTCTGCTGGCGGCCGCTGGGGAGGTGTTTTGGCGGCCGCTGGGGAGGTCTTCTGGCGGCCGCTAGGGGAGCTGCGCTGGCTCTGCTCTCCCGCCCTCGCGCACTGCTGAATGAGACCGGCGCCGGAATATGACGTCGTATTCAGCTGCGCGCTGGGGAGCATAGCCAGCGCAGCTCCCCCAGCGGCCGGCAGCAGACCCAGGTGTCTGCCCGGCCCCAGGTGCCGACGGCCCACCGGGAAATTTCCCGGTATCCCGGTGGGCCAGTCTGGCCCTGGTGGACCTTTAAGGATTAACAAAGATATTGGTGTTTATTTAATAAACAGCAGATTGCAGTCAATTGAAAACCAAATAGCTAAAATCAGACTAAAATCAGCAAGCAGTGGAAATAGCTACCTGACCATATCCATCACTCATAGGCAGACATCTACAAATTCAGAGAAATTTAGTATATCTTGAAAGTTAGGCTCGAGGGTAGGTTTGCCGGCTATGATTAGTTAGGCCTATTATGAAACAGATAAAAAAAAAAAAAAAAAAACAGAATTTTCTTTTGAATACATAGAGGCAGACTAGTTATCAGCCCAGAACAATCAGCTGCTCATTGCTAAAATAATAATTGGGGTTAGATTATTTTGGACCCAAAGGCTATATTAGCTTTAATACGTTAAAATCAGATATCGAAGAGCCTGTGAGATGGAGAAGAAACTGGCTTTTTGCTGCTATAAGAGGGACAGGTGACAGTGTAATTCATACATTTTCTATAATCATGCAAGAGTCACGATATTTCACACCTGTTTAAGGAGTTCCATAGCGCCAACCTATTCCGCATCGCTTTACAATATTATAAGAGGGGGATTTTAACAATAAATTAGACAATTGCAAAATGTTACAGGAACAACAGGTTTGATGAGCACTTTGCTCAAGCAGCCATTTATAAAAGTCTCCACCATTCCTTAGTAAATATTAAAGGAACACTATCGTGTTAGGAATACAAATAGATATTCTTAACGCTATAGAGCGACTAGGGCCCTGTTCTGCAGCGAATAAAGGGTTCATTAACCATTTATTTGCTTACCTTAATCCAGCGCCGATCTGCACGCTCATTCAAACCCCCCCCTCACATAGGAAAGCAATGCTATGGGGATCTTTTTTGACGATGGACTCAGTGAGGACATCCAGCATCAAATAAGTGCGATTTACTCCGTGTAAATCGCGGAAGCAGCCTCTTTTGGCTGTCAGGGAGACAGCCACTAGAGGCTGGATTAACCCTGCAATGTAAACATAGCAGTTTCTCTTAAACTGCTATGTTTTCAGCTGCAGGGTTAAAATTCGGGGGACCTGGCACGTACACCACTTCATTGGAGTGTGACCATGGGCAGGCTGTTCTAAAAAAGGTTAGGTGACTTACGGATAACATTTTATACAACTAAAATGTAATTTAGAACAAGAACAATGCATCTTATTTACACAGACGGATTACAAAACACATTTATTGTAGTTTATTGAGACATTCCTGGGAGTATTATTGCTGTGGAGCTGTTATACACTCAGACACACCAACAATATGGAGCTCCTAGAAAAGAGGGACATTATAAAAGAAAAGAGGGACAGGGATTGGGCCCCAAATAGGTGGTCTCTCTCATAACTAGGGATACTTGGGAGGAATGCACTACTAAAGGGACACTATAGACACCCAGAGCACTACATCACATTGAAGTGGTCTGGGTGCAGTGCCTCTCTGACCCTTTAGTCCCACAATGTACAACAGTGCAGTTTTAGAGAAAACTAAGGCTGCCTCTAGTGGTTGTCTACACTGCATGAGGATATCCAGTGTCAAGGAAAACCCGATTGGAAAGCTTTGAGGCAATTATTTCCTATGGGGAAGGCCTAATACGCTTGCCGGGCATGCGCATTAGGTCCCTCCATCAGATGACGTCAGGGGAAGTGGACCGTGACCCAGCGCCGATTGACCCTTAGCAACATGGGAAGCAAGCAGTGGGGGCTGATAAACACATAATGTTTGCTTTAACCATTTACAATGCAAATATAATTGGTTTTAAATAATATTTTTTTTTTAATCTGGATGAATTCACAAGTTAATTTTAACCAACAAAAACCAATAAGCATTTCCAGTATATAGCAATGTCTTTGTCCTTGCAACTTGAAAGGACTTGTTTCTGTAAATATTAATTCGTTTTTTTGTGGTCATTAAAAGAACTATTAAGAGTCCTTGGGTAACATTTTTTTTTTTTTTTAAATACTTTTTCAGTGTGTGATTTTATGCATACAAAATAAAAATTGAATTTGCATCTATGTAGCAATTAATGGCAGCACTTTATTGCAACCTTTTGCATTTGTTATTTAAAGGGACACTAAAGTCACCCAGATCACTTTATCTCAATGAAGTGGTCAGGTGTGGTGTTTCTGTCCTGTAACTCTGCAATGTAAAACATTGCAGTTTTTGAAGGTTAGATTCACCTCTAGTAGCGGTCAGTATGATGGCCACTTGGGGGAAGTTTGCAATACATGCACATTAGATCCCCAATGATCCTCTATGATGAATTGGACCATTATGGAGGAGACCATGCCTCCTCTGTGTGATGTTGTGGGATGCAGGAAGATGAACAAGGTGAATAAGTGGGGTACAAATTAAATATTTTTTATGGCAAATGGTAGCGGGAGGCAATGTGAAGCTAAGGACAGAGACATTGTTTTCTTCGTGCTATAGTGTTCCTTTACGTTTAGGATTTAGCCCTCTTGTTGGACTAGGTTTCCATTCATAACTAATCACCAGCTCATCAACAATTACGTGGACAAAATATGTTGGCGGGCACTTGCTTTCATCATCTTAATTACCTACAGATTGCATCATGTTATATTCTGAAATGTTTACATCAATGTTATTCTATAGAGCAAGTGTTCTCAACCCAGTCCTCAAGGAACCCCTAACAGTCCAGGATTTAGGGATTACCTTGGTGTGTCTAAGGTATTTAGAAAAAGAAAAAACTGTTTAGAAGGACAATTTAAATCAGACAAGGCCAAAAGGCAGATCCCCATTTGCAGACATACAACTCCTGCGATTCTCTGCAGGCTGGCAAGACATCATGAGAGTTTTGGAAATATTTTTGAGCCCACTCTTGAGTCTATATATATATATATGAAAATGTTTTACCTTCAATAATCTGAACATAAAATAAAGCGAGTAGAGCACAGAAGCAGATCTTGTGTTTTATTTTACTCTCCACGCAATTAATAAAAAAAAAAAAGCCGCATTTTGATCAAGCACATCCAAAGTAGAGATACATACACCCCCACGCTCCACCAATCATGTGGGATTCATGCTCCCCAGGGATATACACAGGTTGTGTCTTTATTTTGGAAGGTGTGTTTTTTTGGAACTAGAGCAAATATTTAGGTTGTCCTGCACAGTTTCACATATTAAAATTAACAATAAAAGTCCATTCACCTAATTTCAGGAACAAAAAAAAAATCAAGTATATTACTGGATATTTGTAGTAGGTAAAGAATCAAAGTTTCCACTGCAGCATCTTCATTTCAGGCAACATCCAGGTGATTCTATTGCACAGTTTACAGGAAACAGAGTTAACTCTGGCCATTGTCAAAGCGTTGTCAATAAAGCTGTAAAGAGTTTGAATCTATCGTTTTCACGTAACTGCATCCCAGCTCATTAGTCTTCCAGGATGTTGAGGAGTTATTATATCCATGCAATAACATCCAAGTGCTGTCTGTATGCTGAAAACAGCTGTTGCTATATCAGAATATATCTAAATACGGAAAACATTTAAGGTTCTCATTAAAGTGCAAGAATGACTGTTCACCGCATCGTTCACAGGTCAGAAGAAGACCTAAGAAGACCCGTCTTCATTTTTTTTTTTCCTCAGATGTGCATTATTTAATTATATGTTCGTTATTTTCATCACCCACACAGTTTAAAAATGTGTACTTACTTTTCTCAAGAATATTATTTTAATTACACATCTGAAGTGTTGAAAGAATCTTGCATTGAGATGGTGTTGACTTGCAAAATTTTTCTAAAAAGGTGTATTTGGATTATAACCCTTATGGTAACAAAATATATCCACTATGACAGCACAACTATTAATGGAATACTGTGAATTTAATATAGTCTGCCTCAGGTTTCAGCAGAAGGAGATCAACCTCATATTACCCTCTAGACAATGCATTTTTTACAAACCAGGAACATTCCCTTGAGTCTGTCTTCATTGTGGAACTATTGTGTCTTATGGACGAACCATCAGAGCCAGCCTGAGTGATCTTTGTTGTAAAGACTGCGGTCTTAGCAATAATTATTGAGGAAAAAAAAAAGTGTATATACATAATAAACATATGGAAATAAAAAGGTACATTATGATCACACGGGGCCTACAAAGTTATTGTATTGTACAGTTCTTCCACACCAGAACTTGTAACCATATGGTAGAAAAGGCACCATTCAGTTGTGGTTTTCTTAGGAATATCAGGAAACACCACATGTGATAGGCATTCAAGAACAATGAGTGCAAATCTTCTGACTGGTTGGAAAACTTTAAAGGCCGTAAGACAATGAAAACCAAAATCCCAGCCTATAGATTCTGCACTTCCCAAGAAACAAAAAAGAGAGAAAAATAATGAAAGAGAAAATATGGGGAGATCAGAGTAATAATTTAACAGTATTCCTTCCCCCACCCACCCTCAAGCATGTACAGAAAAAGACAATCCAATGAAAGCCACCTCTGAGTTTTAGCCCATGCAGATAGACAGTGAGGTGGTGGGCAAAGACAGGGCATCCTTGTATATTGTTAGTGAGAGGTGCTTGCTTATCTTCCCACGGGAGCCTCTAAGCCAACACAGACAGTCCCAGGACACCGTCAGAAGCCGCATTTCTTTAATCTTTGAACAAGATGAACTCTCACATTTCTAAGCATTGCACATTCACGCTTTTGCTTCCCACTTAGGACAACAGTTCAGAAGATTTTGTTTCTGTGTCACTATCACTCAGGTAGCTTCGTGGGGAGTACTTGGATCGGTATGTGCTCTCAATGTTGTCCCGCTCCTCATCTGATCTGTCATAATTTAGTGGTTTTCTATAGGATGGGGGACTGTAGAAAGGAACAAAAGTAATCATTAAAAAGCAGCCAACAAACTCATTAAAATAGTCATTCAGGACCATCAGAGAATAATCTCCCATAAAGTAAAGTAAAATATATACACAAATGCATGCATGATCTCATTGTCCTAGTCTAACATCAACACTATATTAAACTCTAATATACATAGTACATTGTGCACTCACAAACAAATAAGTTACAGTAATGTCCCATTTATAGCCATATTATCAACAAACATACAATACATATTCCACTATGACTTATTCTTTCATACTTCTCCCGCCAAATAATAATAAATAATTTAAAAAATAGCACAGGCATTTAACATAGGGTAGGTGGCTTTCGTAATTGGTGTCTGAGGATAGTGGAAGCATATCTTCAACAACTAAGACTACAGCTACCTTAGAATGAAAATCATAAAAGCTCTGGATTGTTTAGTACAATATGAGTTTTGCAGAAACAGCATTTCTGGGGCAATGTTCTACAAGTGGAGGAATTCAAAGATACAGTCTATGGTTTCTATGGTGATAGCACCGACATTAGAGTTGTGCCTCAATTTATATTTATGCATATTTTCTGATTATATTCAGCAATCTACAAAGATTTATAAAGTGTATATTAGGATGGCATGAGACAGACAATGTTATACTAAAATGAAATACAGAGTTAGCTCGTTCAGGGCTAGCAACGTGCCAGAACTAGTTGTAAAATGGTTTTAAACTAATTTACTGACTAGTCTAATTCAGCACTAATGATCGTAATTAATGGTTTTTCTACCACCACCTACACTGGTAAGTAGAACATGGAATAAAAGATTCTAACAAAAAAAAAAAAAGATCTAAATTTAGACAATGTCATTTATGCGTCGGATAAATAGTTTGAACAACCCACTAAATTAAGACGATTGTGCACAAAAAATATAATAATCATCATCCAAATGTGTACTTTGATATATTAATGCCAAGAACAAATTCTTGGCTCTTATTCAGATCTGCAAAATAATTATTCACTATGTGGCATCTTTGATTATTTTTGAGGCAATAAAAGCAACAGCTGTTACCATACAGCACCCCCTCTGATTTCTCTAGCGATATCAGCTGCATAAAATGTTTTTTTGGAACGGTGCTCAGGCAGTGTGTTTTCCAACTGTCTTTTTAAAAACGCCTCCCTGTGATCTTCTGCACAAGTTAAACCACTATTGTTCCATTCCCATTACAAATTTCTGCAGACATTAACATTTATTAATAGAGGGCAGCAAATTGAGGAGACTAGCAGAATGTGCGCATTAAAGCAGTAATAAAAGCATTATTAAGTAACATTTACCATCATTAACCTGCTTTGTATACATTAATTCACATGCAAATTAGTTAACCATGATGCATTATTATCGGTAGCATGCAGTATATATATTTTTTCATTTAAATATTTTTCTTTCTAAATCTCGAACACGGATGGCTGACCTTCGCACACTGCAGATGCTGGTAAACTACATTTACCATGATGCTCAGCTGCAAGTCCAAATACACATATTGTAGGATGTGAAAAGAGTCCACAGGGAGTTAAAGAAAAAAGATAAATAACATGGCTAAAAGCTCCTGATTATATTAGCATTTCTACTCCTATGACTCTTCATCCAGCACCATACCATACCCTGCAGGCAAAAACAAATTGTGTTGAAGTTGTGCAAATTGCAGGCAGGCCAGAGTATTAATCCAGATCAATGAACGGAGGAAGATTGAAATGTTCGGGATCTGTCAGGGAATTTTCTGCTTGCCCCTCTAAGGATTCTCCTAACTGAACAAACAAATGAACACACACAGCCCAGCAGCATGACTCCGGTAAGCGGGGCTGTACAGGTTACATACACCTAGAGTGACATGTATCCTGGCAACATGAACATCAGTGGAATGATTTCAGTCATGCCCCAGCACTGCGTAGGTTAATTGCCGTCCCTAACAAGATATTGGAAAGGTAATTTGGATATTTAAATTAGACTGACGCAACCTTTCTGCCAAAAGTACCAGCCTAATCTGTGATAATTCATTCCTGAACAGGTGTCTCCTAATGGCGCATTAATCCAATAAATCATATAGGGGCATCACCCTACTCCTCTGCAATATAGTGCAGGAACAGACCACATGGCCCATAGCCAGCATTACTTTATCTTTCTTATGTTATTATGCTTTAATCATTGTTTTTATTTAGCTGTTTAGCCCACCTTCACAGTGCCCCTACCTCTAGTATCACTTGCCCTATAATATGGGAACCTTATCGATTGACCTTCATAATGCTGGCTGTAGATTCAGATCAGCTAGTACCAGTCACGCATAGCCTTTTGTCATGTTCACGGTTTCTAGCCTATCCATACTCCGTTCTTTGTTTACAATCAGCGGCTGCTACTGGTGGCATTACTCTCCAACGCATGATATTACCTGAGCACACTGCGCACTTACTCAGCACTACTCCATGTATTCAGTGCCCCAAACTTAGCATCGCACCTCAGTGCAAACCAGCCTACCTAGCAAACCTTCCTTTTCATGCTGTAACTTGTGCTAGTAATCCCAAGACTACATGTCTCTCACTAATTACCCTCATACTTTGTTTATTGCTTTAAGATGTACGCTCTCTTGTTTAATGCTATATTTAAAAAAATGTGCTGATTCTCTAATGCCATACATCTGCTTTACTATGTTGAAATAACCGAGCTTGTTTCTGCTGTTGTGGCATCGCAGGCATCATTGTACTCATCTGCACAACAAAAATAAAGAATATATATATAAAAAACAACAACAAAACATGTAGGGTCACACCATTCAATATGATTGGTCATCCAAAACGGAAGTGCTGTTCAGACTCAAAGCTGTCAAATGGAATTTGGGGATTTATGACCGCAAAATAAACGGCAAACAAAATTTACCAAGATTTCTCCCAAAGTTTGTTTTCTTGATGCAATAATACAATCAGTTTTCTTACACACTTAAAAAAAAGCCCTGAAAGCCTGAGACTGTCAGTTCTGACCGAGTATAAAGAACTGTTTAGCAGATCTGCAAGCATCAGTGTAACTATAAGCTCACTACTTCAATGGCGTGCAAGTTTCTAACCATCATAAAGAAATTAAAAAAAAAATTTTGGGGGGGCTAACACTGCAGTTTTAATGAACTTGATACTTAATAAGGCTACTTAAAATAACCTATCTCAGCAAACACTGAAGTAGTGGCGGGGTTAACATAATATGGCCAGATGGTGGAACTGAATCCCCATATTTGTTTGCGGAGATATGTGATTTCTATGTGTGCGCTGTTCTTTAATCTGTATTATGTAAAAATTGTAGTATCTACAGCAGCACCATTCCTGCAAAATGCATGTTCCGGGTGTGCCCCCAATTCCCTTTTTGTCTTACCTATGCCAAGTAGTTTCAGTCATGTATGTTCATGAATGTAACTACTTGTAAATGTTGAATTATTGCTGAGCAGAGGTTTATAGGATATGCACAGAGCTTCTTCCACTGAAAACAATGGGAAGACCAGGATGTGCTTAGAACTCTCATCTATTTCTTGGCTGCATATTTGCTGTACATTAGGGAGATTTTGAGTAATTATATTTTCTGCCTTTTCTTTCATTACCTCCATAATAACATAAAAATGCATCAACTGCTGCATCCCTTTAATATGACGTGAAATTCGGTGACATTATGGTCAGACATTTCTGCCTACTTAAGTAAAAGAGTTGCAATGCAAAATAGCCCAATATGGACTTTGCAATATGCCTTCTTATAGCCAAGAGGTATTAAAGCAGGAGCAAAATTAGTGTTTAATGTTACCTATGCTCATATTTGCCATCAGCTGATTAAGGAAACTTCAATATTGTCCACATTTTATTATTTAGCATTCCATTAGACTTCTGCCTAGGACAACATAAATGTCACTACATTCGGAAAGTCTTTACATCACACCTATTTATAGCTAATCTAAATATTTGCCAAACTGCTAAAGAGTTGCTAATGTCTAAGTGCGAAATCTCAATTAATACATTATAAAGGTCGACGTTTCATTAGGATATTTAACACACCTTAATTATATATCTTAATTACAAGTGAAAGGAACAAAATTGTGCCTACCTGCCTATGGCGATGCATACAAAATTCTCGTACAGGAGGAAAATTGCCCTAATTCAGATATTTTGGACTGTTATCGCTATTCTCCAGGGAATGGGGAAGCCAGAAGAATCTTCATATTCCCCACCCTATAAGAAGGCATTAGCATGCAACTTGTCCCTGCTTGTGCCTGCTGTGGGTAGATAATCACCAGGATAAATCAGTTAGATGCTGGCTGTGACACAATCTTGTTAGAAGACTGAAATGTAGTGTTTTTCAGAATGCCAGAAACACTTGTACCAGCATCTCAGTTTAACCCCTTGCATACCTCCTAACATTTTAAACAGCCTGAGGGCATCTTTTCTGTGAATGACAGTTCTTTGGGAAGCAGACAGGGGGAGTTTGTAATTATCTTATGTGATTTTATCATCTGTCACCTGCTAATTATGGAATTAGTTTGGTCATTTAGGACACTAGTTATTAAACAAACATGCTTTTTCCATTTCTTGTGCAGTTTGACCAATATGCTGCAAACAATGCTTATTTTGTGGGGTATACAATTTGATTTACATATTGAGCAAGCTAAACTGCTGGTACATATAATATAAAGAATAGCGTGGTGTGAAGTTAACCATTGACATGTTTATATGACCGACACTTCAAATGCTTTTTAGATCAAAAAGACTTGCAGTTTGTACACACTATCTTTACAAAATGTTTGGACCTGGAACACATTTTAAAATAAAACCTTTTCACTGTATTGGAAATAAAAAATGTTTTAAAAAAAATAAAGTACGTAGATTTAGTGAGCAATACAGCTATTGAAATTAATAAACAGGTTAACGGTCAGGGAGATTTTAGATGGGGAAGTGTGAGACTTAGAGACTGGAAGTGAGGGGGGATGGGGGGGCAGATAATGACATCTGGTCAGGTACAATGAAGTCTGGGGAAAAAGTCAAGATTACAGCACAGAGCATGTATGTAGCATAATCATTATGGTGTATCAGGCAGGACACTATAACTACCAAAACAACTTCAGCTTAATGGAGTGGTTTTGGTGTATAGATTATGTGCCTGCAGTCTCACACTGCTCTGCCATTTAGAAATGAAATCACTTTGTTTATGCAGCCCTAGTCACACCTACCTACGTAACTATACAGCCTTACTAAACACTTCTTGAAACGAACATCATTTTTTTAGGTTCCTGTATTGCAGTCTATTTAATCTAGAATTTCTTATTTCCGGTTTTGCAGGATCCCAGAGTGTATGAGTAAAGCTTAATTTACAGAGCAGGAAATAAAAATGTCTAAAGCAAGTTAACATGTGATTTTTCATGGAGGCTATGTCAGTCACAGCCCGGGGAGGTGTGGCTAGGGCTGCATAAAGAGAAACAAAAATGATTTAACTTCTAAATGGTAGAGAATTAACCAGTAAGACTGCAGGGACATGATCTATACACTAAAACCGCTTTATTAAGCTAAAGTTATTTTGATGCCAATTATCTCCCTTTAGTGTGTACTACATATGTATGGCACCTACTTCTGCCTCATTTCCAATGAGCGGTATGGTTCAAGTCGGTACGGTTCTGAAGGGTTAGAATAGACCAGCCTATTCAGGTGAGCGTTTCCACTGCAAGTCAGACCACCACGGAGCATGCGGGGTTTAGACCAAATGCCTAGCGTGTCATTTGTCATGAGCATTGAAATTTGTCATCAGCCAATCAATGGATTGTATAGTGTGACGCCAGTAGCTCCACCCTAACCACACCGTACCATTTTCTATGGACCTACATCTGAAGGGGCCCAGGAACTTGTGCGGTTTGGTTCGGTTGTATGGACCACTTTCATAATGGAAACACTCAAACTAGCGTACCAGACCGTAACGACACGAACCGCTCAGTGGAAACTGGGCATTAGTGATAGCACCTTGATTTAAGATGGTTAAGCTGTCCATACTAAATTGTTTGTTTGACTCAGCTTATGATAAACTGTGTGAGATTTGTATGAGGTTACTTGGTGTGTGTGCATATTGGTTTAATCTTAAAGCAGATTGCTAAATTAGTTTTTATTTTTTCTAATATCTTTGATTGTAATGGTTGGTATCCCTTTATTGTAACCTCCTAAAAGGGGAATAATTGCATCACTGCTCTATTAACAAAGGAGTTTTGGACCTTTCTTTTCTGTCATTTGGTTGGCATACAGGGTCCCTTTTAAAAAACGGCGAGAGATGGCTGTTTCTCTGCAATTGTCTGGTATCTGTTGAGTGGTTGTATATGTATTTCTGAGTGTGGAATTGTGTATCAAAGTAAATGATAATATTGTCATCACACATTGTTTTTAATTTATTTTAAGTTGCAGCAATGTTGAATCCAGCATTATGAACATGCGGCCATGCGGAATGCGGCCGTATTAGATGCATTTTCCGAAAGGCACTGTTCCACTGTCTGCCGCAGGCTCAGTATTTCTTTGGTAGCATTACCCATTTAAAATGCTGTTCACACATGGATGTGAGGAGATTTGGGGAGCATGCACCAAGTCCTCTATTAAAGTAACAATGCAGAGAAATCTTACAAAACACTTTTCCTATGATACACAATGCCAATGCTGCTCTGCCACATGGGCAAATCCCTTAACGACCTATACTGGACACTGTGAGGACAAAGGGGCATCATATTCACATGTGGTGGTTCTGTCCTAATGTGACCAAATACTGATCTGAGATGGAAGATCTTATTACTAGGGTCTTGGAGCAACCACTCACAAGGGACCCGTGGACAATACCCCGCATAAAAGATGTCCTCCTCCGCCTGTTCGACATCCGACCACTGGTAGACATCTACCCAGGCCGACCACACACATTCGCTCACGCCCTAGCAAGAGCACAAATTACCCAATACGCTAGATCCATCCCGCAACAACCATCCATTACAAGAGAACCAACCCAATTCGAAAATTTCTGCACACAAGACAAGGAACCACCGCGAGCCATCTCACAAATATATACTATCTTAATAACGAGCAAACACCTACTAGCGCCACCGTGCATCAGAAAGTGGGAGGAAGACCTCGAGGAAACCATGACAGAAGTGGACTGGGACAAAAGCATTACCCTGATACAAAAAACACTGAGCTTGGCACGCACACAAGAAAACTCGTACAAGATATTTACAAGATGGTATCTGACACCGACGGCACTTCAGGCCAGGAACCCAGAAATCCCAGATACATGCTGGAGATGCGGGGAGGAGACCGGTACGTTCACACACACATGGTGGACATGCGTCTGCATTAGACCATTCTGGAGAAGAATCCGGACGATAATACATTATACCACTATGGCGACACCAACATACAAGAGATCTGTTATTCCCAGACTCCTAAACGCGGCAAAGGTGACCATCCCCATTTATTGGAAACAAACCAGCACGCCTTCCATAACAAAGTGGATAGAGGAGGTGGAAGCCACAAGGACATTCGAGGACATGAAAGCAGAAACCCCGAACCTCAGAGACCGCCACACCAAACGCTGGTTCCACTGGACGAGGCTAACTACGTCAGACTCCTTCAGACATCACCTAACTGCGCCGTAAGCAGAGACGGGAGGACGAGGGAGAGAGAAATACAAAAAAACAAACCGAAGACAGCGAGACACGGCGGGCCGGGCGGGGGCGACAGGAGGCGGGCTGCGGACCACCCGACCCACCTCACCCTGACCCGCACCACGCCACAATGACAACCGACGATACCTGAGAAGAACATGCTACCTACAGACACGACAACATTTGTGAGCCACACTCAGCCACCTACCGGGCCACAATCACGAACAGAGACAACTAGTCATATAGCTACTACATTAACGGATGACAAATAACACCACACAGGACCACATCCTAGAACTAACACCACACCACACCCAACCCCTTGACACACAAGACAATAACAAAACAGAACGCTAGCACAGTAAGAGCGACAATAGGTACACAACAACACACGTAACTAAAGACTACAAAACAAGTTAATAACCTCCAAATGCCTCTACGAAGGCAACAACCCGCTTCCCCTCACATGTACTGCTGACTACGCCTCTGCACAGGCACCTATCTGCTTAAACACAAATACATATGCTTTAGAATCTATACTGTAAAACCAATAAACAAATTCTAAACAAAATCGGAACATATGCACTGAAAACCAGACCTCCAGGCAGGCCACAACGCATTAGGACCGAGGGACACTCAACATTTAAAACACACAAACCATTGAGGTACTCTATATTACACACTGGCGCCCCCTAGCTCACTAAACCGAATAGCCACACCGAGTACAGCGACAAATGCAGTGCAGAAATGGACGCGCATGACCATGAAACACCAAGCTACACAAGGCAACGGATATTCAGACGCACGGGTAGTTTGCAGACACATGTACCAGAGCACAACAGGACAAGGTTAATCGTCACATAAAAGCCCCATAGAGGGGACACAAATAGGAAGCTAACAGACCGAATGCCATTAGCAGAGAAGCAAGATACAATAAGCACGCTGCTACGGCATACCGGGTTTAGACACAACGCAACACACCAGCAAAAAGTCACGGGACCCGCAGGCACAAACAATTAATATGCCCAAGGCAGAAACACCCAAAACCATATACACCTGTGCAAGTGTAATAAAGGCACACTACAAGTCTTATAGATATACACTGCGAGCAACTAAATATGCATATATCTGCTGTATCATACATGCAATGACCAACCAGCCTCTGCGTAGGCGACGAAATGCAAACAAATGTATGTACTGAAAACTTACGCCCCTGCGTGGGCAACCTATGCCTCATTACTCACAAAGATGCTACCTGCATATGTGTTATGACAACAATAAAAATATTCAAAACAATGGACCTGTGGACTTTTCTGATGTCCGGTAGAGGGAGGCATAGCGACTGATGAGAGACTGCTCAATAGGATAGCCACAGCAGTGCACAGAACTCTAAATCAGGCAGGTGGAAGTCCCTACTACGGATGCAGTAGTTCTTAAGATTTAGGATAATGGAATAATTGCCTGCTCAGGTATGAAACTCCACACCACACCATCCTCTTTCAGAAAACATACACTTCTTGCTATTTCTGCCTCTGCCTGTATGCAATTGAAAATGCGGTTGCCCTAAATTTGTGAGGTTAAACTGCAATATTATTGTACAATTATAATTCGTCTGTTTAAATCTCTTATGAATTAACAGTTGTTGGTGTACACTTATACACACTAACTCTTCTCAGCAATGTAATTATGCTTGGAGTTGTTATCTATTTGCTGACCATAAATAAAGAGTAAAAATTATATATATATATATATATATATATATATATATATATATATATATATATATATATATATATATATATGTTTATTTTGGGCAGTTAAGCAAACTAATATTTCTGCTAATCACAACAAAAACATGGCTCCATTGCCCCTTTAACCGGTTCGAGCAGAATATGTATTGAAACCTACCAGTAACAATGCAACTTATCAATTAAAATTGTTTTAGGTACGCCTGGATATGGGTAATCTCTGGCACGCTATGTCTGGTTCGCTAAGCATTATGGGAATATTAGTCCAGAGGTTTATTATCCTTAGCACTCAACATTCTAATGAAAGTTAACAATTGTAAATGAAGCCTTCTGAGCAGCTAAAATACCCCAATGCTGAAGGGGTTACAAAACGAAGTGCTAGATTGAAGCAATGAGACCATGGATGATAAAGCAGGCGGCGGGAGTTGCAAACTGTTCCTGCTGTGCCGATTAATTTTCAGTCTGTTCATTCACTGGCTCCCTCGAACAAACGAACTATGCAATGCTTAGGAAAAGTGGTGTTTTCAAAAAATATGTATGGAGAAGGATTATTTGCATATCTCTGGTTCACCAAGATATCTCTTTCCGGGGCTAAAAGCATTAAGGTCACCCAGCGGGAGTGCTGCAAGCTTTAAAAAGTTACTGAGCTCAAGACTGGAGTTTTATGCTGAATGGATTTCCACATACAAAACTACGGCAGTGTTGCCACGATTTGCCCAGGTAAATGAGACAGACTTTCGAAGAGGATTATACAAAGCAATGCTTTTACTGCTGGATGTTAACGTGGAATTTTCAGTTATCTTGGATAGGCAATTTCCTTCCTCTACCCCTGTACGTTATTTACGGAGTGAGAAGTGCAATGAAGGGAAGCACTCAATAGGGTGAAGTCATCACCCCAATGCACTGGGTACAGTCATACATGAATGGGTAACTAGGGCAAAAGAAATATTGTACTATTATAGCTGAGCTTCAACAATATTGTAACATGGCTGTGACTTCATCGTGCTGGCACTGCTCCACAGGTTAAGTTATTTTACATGGTATGCTTTTGCTGTGCCAGGACAGTCAGGTATACAATGTATATTAAAAAATTTTTTTACCTTTAAGTACATTTCTACAAAAATAATAGCACTGTGCAAGGCTAACTCTAGCTAGGCATTGGGTTGTGCCAAAACACTAATATTATCCCTTCAATCTACTCTATTTTTGGATATTAATATGTAACGGGCATTTCCGCTGTTAGCATGATCTAATACATGTATACTCCTAGACCAATGAGGAATAACTAATCAAGTAAAAATGGGACAGAATTAAATTCTCATTTTGTAGACAGGAAGCTGTTAAAATCAACAATCATGATATACGTTTAATAAAATCGAGACAAAAAGGTACAAAGAAATGAATACACTCATAAAACAGAATGTGGTTGTGCCTCTTGTCAAATCATTTTTCAAAACAAAAAAGTTAGGAAGCTTGGTCTTATTGCATCTGGGCCTGGAGCTTCAGCTCCAATAACCTCTACGTTATCTGACTCCGTATATAGAGAACAACACTTAATGTTTTAAGAGAAATACTCTGAATTCTATTACTATAGAACAGAACATTCTTTAACTATACCAATACTACTAGCAGGGTAGTCTGCATTATCAAATGTGAATATAATATACTAGCACCAAAATTCACTTGTGCAAAACACTAAATATGCCATGGTACAATTCTCACTGTTTCACTTTTAATTAATAAAAACATAAATAAATAAAAGCTCAAACTATTGTAATACACTTAAAGTGACTTGAATTAAGTCTGCTGTATTGCAGTATATCAGCTCCCAAAGGAGTCAGCAACTAATAGGACAAAAACAGAAATATCTTGCAGTAGCGAAAATGTGCACTTGGCGTCACTGAAAATACTTTTCAAATTGAATCATCGGTCTTTTCTTTCAATTTGCAGAACACAGAAATAAAATCTGCAATTCTAAATTGCTAAGTTCATCTTTACCCGTCTTCCAAAATCAAAGCATGGATATGTATTCATGCATTCTATGTGCTAATACTGAATTTCCTTACCCACTATGTACATCGCTTGCTGTGTTGAGTACGTTTTCTAAAGGCCAAGTACTTTATACTTACCATCTCCTTCTATACAGTAAAACACAACTATTAATTGCATCGTAAATATTAGTAAACTGCTAAAAATGACAACGCGAAATTATAGTTAAAAAAGGAACTCATTTCATTATAAAGGGGGAATGAACCATAATCACTTAAATTAATTAAAGCAGCTATTGTATATCTTGTATTTCATTTTAACAGGGTAAAAAAATAAATAAAAAAAAAAGGAAAAATTCTATTTCCTTCATTCAAAGCCAGCTTAAATACTGGCTAAGCATTATGTGAAGTGAAGCTCACGTACATGGTTTACAGTTTTGCAAAAATAAACGTGTATAGTGGTTAGGGCACAAATTATTTTTCAATCTAGATTGTGGAAAAAAAAATATTTTGTAAATGTGCAGTAACCTAAAAACCTATGGTGACTTCAAAGGTAAACTAGAACTATAAATAAACAATGGTGCGCATAAAATAAAATGGATATAAAAATAAGTGTTATATAAGTACCGTAACTATAAATCCAAATAGTTCTTAATAAAGAAAAATGCATTATTAACTGAACTGTGCACAACACAGTAAAGCAAAAACTTATAAAACAATATTCATCCTTGTAGACAATAAACCTAAAACAGATTTACAGTTAGTTGTCCATTTGTTAGGGAACATTCTTCACATATAAAATCCAAAATCCTGAGTATGTTAGTAATCCACTCCGTGCATGTCATGCAAGATCCACACTTTCAAGCAAACACCTACTGCTTTAATCGCTTTCAGGGCGATAGAGGTACTTCATCATTAAATTATCCACCCGTTTCTTCCTTTTCTTATCATCTTTTTTTGATTGTTTATTATTTTTCTCTCCTTCCTTGGAATCTTGAGGTCTTTCATCATCTGACTCTGGATCTCTGTGTTTTGGGCCTTTTTTCACACTACCACCACTGCGATATGACACTGTAGATCCTGATGAAGAGTCTGATTCAGATGATGAAGATGAAGAGGATTCAGACTCCTTTTTCTTGGACTTGCGCTTTGATTTTTTTGAACGCTTCTTGGACTTTTTCTTTTTACGGTCATCTTCAGACTCTGACTCAGAGCTGCTTTTCCGAGCCTTGCTCTTTCTGCTGGGGGCTCTAGAAAAGTCCATAGCAGAAGCAGACCTCTTAAGCCCAGAGGATGATTCAGTCTTCTCTTTATGCAAGCTCTTCATACTTCTCACACTTTTAGCATCATCATTATCACCATCTTCTGAATCAGGATCCAGACTCTTTCTCTTGAACTTTATAGGTTTATAGCTTAGAACTTCATTGATTGCAGCCTCTAAATCAGGATCCAAGTAACTGCGATGTCCAACAGGCTGTGGATCTCTGGTTTCGATCTCATTCTCATCTGGTGCGGGAGTTCTTGACTGGGGAGGTACTGAAAAACTACGTCCAGAGGAATGGTGACTGTATAAAGATCTAGTATCACTAAAACCAATGCTAACTGAATCATCAAAATCGTCCATAGAGCTTCTGCCCATAGACAAACGAGTATCAGATCGGTTTCCTAATGTTGGACTTTCCAATGCATAGTCGGAACGTCTACTAAGTGAGGGGCTTAATGAAGGAAGGACACTGCGTGGTTCATCTAATTTGGATGTACTACGTCTCAAAATGGGTGGACTTGTAATACCAAAGCTTAGAGTTGATTTTGTGTCATCTTCGTCTTCTATACCCCGCCTACTAGATCTACGGCTGGACACAACAGATACTTTATCAAACTCTGGACTTGTGACTGACCACCTCTTGTCAAGCCCTCTCCTTGCACGACTAGAGGCTTCAGTGAATGCTTGGGAGACCATAGAAGTTCGGTCATCCAGGTCATCACTACCTTGAGATTTCCTGTAGGAGGAGTTAATGGACATTGTATCATCAAAAACGCTTCCTGTAGAGTCTTTCTGGGCTTTCCGGAAAGATCTCTCTGGAGACTCCGGCCTTTCTTTAAGAGTGGAAAACAGTGAGCCTTCGTCGCCTTTCCCACCAATAGAGTCCTTAAGGTTTCCCCGCTTTCTATAGCTAAGAGAACTCATAACAGATACTGGTCTATCCTCCAGCTCTTTGAATGATTTGGCTGACTTTATATCTTTTCCTTCCTTCAATTCTGTGCTCTGGCCAAGCTTTTGACTTTTGAGTGTGATGAAATGAGATGATTGAATTTAGGTAGAAAGTAAAGGAAAGGGTAGAAATAGTTAAAATGAGGCACAGAAACCGAAGTAAAACATTAGAAAACAGAACAAAAAATGAAGAAATCAGAAAGAAAAGTAAGAGTAATGCAACAATGCTTAGTATGCTTCCTGGTAATTTGTATTGGTGAATTATTAAAGTTCACATCTGGTAGGAATGCTTGTAGCTTATGAGAATTCTCTCAAGCTGGAAAAATAAGAACTCTTGTATAGAGTGAAGCTCAAAGGTACTTCAACGAATATATAGAAAACTGCACTTATCCAACAGAAAATGCAAACAAAGGTGAGATAACTGTCACCTTATAGAGATTTACTAGAAAATATATTGAATGCTTCTTATACACAAAAAATTGGTTCATGTGTTCTAAATTAATAATACAATAATTAGCAAGTGTAAAAAAAAAAAAAAAAAATACAAAACAAAACCCTTTACAGAGATTTACTTGAAGGGAAAAAAAAAGTTACTTTTTGTTGCAAAAATTATTAGGTGTGCAAGTGTCTCGTCTTTAGAATGGTCTATAGATTTTCCAGTTAAATCTGAGTATCAGAAGATAGTTAAGCACAGGAACTGGGTTTCAGTCATGCCATTGATACAAATAGCATCAATTCACAATAAAAAAAAATAGTAAAATGACCATTAAAAAAATGGAAGAACACGAAAAACCCACATTGTAATGTGGTTCTGGCTTCTAAACATTTCTCATTTGCCTAGATAAAAATGTTGTCCAACTGTGCTGACTGATAAATCGTTTTGAGTCTGCCTATTATAAAAAAGATGTCTGGCCAAATTAATCTGGGGACCTGGTTGCTCTAGTGGTGGTCTTTGGCCTGTTGCTAATTATACAGAAATGACTAATACTTTATGCAACTCAGACTGCTGAGAGAGTACCTCAAGTTATAAATTCTGATTGGTTTTCTGGTTAATGACGCACAGAATTTCTTGATGACTCTCAACAGAGGAATAGATTTTTAAAATAAACATTTCTTGAAGACGTGTTTATAACACATGTGGAGAAAGAAGGGATATATATCTTCAAGTTTATAGTTTTAGCTCTCTGAATCAATGCCCAAGTGTTATTAACCATGATCAAGAAAATCGGGAGACATGTAAATATACACTGACACGAGGGCAATCCCTAGCCAATTAAAACGGCAAACATTCCATAGGTTTTGGCAATTTCATCGTTCCACACAAAACAGCATTGATTTTTTTTTAATTTTTTTTAATTTCCAATAATGGCGAGAACAGTCATGTTAGAACAGGTACTGCACTTCAAGCTTGACTAGACCTGCAGATGTAAAGGTGAAGTTGTCATCCAAAAGCAATACATTCTGTTTCATAGTGGAATGCATGAAGAAACAAGGTAATCATCATTATGAGCCTAAGGTGATAAATATATCACTGTTCAGAAAGAATAAACTTTTTATGCAGTTTACTCGGTTTTGTTTTTCCTAAAGGGACATTATAGGCACCAAAACAACTTTAGCTTAATGAAGCAGTTTTGATGTATAGACCATGCCCATGCAGTCTCACTTCTCAAGTCTCTGCCATTAAAAAGTTAAATAATTACTTTTTATTTTATTTTTACAGCTCTGGTCACACGTGCGTGTATGTAGTGTTCACAGTCTTCCTATGCACCTTATGAAAATTAACCTAGGTATTCTAGGTTCCTGTATTGCACATTTACTGTAGAATTTCTTATCTCCTGCTCTGTTAATAGCCTTCTAGACCCTGCAGGAGCTTCCTGTTTGTGATTACAGTTCAATATACAGAGCAGGGAATAAATATGTTTAAAGCAAGTTCAACCTTTTTTTTTTTTTTTTTTTTTTTATGCAGGTTGTGTCAGTCACAGCCACAGGTTGTGTGGCTATGGCTGCATAAACAGAAACAAAAATGATTTAACCCCTAAATGTCAGAGAATTGAGCAGTGGAACAGCAGGGGTATGATGTGTACCCCAACACTGCTTCATTAACCTAAAGTTGTTTTGATACCAATAGTGTCCCTAAAATAATGCACCTCGAGCAGTGCCTGCATTGGGGAATTACGAGGACTACAAAATACAGGTCCCTTCAACTAGGTATGCAAATGTAATCTGCACATTTATTGGTAAGACTGAAAGATTATTTCACAAGTGTACAAAGAGGTTGCATTAATTGTTCAAACACATTTGTCTGCCTGAGCTGGGAAAAAATACTATTCTTACATATTAATACTAACCTGGAGCTCTTTAAACTGCCATCATCTGAGAAAGCTTTGGAGGAACTTTTGTTCTTGGAAAGCCAAGATTTCACCCCATCCACTCGGTCTTCTAATTCAGAGTCCGCATCAGAATCTCCATCACTGTCAAATAAATTGAAACAGTTATTAACAAGAGTCAAAGAAAAAACAAATAAGAGAGAGATGGACGATCACAAATACTTTAATTCTTCATCTAAAGTTAGTTTCAAGAGTTATTTAGGCAAATTTAATATATAGGCAATACATGGGGAGCATTGATGGTTAAACATTTAGCTTGAAAGGGTAGGATAAAGCAACACATTTCTAAGAATATCTTCTTGATTTGACAATTAGTATGGAACATTAATAAACACACTATATTTCCTGTAACTCCTCATCCATTTCTGGGGCATGCACTCCTGTAGTGCATTTCCAATTCTGCAAATCTTTGTCTGTTGTGTTAGAGGTGTCCAGGTGGATATAACCTTGTAGTAATGACTACTACAACCAAATGTTAAAGGAACACTATAGGGTCAGGAACACAAACATGTATTCCTGACCCTATAGTGTTAAAACCACCAGTTAGGTGGCTTGCCTCCCCCTTAACCCCCCCTAAAAGCAATTAAAACACCTTATTTTCAGCTCTCCACAGGTCTGCCGGCACTGACCCCGCCCCCTTGGTGACATCATGAGATGTGCAGATTTTCAAAATCGGCAAGAGGGCAGGGTTAAATGCAATTTTGGCCAATCAACACCTCCTCATAGAAATGCATTGAATCAATGCAGGAAAATTCAGCAACTGAGGAAAATTCAGCGTCCCCATGCAGAGCGTGGAGATGCTGAACGGCCGTGCTGCCTACTCTGCAGCACTGAGCCAGGAAGTACCTCCGGTGGCCACTTGAAGGTGTCCCTAGGGGCAATGTAATGCAGTGTTTGCATGAACATGCCTGAAGGCAATGATTATACTCACCAGAACAACTACATTAAGCTGTAGTTGTTCTGGTGACTATAGTGTCCCTTTAAGTAAAAGATTTTATCAAATTGTATTACTGTCTTAATCATTGTCCTAATACAGGAAGGGGTTGATGATGCATACAATTAAAAAACAACAACAACAAATCAACGAAAAAAGCAAAAACCTAAGACAGTAAGCTATGGAGATAGTTCTAACGAGCTGGTATCACACTACACAAAACTAGATTTAAAAAAAATTAAAAATGTTTTCTTAGAAATTGCAACATGTATACATCAGCTCATTATACAGTATGTGAAGAATATAAATAGACTGCCCTTCATGTGACCAACTACATATTTTCACACATATCCCAACTTTCAACCTAGACACAGTCAAGCAGATTGAGACCATATGTCTGGTGATAGGATTACACTGTAAATAACAGCGTATTTCCCAGATAAAACATTTCACATTGATACATTATTACAACTATTTATCCCAATGAGAACATTATCAGATAAAATGAAAATGGCAGCCTCTGGTGTTTATACACCAATAGGAAATACAATATTCAGGTTCAGGATTATTGTTGATCACAGAATTTTGGGCAATTCAAAGTGAATCAGAGGGAATACCAGTTTTCTGATTTTAACATTAGAGTTGGAAAAATAACGTATTTATGTTTTCACTGTGGTTTTTTGTTTTTTTTACCTAAAATTTGAAATTCACTTTGAATTGCCAGCAATTCACACTTTAGTGAACATCTGTGTATATCATATAACTTGCACCTTGACTTCTGCTGAACTGTAAAATCGAGACTAAAGGGGATTTAATACTCGCTGAATAGGCATAATTGGGACACTATAGTCACCAGAATAATTACAGCTGAATGCAGTAGTTATGGTGAGTATAGTCACTCCCTGCAAGCTTTTTGCTATAAACACGGTCTTTTCAGAGAAAAGGCAGGGTTTACATTTCTGCCGAGGGACACCACCAGTACCCACTCCACAGACGGCCACTGGGGGGGTTTCCTGCAGCACCAACGTTCAGCGTCCCACACTCTGCATGGAGACACTAAATTTTCCCCATAGAAACGCACTGATTCAATGCATCTCTATGAGGAGATGCTGATTGGCCAGCATGGTGTTTGGCCCCACCCCCACAGTAATCTCAGCCAATCTAATCCGCATTGTGATTGCCTGAGATCATCAGTTCTGATGATGTCAGCTAAGGAGGCACTTTGAGGGGTGAGCCAATTGCCATTGCTGGACATAAGGTAAGTTTTCAAGGAGCAAGGTGCTAAATAGTTTTTTTTAACACTATTGGGTTTGCATTCCTGACCCTATAGTGTTCCTTTAAGAGATGCAGTAACAATCCTATCAATTACCCTACAGCTACATCATAGCAAAGCAAAACACCTATTAACACCTTTGTAAATTTGCTAAATAAAAATAAAAAATAATGGTAAAAACTCATGGCTAACTCACGAAGTACAAGTAGCAGGGACATTAAAAAAACAAATTGGCAAGAAAATACATTAACCAGTCATCTGCAAATTGAATCCTTTTTAACCTCTTGGTCATCAACACAATAGAACATGTAAAAAAAATAATTAAAAAATAAACAAACATGTATTTCCCAATACTACTCCATTAGACAATTGTACCATCTCCCATAGCACCTTGTTAAATTTAAAATCTACTCATGTCATTATAACAACTTGGTAAAGGGTTAGGATTAAATGTGAATGCCAATTGCTTTGAAGACAGGCTCACTGAGGCAGATGCTTGCAAACCTGGAAGGATCACGGGTAATTTAAGGCGATTCGCCGGTTACAATAATTTAAAATCAATAAATATTTCAGCATTTCTGTCCTGCCGTCCTGATTGGAGATGAGCAGGGCAGAAGGCTGGGCGGTAAGGAAAGGCTGTAAGAAGAGGAGCAGAGATTTCAGCCAAGGTAGTGTTCCATAATATTTAGCGATGCTATGTAAAGGAAATTAATTTGCAGCTGTGAATATATTAAAAAGATGGTTGTCACAGCAGTGTGTCATCCAAAGATATCTATACAGCCCTGTTAAAATATATATATATATATATATATATATATATATATATATATATATATACACACATACATACATACATACATACATTTTCTTAAAATATTTTCACACCAGGGCAGAGCTAATTTTGTAAGATAGGTAATTCTTGGAACAATTGTTCAATGTTTCATAGGTGATGGACAGGTGTACTATAAATTGCAGGCTGGGACATTAACTATTTGATTGACAGGTAGACTTGTACAACTTAATATTGTACAATTAGCATTACTATTGGACAACAAGCACTAAAACAATAAGGAGGAATTTATAATTGGGTTTTTATATTACCTTACTTATCCTTGAACACTGTACTCTAAAAACGGATTCTAAGCAATGTATGAATCCAAAGCTTTCCTTAGATAGAAATATGCTCCCGCCTTTTATGGAATTAGAAAAAACTGGCCTTTTATTAATGTAATGTGTTTTATTTATTTTATACATTTGTTTGAAAAAGATATTTTAAAACGTCTTGGGCCGCTAAGCTAGAATAACAGTCCCTTGAAGTAAGTGAAAAGAGAGGTACTTGAAGAATTGGTCTTATTTAACGACTCTCTCCTTCGAGATGAATAACAATTTGATGGACCACGTAAACAGTGTGTTTAAAGCCAGTACGGGGGCAACCAGAGGCCATTATTATTACCAATTTGACTTACACCTACACCGGGACCCTGGAAAACTTGTAAATCCACTTGACATATGTAGCTGGGCCATAAACTGCCGCCTCCTCTCAGCATTGTGAAACATCCGTCCCCACCCCCCCAAACCCTAGTGTAGCGCTGATCTGATTTCCGACACCGCTGTGTAGCTTTGCTAAATCCATTCTCTGCATGCTTAAAGCATTTTCTTGCGATGCCGTCTGAATACTGAGCAGCTTCCTGCTCTCATTACATGCCGGGGAACAGAAACTGTAGCTGTGCTCTGAGTAAATCGAAATAATTTTTCCTGCTTGGCTGGATAATGGTATAAACACCAACACCACCTCCCTTCACCCCCACAAATCCCTCCTGTCTTCCCCTCTTCCTACGATTCATCCAACCCCTCCTTCTACCACCACAATTGAGACAGCAGAGAGGAATCTCCCGGGACAGCACGGAAACATTGCTAAAATTGAAAGCATGTCTGGAAACAGGTACGTGGCATTAGCTGCAATGAGCGATTTATCCTCCAGCATTAGGCTTTTTACTGTCTAGAGACACGAGGCAACTTAACCTCTTCCTTGCTGCACAAATATGAACCCTGGTGCGGAGCCATTTGCGGTGGATTTACGTACTATAAATACATGAGATGCCAGATTCCTACACGCAGAGGATGCCCACGTTACATAAACCCAATTCTAACTTAATAAAGGCTACAAACATAACTAATGACAGAGTGAGAGCGGGAGAAATAATATATATTATAAACACACACAAACTAAAATGAAAGGTGCTAGTCGTTTCTTAACTCTGCATAGAGCAAGGCAACCTTTGCAATCCAGATGTTGTGGACTATATCTCCTATAAAGTTGAGCCATAATGATAACAAAGCATCGAAGGGGGGAGGGAAGGAGTGCCGGAATGGCTTACCATTGACACAGAGTATCTGCATCTATGATGAACACTGAAAATGATCAGGTCGGCCTCCAAGACTATGAGTTTTAATAACCAGCACATATGCCTTTGACACTTTAAATAGTACAGCAGAAATATTCAGTTTAACAACACTGCTGTATCCTAACTCATCACACCATTTAATGCTGCTATGCCAACACTGGTTCCCCAAAGTCCTAATGTAGGATCCGACTAACCGGCAAAGCGAACAGACAACATTGCACAAATTTGTAGCTTTTAAAAAGCAATCAATAATCACACATGGGGAAAAACAAAACTGAAATAATAGTGGGACCTGGAAATGGAATGTTATTTGGCTGTTGCTAATCTTGTTATTTGGCAATATATCGAGAATTCAGCAGTGTATAAAATATTTACAAAACGTTCCATTAAAGATTTAATGCATCTCTAAATGGTATACTAAAAAAGGTATCTAGTGAGGACTTTCTCCTTAAGGCTGAAACTATATTAATTAATATTTTTGTTAGTAGAAGCATTCACACTGTGAACAATTTACTTGTTCTGAAACTACCATGTACTCTGTATGGTAAGGCCTATAAAAAAAGCAGGCACATAAAATTCAACATTAGAAAGATGTGTTGCGTGGGAAACTAGCACACTAAGAGATTAAAATCCAACTTTTATAGATGGAAACCACAAAATTAATAAAGCAAAAAATGTTCATTGCATAATAAATGGTCCTGACCACCTCATTTGCTTCGGCTGTGACTCCAGATAACAGAGCAACTTGCACAACAGTAGCTGAAATTTAATGCAGTCTGAAGCCTGGCGATGGGTTTACAAGTGATGCAAAGTAGCACTGCAGGCAGAAATTGTTCTCCCCCACCCCCACAATGCTTTACACACTTTGTACTTTATTTTATGGTGCTAGACCACCTTATTGTACAATATAATTTTGTAATTATATATTTTATATGTTTAATTTGACCACTTTTCTTGTGCCTTTTCCTCACAGGCAGGTTCATTTGGGATTTACAAGATTTTGTGAATCTTGCAGCATTCTATATAAATCTAGTGTTTTGTTGGTGCAGAGCAGAGGCGGCCAAAAGACATGCCACAGCTGTGAACTACAAAGCCCATGATGTTTTGCCAGCCTTAATGCAGGACAGCCACTTGGTTGACCTTCTTACAAAAGGGGAGCGGCTGTTTCGTGGAAATGTGGGAACCTAAATCTCACCATTTTCTTCAGCTCCTGGTAGCTTTGTCTGCCCCAAGCCTATATCACTGGTGTACTCTCAATACATGCATACAAGTAAAAAAAAACAGGGATCCGTGAAAGATCCTACTAGTTTAGTATCTACTAGACATGTTGCAAAATGCCTGTATGCAAGTAACGGCTAGTGTGAAATGGCAACACTGCACCCATTGACACATTTTGCCAAGCATCGAGACCCGCATAATTCAAAGCAGACCCTACATTGACTCATTTGGTTTTTCTGATTGTGTTAAAAATTCAATGAAATTGCAGTTTAGCCTACATTAGTTTTCTTTATAAAGAATCTACCAATAAATGTTTTTTATTTTATTTTAGATGTAACAGTGCCCTGGTATAGAGATACTATATAATTCATAGCTCCTATGTGACCTTATGCCAGATCCAATTTCCCCTGTTCATTTTCCTTCTGATATCTAGGAGCTCTGTATGTTTTGTATATTTGACATCTGAAATCTCCAGAGCAATAATAGTATGTATGATTAACCAGCAAAAAGAGTGTTTGTATACTAGTTTGTGCCAATAAATGACCTTGTTTTGTTTTTGATCTATATAATGACCTATATAATACACACAGCTGCAGGCACATGCATTAAAATATTCTTAATGATCCCCTAAACCTAAGATATCTCTCATGGGCCATTTCAAACACAGAAAGGGGGAAGATGATAGTAATTCACATTCACTGTAATAGTACGGAAGCATTGTGCAGCTTGCATTCCCTCTGATGGAGATTTGCACAGAATAATGTGCACTGCGCAATGGTCTCCTTATACAGAGAACTGCAAACAGAAACAGATAATTGGTTAAACCAGTCACTGTTTTAGAAACATTTAGCAAAACCACAACACTTTGGTAAGCTTCCAGCTATTATGGTTTCCTTGTTCTTCCAGCATTTGGCTCAGTTTGAGTTTATCTAGAATACAAGTTCATGTGACTCTACTGTACATGGGGTTACTTAAAATGCTATAGTGGTCTTCTATACTGTGCAATCTGATGTAAAAGTGATGTCCATAACTAGCACTGCTGTGAACTTCCATAAGAAAATTCCTGTTTTCTCAACATTAATCAGCTCTTTTAAAAAAAAAATATTATATCCCCACTACTAACTATACCCCTCTCTGTTCTCATCTCACATGTACCTGACCGACGTCCAACTGGCAAAACTACAACGAATTATGAGCAATTTTGCAGAAAGACCAGTCTGCTGCCAGTTGATAACCTCTAGACAGTTCAAATTGAGGACAGCACCGAAAAAAATATATTTTGTAATAATTAGTTGACTATTAGAGACCACACAAAGTTTCATGTTGGGAATTTTAAGTGTAGCTCGGTAGAAGAAAAACCTGCAAAAAACAGGATATGTACTATTAATCTCCTAAACAGTAACCAATTCACGTTTGCTTACATTCGCTTGTAAAAAAAGAATCTTGAGAGAAGAAGACAACTTAACGTACACAAAATAATAGTAGTTAAAATATCAAGTCAAGTTCCTTGTTTCAGGCAGAGTAATGGGTTAATTGGAGTTTATTAAAAGGACATGCAATTTCCTGGGTCAGAAGGAACCATGCAGTTACATGAGTTACGTGGCTCCACAAAGGGATGGAATATGGGGTAGATGCTTTGAGCATGCCGAGAGTAAGGGGGCAAGTTAAACAAAATATGGAAGAACTTTGTATTCTCACTTTTTATTCTTTCGTTTATGATACTTGGTCACCATGTCCTGTAAACTGAAAACATGGAAATAAAACATGTCATGAGAACATGTAAAAAGGAAAAGAAAACAGAAATAAATAAAACCATGTAAGTGAAACGATTGAGACAAGTGATATGAAAGATATTTACTGAGCAGGATAAGTGAGCCTGGTTCTACCTGTTAATGAGGTCTTCATTGTCATCACTCTCCATTTCATCTTCAATAGCAGCCTGGAGGTCTCCAATGCGTTTGAAGGCAAGCTTCAGGTCCGATTGTAAGCTTTGGTTTGCAGCTTCCAAACTCTCCAAATCCATTTCCTATGGAAACAACAGTCACCAAATAATCCATGAGTCAAAACATTTCCTATTTACAGATATATAACAGCTACAGCTCATTGTAGAGTGTTTACAATGGAAAAAAGGGTAATGCTGTAAAGCCCATTACTTTGTCAAACTATTTTCACACTCTGAGCCTATCATTGCTGTGCAACGTTGGTCGGAAGTGAAAGATTTTTTTTGTCAAATCACTCAAAATCAGCCACCAGTGAGCCCCTGCACTCTGTATTAATTTATTTAACGGTACATAACATATATAGTGTCCTTATCCAGAGTGATTTACAAAATATAGCAATTACTCAAAGGTGGGGGTGCAGATATATGCATAATCACATATACTGAAACAAAAAGGATTGCCTGTGGGCTTTAATAAAACATTTGTAGCCTTTATACACAACAATCTATGCAAGAAGTCCAGTGAGCTTACATTGCACTGGTCAGGCCATGGTGATCAGAGTATAAAGAACTTTTGTTTAAAAAATAAATAAAAATAATTACATAAAAGAAAAAAGCAAAACTGGAAAGCCACAAAAATAAAGAAATGTTGATTTTAATGGCTTTATCAAAAATATCTTAAACTGACAAATCTACAATCTTTCTGACAAGAGGTACAGCAAATGCACACATTAGTCTTCCTCTCTAGCTGCAAATATAAGGATTTAAAGACATAGTTGCGTTTTTTTGTTCTTTTTTACACTGACCAGCTCGTGTTTTTTGCGGCTGGCCTCTGCCTCTTTTTTTGCCAGCTCCCCCATTTCCTCCTTCATGTCTCGGATCTGCCGCTGCATCCTTTTGTTCTGCTCCTTCTCACGATTCTCTGCTGCAGTGCGCTGGTCCCTCTCCTCTGTCAATTTCTCCATGTTTTCCTTTAATCGGGCAACTAGACTCTGCAAAAGCAAACCCACGGTCAGTAAGTGCCAGCAAAGAACAGTGTGTGTTTTTAATGTTTACAGTTTTGTTAATGAAGCAGTACAGTTTAACACTCACTTAATTTTAAAACCTTTTTTTCTTTAAATGCACAAGGTAATTTGAAACAAGCCATTCACTTTTAAAAACACATGACATTTTTGCTCTCTTGTGTCGTCCTCACAGATAACAATCAGTCAGTACCAGTATACTTCTTGCACCTCCCAGAGTGAAAAACACAGATTGAGTTTTCATACTTAAAGGAACACTCCAAGTACCATGACACTTCAGCCTGTGTAGTGGTTATGGTGCTTTGAGAGTTGCTTAGAGGTTTCCATTAAAGCGGCACTGTCATGCCGAACTTACCTTTCCTCAATCTCTTCCTCTTCTCCCCCTCTCTCAGGATCTGTTATTCTTTTCTTCCTATCTTCTTTAGTTTTCTTTAAAATCATAAAACAAATTAGGGACTCTTTGCCTTATGGAGGTTTCCTCCGCTTGACCAGCTTTGACCAACGGAGGAGCAAAGTGTGTTTCATTTCCGCTGGTCAGAGCAATTTTCCCATAATTCTTACCTTTCCTCTGTGATCTCGCGATGCTTCCTGTCATTTTAGACGAAACTGACGAATTGCATTCTAACTGAATGAGAACAGTATGTTCGTTTCTTTTAGAACTCAATTCGGCACTTTGTTCGTATCGGAATTTCATTCGAATGAATTAAACTCTGATTCAATTTGTGCCGTGGCTGCATCTTGCAGTCGCTTAGTAGATAACTCCCTAATTCCCACGATATTAGGGAGATATCTTCCAAAAGGCTGAAAGACCTAAATTGGTCTTTCAGCCACATTTACTAATACTAAGTAAAAATTACTTAGTATTAGTAAATGATCTGCCCCTACTCGCTACACCGCGAGTAGGGGCATGTCTAGTAAACCCCTGAGCGGTGGGTGGGGGCCATAATGGACAATCGGGCGGCGGCGACCGCACTACTGTCCTCTCCCCCCCACCCCTGCGGTGGGAGCCATAAATTACAATGGGGGGGACCTACTGTCCCCCCCCCCCCCCGGCCCCCACCCTTGAGCGGTGGGTGGGGGCCATAAAGATAATGGGGGGGGGGCTACTGTCCTCCCCCCACCGGCCCCCACTCTGCGCGGTGGGTGGGGGCCATAAATTACAATTGGGGGGGGGACCTACTGTCCTTCCCCCTGGCCCCCACCCACCGCTCAAGGCCATAAAGATAATGATAATTTATACCAGTCGAAATTAAAATAAAATAAAAAACCAGAGCGCCAAAAAAAAAAACCCAGATGAAAAAGAAAAAAACCAGAGCGCAAAAAATATAATCCATCTTCACCCATGGAGGGCTCCGCGCAGACTGAGCTCTGCAGGGCGGGGTAAGGCTTATAAAGCAGTTAGGCTAAGAACACACTGATTGGTTGGTTTAAGCCAATCAGAGAGCTTTGTGTCATTTTACACAACGTGGGAAAGTTCTTTGGAATTTTCCCACGCTGTGTAAAATGACACAAAGCACTCTGATTTGATGGATTTCAAGCCACCCAATCAGAGTGCTCTGTGTCATTTTAAACAGCGTGGGAAAATTCCAAAGAACTTTCCCACGCTGTGTAAAATGACACAAAGCGTTCTTAGCCCTGCAGAGCTCAGTCTGCACGGAGCCCTCAATGGGTGAAGATGGATTATTATTTTTGCGCTTGGGTTTTTTTATTTTATTTTAAGTTCGACGGGTATGATGGTTTTTTATTTGGCCTTTTTTGGGGCTAAAAAATGAATATATTATTTTATTCCCTTTCACTATTTTTTAGGGTGAGGGGGGTAGGTAGGGGGTAACTTTTTTTGGGGTGGGTGACTAGGGGCTTGGGGATCCCTAGTCACCTTTGATGGGGGGGGATTTGTCTTAGGGCCCCTACCCACCGCCCAGGGATGGGGAGGACAGTAGGTCCCCCCCCTCTCTATCTTTATGGCCCCCACCCACCGCTCAAGGGTGGGGATCGGGGGGGGAGGACAGTAGGTCCCCCCCATTGTAATTTATGGCCCCCACCCACCGTGCAGGGGTGGGGGGGGACAGTAGGTCTCCCCCCCCATTGTAATTTATGGCCCCCACCCACTGCGCAGGGGTGGGGGGACAGTAGGTCTCCCCTCAATGTAATTTATGTCCCTCACCCACCGTGCAGGGGTGGGGCTGGTGGGGGGAGGACAGTGGGTCCCCCCCATTATCTATATGGCCACAGGCTGCTCACTGTTTAGTAGGGGCATTGGGGAGATTTTAATCTCCCTTATGCTATTATGAGTCAGGGAGGACATGAGGGGCTTAGGAAGTGGCGGGGAGCACAGCTCTCTGCCGCTTCTATCTTTACATATTACAAGGAGGGAGCTGCGCACCGGTAGCTCCCTCCTTGTAATAAACTGAACGAACAAACGAACACTGATATTTGGTGTTAGTTTGTTCGTCTGATATTTCTATTCATTCATTCGTCTTTCTGACGAATGAATGAATGGAAATTCCCGTTCGCATGTCCAAGTGTTTCACTGGCCATGTGCGGAATCTCACAGTGCTGTCTAGTGTGGGCAGATGACGTGTCCCACAGGGACTTCCTCTACTCACACAAAGATGGTGGCGCCCTGAATATAGATCAGGGCAGAAAATAAAGAATAACAATAGGTAATATGGGGGGCTTAGGGGCATTTGGAGTGACTAGGGGGTCAGTTAGATGTAGTGGAGTCAGGAGGGGGGGTTAAAAAAAAAATGGGATTCAGCCATGACAGTGCCTCTGAAATAAAGTCAGTAATCCGTAATTAAAAACAAAGAAGTTCAGAGACCTAGTTGGCAGTTGAGTGCACGTCATACTGGTTTTGGCATTGTTCTGGTATTGATAAGTTATCAAACAGCAAATTACTATTAAGTTATCTTTACTTCAATAGTTAACAAGTGACCTTCCACTCGTTATATGCTAGACTCCTATAAGTACACATATATAGTCAGCACCTCTTCTCCTCTCACATGGTGCCATTGGATACAGGTAAAGCATATAGTAACATTTCAATAAGCTCCCCCCACATCCCCTAAAAAAAGCACACAAGACATAAGCAAAAAAAGAAACTCACTATGTGGAGAAAAAGGATTCTGTGTTGCCAAATAATGACTTGAGATTAGATACTGCTTGACAGAGAGGCTAAAACAGTTTTCTTCTTTTGTTCAAAAAAATGATATGAATCTAAATTAATTTAATCTGTATTGATCATTTTCAAAGCTTCTCTAAGGCAGACATACATTTAGAGAGTTGTATAAAAAAGTACCACTTGTAGAAAATAGGTTCAACAATTGCAAGCAATATAATAGTGTCTCTGCCTGTGTGGCAGGTTTTCCACAATCATTTTATTGATTCATATGTTCATAGATCTAAAATAAAATAATAAAGTTCAGTACTGTGTGGCGTGAAAATCTGACACTCCAAATGTTATGTGACAGACAGAAAACACACAAATAACCACAGTCTCAGACACACACACCTATTTAGCTATAGATTGTTCTGCACATGCTACCACACAACTAGCCACTCAATCAAACTTAGCTACATAACTATTCAATCACACACAAACACCGACAAACATACACATTGCCTTGAAATGGATTTATTTTCCTTCTCCTCCCCTGGAAATTCACCGCTCTTGATAATGAACTGGATAGAGTAAATATGGAAGAGACAGCAATTATATTCCCAATTTCTAGTGTTGTGTCAGGATGTCTATATATGAGGCAATAGCAGATTCTGGAATACCCTTGCTTCATTATGCAACACCTTGTCTCACCACAAGGAGGACATCGTGCAGCACACAAAGACTGTCCAATCTCTAAAAGCCTTTTGGGGACTGGTCGGGAGATATGTTCTCAGTGTTGCTATGGTGCCCTGGATTTGTGTTTGCTATCAAGTTAATAAGATCTACACAAAGCAATAGACTATTAAAAATAGGCACATGGATCCATACAGACAAGAAGCATCAAACACGGAGGGGTGTCCTCTCCACATATAAAAATTTACATTCAAAGCACAAAAGCTACACTAGGAACGGATGGTATAATATGTAAGATTCATTTTAAAGCTACGCTCCCTGCATTGAATGCATTTTAAGCTCAAGGACCACAGTCAAGGTCCTAATTTATTCTTATTTGTCTAGCAGACAACAGACTGTAAGCTGGTGACAAATAGCACTGCCTTATTTATATACACCCAGATGTTGCTCTGCTCAGCACACTACTGTGGGAATGCAATGACATCATAATGCCGCTAGAAGCTCACTCATAAATCTTTGCTATGTCCTCAAGAGTCTCAAGGGTTAGTGGGACACATTAATATTACATGCCTCATATACTCCAGAGGCTTCGCAATGCTGATAAATGCATGGAAAAGGTTAAATTAAACACAAAGATCAGAGAAAGCAGCCATCAAACAACCTATAGTCTAGACATACAAGTGATATGCAACACTTGCCCTGTTTATGTACTATACAAGTACATAGCTTGCTAACGAGCTAGCGAGATAGACAACTAGCTTGATAGTCAGACAGACTGATGGATAATCACGTACATACAGCTAGTCCCTTTAAACAAATTATAGTGGAGAGGTTTGCCTTTATTCATTGAAACTTTCCAAGATGTACAGCATCTAAGTAAAGAATAGCAGCATAGGAGGCGAAACAGATTTGGGAGAATAATTTAGATGCTTATTAGGCCATTAGTAAACACAAGCATAACATTAGTTCAGCTAATACAAACAATCCCTTTGCATTCAAGCATACAGTACAGCAAGCCGTGCTGAAGAAGAAGAGAAGAAGGCACAGCATGTACCAGCAGCAGCTCTACACCAACAAACCAGTGTGGACAAAAAAAGAGTTAAAACAAATTTGACTCCACTGACAGATTGTTCAGTATTCTGACCAGTACTTTAGATCTACGAAGAGTGCCCTTGCAACCCAAAAATATCTTGTGGTATGTTATACAGCATAACATTACATCTACATTATAGAATACACATTTCTAGGAAACACACACACTTTTAACTTTAAATTACCCATGAAGGGATTGGTGTAGAGGTATAGACTACAAGTATGGTGGAAGCAAGCACACCAATGTGTTCTCAACTAACTAGTCATTCCTCAGCCGCGGTGTGTCTGAATGTTTGCCAGTTATATCATGTAATCTATACGGCTGCTAGAGATCCAAAAAAACCAAAGTTTTAATTTCAGAATTTACCAGGAAAAGGTTTTCTGGATGACAGGTTTTAAACTAGCTACATGAATTTTGCGGCATTTTGGATGCAAAATGTCAAAGCGAATGAAAATATTCTACAGATTCATTTGTAATCTAGTCTTTTCTCCTGACAGACAGCTTCAGCTCTGAAACATCATCAGGTTTGCACTGATGTAGTCAACAGCAGTAATGGCTAGCCTTTGGCAATGCAGTTGCTTCTTATCGACTTCTGGATTACAGCATTTAATGGTAAAAGTCAAAACAGGATTTCTACGGTACTGGCATTTCTAGATAGGATCCACCCTTACCTCCATACGTTTGACTTGTGTTCTCTCAAACTCCAGACGTGTCTCCAACTCACGGATTTTGGCTTCTTGTCGGCTTACCACAGATTTATCCACCATCGACTGCTCCAAGAACTCCAGTTGACTTTGTAAACCTTGTAACTATACAAGAAAGCAGAAAATACTTGTTACACTTATGAATCATTATAAATAAACATATAAAACAAATGTACTGCTTGCACACATAAAAAACGTGTGTTGCAGTTTTGTCCAAAGAGAGACTCATCAATAGATGCCCTACTGATGCTCTTCTAAGAGGTGAGAAACGTGTAGAAAAGAGGGGGAGAGAGAACATAAAAGTGAAGAAGCGTAAAGGAACAGATGACTTATGAAGGCAAAGTAAACACAAACAAAAGAAATAAAATCTATAACGCATTGACTCTTCCATCTGGTCTAGATTAATTTACAACAGTGGAACAGCCCTCCCCTCCATCCCTCACACAGAATATCGACTGGGAATTACTTAATGTGCTTTATTTACTTAGTTTCACTAAAGCAGTTCAACATAGCTCTTAATTACAATAGATGAATGTATTAGGTGAATGAACTGTAAGCAGGAATTGTAGACGGTTGGAAAGCAGGACATCAGTAGCTTCCTGTATAAGATACTTGTTGTCGGGAATCATTTGTGAACGGAGGATGTCCCCAGTATTGAAGGCATCAAGTACAATCTTAATGAACTTTAAGCTTTTTACTATCGGCACTAACAATGCAGTGATGTTGCGAATACAAACAACTAAATAAGATAATGAAACATTCTTCCATTCACTGAATCTAAAATAAAAGACAGTTATATAAATAAATTATATATGAATTTGGATTTTGTTGTTTGATGTTTCTAGAAATGATATTCACTGGGAGAGACCTAAATATCATTAACATTAAAGGGACACTATAGTATAAGGAATACAAATCTGTATTCCTAACGCTATAGTCTCACTGTCCATAGTTATTTTTAGGCCCCTTCCGTGTGTCAACATTACAAAATAAATGATCCCGTTATGAGTCTGCCTTGGCACTCTCATCTGCTCCTCCTCACATGACATCATGCTGGAGGTATGCCCCCGGGATAATGATCAAATCAAATGCTGCAATGACATCACGGTATGCCAGAGTATGAGAACCAAGAAGTAGCCTTCTAATTATTAAAATAAAAAAATTTGTAGACACTTCGTAGTAGGGATCTATTGCAGGCACTATAACTTCAATAAGATTAAGTTGTTATAGTGAGTACACAGTTTCTTTAAGCATTTTGTATGTGGTCTGGTAATTTCTTACTTGATTTACCAAGTAGATTTGGTACAGTTAAAGACACACTGTTAAATTGATTTCCAATTCAATTGTCTTTTAGGTGGGGCCCAATAAGGTAACTTGGTACTAGGACTCTAGGACACGTTTGTATTACTAACGCTATAATGTTCCTTTCAGCTAAAACTGTTTTGGTGCTTAGATTATCCCTTTAAAGAGCACTTTGGTCGTACTGGTGGCATGCCACTTGGACACCATGTGGAGTAATTCCAAAGCCTAGTTCACAGAACCCTCTGTGTCGGAAATAATAGTGACAAAAAGAAGTGTCAAATCAGAAAGTAAGATATCTTCAAATGTACCTACATTATATATATTTTACATATATCTGGATCAGCGATTTGTGAAATCTATTCCCTATTCCTACAAGGCTCGTACGGATTTGTAAAGCATGTGTTATCATAGATTAAACGATGGCTCATTAATTTGAATCTTTTAGGTCAATGCTTCAATTTGCATTGGAGTAATAGGATTTTAGTTGGCCTCATGTGATCCTTCTCAATCAGCTTCAATGCTTCTTTGAAATGTCAGCTGTAAATGGATGGCGATGGTATGGAGAAACAATTATCAGGTCAGACTGGCAGTAAGGAAAAAGACACAAAATGTACTAACAATGTATTACAAGTAAACATGAACGCTATCCGCCAACTTACTGGGGGAAAGATATCACAGCACCTTTCATTTTTAAAAAGGGGTTTATTATGAGCTGCAGCTCCCAAGATGCGAGTTTTGTCCACCTAGACACAGTAGATGACAGGTGGGTTTTCCTGGTTCTGTGTGATGTACGAATTGAGACCTTGCAAAGTTACATAGTTACATAGCTGAAAAGAGACTTGCCTCCATCAAATTCAGCCTTCCTCACATATGTTTTTGCTGTTGATCCAAAAGAAGGCAAAAAACCTTGTCTGTAGCGCTTCCAATTTTGCAACAAACTAGGAAAAAAATCCTTCTTGACCACAAAATAGCAGTAAGATGTCTCCTTGGATCAATCAGCTATTACCCCACTAATTAGTAAATATTTAGACTAAGTGTACCAGGGCTCTAGAGACCATAGCAAGCTAAACTTTCTATTTTTTTTTTTTTTTTTAAAGGAGCACAGGGTTCTACTGACAAAGAAATGCTAACCTTGGGAAAAAAATTATAGTGGAGAAAATTGAAAATAAGTCTTAAGTAGGTGCTAAAGCCCAGATGTCCTAATCAGGCTTGTTATTACGCAGTTTTCATTGCAGAGGACTAGAAATGATGGGTTTTTGCATTTTCTTTTGGGCAGATCAGGTAATGTGCTGATGACTGGCTTTGGTAATCTGAACAAATTGCTACCTTTTTTGTTTAATCTGCCTAATGGGAGGATGATTTGTAATGCTCTGCGCGTCATTAGCTGTGTGGTTCTCTGGCTGTTCCCACACAGACATACTTAATGTGCTGCTTGCTGGCTGCCTTACTCCATTCAAGCAAACGCTCCCTGAGACGTTTCCCCCCTGGAAACGTCATACAAGTAGCAAACTGATAAATCTATAGTCCCTCTGCATTTCTCAGACTTTCCATACAGCAGCAGTATTTTAATCCTCTTATACAAACGCTTATACAATGAAAAACAGTGTGAAAACACCCAGGAGATCTGAGAATCCTACTGTTGATTAAAGGGGAATGATCCCTCTTCTGGAATTTACACTATTGAATTAAACACTGAAAATAGCGAATTTTATTATGCCACTTGCTAAAGACTTAGCGAGTGACATAATCCAGTTCGGTCCAACAGGAGGAGAAAGTGAAAAACTAGTGCCGATCTAATACAGTAGCCCTTCACACTTGAAACCAAAAATTGGGTCTTTAAACATTTGTACAGCATTTGTTAAACCAATCATTTTTGTTAGGCACTCCCTCACTGATATGGATACCAAATGGCAAAGTCTAAATTGTTGAATTTATTTTGATAAATAAATCATATGAGAATCGAAGATGAAATCACTGAATTAATGTTATACCTGTAAAACTGGTCATAAAGCTCAAGCCAGTTACATAATTATGCTTCCTGATAAGATCCTTATTAAAAGTCAAGAATTGAAAAATAAATAAATAATAAAAAATTTAAAGAACATAAAGCTTTTCTAAACATGAAGCTAGATTAACACCTTAAGGACCAAGCTTCTGGAATAAAAGGGAATCATGACATGTCACACATGTCATGTGTACTTAAGGGGTTAAAAAAATTAAGTCTACGCTGGCTAAGACAGTAGAACAATCACCAGTGGCTCAGTTTGGGCATTCTCAATTAAAGCACTCAGACTGACAAGGAACCTAAAGTTGATATGTGAGTAAATGTTAAAAGCAATGCCTGGATACGATGATCTGTTTTTGAAGGATAAGTGGGTGCAGTTTTCATATCATATCCACTTATTATCCTTCTCTTGCAAAAAAAAAAAATAATAATATATATATTTCCTATATAGTATATACAGGATACAAAAATGAACTAAAAATGCATTTTAGTGGAACTGAAAATGCCTCTAGTTAAAACAAATTATATTTATTGATCCAAGGTCTCAAAATGTTGGATCGATATGGCTTGTTTTAGCTAATGGTGAACATATTCCCCTGACAAGGACGATAAACATCTCCGGCTTGTCTGTCTGGAGTGTCACAGTGATATACAAGTCTATATACACAGGAAGAGTAACAGGAGATTCCCAGTGTGTACACCTTGAACAGCAATGTAGCCTTTCCACACACTGATTCAACATCACCTCTATGAATATCTAGAGCACCTTATCTTCAACCTATCAAACATCGTCCCACCCCCATATGGCGTCCTACTCCGTCACTTCCATGCAAACACAAATAAAGCTAATTCTGGAGGGTTTAATAGGAACTATCCGCCTTCCAGTGAACCTGAATAAACAGCTGGGTTTCATAATATACTATCTCCTAACTTAGATCCTCTGAGAAGGGCCCTCTTCAGTTAATAAATTCCTGATATAAAACCCCAAAGGCATAATTGTAAAGATCTGCAGGATAGGTCGGTTCTATATAAATGTTAATAATAATATTTGTTATTGCTTAGGGTAAACTCACAGAGCAAAGTGGACCTGAATACTAGCGTGTATTCACATTGCAATGTAAGTCACACAAAGGATAGGAAAAGATGAAATATAAAATGCTGTTCAATTCTGTGTCGTTTCTAGAATATTTACTTGTTTGATTGTCATATTGCAAATACTTTGTAATCTGCCTAAATTATTTGCATATTGTAAAAGAACATTTCTAAAAATGAAGTATGTGATGATATAACGCAAACTAGACATATGGTCTAGAATTCAGAAAATGTATCTATAATGTACATAAATTTAGAAACAAGGTGTTCAGTGTAAAACAATACAAATTCAGATAAGGAAAAACAACTGAAAAGTTTTTAAATATTCAGAATTTCAGTATGTAGAGAAAAAGGGATTTGTTAGAAGAAGATAAAGGAGCTGATGTGGCTTTATATAGCAATAAGACAAAGATAATTGAACTTCAAAATAATAATAATTCAATGTGACAATAAGCCACACTCTTGAATGAGTGGTGAGGTGGTTATGGTGGAATTAGGAAAAAAACTATGATACATAAAGTGTGGAACTGTTCCAACATAACAATGTGTGGCTCGGCATCTATACATTCTTTTATATAGACAGCTGCTCCCAATAACCGACAGCTCGTCAGACTTGCAGTAGGTGCTGACATCACCAGTGTGAAAGGTCCAGTGTCAGCATAAAAAATACAGTCCCTTTAATTGGCATTATAGTGTTCTCAGTACTAAAAAACAGATACATCATGGTGACCACTACACTTTTATCTTTAAAGAACACTAAAGAGCTAGGAATAGAAACCTGTATTCCTAGGGCTATAGTGCCCTAGTCCCTAATTATATTTACCATCCACGCTGTACACAATTTTTTTTAGCAGAAATATGAAAAAATTATAATTCCAGCGCAGAGACGGTCGCTGCTGCTGCTGCCCACTCTGCATCCTGAATTGCACTTGTGGAAGCGTTACTTGCTCGCCGATCATCCAATCCAGGGTTCCGTGCTTTCCTACAAGCTGCATTTGGTCACATGACAGAGTTTCACTCTGTTGCATAGGAAACACTTCTAGCGGCTCTCAGTATGACAGGATCTACAAAACTAATGTTTCACAACGCAGAGTTAAAACTACAAAAACATATCAATGACATGGTTAATCTGGGTGCCTTTAGTGATCAAGTAATCCTAAAAAGGACACTCAAGGCACAATATTTAAGTGCATGGTAATAGGCACATGGGAGAAGCATGCAAGGCAATAAATCCGTAAAAGTAGGAGAAAACTCAACTTCTCCAACAGTTACTGCTTAGACAGTCAGTATTGAGTGCACAGTATAACACTAGCTACAGTGCATCCTCAGCAGTTTCCCACTGAAATCAATGACAGTTGCTCTTACAAGTGCTACACATTTCTACTTGGAATTTACAGCCATAAAGTTATGGTGTACATTTGCAATCCTTTCAGTTTTCACATTTTAGGTCACAAATCTGTTTGACTGACTAGTTTCTTAGTTTGAGCAGAGATTGTTTAAGAGCTTCACTCACGTCCTAGATGCTGTACACATCACTAAAACACAGACAATACACGCAGGAGAGATTATTTCCTAAGTAAATTAATTTTTAATAAATTCATTACCGTCAAGAATGGAAGGCTAAATTCGACCTAATGTGTGCCTTAGAGCCCAATGGATGAGTATGCTTTGCTATAATGAAAAATATCAGCTTATTTCCCTATTTGCTTGATACAGAAAAACTCCAAGTGTCATTTACCTTTTCCTGTAATTCCTGTTTCTCTTTGCTGGCTTCTTCCAGTTGAGTTTGCAGGTCATTGATCTGAGCAAGGTCTCGGGAAGACTGAGTGAGAAAGACAAGGTCCGTTAAGCTTTTTGAGAGAGAGAGAGAGATAGAGACAGAGAAAAGAAAAATGTTGCTTTCTGCATAAACTAAGTTAAAGACCATTAACCAGGTTGGTCAGCAATTCTCAAACACCAGGCAATGTGTGTTCAACTGGCTCCCTGGCTGAGCTAACTGGGCTGCAACAGAAATCAATTCTTTGTATTTACATTACAAGCAGTTAATCTATTGATAAAGTTGTGCATTTAATTAAACTGGGATGTTTCTAAGCAGCAGAATGTAAGGCTTGCTGTCCTGTGCTCATGCAGGCAGAGCATTCAGCTCAACACGCAATAATCGGAGCTCCAGGGCATGACCTGCAGCAGACCTCGGGGAATCTACCGTAGCACAAACCAGCTATTATATTCCTATTAACTACAATTACATAAAAATCTCTGCTACGGGAGGCTAAAGACGATAATACACACAACAACTGCCATGGATACTGGTCCTTGAAGTGGTAATCTGCTCGAAAAACATTTAGGTTAACAGAAATTTGTTTCCGTATTTATATCAGAACACACGGCGTTATCAGGAAAAAGTAAATTAGTTATTACAAAAGTAAAACAGAAGAAATGTGGGGGCATTACTGAGGATGGCTTTTGCAAGAATATGTAAAAATAAAAGGACATTGTAAGAACTGTATCTGCTTTGTCTCATTGAAGTGGTTATAGTGTCACCCTTCCATTCAGCAATAAACAGTTTCTAATGTTTTAATGCTTAGCAAGACTCCCCAGTAGCTCATCCCCTATGTGCTGCTTGGGCCAATGAGGAAGCATTATCTGAGCAGTAATGTATGGCTGTGATTGGCTGAGAGTGTTAGTGGACCACTTTCAGCCTATCACACCACTTATTTCTGGTATAATTTGTTTTGGCTAGAAGGAAGTGTGTAAGTTCTGCCTAAGCCATACCTCCACTAGAGGCTATTGGTGACCAGGGACCCTTATTTAGTTTCAAACTGCTCAAAAATAGTTTAACACTGAATGAAGGACAGTGCCATGGGAGGCCATGCACTATGACCAATTCAATCAGATGAACTGGTTATAGTGCCTTGAGTGTCCTTTTAACCCCTTAAGGACACATGACATGTGTGACATGTCATGATTCCCTTTTATTCCAGAAGTTTGGTCCTTAAGAGGTTAAGGTGATCATTTTAAACCATTAAAAAGAAGTATGTCTTTTCCAAAATGTGTGGTCTATTGATTTTCAGATATTTATTCAAATGCAAACTATACATTTTGCCATCCTCTTTCAAACATCTGCCCACAACATATTTCCTATTTCTGCAGTTTTTCTCTTACAGGGAAAGGTAGGGCAGCTTGGCAAAGAAAAAAACTAAAATTATTTTAATTTAGGAGATCAAACATTAAAAAAGTGGACTATCACCATGAAAGCCTGCAGATATTCCATTGGTGAAATGTTTACATGTTTGCACCATTTTTCAGAACACAAGACTGATACATATCCCTCATTATTTGCATTTGTTAACAATTTGGCTAACACAATTGTGAGTGAAATTAATTGAACTATAAAATGTAACATGAAAGTGTGTCATGCATAAGCTGTTACACATGAAAATATGTCGACCAACAGAGTTTTTACTTTGATTCAATTATTGCCGGGTCAGTAACTGCAGTTTTATTTTACACTCCCTGACTGTATGTGGGATGTACTATACACAAAGCGGATTGTGTTCAGTGCACCCATCACACTCCCTTTAATTTTGAGTTCCTGGCTCCTTCCTTTTTCATGCCATCAGCATCCTTCCCTTTCTAACATGTCCCATGGAATGTTACCTGAGCCACCGCTGCCTTGTGTTTCTTCATCATCTCATTCATATCCTCCTGATCCTCCTCCATACGACTTGTTAGCTCGTTCTTCTCTCGCTGCAGACGGCTTACCTGCTCCTCCAGCTGCCATTGTCAAAGAAGAAATGAGCACAGTTCAATATTGCACATGAGCAGACACAGAGTAAAAAATACACTTAGATGACAGATAACTCATTAAAAGTCCTATCGTAGCAATGAAATCTGCTGAAATAACATTAGCATTCACACGTATAGCCGAGCCCTGCCCAAAATATGGATGTATGGCTTTCATTACTCTTGAATGAATAAGAGGGCAAAGGCAACCAATTTAAAAAATGAGAAACCTGTACTGGAGACATTACTCATTTTTTATTGGAGACGCTTTGCATATAATAAGAGAAGAAGACACACTGAGTAACAACATTATGGGGAGATGAAAGGAATTAAGGATTGGACGCTGTGCAGGTACGACATTATAGACTGCTATATGCATAAGAAAATTCAATTTGCCAAACTGGGAAAGTTTTTTTTAGTCATAAATAGTGATAAGGTTATTCATGGAACAGAAATGTGGGGAACAGATAAAGGAATTGCAAAATTTAAGGTAAAAGAGTCAAACTGGAAAAAATAAATAAAAAAATCTCTCAACTTCACAGGTTTCCAGCTGGGCTATTTTGGTTGAGAATCTGCAATTTTATTAAAGGACACGGAGGCTCATATTATGCTTATCTCTTTCTTTATTATACCTCAGCAGCAAAGAGAAGGTATAAACATTCATAGAAAAAAGTTTTAACAGGTTCTCCAAGGGTTAACCCAACATCATACCCTTAACCAATAGGAACAGTCCCTCTATCTATAACTATTCATGTGACCTTTCCTCTTCCTCTTTCTTTGCTGCTGCCTCAGCTAAGTACCATCTAATTTTAGCTCTCCTCAGAGCACCCTTTTGAATTTATATTGTATTTGTTTGTTTCTGTGTCTTTAATATTTTTATGTGATAGGTTTGTGTGGGTTAATTAGCCGGTTCTTGGAGCCGGCGCCTGTCTGCCTTTAGGGCAGATAGACGTTTTCACTGGGGTTCCCTCCCCCCCCCCGCGGCGGTTACCCCCTCCCACACCCTACCGGGTAGTTTATTACCCGTTCTTTGTTGCCCTCTGGGAGCCGGGGCGGCCGTTTCGCGGCGCGAGCGCTCTGAATCCAGAGCCCGCTCGCGCATGCGCTATAACGGCCGCTCGGCACTGCGGCCATTTACAGTAAGCCGGCCGGGTTTTGCCGCGCTTTTCTCTCCGCCCGCCCTGTACCAGAGGGCGGGCGTTCTCTGATTGGCCAGCTGCATTGGCTGGCAGCTTACCAGTGCTCCCTGGCGGCCATTCCAGGGGGAACACTTGGTAAGCTGACAGCCTTTGTTTGTGCCTGCATCCTCCACCTGCACTGTTCTCAGAGCCCACTGCCCACAGTTTGGTTTACTGTTAGCCCCTGCACAGGGTCACTAGGGGCATTTTTTCCTCTCACATATTGGTGCCAGTCTGGTACAAATTTCTTTGTGTCACTTGGTATCCCAGCCAGTTAGGTGTCACTGCTCCCACACCTTTTGCTACAACCTACCTGTCATGCAACACCTTAGGGACCTCGGGGTTGCCACCCCCACTGATAACAGTACAGACACCATTCATCACGTGCCACAGATACCACGTCCATGCTCGCCACTGCGAGAAGACGTGGCATCCATGGATCAGTTAAACTCGGAGGAGTTTCACTCACTCCTGGATGCAACCATGACCAAGTCGGTCACCCAAGCTATAGTCACGGCTATGGGGGCGATGTCTGAGACCCTGACACAATCCATTAGTAATGCCATACTGGCGTCTAACAGCCATACCAGCGGCCCCCGCCCCATGGCCCAGCCTGACAAACCTGTGCCCCCAGCGGCCGTAAGGCTACGCAGAAGACCCACCATATGGGCAAACACACCTCCAAAAACAGCACGACGGACAGGATACGCCCTGTCACTACTGAGGACGTGGGGCCCCCACGCAAAAGAGCCACCCACCGGGCAAAAGCGGTGAGGACATGGAGATGGGCAAAAGCCCAGACAGAGACATCCGACTCTGGTTCGGACATAGAGGAGGTAATGAGTGAGTCCGAGGAACTCGGCTCGTTGGAATCAGGGAACTCTTCCCCTGAGCGCAGCCTGGCAGTCATACCAGCTAAGGGAAAAGCGCCCGCGGATGATTCCACCATCCTAGACCCCCAGGGCGAACCCCTATTCAACCCTGACGACCTGCAGCACCCCAGGTCCACAGACTGGTTCCCAGCTGACCATGTGGCCCAATATATTGCGGCCAGAATAAGGAAGCCCCTGGATAAAACAACCAGGAATAAGTTAAGGGCAGAGTGCCCACGCCCAATGGTCCCTGATATGGCGTGCGCCACGCCGGAGGTGGACCCCAAGATTGCCCAGTTCCTGGGTAAGGCTGGCTGGAAAGCCAAAAAAGGGCTAGACTACTCCCTGCGCCACTGCCAGGATAAGGTGCTCGACTCCTTGGGCCCTAGCGCAAAGATCTTCGACTTGGTCGAAGAGACAATCTCAGGTGGCGCACCACTAGACCCCTTAGTGATCCGAGAGTGGGCACAACGCTCTATCTGCCTCATCGGCAACTCAAATGCCGCACTTAGTACTGAGAGGCGGAAGGCAATTCTCATGAAAATAGACCCCAAACTGGTCAACATGGCCATAACCGAGCCTGGACCCCAGGCAAAAGGCCTCCTTTTCGGAGATAATTTTGTAAAGGAGCTGGGCACCTACGTGAGCACATTTACAGCCCTGGATAAGGCACAAACAAACCTAAAACGGGTGTTCTCCCCGAAGGTTTTTGGAGGGGCTGGCAGGTACAGGGGCCGCCTGTCCAGCCGCCCACCACGGAGCTCCCACCGGGGCTACCGGGGCCCCACGACACCAAGAGTCCCACAGGCGGAGACCAGAACCCCCGCACCTTTCTTCCCGGTCAGGGGCAGATCATGGCAGCCCAGAGGTCACAGGGGTGCCACATACGGCCGACGACCTTATGGTAAGTGCTTTTCCTTTTCCCCTCTCTCATACCTCGCACGTAGGGGGCAGACTTTCCAAATTTATCGGGGCATGGCACAGACTCACGTCCGATGCCTGGATTCTCGACACAGTAGCGGGGTACCATATAGAATTCGTCACACACCCAATCCAATCCACAATGCCACGGCGGATGGTGTTCGCCCCTCAGGACAGGGAACTGGTGTCGAAAGAAATCATAGCTCTGGCGGAGAAGGGTGCGATCTATCAGGTCGCGCCCCACTCCCCAGGGTTCGTAAGCAATCTGTTCCTGGTCCCCAAGAAAGGCGGTGGGGTAAGACCGGTGATCAATCTTCGCCCACTCAATACATTTGTACGATACCACCACTTCAAAATGGAAGGGATTCATTGCCTGCGAGATCTTCTCAGGCTGGGGGATTGGATGGTAAAATTAGACCTCCAAGATGCATATCTCACCATCCCCATTGCAAAGGAGTGTCAGCATCTCCTACAATTCAGTTGGGACTCCCAGACCTGGAGGTTTCAGTGCCTTCCGTTTGGCCTATCGTCAGCACCATGGTGCTTTACAAAACTGCTGAAGCCAGTGGTTGCGCTTCTGCGCAGCAGGGGCGTCCGCATGATCATATATCTGGACGATATGCTGATCATGGCCCAAGACACCCTACTGCTACTACAACATTTAGATTGGACAGTAACTTTACTACAGAACCTGGGATTCCTAATCAATTGGGAGAAGTCGGTACTAACCCCCTCCCAGTCCTTAGAATTCCTAGGGTTCGAAATAGGGTCGGTCTTAGGGACCCTAAGCCTGCCACCCACAAAGATGAAAATCATCAAGAAGGAGATCCGCAGAACATTGGCTCGACCAACACTTACGGTCAGACAACTAGCCAGGATAATTGGACTCCTCTCCGCTTCCATACAAGCGATCTTCCCAGGGCCTTTACACTACAGGGCCCTACAGCGACTAAAAGCCGCACAACTGCGCTCAGGACACTCCTACTCAGACTCTGTGCCACTCGATCACACAGCCAAGGAGGAGCTCAGGTGGTGGCTGCAGCACATGGAAGCGTGGAACGGCAGAGCAATCTTCGGCAACAACCCAGATTGCGTAATAGAATCAGATGCCAGCACACGGGCCTGGGAGCGCGCTGTGGACATACCTCCACGGGCGGAAAATGGTCCCAAGCAGAAAGGACACTACATATCAACTGCCTGGAATTAATGGCGGGTTCGTTTGCACTGAAGAGCCTCCTAGGTCCCGCAACACATTGCTCCATCATCCTGAGAATGGACAACGTCTCAGCCGTCCAATACATCAACCGCCTCGGCGGCACCAAGTCCAAAATTTTAGCAGATTTAGCCACAGAATTTTGGCAGTTTTGCTTAGAACGCAGCATCACAGTACGAGCCGAATACATCCCGGGACTTTCGAACACCGTAGCAGATTGGAACTCCAGACATCTGCGGGATACCAGCGATTGGTGCCTGAACCGAGAGACGTTCCTACGATTACACACTCTATGGGGTCCGATATATATAGACCTGTTTGCGTCTCGGTTGAATACACAACTCCCGGAATTCTTCAGCTGGAGACCGGACCCAGACGCGTTAGCTACGGACGCATTCCTACAACCATGGCCGAACAAACGATTATACGCGTTCCCACCGTTCGCCCTACTGGCACGAACGCTAGTGCACCTCGACCGCACACGGACGTCCCTAGTCCTCATAGCTCCATTCTGGACTGCACAGCCTTGGTTCCCTTTACTCATGGAGATGTCCATAGATCTCCCCAGACTGCTGCCCGAGGATCCACATCTCCTCTCAGACCCAGATGGGAACCCACACCCTCTGATGGCGCAAGGACAACTCAGGTTGTTAGCGTGGCTCCTTTCCGGGGTCCCTGGGTCGTGCCAAACGTTCCGCAAACAACTCTCGAACTCCTGGCGGGAGCTTGGGCTCCGGGAACACGACGATCCTACTCTAAAGCTTGGAACATCTGGAGTGGTTGGTGCATGGAACAACACGTGGATCCCGTATGTGCCACTGTAAACCACCTGTTGTGTTTCCTTACACACCTATACGACCAAGGATTGGCATATCGGACCATCAATGTATACAGGTCAGCGATCTCGGCGGGACACACTGGTATAGAAGGATTTCCAGCAGGCAAGCATCTGTTGGTATGCAAGCTCTTACGCGGTATTCGATTGACAAGACCACCGCGACCCCGATATAGTACGGTATGGGACGTGAATGTGGTCTTAAATCTTTTGGAACTATGGCCACAGAACTCTGACCTCACGTTGAAACAACTTTCAGCGAAATTGGCCATGCTCTTATGCCTAATATCCTGCAAAAGAGTCTCGGATGTCCGGGCATTGGACGTCGACGCACGCACGTTCACTCCAACGGGAGTAACTTTCAACATTTCCAGACGTACAAAATCAGTGACAACATCAGTGTCATATCCAGCATTCCCGCACAACAAAAATCTGTGCCCAGTTGCCTGCCTCAAGGAATACGAAACACGGACACAGGCATTTCGAAACTCGGGACAACATGAACTATTTCTGGCCGTCAATTCACCACACCAGCCAGTATCTTCCATAACGATAGCCCGATGGGTGAAGTGGATAATGGCCTCTGCAAACATAGATACTTCGGTATATGGGGCACACTCCACTCGAGGAGCTATGGCATCTAAAGTATTCAACTTGGGATGCAGACTGGAAGATTTGTTACGGACGGCAGATTGGTCCCATGAATCCACCTTTAAGGAATATTATTTTCACCCTACAGACCACGTAGCATCAAGAGTCATTGCACAGCTTTGAACTAGCATAATATGAGCCTCCGTGTCCTTTAATAAAATTTCCAGATTTTACTAATTACATGACGTAAAGTCATGATTTTATAAAGGACACGGAGGCGAATATTGGCCCACCCGGTAAGTATATCAGGCATATATCAGCGAAAGTAGAGTGACATGCCCACCCAATAAACAATAAAATAAGGGTCATTGTGGTGTCTTATTTCGTCTCGATTTAATTCGTTTTTTTATTTAAGACAACTGTACTAGTGAGTCTGTAGTACATCAGACTTATGCTAAGATTTAGTCACTAACGTTGTGGCAAACAGTTCCTCAGACCACATTTTACCATATTTTTCTCTATCCCATTACAGCTTAATTCGCAATACGCGACACCTTGGATGACCAGTTGTCACCGCAGTTTACGCGGACAAGTTCTTACAAGTTCGGGATATGGGAAAGTTCGACACAACGGATGAAGTGTTCCAGTGTCTTCTCAAGTTATAATGATACAGCTTCGGCATGACCAAAGAAAGAGGAAGAGGAAAGGTCACATGAATAGTTATAGATAGAGGGACTGTTCCTATTGGTTAAGGGTATGATGTTGGGTTAACCCTTGGAGAACCTGTTAAAACTTTTTTCTATGAATGTTTATACCTTCTCTTTGCTGCTGAGGTATAATAAAGAAAGAGATAAGCATAATATTCGCCTCCGTGTCCTTTATAAAATCATGACTTTACGTCATGTAATTAGTAAAATCTGGAAATTCTCTTGTCATCTCTGCGGAATTCTATGTTTAGTCATAAACAGAGGTGTTTTATATATGTAGTAATTGTGTGTTTTATCATACGATAAAAATAAAAAGCTACATGCTATCTTGGCTACATTGGCATATATGTTAATATTTCCACTGCAAACATAAATAATTAAACAAAATAAAAAGCTACTACAAAAAATAATCTAGAAATGAATACAAATATTAACAACACCATCACTTGCTCTATTGCTGGAGTGATTTATTTATGATAGTTCTAATATGGGATATAGAATTCACCTAAATTACATTAGGGGTAAGATAGTCAGAAATTAAAGTGATATCACTGTTTAAGTAGGGACTTTTATTGAACTACTATATTTTAAAACATTAGAACTATTGATCTATTTAAAGGGATACTATAGTCACCAAAACAACTTTAGATTGATGAAGTAGTTTTATTATATAGATAATGAAATCTCGCAGTCTCACTGCTCAATGATGTGCCATTTTGGAGTTAAATTTCTTTGTTTATGCAGCCTTAGGTACATCTCCCTGCATGTGACATACACAGCCTTCCTAAACACTTCCTGTAAAGAGTCATCTAATGTTTACACTTCCTTTACTGCAAATTCTGTTTATTTTAGGATTTCTCATATCCTGCTCTGTTAATAGCTTGCTAGACCTTGCAGGATCCACTTGTATGTAATTAAAGTTCAGTTTATAGAGCAGGAGATAACTTGTAAAGTAAATTACATCTTGAAAATTAAATCATTTTGTTTTCATGCAGGCTGTGTCAATCACAGCCATGGAATGTGTGTTGCTAGGGCGGCATACAGAAAAAAAATGATTTAATTCCTAAATGGCAGATAATTGAGCAGTGAAACTCTACAGGCATGATCTATACACCAAAACTCTTCATTACGCTAGAATTGTTTTGGTCACTATAATGTCCCTGTAAATATCAATTATCAGATGTAGTGAACAATTATATGAACACTCCACACACAAAAAGCACATTAGTGTCTGGGGCCTATCATTGTCATGCTAGTTTATAAAAGTGCCAATTTCAATAGAAATCATAACTTTTATAATTGGGGACAGAAACAAGCTATGTTTCTGTGTATGTTTTACTAAGAATATTTTTAAACGCTGGGCAGCAAATCAAATGATGATTCTACCAGACTTTAAAAGAGAAGGCAATTATCCTTTTAACACCAAAATTAGGGAAAACCCTGCTTACTAGAACATGCCATTTGTCCTGAATGTGTTTAGTAGCTGTCCTCATTGATTATAGCCTTATGTATGTTAGAGAGCTATTTCAAGTACACATAAGGCTCATAGTAAAATCCATTACGTATTGATGGACATATTTCTTTCAGCTGCATTGACCATACATGTCATGAAGATGAACTTTATTCATTTGGCCATAAAGGGCTAGTGATTTGCAGCAGTAGTTCCACAGATATTGAAAATTTACACTTACAGGGTCACGGCTGCGGACTTTTACAAGCTATCTTCATTTTCCAGATTTCAGTTTTAATTTTATTTTCCACAAACTTTAATCTTAAATTAAATTACAAAAGTGTACAGAGTCTGACAAAAAGCGAATGAATTCCAGAAATACATAAATGAAGAACTGTGTGCAATGCACCCAAAAGAGATTACATTTTAAAAAAAATTTTTTAAAGAAATAAAGCTTACTTTTCCGCATTTCATAATATTATTATGTTTAATAATAGTCTATGGATAAAGGTCAGCTGCACTACAGATAATTCAGCACATGGTGATAACCATATATCTAACATAAGATTGTCTTCAATTCCATTTCGACAAATAATTTTTGTAAGTCTGCATGGACCTCTCTCTTTAGAGGCAAAAATATAGGAACATATAAAAATAATGCATATAAAAAATGGCAAATTATAAATAAACTTACATTCAAAGTTCTCTGCAGATGCACTGTTTAGAAGGTCTGCCTTCCGCTACAGACAGACCCCATTGTAAACCGGTCGAGATTCTGGTCTATGGGGATCTGTTATTGTATCCCCTGGCAGCAGTTCCACTCATCACAGAATTTTTTTTTTTTTTTAAAGCTATGTATTGTAAGTTAGTGAATGCATCAAATGTTTTTCTGCTCCTAGTGTCACTTGCACTCCCAAATTAACATAGAACTAGAAAAGCTTTATTTTCTGGGTGAACACCAGTTCAATAGTGAGACAGGACAAAAGGGATCACTGGTAAAAAGTCAGACAATAAAAGTAAACAAGCCAGGTAGCAGGAATAAATTCGAAACAAAAGTACAACTAAAATTCAGCCAAGAAAATGAACTAAAATATGTTGAGCATAATTATTTTAAGAGTAAAAGAGAGTACAATTTAATATTGCCTTTGTGATGCTTTTTCCCCTTTAAGAAACTGTTTAATCTTGAGTGAACTTCATTACAATTCATCCATAAAGTGATAAAGAAAAAAATTTAAGGACGGAACTCTTTCACACTGCTATCTTATACCGCTGGCAGCTTGCTTGGCACAATGTTTCATGCATAAATATATCCTGGGCAAACTGTATTTGCCAGCTGCCTCTTGGAATCTCAACAGCTATGAAGTCCCAAAGGCAAGAGCAAGGTGGACCTGTGCCCAATGTAACAGCCAAGACAGATTAACCCCTTACAAACCTCAATCTTTCCCTCTTGAGTATTCAATAATCAAAACAAAATCTTTACTGATCTTTATGGATTGGAAACACAAAGTCACAGGAACATATCTAAGCAAATAAATATTTCTGACCATGTGAGTGGACTACCAGGGCTAGCATACACCATGTCACTGTCCTCAAATATACAGGTCACATAAAATCCAAGGGGTACATTGGGCTTAGCAGGCAATATGTCACTTCCTGCTAAAAGAATGCAGTTTGTGTACTGCGTTCTAATAAATAATTTAAAGAACTGTCAAACAGATGAAAAGTCTGAAGTTGAAATTGCTCTCAAGGGCTTCTAACAATATACTATTTAAAGCAGTAACATATTAAAAGGTTGGACAAAAACTAATTCCCAAAATTAAGCGACGAGACAAAATTTAAGAGAGCTAGGGAGACTAATAATCAAATGCAATATAACCTAGGTATCAGGAGTCCTAAGACATGCTTTCACATTCTCGAATGGTCATAAGCACGCCTGTGCACATATTTAAATAACAAAAAAAAAGCTAACATTTACTTTGATGGCAAGTGAAAGATGTATCATGATGATGGTCTTAGATTTTTAAGCTGAATAATTACTGGTTAACAAAAGACCTAGTGTTCTAGATCACGATAGCATCCATTTGAGTATTTACAAGCATCCGATGCCTGCAGGATATAATCTTGAAGTGATTATACTTTGATATGGCAGAACACACATACATAATCAAATAACAAGGGAACTAAATGTAATCAAAACAGTATACTACCATGGTGGCCAAAGTGATATGGGATGCATTTATATTTATTGGTTTCTTGATCATTTCTCTTTATAAAGAAGATTAAAGTGTAAGACAGAATTGATAACATCAAAAGCGAACAAGGCTTGATGAGATATCATCTGCCTGGGAGCCGAGGCTGAATAAGTACATAAAGTGACACTATCGTCATCCAGACCACATCATCTCAATGACGTAGTCTGGATGCAGTGTACCAGTACAACTTAGAGAAACCACTAGAGGTGCTTCCTGGTTGCCAACGGTTTTTTGGTTACCTAAAAGACGGTTGACATTGGCACGCTCTGCATGTGTCACATATTCATCCGCACATAAAAGTGTGGTTAATGGCATTTACCGTCCTGACAGGAAAAGTTGTGCCGAGCAACATTACCGTCCTGGCAGGAAATGTTGTGCTGAGCAGCAATCAAGGAAATGGAAACCTGATAATTGCTTTTGGGGTCAAAGGCAGGTTATGGCCAATCGGATCCACAGGAGGGGTATTTAAACCCAATTTTCCTTTTGCTCATTGCCCTATCGTGGTTTCATCCTGATGGTAATCTGAGAGTGTGTTCCTGATCTTGATTTTCTGGTATTTGACTTTGACTTCCCTGAATTCTCATATCCTTGACTTTTGGCTTTCCCTCATCGTTGTGTCTGATTCTGTGTCCCTGACCTCGGCTAGTATTTTGACTATTCTTGGAGACGTTAAGTCCAGCCATTCTAAGGTCCGGTTATACGTTATCCTTAGTCCTAGGTGCGACACAGTTCTGCATGCTGGATCAACTTGTAATCCTGACAGCACGAGGACATCCAGCATCAGTGAAATCCCCATAGGAAAGCATTGATTGATTCACCGGAGAAGACGGAGCGCCAACCCAGTGCCAAGGAACATCGACGCTGGAATCGGGTAAGTGACTAATAGGTTTTTTTTTTTAAAAGGTGGAATTGGGGGGGTGTAGGGTGGTGAGTAGGGAGGTGGGGGGAACCAGAGGGATCTATAGGTTTAGGAGTACAGATTTGTATTCCTAACACTGTAGAATCCCTTTAACTCAAGCAGTCAGATCTTTTCCTTACCTTAAATTTAAATCCAGACTAACCGGCAGGTCAGAGGCCAAGAAAACTCTACTGGCCTGCAACAAACCCAGTATGGACATCCTAATAATAATAATTGCAACTTTTAATTGAGGCCATTTCATGTTCTGCTTTAAGAGCAATGCAATCAATGTATACCAAATTACAATGCAAAATAAAGTCAGACAGAGTGATCTGGAAAGGGGTAAGGGATGGTGCCTTCAATACAGAGAATAATGCCTACTTCAAAAAGTTAATGAATCAATTAGCACATAATTTGCAAGTAGAATGACTTGCCAGGCTCGGCCATGTGGTCATCCATCTTATTACTGCTGGGGATAAAGCTGGACAGATATAAGGGGAAATTTATTGAGGCCAATTTAAAAGAAAATTTAATTCCAAGGCTGCTTGCTTCTGCATCACCTTCAGTTTTTACATCCCTATAATGAAGACATTTTGTGAAATCGGTCCAATAGTAAAAAGGTTAAGAGAGCCTGGTCACTGGCTTGAAGGTCACGCTGCTTATCCGACAAATAAGAAAACATGAAGAACAGCAACATTGCAGTGGATTTACTGTTTGGGGAGTTTGGTCGCTAATTATGGTCTTGGAATATTTAAAGTAAAAAAAAAAAAAAAACACAGGCAAATACAAAATTAGTGAGTAGTGTGTCAAAATATTATCTTGGGGTCATTCAAAAATTACTTGACAGGCAAAATTCAAACAATAACCAAACATACTATGAACTTTCTAAAGCAAAAAAAGGAGAGGTTACAGTGTTGGACTAGCCAACACTGATGCCTCACAGGAGGTTACGGAGGTACCAAGGGGCATAAACCCTGGGTATATTTGAAAGAAAAAGAAAATGAAGTGGGGTAGGAAGTCCACTCACTTAAAGTAGGTGGAACCCACTCCACCCGAACGTACCTCCTAGAGTTACAAAATCGTTATAGTGGTATGAACCTTTATTAGTAGACTAAGCCGAATGTATAAATAATAAATACAAAGAAAGTGTGCAGACCCAACAATTGTGAAAACGATATATAAAAAAAGTGAAATGTGTCCTAAATACCAGATTTGTGTACTAGAGGAACATATATAGCCACAGTAATTCTTTTTTAATGGATAAGTATGTATGTAAGCTAGTTATCCCTAAAGTACAGGTATACTGGTTGTTCAGATCCAAGGCCGACGAGGGAAACAGGGTTGGTAGTTACATCACACTTTGTATTAAATGAACCAGACTACCACAGTGATAGGGAGAAACAGAAGCGAGCATAGAGACAATGATACTTGGCTAGTATGGGATAAGAAAATCCTTATACTTAAGCCTATAGGAAGTATTCTAGTCAATATAGGAGGTAATTCCTTAGTGATACTGCTTAGTCCCAAAGGATGGTAACTAGCAGACAAACCCAAGCCTAAGGATGTGGCTAAGAATGTAACCTTTGTAACGTTTGTATGAGGATTGTAAGCTGACAGTCCTGTAGAGGGAACTATCAGTAAGCTACCCTGGTACACTTGATTATGCAGTTAATTTTCTAGACAGCATTTATTACGGCTACCCTGTACTAAGTTACTTTTAGCTATATTAGTATTCAGTCATATCCAGCTCAGTGGTTATCAGCTTACCAACCCTGTTTCCCTCGCTCGCTGTCCTTCGATCTGAACAACCAGTATACCTGTACTTTAGGGATAACTACATACTTACTTATCCTTTCAAAGATAATTGCTGTGGCTATACATGTTCCTCTAGTACACAAATCTGGTATTCAGGACAAATTTCCCTAGATTTTTAAAGGTGTGTCACTACTTTTTATATATCTTTTTCGTGGAGTCTGGACACTTTTTTTGTATTTATTATTTATACATTCGGCTTAGTCTACTAATAAAGGTTCATACCACTATAATGATTTTTTTTTTAACTCTAGGAGGTACCTTCGGGTGGAGTGGGTTCCACCTACTTTAAGTGAGTGGACTTCCCACTCCACTTCATTTTCTTTCTGCTATCAACTTTCATTAGTAGGTATCACTGAACTGTGTGATAATTGTGTTCTTTTTAAAGTGAGACTCCAGATTGGACAATGAACATAATCCTAATGTGACCACTGCCTGATGCCTGCAGTAATAGTGGTCACCCTACAATGGGTATCTTCCCTTGTGACATGCCTGCACGGCTTCCATCATCTGTTCTACTTTGGAAACATTCTCCACTACAGACATGCCTACCAGCAACTCCTATATGAAATCCAAAATCCAAGTATTGGCAAACACAGCGTAGAGACAACATAACTACTACACTGGTAAGCAGTGTTTATGGTGATGAGATTGCTCCTTTAACTCGCTCCCCCTGACAACTCCTGCTGAAACTGTCAGAACCAGCTCTACCGCTGATGGCAAGAAACAATTTAATGTGGAAGAATAAGGCTGTGAAATTAGTGATAAGAAGGTTATTTGATGGTTTTTAGTAGCATTACAGATAGAGTAACTTTCCAACACATCCATAACATCTTAACCTGCAAAAAGCACTAATCAGGGTTATTAAGTATAATTATCTGTAAAATGTTACAATGGGAGAAGTGACAGTTCTTGCACAAATCTGTAAGAATACATTACATTTTAGTTCTTGATTCATGCTCCCTATTTACAGGCATTCAGCGTTTATCTACTAGCATACTAGAGTTCATTCACTGTGGCAGCTCGTGTAAGTGATGTGCTAGCATTGGGTGCCCAAGGGACTTGTTGATGCTCTGCCTGTGCTGCAGTATTCTATATGTGTTTCAGCCGATTTATAAGGATTCTACCTGTTTATCCAAGACACAGCACGTGAATCTCTGGGGCCTGCGTGCTTTTCTCCTGTTATCATATAAAGTCTCTGCAGCTTTGTTCTATAAGTGCGAACCTATTTAAAAAGGCCTGGGAGAAAGCGATGGAATGTGCAAAAGAAGAAACTGTTTCTTACCGCTGTCTTTGCTTTGGAGACATCATCAATCTGAAGATGAAGATCCTCTATTTCCACTTCCATGGATTTCCTAGCCTTCACTGCAGCGGCGCTGGTAAATTCAGACTCTTCCAGCTGTAAAAGCAAGCGGACAAGTCAGGGCTGTCCAACCTGTGGCCCACCGGGTGTTGCTGAACTACAACTCCCATGATTCCCTGGCTATTCATTAAAATACTTATGGGAGTTGTAGTTCAGCAATATCTGGGGCCACAAGAGAAGAGAGTCTAGCCAAAACAGACCAATGAAGGCTTTTCATGAATTGTCTATTTGCAGTCACAATGAATAACAGGTAAAAACCATCAGCAATGTCATTTATATTTATAGTATATTTATATGCAATTTACATTGTGTACACACACACTATGGCCACCAGAGTGCACCGTGCAGTGTTGCCAGTTTATTATGGTAAATAATAGTATGGAATTCAAAAACATGATATGATCTGTGAAAAAAAATGGGCAAATCATTACATATATTTATATATTATTAGAAATGTAGACATATTTCACAGTACTTTACAATTATAGAACGGGGATAACAGAGAGGTGGAGAATGCCCTGTACAAATAATTTTACAATCTATAAGGATTTGAGGTAGGCAATGCATATCGTTAGGTGCCTTGCCCAAGGACACTTACTGGCAAGGTGTTCTGACCAGGAATAAAACCTTAGTTTCATAGTAATTAGGCTGTGGCACTACCACTTCTCTAACTAGGTGATAGATATAGAAATTTAAATATTTATAAAATGAAAATATAGTAATAAAAATCTTAACCCATAATAAACAGCTCACTGATGTATTATTTATATATGTTTGGGTGGTGGATGTGCTATTCATTCACAGTCTCACTAAAGAGATGAACAAGACAGTGAAGCTTAGACACATACTGCAATCTGTTTTACATTTTGAGACTGTTGTTTTATATGCTTTACCAATAGGAGTCAGTGTGTGAAAGCAGGGATGACTACAACTCCTGGTCCATTAGTGGGTCCCTTAGGACTAGTTTTTGAATCGATATTACATGTAAAATGATGTCTCCTAAACTACTGTCCGCAAGTGCTATTTTTGCACTGTGTGTGGCTAGGGTTCTACAAACAATAACTAGTCACACATCACACAGGATCAAAAGTTTGAGGAAGTTGAAGCAACACAATTGGACTTTATTTTACAAAACATAGCTTTAAAATTCAGCAAATACCTGGCTTCTGAGCTGCGCAATTTCACGCTTGCTGGGAGCGTTGTTCTTTAAGTGATCCAACATGATTTGTGCATCTGCAAGTAGAGCTTTTGTCCTCTTCAGATCTTTTCTCAAGCGTTTCTCCGTTTCAAAGTCACGCTGGCTAACCTAATAGCATGGGACCATAAATGATCAATGTTTGAAGATCCAACAGTGTGTTGTGCAGTAGACAGGTATGCACCTATACATATGCACATATTATTTATAGCAATTTTGCTTTGTTACCTGATCACTCATACTACTTAATCGACTTTCAAGGTCTCTCTTCTCTCTCAGGACCTTCTGCTTATCCTCGTATTCTTCTTCTAACTGCACTTCCATCTGTTTCAGCTGCATCCCACATAAGAGGGGTGAGAAGAAGAGAGAAGAAGCAGATTACATTTTTAGAAACACTAAAAGGAAAAATTAGCCTTGACTGACAAAAATGTGTACAAAAAAAAAAATAACTTGTCACTTCTTTTTGTAATAATTCTTTATTTAGATTTATATAATAAGTCAAGCAAATACAAGTCGTTAAGACAGAAGAAAAAAACAAAAACACAAAACTCGAGAAGCACAACGTAAAATGCTCAGTGGACCTCGCAGGATCCGCTTGAAAAAGTATAACCGGAGGTTGAACCTTGGAATGGGCTTAGCTCAGTAATGGTGTCAAAGGTAAGGGGAGTTGGAGTGTAACCTTGAGAATTAAGGGCTCCAAGATAAGGGTGAGTATAGCTTGGCACGTTAAGATATAAGGTTTGCATTTTCTATACACAAGTTTTGTAGCAAACAAGGCTGCTAGGATCCATCCCAATTTACCAAACACTGAAGTGGAGACAATCTGGAACCATAAGAAGTGGCTAAGAATTTAGAGGGAAATTTATCAAAGTGTTTTGTTCTAAAAATTTTCAAGGAGGAGTCACCAATTAAATGCACCTGTTGGTTCCACTGGTTTTCATGGTGATTGCCACTACTGTAGAGCACATTTTAGAACAGATTACTTTGATACATTTCTTAAATTGAAAACCATTACTATAGGTTACTATATAAAACTCTACCTTTTCTATTTATTTGACAAACAGAAGTACATTAAGGAATATACACCATGGGAAAACATAAAATTGAAAAAAAAAAAAAAAAAAAATACTGTTTCCACTGGTCGGTTCACAAAATTGTAATTGTAATAAAACAAAAAAAAAAAAACACCAAACAACAAAAACACACACTCGCGCGTAAATATAAGATATTAAGTTCCTTAAAATAGGTTAATACCTTTTTCTGGCAGGATTGTCGGATGTCTTCTACTTCTTCATCTTTGTTCTCAAGTTCCTTGGTGTGGGATTGTCTGAGCCTCTCTGTCTCCATTTCCAAACGCAACTTAGACTGACCAGACAGGAAGAACATTAATATAACACACAACATTCACTATTTTCCTGTATTACACTGTTTATTATGGTCAGGGCCCCATTAGTAACCCAGTCTGGACTATTACAGAGCCAATTGCTACATTATTCCTGAAGATTCCCCTTGTTTATTCAAACAAATGTGAGGCTTTCTATGTTCTATACGTATTAAATTAATTTGAGTACAGAATAATATTTCACATATTCAAAGAAATAGTATCAGACTCGTTTAAAATATGGCATAAGCTAAATTAAATGGTTATTTGAAGTACATGATATGGTCTCTTCACAGTAATTGGTATTTGACATTTAACTCTAGATGGGATCAAGCAACCCATTGAAAACCACTCACATCATTTAAAGTACTGTCAACTTAATGTATACAATGTGAAAGTGTTGCATAGATTAAACAAAAACAGTACTTGATGTGCTGGCAATTTTGTTTGAGGAAAATGCATGTAATCATATGTAAATTACTCAGAGATAGTTCGCCATTTGCATACTGGGCATCACATTAAAAATATGGGGACGCCAATAAGCTTAAAACAAATTGTAAAATTGAGGCTAAAAACACCAAGCTATAGAGGAGTTAAAAACTTTTCAAATCACTTTTTGATTACATTTTGCAATTACGCTTCTAATTCTCTATAATTCAGTGTTTAGTGAATACAACCTTCAGTCTTTGTCTTAGCATTTTCACTAAACAGAGTATGTCTCTCTTATAATTTAGTAATGCACAATTTTTAGGAGTCAACATAATTTTAGTATAAAGGATAGCGGTGCATTTATACAACTCAAAATACTCTTAAAATGAGGCTCCAGGACGCTCATACTTAGCGTGAATAGTTACCAGTCACCTGGTGTTAACATAATGGATAAGTGTGTTTCCTATGGCCCACATTCAATCTGTAAACAATGTTTAGGTGACATATTCCATATAATTATTTTCCCGGAACATCATGTTCTCTAGGCTTGTATCTAACCTAGTGCTCACTATAATCATCCTTTCTGCTGGCACAGGTAAGCCTTCCTAGGACATGAACATTAAGACATATTGAACACATTCTTTTTATACATGACACAAAAACCAGCAGACATGGATTATTGCTTAAATGTGTCCTCTAAGACAATTTACACGAAAATAAATAGTATGTGCGCATAATTATTCTCTTCCTGGGATAAGAGTCACAATTTCATTGTTTATTTTGAAAATTATAATTCTGGCTAATTTTCTGTAAAGTATAGAGAGATGTATTCTACAACAGTGATCCTGAGCAAAGATATTCATCACTCCTGACCTGTGCCATGTTTTTTCCTTGAAAATAGCACTCTAATCATCACAGCCTATTGTTGTGGTTCTGATGCTAGCAGGTTACATGTGCAGTTCTCAAGAGGTGTCAAACCTTTTGAGTTTTGACACAAACCAAGACTGACCTGCTACTGTTGAATTATTTGTAATGTCACTGTTCCCTATAATTGGACTGCATTGATTGATGGCGTGTGTTAGCTGATGGGAGCAGTCTAACAATATTTATATATGGAGATATTGGTATTGCTAATGTGGAAGTGGAATCTCAGCAGAAGAAAAAATGATTGGGGGGCCAGGTCACATGCATCTGGGGGACCCTCAGTGTGACACATTGCTTGAAAAGGTTTTGACTCAGAATCAAGTGGCAGTATCAGTAGCCTGCTACCACTATAACAACTTCAACGGGCTGTACTGGTTGCGGTGCTTAGAGCACTCCTTTAATAAACCATAAATCAAACATTTTTGGGAAATATTGTCACTTCAAAGTCTCTATACATAAAGCAACTTAACAAAATAACAATAACAAACAGAGCCAGCACTGGAGAGCAAGGAGACGTCAGTGCTACTAATGGACCGCTATGATCAAACCCCTATGCAATGTGTTTTAACACTTTATTTGTTTACTTGCACTTACCTATTACTTTTCTTTTTTGTAGGCTTGTAATGTTGAGAGTCAATTTTGACTCTGTTTTGCGTGGCATTTCATGGCCCCATTTTGAATACCCTCATCACAGAGACTCTTTATAACCTCTTTATCATACTCCTAAATATGTACCATGAACATTCTTTGGCTATTTGATAAGTAGTTAAGCACTCTGCACGATTTTCAATCATGAAAAAGCAATTAATGAAACAAATGGATGCATCTACTAAGGTGACAGACAGCTCTGCTCACGTCATCTTAGTGCTTACACTAGCAAATAGAATTAAAGTTTCCTTCCTTGGTTGTTTTAGACTAAGGGCTAGTCTTATTGCCGAACAAATAATTTACATATCATGTCTGCTATAAGGAACAGCTTGAAGACCGAGAGATCTCCTTGCATTATGGCCTAAGTATGACATATAAGTGGATCTGGTACTTGTAGTGTATTTTCCAATAATTCACAAAGCTTAGAACCGTGGCATTATCCTGATTACCGTTTGCTTCTTCTGTAACCAACAAATACTAAAATAAAGTTTTCATACAGCCAAGGATTTCCTTCAGAGGTCTAAGGAAGGAATCTTTTCCCAGCCATTGCTTAAGCACGGAAAAATAATCCATCGAAAAAGATAGAATGATCTGCATAAAATACCCCTAGTGAGCACTAAGGTAAAATGACGGGCCCAGTGAGAAGCATACAAAACGTCTGCACAGAACCCTGAGGCCACATTTTCTACAAAAAGATGATATAAGCCGTGAGCAGAGAGCTGTAAGTGCTGAAGATATGGGAACAGAGGCCAAACACGTCTCCAGATGACCATTCATCTCTCTGGCCTAGTCGCTGACTCTGCAATCACTCCCCGATGTGAGGACAGCTAATGGCTCCTCTCTTACTTTTACAGTTAACAACAGAAAGATATATAGGCGATGTCCAAACACCAGCTGCAGGAACAAGCTGGAGGAGGAGGAGGAGGAGATGAATTCTTGCCAGTTTGGTGTTTAACTTGCTTACAACAGTTTCTCCTGTCTGTCCAGTTAGCACAAACAATTCTTAAAGATTGGATTTAAGGAAATTGGGCTTTACTATGCTTATAGCACTTGCTGCTCAATTATCCATTAATGATTTAAAAAGCATAGAGGAAACCAGAGGACAGCTGTGCTGATAAAAGATTTATCACAGTAGCTTTTTTAAGAAATCAGAATGTTCATGCATGCCTAGCTAGTCACACTGAGCGGTTTCATTAAGGCGTGTATGCCCTAAGCAGTGAGTTGTGGGAAATTAACAATTTAATTGCAATATTTAAGGCAAAACAGCTGACAAAAAAATTATGAATGAGATGTTTTTACATTTGCATTTTAATTGTCAATTCACAACAATTCAGAAATAACTTCCCAAAAAATGCACGAGAAGACCTAGTTGAAAAGAGTGTTAGATCAGGACTTGACAAGTTTGCGTGGAATCAAGGAGCCATTTTTTTTTTTTTTTTTACCAAACCGTTTTATTTTTAACAAAAAAAATAAAAAAATAAAAAAAATACTACAGTCACCAGAGCCACTTCAGCTTAATGTAGTGGTTCTGTCTATAGCTTGTCCCTACATCTTTTTCAATGTAAACATTGCCTTATCAGAGAAAAGGCAGAATTTACATTGCTGCCTAGTAACACGTCTAGTGACAGTCATTCAGACAGCAACTAGAGGGGATTCACAGTCCCGTGCAGCGCCTACTTTCAGCATATCTGCACTCTGCATGGGGGTACTAAATGTTCTCCATAGAGATGCATTGATTCAATGCATGTGCAATAGCCTCCCATTGGCTTGACTGAGATAAATCAAAACTGATTATCTGTGCCATGAAGGCAGGACTAACCATGACAAGACTGGAACGGCGAAGGTAAACAGGTGAGTAAAAACACCTTTCTTGTGTGATCGGGGCAGGGCGGTCACCTAAACAGACACACTGACAGACAGACAGGAACACACACACACTAACAGCCAAACAGGCACACACACACTCACAGACAGGCACACACAGAGACAGAGACACACAGACAGGCAGACACACACATTTTCTCAAACACTCACAAATTATTATTTTTTTTTTTATTTAAGTCCACCGAGCCTCCCTACCTTTGGGAGAGCTAAAGTGGATCCTTTCCTTGGGTTCCAGTGCAGCTGCTTGAACCTGTAATCTTCCTGCTCGGCTTCCTCGCACACGGCTTAGTAATGAGGTGCAGGACAACGTCATATTCCAGCACCCAACATCAATGTAAGGCGTGCGAGTGAGCAGAGCAAGAAGAGCAGGAGGATTACTGCTCCTTTGTGCATCCATCTCCATGTTCCCCTGGCCAGCAGCCTCTGCTAAACTGGATGACAAATCCCAGGTGCCAGGACAAATTTCTAGTTACCATGGCGACCTGGGGTTTGTCAAGTCCTGGGTTAGATCACATCAGAAATTGGGTTCCCAATACTATGAAGGTTCATAATGTTTCTGTAATGGCACAAGTGAGCAAAACCTATTTTGAGACCCGAGAAGGGTTTTATTAAAGGACATGCTATTGAGTTTCTCTAATAGTGGTGTGAAAATAAAATGTAGAAATCCACACCTCTCTATCCTGCATCCATTTTACCTATCTGTCAATCCTTATTATAAGCAAGAAAGCTAAATTTTTATTTTTCACCTCTCCATATGCAATGTTTTCCTGGCTTTCCCATGCCTGTACTGGGATATGATGTCATTTGCTAAATGTTTAACGTAAACGAAAAGAGTCCGCACGAATTATGGATTATTTAGAAATTATTTATTCAATGGCGTACATTCCTGAGAAGTAACACTTACCGTTTAAATCGTATGTCTAGTAAGTGTGCAATCAAATTCCTCCCAAAATGTGAAGTGTAGACACCCAATAGTATTTGAAAATGAAGCACAATATTAACAGCATGTGCTTCAGAGATCTCCCAAATTAAGATACGCTGACATATGTATACATCCTCCAGAAGTTTTGTTATTTCATGCAACAGTGAATCTAAATTAGTCACTGTGTTCCCCTGTGCCCAACTGGTTATTGAATTTGTGCTCTTGGTGTATACAGTACTGAATAAATGCGCTCTTTTGCAGCACAGGCGATCTTCTGATGTAATTTTGAGCTGGATGCTTGGTAAGCAACGATGGACCAGTTTAGAATATGTATATCTATAACACGCTACTTTAAAGAGCAATCGACACATCCAGCATTTTTTGCAGAACCCAAAAGTTTAAAAATAAAATATTTCTGTATTTTGACATTCATTTATATAAACCAAGGCACAGCCTGGCATTCAATGCAAAAATCATTGTTTCCACCATGTTGGCATGCACAATGACATATTATAAGAATACTTATAGTATTTTTACTACCACCAAGATATGTATGTATAATTGTAACAACTTCTTTCTTTCAGAAAAATTGGTCACTTACACGGACAGGAGTAAAAGTTCAAAATAAATTGTTCTTAGTGTGGGAATAAAATGGTATTCTCAAAATGTCCACTCGCCATTAGCTATTGTTGAGTGAAAATGGGGTAGTTTAGGCCTACTCTGGTCCATTACAAAGAATCAACAGCAGAAACAATGATGTATGATAAATTAGACGTTCATAAAGTTAAACCTAGCCATTAACAGTATACAACGATTCTTGGGCATCTTTAAACACTGTATGCTATAGTTAAAGGGCACTCCAGGCACCATAACCATAACAGCTTGCTATAGTGGTTATGGTGCCAGTCGAACTGAGAAGCAATCTGCTGGTAAATCAATTATGAACAGATTAGCATTGACTTTGCTGTGATGGGCTCGTCCATCCTTCTGGCCTGATAAAGTGAAAATTCAGACTTTCTGCAAAAACATACCCTGTATAAACAGTATTCACTGGTTCAGAGGTTGATGGCCCTCAGAGTACAGCATACTATTTAAGCCTGATGTGAGTTGGTATGATAATGCAGAAGTATGGACTTCCTCTTTATCAGACCAATTCAGACAGGATGGGCAGCAAGTGAGCAACACAGCAAGGTAAATAACATGCAAAGATCTAACAGATTACTGGGAATGGTACCAGTGACTCCTGGCAACAAAACCACTACAGAGCGCTGTAGTGTTTATGGTGTCGGATATGTTAATTTAATAACATACCTTCAGAAAATTCTGATGATGGCAGTGTTTTCGCAATCCAATTCAGTATCATGGGAAAGAGTCCACAATAGCTAAATTGACAAAACTGGCCACCCAACAAAATGAACTTGCATAGTCCATAGAATGGCACTGTAGTAAAGTACAGAAATGCTATGTATTCTCAAATGGCATTCTTCCTAAACCATGAGAATACAAGCTTGTTTTCCCACAAATGGTTATAATGGATTATACAATCAGAACATAAAGTTAAACTTTTAAGTACCTGTTCCAGAATTTGAATGCTTCCAGCCTGTTCATCCAACTCTTCCTCTTGATCTTTGACTTTGGCTTCCAAATCCCGCAGTTGTTTCTTGAATTTGGCCAGGGACGCCTCATCCTTTGACTCCTGGCTAGAGATGTCTTGCAGCTCTGCTTCCAGCTGTTCTATCTTGTGTGTAAAAATTGTGATTTCGGAGTCTTTCTCCTAAAAGTGGAATATGCAGACAGACGTGATTACAAAGGTAAACAAAAAGCTGATTAACCATGCTTGGGGGCCACTGTAACATGGATACAATTAGAGAAAAGAGAAAAAAAAAAGGCTCCAGATCTGGAGCTAAGACTCCCTGATTTCAGCACTGGCCTAGCCATTACAAAGTAAATGGTAGTGATGCAAACCACCCCATACTAACATTGCCCTTTGTACTATTGCCATAAACTACAACCTGACCATTCATGCAGAGTGATGGAGGTATATAACATGGCTTAGAAAAGTGAGAATTGTCTTTTAGAAGATTTACATGGATTCACGTGTCTTGAACATAAAACCATGTGTTATTATATATATTTAACTCGTAACATACCCTATATTTCTTTCAGCTAAGAATAGCAGACAAGAGACACACACACAGTTGTTTTAAGGTACAGTTTCTTCCTCTAGCCATGGGCCAATACAGGGCATAAGATGCAGGAATAAGAAGCAGTAAATGGAGCAGTTGTAGTTCTTACCTCTAGTTGCTGCCTCAGGCTAAACACCTCTGAGGTTAGCATGTCCTTCTCTCTGCTAAGTTTCTCTTTCTGAATCTTTTCCCGGTGTGCTTCCTCTTGGGCCTGTGCAAGTTCAGTGTCAAACCTGTTCGGGAAAGGTTTTATTGTTAATGCAGGTTACCGTCCAGTCAGAGCATTGAAACGAAAAAGAAAATCCTGAAAATCCTGAATTATTAATGTTGCAAGTCAGACTGATTTTCTATTAACACAGAAACTCTTAGGACACACTGTGCTGTTAACCATGTATGTCTACCTTATGGCGTCCTTGAGTCTTATCTCACACACAAAGTAAAGAATGAACGTATCCTTTACATATTACATTTGTACACACACAACCCTTACAGGAATTCTGCTAGACCACTGGTCGCTTGGCAGTACTGCAGTAACAGTTTTATGTACACATTCTTGATTAAAATTAGCGTCGCTGATTGTATTAAAAGAGTTTACTTGTAAATAGAAAGGAATGTAAATGTTTCTGCAATGAATGTCAAAGCAAATGATTCAGACTTAAAAAAGGGAACTCAAAAAGTGAATCATTGTTTATTGTTCTTGTTTTATCACAATGGGTAGCACTTTAGAATACTGCCTTTTTTTGTTTCCTGGCCTCCATTCCCTTTGTATCTAACCTCTCCTAATGGGAATATGTAGACACACATCTTCCCATTGTGTGCCAAATTAGTCATAGGACGTATCTCAAGTGGTTTTGTTACTAGAAAAGATAAGCTCCTCAACAAACATCAATTTTTTATTTTGTTTCTGCTATTAAGGACCATCATTCTGGTTACAGATGCATGTTATTATATTAAAGGTATATGTAGGAATACTACCTCTGAAAGGATTCTGATGTATTCACTGGTAAATGACCTCCAACAGATAGTTTGTACAATCCAGCAATATTCACTCTACTTAATGTCCATCAAAAGACAGATCTTACGATCTTGCATTTATAATTTAGATATAAACTTACTAGACTCTCCTATAGACTCCTTATATTCTAGGTACTGGTTGTGTGTTTTTTTTATATTAAGGGGATGTTTGTTCATATTTTGCATGAATACAGATTTGGAGTTTATATTTACATTAGCGGCTTGTAGTAATAAGGGTACGCTCAATCCCTCTATATAAGGGTTGGACATTTTGGATAGAGATTTTTAGTTCACTTTAGGAGTGGATCTTATTTGTTTTGTATTTTGGGCTTTTTAAGAGTTCATTGTTGCCTAATACAGTTTAACAATTTTTAGCCTTATTCTTGTAGCCATCCAGACTTTTTGGCTAGATAGTGGCCCATTACACCTGAGCATTAGGCTGAATATTCCCCCAATTCTGTTCTAGATTTCAGTATCAGGACTTCATCCATGTTAATTCAGAGTCAGTATTGCAAGATCAGAATATTGATAAATCCTATGCTCAGTGGCTTTATTATGTGGTCCGAATAACCCTGTATGGTACCAATGTTGGTGATCTATCACAGGGTGCAGACGTTCTGCACCAGTGCACCTCTGTTTAGTTGTTGTAATTATTTATAATGTTGCAAGAGAAGAAAGAACAAGTGAAGACGCCGTACTCTGTCTTTATCAGACTTAAATGTGCACAAATAAGAGGGGATTAAAAGATATGTGCTGTCACGGAATCAACCAAAGATCATTAAGGAACTGTTAACCAACAACAATCATACACTCAGTACCTCTACTGCCTTTAGGCAATGCACATAGCAAATAGGTCTAAACAGTATTCATTCTCTGACAGCTGTCCATTAACTCGTAGCCAAAGAATACTGTTTAAACCTGGTATGGAGTGGAATAATATTATAGCATCTACTTTTGCTTTATCAGACCAAGTCACACCAGAAGGACTGCAGACAGCAGACACAGCAAGGCATAAGTCAAATCAATCAGAACGGTCTGCAGTTTACTGGCGGGTGGCGTCTGGGACTCATGGCATCATAATAACCACAATCTGTTGTAATGGTTATGGCGCCTAGTGTGTCCCTTAAAAAAATACATTTATCTGGAGTACTTCAAGATAGCCCACTGGAAGTATATATAATGTAAACTGCATCAGACATTGCACACTGCATACCTTTGTACTGCTAGTGAGTATTAAAAAAAAAAAAATACATTTACTTGAATCTAATGTGCATTCAAATTTTGAAACCTGGTAGCCAAAAAATGTGATGCGCGTTTGCACAAGAAGAAACTACTGCTGTGAGGTACAAGGTACCACGCAGCAGTAACCAAATTTTACATCCCTGTCGCAGCAATGCAAATTTCGCCCTGATGAATATGCATTGTATGCCAGTCGTATCACTGAGCGGCTGTAGTCCAATTAGGTCTTAAAGTGATGAGCAACTATATAAGCAAAACATAGTAGCATGCGCGTTTTGTCTTTATTGCCCTGTGCTTTCCTTTTTGCTACAACTGAAATTGTACTCTAATCAAATGCCCAACCGAATGTAATATGCATTCACATTTTGGAGACTTTATTTTGCCAATAAAGGCGCACATTAGATTAAGTAAAGTAAATACTGTATATTATTAATATTCTATTTGGCTAAATTAGCAGAACAAAGCAGGGCTCTTCTTTTTTTTTGGCAAAGTTCCTTTAATGTAATATTTTTTTTATATTCTCTGTCCAATAAAGCTTCACTAGCCTTTAGCCTGAGCATCATGGAAATAGTCCACAAATAGAGGGAATGTCAAGGGGAGCTATCACTGATATATATATATATATATATATATATATATATATATACACACACATATACATACATACACATATATATATACATACACATATACACACGTACACACAGTGTCTAGAAGTGTCAATCCTGCAGGGCATTGGCTCTGTCTTTGGCAGTGCTAATTTTGTCGACTAACAATTTTAGTCTGATTTTAATCTACTATCATTTTTGCGATTTAGTTGACTTAATCTACAAATTCTACTTAATCTACTTTAATCTGACTAAAGCTAAGGCAATTCAGATGACTAATACAACTAAAACTAAAATGGCTTTTTAGTCGAAAGACTATGACTAAAAACTAAATTGAAATTTGCCACCAAAATGAATACTGGTCTATGGAGGATGTTCACTAGACCTCAATACTATACTCTTGCACATCCTCAGAGTACAACACATTGGCTCCGCTGAAGAGGACCCACTGGCAGAAGATGCTGCGCCTGCGAGGGACAGGTTCAGAACAGTAGAAATCACCTTTACCTGCTCCTCTCTCCTCCCTCCCACAGCCCACCAGAAACCCTGTGGTGATGTCAACAACCGAGATCTTTGCAAATTCTGCAAAGTCTCGAGACGGTGACAGTGCCGCTTTACAAAAACAAAAATGCATGGAATGCCCTGGATAACAAATTACAACCACAATAATTGTGAGAATGAAGTGGCCCCATCTCTCACCTCCTCTGCTTCTTCTCCAGTTCATGGTTGCGCCCCTGATTTCCTTCTAGGTGTAGCTTGGTGTCTTGCAGCTCGGCTGTGAGTCTCTGGCATTTCTTCTTCAGCTGTTGCAGGGCTCTCTGCATTTCTTCATTATCTGCTTGCAGATCGGCCAGCTGATGGTAAACCAGAAATGACAGGTGGTTAAAGGCCACAATACAAACTGGCACAAATACGAGTGCAGGCCTTTACACTTTCTGACTTTGTTCTATCCATCCAAACCTGCTATTTAAAACTTTCAAAGGAAGACATTCATAAAAAAGGTAAACATAAAACTGTAACTAGTATGTAAATAATCCATCTGTATTATACTACGTGAGAAGCCATGTATACAGAGTATTTTACTGCAAGGAAAGGCTTGAACTATATGCAAACAAGGGACCCTTGCTCAGCACTCATGAATTTATGGAATAGGCTCTTACTCTACGTTCTAGCTGCCTTTTGCTTTGCTGTTCCACTTCCAACTTATCCTCAAACTCCTGCTGCATGCGCTTCTTCGTAAAATCAATCTCCCGTACAGACCGCTCATACTTTAGACGCCATTCTCCACCTGTAAACACAGGAAGGAAAGATATCACAACATGAAAAAATGAGTGGTTTTATTCATAGTATTACAAAACAATTCGATCTCCTGCATGTACCATAGAAAGGAACCAACAGTGTGGTGTGTGCATACACTGCAAAAACATGATTGACAGGATTCTGAAAACTTTGTACAGGTCAAAAATGTATTCACAAAATATATAAGAAGAAGAAACATTTTTATTTTCTTCAGAATGCATCAAGAAGAGAAATGAATGAATCTGAAATTTCCCACATACATGCTCTACAGCTTTGCAAAGGCCTAGTCCATGATAAATTGTTGTTGGAAGGACAGTGTCAACCCAGCAGGTTTTTAAATACTTTAACATTTCAACATTTTAGCCATATAACCATGAGCAGCATATTTTGTGTGCAATTAGTCAGGCAGATCTGCATATTCACAGAGCAATGCAAAAAGTGCTCGTGCATGATCACAGTATTCCCGGAGGTCTCATGAATGGCTTAAAGGTATACTGTAAGCACTCTAACTGCTCAAGTAGATATAGTGTCTGGAATCCCCTGGCACTGTGCTAATGTTTTTATGTTTCAATGTTCAACAAGGGTCCCCAGCAGTCCCCCTCCTCCCCCCTGCGATGTTCTGGATAAAGAGGAAACATTAGCCTGAGCAAAACGGATGCCGGTGACTGGCTGAAAGTGTCAGCTGACTGCTTTCAGCCTATCACAGCAACCGCTGATGGTACAAATCGGTATGGCTAGAAGGAAGTGTATAATCTGTGCCTTTGCTCCATCTGCAGTATTAGCCAGGGATACTTATTTAGGGTTAAACTGTTCAAAAATAAACACTTAATGGAGAGACAGCACCAGGCACTATAACCAGTTCAATAAGATGAAATGGGTATAGTGCTTGGAGTGTACTGTTACATTTGTTGAATTAGTGCATATAATTTGCTTGCTTCCTTAAAGGGGCACTCATAGCACCATAACCACTAAAGCAGGCAGTGGAGGTGATTATGGTGCTTAGACTTCCTCTTTAACATATCACCCACGCATAGCCATAATTCTTCGTAAAAGGGCAAACTCATAATCCTGACTGCATTTCAGTGCCCTACGCTGTACATTTTTCAGCAAGATTAAAGTGAGTTATTGTGACCTTCTAGCAGTAATGTGCCAGGAAATAGTAATGACTGTTGTAGGAATAGCCAACAGTTTTCATTTTTCCGGACTTTACTTAGCTTCTATTTTAGAAAAGCAAACATTTCCCACTAAACATACATTTATTTTAACGGATGCCTTAACTCTATCAAAACCTTACTTTACAGCGTTCAGTATGCCTAAATATACTTGTTCTTTTAGCACACCATAATAACTGCTTTCTCACTTACTACAATTTCTTCATTATATATATCACACAATGAGAATAAAAGCAGCCTGCCGTTCTGATTGAACGAAGGGAGACAGACATACCCGAATCGTCGTCATCCATTTCGCCGTTTAGCTCTGCTGCCCGTATCAGCCTGGCCTCCATTACCTCCACTTCCATGGATTCCATCTGCTTTTTCAGTGCATCATATTTGGCCTGGGAGAGAGGAGAAACAGAGTCACAATGCACGCAGGGGAAAACAAGACTGCAACATGTCATTCTCTAACGCTGCTTTTAGACTTTGCTCACTATATACATGGCTTTATTCATGGTGCTAGTTCTGGGCTTTGATGTGCTGTTGAACAAATATCGAATGGAAGGATACAGTGTACAACAGTAACGTCTGCGTGATGTGGCAAGGCATCAGTAGAACAGGTATAATTCTGAAACCTCACAGCACAATGACAGATGTATTCCTTTCAGCAAGCTGCTTTGTGTTATACATTACATTGCTTTCTGGCAGCATCACCTACACACAGCTTTAGAAAGCGAGCTTGCATTCTTAAAGGAAAATGATCACCTGCCTTTTCTTCCATAAACCCTGATATTTAGCAGGGACCACACCTAAAGACCTATTTAGAGCAATTCTGGACCAAATTAGGAGCCATCACCATAGCAACAATGAAGTTGAATGGTCCAGGTTTAGCAATATGCCCAATAAGTGCTTTAAGCCTGGCCTTGCATATTCAATATGTTTTCAATAAACTTTCGTTCACTGTGAATTACAGCGATTTCAGCTCTAAGAGTTAAAAGCAACTACATAAACAATCCTGTTTTTAAACACAAACCTTGTTACATTCATATAATGCAGATTTTATTTGAATGCTCTTGAATTAAAAGCGAATAAAGTCCTTCTAGCTAACCCGACACATACACAGTCTACGTTCACTTTTATCGGGCAGGTCGGACAATCAGGCCCTTTGCTCCGGTAATGAAAGCCAGGGAAATTAACGGTTTATCGGTTTGAATTTTGTGTTTTGATTGGCTGCTGGCAAGACATGTACGCTCACATGTAAACATGCTTAATGGCCATTGAGGATTTAAAGAACAACTGTCACATCTACACAATTTTTTTAATATAATAAACCTTTCATCAAGTTTTGAAAGGAAATACAATTCTATGTTTAATTATATGGAAAAAAAATTAACATCTCATCCCTACCTTTAGTATATGACAGGTTCCTTCAGCCATATACATACACCCTGGATCAGACAGTGTTTGAAAACCTCTACATAATCTCTTCAGGCTAACAAAATGTCACTGCCCTTCAGGTCCATGCATATGGCTGAAGGATCCGGTCATATACTAAAGTTAGTGATGAGTTTCTAAAAAAGTTTTTTAGTATACTTCAGATACCAAATAAACCATTTCCTTTCAAACCTTGATGAAAGTTACATCATATTAAAACATGGTGTTGAGGTGACAGAAGTTCAAGATGGCCACACACGCATGAAGAAAATAAAAGAACTGCCACATTGTTTAGAGTTAATCACCTCTAAACCTATTAGCTTGGTTGTTTAAAAATAAAATAATATTAATCAGTTGGTAGAATTGGTATCAATTGATTTATGAATTGGAAATTTCAGCTGACTGGACTGTCTAAATAAAAATATAGTGAATGAGATTTTCTAATTTAAGAAAAAAAAAAAATTGAACTTATTATTAAAATGGGGAATTTTGTTGTAACCATTAAAATAAAGTGTTACAGCAATTATGTTCAACAAACATTGTTATGGAAACAAACAAAAGTTGCACAAGGTGATTTACTAAAGTGTAAATTGCAGAGAATGCAAAGTTAATTTTATACGTTAAGCCAAATTAGGTGAATTGGGAAAATTATCCACATCAGTTACGCTTTCAATTCACCTATTATGACCTAAAAAAATAAATAAATAATATTACTTTGAATTGTGAATTTCCAACATGTCGCACTTTAATAAATAAGGCCAAGTGACAATTAAGTTTTAATTGCAAGTTACAATGATCTGAATGTGTGTTGAATGATGCACACACACACTATATTATATGTAATAATATACCAAAGCTAGCACAGTCTGGGTTTCATTACATCTGAGATGATAAACACACCGTATAGGTTGTCCCTGCCACATCTTTTTCTGCTCTCTTTGGGTTCTAAATGATGGACATACATTGAGAGGTGTGTTTAAAAGCAAGTAGAATGTTTGTAGGTGTGTCGTGACATTATGTTATAGGGTTGGTAGCACTTCTTGCACCTTATTGTTATTTAAGACATTTTCTCACTCTCTGTAAATATTCTCGGGAGAAAGATTGTGGCCATCAATTCCAAGCTATCTGTCCAAGTTGTTTTATTGTAGGGAGCAATAAGATAAGTCTGCACGTGACAAGTGGCCAAAGGCAGGGGGGGATACAAGTGTTTCATAAGGCAGATGGTGTGACAGACGCATTCTGGAATAGCTCATATAGTGTATCGTCTCCAAAAAGGTACATATTGTGGTTGAAAGATTCCTTTATTTTTCTGAATTAACTTTGAAACTCCATCTGCCTGCCTTTTACTATGTGTCTACTCTGCTACATCAATAAAAACAAACAAAAAATGCATTTAAAGAGTGACACACATTCATCGACCATTATTATACGAAATACAAATGCTTGAGTCTTTCCGAAGGACAAACCTACAAGCACAGTTCTCCATGCAACATGGCCAAAAGGAAAATGTCTTGATAGCATGTTCTAAATGGCAACTTTAATGAAAAAAGGAAGGCAACAAAGATTGGCATTTAGGCATTTTACTTCTCTTAGATCAAATTCTCAGACAGGAGAGGGGTTTTCTTTCCTGGAAGCATAGGCATCATCTACACAGGCTGCATTGAAAGAAGAGAACACAAAGATAAAGTCTACCTGTAGATCCTTCATATCTTTTTCTAATCGTAGCCTATCACCAGTTTCGGACTCCAATAGCTGGGAGGCAGATTCTCCAGTGTTTCTCTCGTCGGTAAGCTCAGAATTCAACTCTGTGATCTAAGGGAACAGTGCAAAGATGCATTTGTCAGGACCTCACAGAATATAAAATATAACTGTAGTCTAACAATATGTTTGTAGGAAGGCAGACAGACAGCACATATGTTGATGATCCTTATGGAGCTGGTGTATGCACCCGTCATATCCATTTTTTTTTACATTTTTGTACTTGTACTTCAATTTAATACCTCTATTGCCAAGCAACATAAATAATCTTTTGGTTACATGCAAGTGGCCCAAAAGAAAACAAAACACAAAAAAGGGAAAAAAAAGAAAAAACAAAAAGACAGCAAAGACACAACATAATGAAGTAGCAAATATATAAAAAATTAAGTCACCCTGCTTTCAAGGCGGTCGTTATTCAATCTCAGTTCATTTCTCTCCTTCTCCACCTTTTCAACTCTGCTTTTCAGCTGCTGTATCTCCTCCTACAACAATATGTAAAAATAAAGTTACCATATAAATATTTATTATTAACTTTTAAGTTAACAGATGAATAAACAGTGCAAGTCAATCTGCCCAGTGCTCGTCTTAAAACCCGTTTCCAGTTACAAATCCCTGACACTAGTTGATCAAGAGATGTCTTTCAATTAGAAAGCGTGATGTTCAGCTCGAAAAGAAGTGAACTGCCAGCCTGGGTAATTACTTTCCTTATAAATTCCAAATACAGGTGACACATTCTGTTTTGAGGAGTGCCAATGTTCAAGGCATCACATACTAGAAGGTTAAACACCAAGGACCATTCTGTCAGTTTCATCAGAGATACATATAAAATGTATTTTCCAAGGTACCAAATATTGTTGTACAACCAAGCAGTGCATACGTATGCCTATTAAGACGTAAAGCGATTTCTTGAGATTGTTACATAATGGAATGCTTATAGACAGAAACCAGCATTTACCCTGTGTCAGGGTAAGCCAATACTCCGTATTCTGGCTATTGTAAAACAACAATTCCCAAGATGCATTGTACTTTTTGGACTCTTGCCAGCCATTTAGGTACCCTACTACTACAGAAGATCTACCATTCCCATGAACACTTTGGAAGCTTACAGGTTTAGATTTACAACTCTGCAATAAATGAAGGGACTGTGTAGCTTTGGAGGTGATTCTGGCAAAGCATCACAGGAGTTGTAGTTGTTTCTGGAGTGTTGACTTTACCTCTTTCCTATGCGTACCTATCACCAAAATGTATTCATTTTAACAGATTAACATACGTTAGCTGCATGTCAATATGATTTCCTGTCAAGAACCAGTAAAAACCTTGGATGCTCAGTGATGCGTGTAGATTATCATTTTATTTGATATGGGATGGTTGAGGGCACACACATTAATTTTATCTGTATGTGATAAGAGAATGATGGGGAGGAGGGGCACATGATCTGTTTCTTCAATGAAAACTTTGATATGCTCAGTCCAATAAATCTTCAAATGTGCTGAAACACAGGGATCAGGGATTGTAGAAAGCTCTCTGCAAATTACAATGCTTTACAAAGCACAGACCGCTTAAACAATTAGTTTCTGGAAATCCCAGAGCAGCAGAATGATTTGAAGGTCCCACTTGTCTTGCTGAGGCTAAGCAACGGAATGAAAATGCATTGCACATTTGGAACACGGCTATTATCTGACAGTGGCCCAGTTCCTGCAGTGTAGTTCTGCCTCTGGGAAGCTGAAATGGCTTTCCTACTGCTCACAAGCTGCCTTTCCGAATCAAAGAAGGGAGGCTGTTATACAGCAAGCAGAAATTCCCCTGTGCAGCCTCTGATAATCATAAACATATTCACTGCCACTCCTCCTCACTCAGATAAACCCCGAGAGATCAATAAATGTAATGTGAATATCCCTACAAACAGCCGCTCACAGCCAAGGGGTGGAGATACACCAGGTCTCTTGGCTCATATTAATTCTAAGCTTCACACTTCCACTGTTAAGCATTGATGTATTTCATGCACAGGTTTGTCAGTGTCACTCAAAAGGACACATTAGAAGCAGAGCAGTGCTCCAGGCTCTGCAATCAAAACATGGCCTAATCTGAGGTCTCCACTACATGGCAATACAGAGGGAATGGAACTGGTCTATAGCAATGCAAAAAAACTGTAATCACACCAATGCACCAAAAACATAGCACCTGGGTGTGAAACAGAGTAAGAGAAATTATTTATGCAATAGTCTATTTTTACTTATTTATATTGTAGTGGTAAGCATGCAGGATTTTTGGAGTGGAAACCAAAAATAAAAGTGTAGTCCCAGTGCAGAGTATACCAACCCTATGTGGATTAGTAACAGGTCAGATATTTATATTTACAAGGATTAGAGCCATACTTTGACTGGCCTATCTCCAAGGGACATTATGGTTAAGTACCACTATGTTGTTCTAATTAAGTAGTTCACCCAGATAATGTATCTGCTGTATCCCAATGCATATTCACAGCACAGTGTGCCTCGCAGTACAAATCTGCTGCAGGCAGTTTCATCACAATATCCAAATAAATATTTACACATGATGACATATTCTGATGTACTACAGACAAGAAGGACACCCCTGCAAGGGGTAGGCCATCTTCTGCACTCCACATCTTGAGGACTAGCTCTCCTAAAATGCCCTTAAAGGATCGGGGGAGATGCAGTCCACACCATCTGGAGTGTGGAAGGTTGCCTATCCATGCTATTACTCTGGCCAAGATGGATAGCTATAATCCCCACAGTGTTTTACCTTTTTTCAAATTTTTCATTAAGTTTCTCCTGACCACCAACTACCCATGTAAGGTTTGTTATAGACTTCACACCCTTCTCTCCTCTTTCCCAAACAATGACATGAATGTAACTATCACATTTCCCACCTATTCTGTTTTTCTGTTCGAAAGAACTGGAACAAAACCGACAATAACCCATATTCGTATCAAATGTTACAATGTATTTGCACCCACACTACACTTGTCTTTGCCATTTCTACTACCAGTGATTACCATTCAGTTAAAAAATAACAATTGTGGATCTGTGAAACTAGCTTTATGAACAGTTTCTGAATTCATATTTAACTATTTTTACTGTCAATCTTAAAGTGAATTAATTCTGGACAAGCGATTAAGCCTCTGAACGTTTCAATGCAAGGCGCACAATTTTCTCTACTAATTTATACTTTCCAGTAGAGTGGAGGAGAACACTGACAGGACCTGCAGGCACTGGAAAATTATGGAGTTTGTGCACATTATAGGCAAGTCATTTATATTATAGAACTCTCTTACTGATTTCAACATTAAGACTAAGCACCTGAATTCTGTGACGAAGGTTACATACTTTACCATACAATCAACTATTAATGGCGGAAAAAAAGTAATCCATAATTCCCCAAAAAGCTACCTACATGTGTAATTCCACAGCAGAAAAGATGGTGTTTTTACAAGAGGCATAATCAGCAGTGAAATTTTTTTTTTTTTTTAATTTTAGTTTTCATTTTAAGAAAAAGTCTAGTTTTGGCTTAAATCGCCTTCTACAGTCTTTATGCAGAGCAAGCATTACCAGAATGAAATGAATTAGCACTGGTCAAAAACCTGACCCTACAAGGAATGGGATCCCCCAATATAAGAAATTGTTACAAAAAAAAAAAATTGCAGAGAAAAGCTGAAAACTGCAAGCCCTTTCACAGCTAAAATTCTTGTTTGAAAGTACAGGAAGTAAAAGCAATTCGAATAGTGTGCTCAGTTAAGGGCATGAAAGATCAGCAGGGGTATATTTCAATGGCAAAATTTTATATTTTTATCAATATCTATTCTGGTTAAAATGTTGATTTTTGCACACATAAAATAATGTAATCTCTCAATTGTGTCACGGTTTGTAAACAAACAATCTCCTACACCAGGGATAGGCAACCTTCGGCACTCTTGGTGTTGTGAACTACATCTCCCAGAATGCTCTAATGGCCATATTGCTGCCAAAGCATGATGGGAGATGTTGATCACAACCAGGGCCAGATTAAGAGCCCAGTGGGCCTGGTGCTGACAATTATGATGGGGCCTAATTACAGAATCTTATCGACCAAAAACACTAAAGCAGTCATACCTCTCAACCGTCATGTATCTGATGGAGTTGGTGTTGGAGGGAAACTCAAAGGATGCAGCTATAAGAGAACACATACTCTATGCTAATCTCTTTATCTAATTTATGCTTTCATCTTTCAAGTAAATCCATACCCCCTAACAGCAGTGTCCAGTGAAGCAGGAAGTCAATGGGCAGGGGAAAAAGGATGGGCCACTGACGCAAATCACGTGACCAGAACTGCCAAAAGGGCGAACATGCCCAAAAAGGGGGCATGTCTGTCAAAGTATCAGTGTCCCTAGGTATCACAGTGTCAGTGTCCCCATGTCGCCCAGTCCCCTAGTCTCCCAGTATCTGTGTCCCCATTTCTCCCCGTGTCCCTAGGATACTAGAGGACACAGTGAGACATAGCGACACTGGGAGACATGGGGACACTGGGAGACATGGGGACACTGGGAGACATGGGGTCACAGACATTTGGGGAAACTAAGACACTAGGGACACAGAGACATGGGAACACAGACACTGGGAGACTAGGGGACAAATGGAACACTGGCTGGGAGTCATGGGGACACAGACATCTAGGGACACTGGCTGGGAGACATAGGGACAGTGGGAGACATGGGGACATTGAGACACTGGGACACTGAGACACTAGGGACAGTGGGAGACATGGGGACATTGAGACACTGGCTGGTAGACATGGGGACACAGACATTTGGGACAGAGACATTTGGGAGACAGACATGGGGACACTGGGAGACATGGGGACATTGAGACACTAGGGACACTGGAGACATGGAGACACTGTGTCCCTAGTGTTTCTGTGTCCCAATGTGTCTCCTTTGTGTCTCAGCGTCCTCATGTCTCACAGTGTCCCCAAGTGTCTCAGTGTCCCCACAACTCCCAGTGTCCCCTAGTGTCTGTGTCCCCATGTTTCCCCTAGTGTCTCAGTGTCCCCATATCTCCCTGCTGCCTTATCCCCCCATCCTTCACTTCCCTGAGCTGTAGTTTGTCTCTGCAGGCTGGGAGCTGCTGTCTGAACTCTCTGTGCTGTGTAGCTGCTCCCCCACTGATCAGTGAGTAGAGAGAGGCAGGGAGGGATATGCTGTAACTTTCTATCCCTGCCTCTCTCCACACACAGTGACCCCTACTGGCCGGTGCTGGTATTGCAGAGTAATCTCCGTTTATACTGAGAAAAATATTTGCATTTGTATTGCTGGTATTACTGCAATACCGTCACGGCCAAGCAGCCTCAAATACCGGCTGTGCCTTAAAATACCAGTCAGGTGGCAAACCTAAGAGTAGTGTGTGTAAAAAATAATAAAAATAAAATTGGGCCTATTCCATGGGCCTGGGCCTGGAGCTGCAGCTCCATCAGCCCCTATGTTAATCCGGCCCTGAGCACAACATTTGGAGTGCCGACGGTGGCCTACCCCTGTAAGACACCATATCACATTTAGAACCAAGGCACATGAATGAAAACTAGACACCCAAACTCCATAGTAAGAGAACGGACACTGTATTCATTTACATTGGATCTTTCAGTTGATAATTTCAGCCCATTTACATTTAGCCAGGAAACCATACAGGAGGAACAAGATTAGACCTGCTCAGGTATATTAATTTGTCAAGGTGCTGCAGAGTTCTACTTGTAAACACCCAACATGTAGAACTCTTATAACCAGCCTGGTGTATTTTGGGCTGGCATTGCAGTGTGTCTTTGCAGAACACTGATCTCTTCCACGTTACACTAGAGCTGTAATCGGTTATGGTTAGGTCTGAATAATTACTTTTTTTTTTCTCCTTAATTTTTGCTATTCAAAGTATAGGGTTAGTATAAGCTAGGGTTCAACCCCTTAAGGACACATGACGAAAATATTCCATCATGATTCCATTTTATTTCTGAAGTTGTGTCCTTAAGGGGTTAATACGTATGACTAGCCTTGTATGTTTCTCATTCACAGATTCTGATGGTTTTCCTTTAAGAATTCATGCTTATTGCACTAATGGAGAGGTGAAACTTCGTAGGCTTGCTGCATATATTATCCGATCCATGTATGTGGATACAAAGATCGATGCACACACATGCACACAAACCTTTAAAACAAACACTAGTCTGAGAATACAGTTGCATCACTCTTAATTTGAACTCCGCAATCTTTCCGGAGACTAATTTCCAGCTAATATAATTTTGCCATTCTCTCTTCCCAGGCATCTCTACTCTTAAGATATGCGCTTTGGAAGATAAGAAGATAAACATTTTCCAATGGTCTCTAAAAGAAGACTGCTACTGCAGCAAAAAAATAAATAAAATAAAAACGTTTATATAAACCACGGAAATCTACTGTATTTATTTATTTTTTACATTCATGTATGTTTTGGCTTCACTTTATTTTAAGAGGACCACTTAATACTAAAAACATAATAACAAACAACTCATTATTCTTTAAGTATTTCTATATTATTAGATATACACATAAAATCCCCACGGAAAACTAAAATAAAAGTTATATATGACTGTCAGGTAATGAGAAAATAAAACGCTGATTTGTATCTATAGGTTTATTTCCCCAATTCTTAGAGATGAAAAAAATATGTTTTACATACGTCTTTTCCACGAATTTGGTCTTCCGTCAATTGCACCTCTATCAACGGTCGGACTGTGGTGAAGAGCTTCCACCAAGGCCAATCTTTTACACCTTTATTTTTCTTGATATTCTTCTGGATGCAACGAATAGCAAGCTCTTGGATCTAGAGAAATGTTACAACAACGTTCAGTGACACCAGGCTTAAAGCTAGCTGAGTCAAGTTAGGATATTATCCCACAAAGCATTAGAAAAGCACTGTAAAGCCTTAAGCAACTCAGAGGAACAACGACTGCAAAGAAAAGAAAATATGACAGAGGACTAATGCCAAAGACATCACTCGGATAAGAGCAGCCAGAACTCCATGTAAGGGAGAACGAGCAAGGAAAGATGGGGATCGACAGATTGTAAGCAAGGAGAGCAACTAAGGAGGGAGGAGAGCATGGGATTCTTAAGAAGAAAAAGAAAAGTGTGTGCTGGCAGGTGAGAGATCAGACGGAAAAATAACAACGTGAGAGAAAAGCAACAGAGAACAAAGAAACAAGTTACAAGTATAAAATAATAGCTGTAACAATGGCATAAACATTATCTATGGAGACAAACAAGGAAGATGATGAAAAATGTGCAGTAAGCCAGACACAACACTAAGTAATTAAGCGAAGCCAATAAAACAAGAGGGAATGTCATAGCATTCGTGCTGGAGACAAAAAGTTCTGATAATTAAAAAAGCAGTCTAGGCACCATAACTACAACATGCCGATGTAGTATTTATGGCATTATTAGTCTACAAGTGCTGCTTAAAACCAATATGGCCATGTCCAAGGGATGGCACCATAGCCACTACATTGCCATGTAGCAGCTATGATTTCTAGACTGCTCCTTTAATATATTTTTGAGGATTTCTGGAGCTGTGATTCACAGCTATTTTTGAAACCAAGGTACACTTCAATAACAAAAGCAAATTTCAAGGCACTGCTACTTTTTTTCCCGTTTTACCATCAACAGCTTAAAAATATTTCTATTAAGCCTTACTAGAGAGAGTTACATAATTGTAGCCAGTTTAAAAGAGTGCATTCCACCCACTACTACCCTGAAGTGAATGGCGGAATGTTGTGATCTAAAAAGTGGTGTAAAAATGTTAAAAGTACAGTATTTACACAATTGGAATGTGACTGCTGATCCCATTCTTTAGCTGAGAGTAGAGATTAAAGGATCACTATAGGCACCCAGAACACTTCAGCTCAATGAAGTGTTGTGGGTGCCAGGTACCCCTAGTTTTAACCCTGCAGCTGAAAACATAGCAGTTTCAGAAAAACTGCTACTCCCTGACAGCCACTAGAGGCGCTTCCGCGATTTACACAGAGTAAAATCACACTTATTTGACGCTGAACATCTTCACAGAGCCAGTGTCAAAAAAGATCCGCATAGTAAAGTATTGAGTAATGCTTTTACTATGGGTGGGTTTGAATGCGCACGAGCGCCTCTGGCCGCGCACTCGGCTCCACTCGGAAGCTGACGTCAATGGAGGAGGAGAGGTCGCCAGTGCCGAGGGAGCCTGGCGCTGTATTAAGGTAAGCAAATAAATGGTCAATTAACCATTTATTCGCCACAGAACAGGGCCCTAGTGCTCTATAGCATTAGGAATACATATTTGAATTCCTAACACTATAGGGTTCCTTTAAATTATAAGGGGTTATAAAGGGAACTGACACTAGCAGGTCATATTAGCCATGACAGAGTCAGTAAAAACAAAAAACACATTGTTTCTACAATGCAATTTGGCTTCAATAACAAAATTTTCACTATATCTTGAAGTTTATATGAAAGATTAACATCGTACTTCTCTGTAGATCAATACTAGATCATCTTACGCAACAAAGACAGAATTTGATATTCACTTTGAATTCACCCTCAATTCTCAGTAAATAATAGAGTGCTCACAATACAAGTTTCTACCAAGGCTGTAATGGATGCGCTCCCACAATGCATAGCTCACAGCTGTGAGCATGTCATTATAAAATACCTTAAAGCACAACCAGCAAACGTCAGGCGATTTGACCTACAAATTTGTAACGGATTTTGTTGACACAAACGTTCAGACAGCGAATTGTAACATACTTTGTAATCTACACATCCCGTCAATGACGCCTCTATGACATGCTCTGGAAATGGCAGATTTTATTGTATTGTGTTAATATAGGTTCTCTGTTTTCTGCCCGCATTAACATGCCATCACAGCATAGCAAGACATAGGTCGAGTTTTGGAGCAGGTTAAGATAATGAGAGGAGATTGTGTGTATATAAAAAAAAAAAAAAAACCCAACATTTATAAACTGTGCTAGCATGAGGTCTCTTTCTATCAGTGGTGTCTTTATACTTGTTTATTAATATTTATGCCCTTTACGTGCTAAGTAAAGCAAAAGCACGTTTTAAACACCTTCTGCAATCAACAGTGTTCAGTGTTTAGTCTAATTCCAAGCCATAATTAAAACACGCGCTGGAGTAAACAAGGGGAAAATGTAAACTAACTGAAAAGATAGCAAATATTAACACTTAAACGGGCCATCCATCAAACAACATGTCAATGAGTTATGTTTAAGTTTGAGAAATGTTACACTGTGTTTATTTAAATGTTTACCTTCACTCAGCATTAAATATTATGGAAACCAGAAAGGTTTACTCTCCAAAAAATGAAATATGGTGACAAGACAAATTAAATTGGCAAGTATAGGGGGCAATGTTGGCCTCCAGATTGCCATTCATTTGTAATTTTGCAATTCAGTTTCAATTCACAATTTTAGGTTTCGTGAATAACACGCATGAGACTCCGAAATCAGCTGACTGTGTGAATGACTGAATGTAACTGTATAATAGTGACAATCAGAAAAAATCATGGCCCACCTTGTAAAAAGCATGTGTCTGATCAATGCCAATTTAATCGTGCATGACATGCATACAAACGGAGAGTAAAAGGAAGATTTTAAACATTTCAGAAAGTGCCACACAGGAAAGAGTGATGATTCACCTGCCCCTCTGAGCACTGCTTTCAGCATCTCAGGTGGGAATTTAAGAGAACAATGAAAAGTAATATTACAATGTGCCATGCTTCAGCATGTTTATCCAGCATCTGAGACTTACAGAGCTTTTGATGAGGAGACTGTGAACACACACCCCTTACCGTATCAGGCTGCACTCAGTCCCAGGTTTTTTTTGCCCAAGCTCTCTGTAAGCTGTCTGCTCAAAACACTGCTTGGAACTGGCAGGGACTATTCTGTTCCTCTCAGCTCACAAAAGCTTTTAAAAAGGATCCCCTTCCCCCTCATCTGACAGCAGTGTGAAAGACTTGCAAAGAACGAGAACTTTACCATTTTAGGTCACCAGGAAAGGGGGTGAAAGGGAGCTGGTACTGCGAAGGAAACTAATGCAAATAACAGGTTTTAGCTGTAGACTGGCTAACTCCATAAACCATACCTTTCTCTTCTTGAACTGCTGCCGTGCCAAGTAACCTCTGCATGCAGCCTGGAACAGAGACAGGGTTCTTCGGGTCTGCTCATCCCTCTGTTCTTCAAGTTTTATGAAGGTTCCAGCTCTGAAGAACACCTGAGGAAAAAGGAGTAGAAACTCAGCTTTACAGCGGACATGAGTAGAATGTCAGGCCCAGCAGACCCCCTTCCGCACTTAACACTAATCCTCAACTATTCCAAAGCATAAATGATCTTGAAAAAGTTTAAGTATCATAAGAGCTTGGTAAAAAGTACATATTGTGTCATGCAGGACTCAATGAAGGTGCATTAGGTAAAGAAAAAAAAGTTGGTGTGTGCAAGTTGATACTGAAATAAGAGTATGGTCTGCCAATAGAAAACTGGATATTAATTATAAATCTTAGCTTCTAACTTATGTGGAGAGTCGTAATGTTACAACTAGCAGCTAGTTATGTTAGAAACATTACATTAGACAACCCATACCTCAAATTACAGATTCACTCTGCCTGCCTCATTCTGTGATCTCCTTCCTATTAAATACTACTCCATAGTACAAGCCCACACATTGCGACTACATTTGGTTATATTTACAAGTGGAGTCACTTTAGGGTGGGATTAGCAAGATTAGACAATATAGCACAGTTATTTTATTTCTTTCAAACCAAAGTAAAAGCATAAGCAGACACGTTGTTTATTTATAAGATCACATTAAAGCTTCTGCAGAAGAGGCAGAAGGACCTTGCCTTTATCACAAAAACATTAAGTGGAGGGCAGGGGGGAGTGGGATTCCTAGTTTTTACCCTTTGCTGTCTGGTTTGTGAACACCTAGGAGCAGATTCTGCAGAGTTCCATGGCTTTAAGGGCTAAATGCATTCACCAGCAGGCCCCAAAGCTCACTGAGCCTCGTTTGTATCTTGCAGCTCATTTAAATGAGGAATTTTGCATGTGGGAAGCAACTTGTGGTCCATTCATAATACAGGCTGCAGTGTACCCAGTGCTGTATTATATTAAATCCTGGCAGAGCATTGTGTGGGTGTGAATAGAATATGAGTGTCCTGCATTCCCTGATGTCACTGGGCATGGCACAGCCTTTCCTTCATTATCGCAATGCATTCTTTAACATATGACAATATGATCTGTGTTATGTATAAACTAACCTATAAAAGTCAACCACTGCTCATCAACAGACTGATCGCATGCTTCTTATCAAATAACCCTTTTCATGACTAATTAGCTAACTGAACGCTTTCATATTTATATATTCATGTTCAAATCTAAAATATAATATGTGAACATGGGCATACGAGAAAGTAACTGATTGGAGGTGCAAAGTTAAACAATGAAGGAATTATGACCTGCCTGTCTCCCTATAGGGAAACTACACCTAAGAATAAATAAATAGGGGGATTCTGTTACATTCACAAATATAAAATAGGAAGAAAGATTAGAAAATAACTTTTGTTTGCTCTTTACATTGTTTTGTGTTCACTGTGCCACTATGGGGGTTATTTTTCCCCTTATTTGCACACAAAAGAAAATTAATAAAATTTAAAAAAAAAAAACCTTACTAAGCCTCTCTCTTTTATTTACCCAGTTACTAATTTTTGTTATTTTATTTTTTAATGTCACTTCCAGTGCATGAGTGTATGCCTTTTCTTTCTAACAGATGTGTTAAATTACTGCTATATTTGTGAGTTTTTGGAGACCGGATATCAGCTTTCACATTCTTAGTTTTTTGTGTAGTGTATAAAAAAAAATACAAAATAAATTGCGAATGTGACTTTTTTCTCCTAGTAATATTACACATTTGTTTCTTATTTGGTGAATGTAATTAAATGGTTACTCCAACCAAAAAGACACTGACAGACACCAAACACAAAGAACAGATGATCCAATGATGCTGTCGGAGGTGGAGTTACACCACCAGCGGCAGAAGGGTTAAAGGAACACTATAGTCACCTAAATTACTTTAGCGAAATAAAGCAGTTTTAGTGTATAGATCATTCCCCTGCAATTTCACTGCTCAATTCACTGTCATTTAGGAGTTAAATCACTTTGTTTCTGTTTATGCAGCCCTAGCCACACCTCCCCTGGCTATGATTGACAGAGCCTGCATGAAAAAAAAAACTGGTTTCACTTTCAAACAGATGTAATTTACCTTAAATAATTGTATCTCAATCTCTAAATTGAACTTTAATCACATACAGGAGGCTCTTGCAGGGTCTAGCAAGCTATTAACATAGCTGGGGATAAGAAAATCTTAATTAAACAGAACTTGCAATAAAGAAAGCCTAAATCGGGCTCTATTTACAGGAAGTGTTTATGGAAGGCTGTGCAAGTCACATGCAGGGAGGTTTGACTAGGGTTCATAAAGGGATTTAACTCCTAAATGGCAGAGGATTGAGCAGTGAGGCTAACGGGGCATGTTCTATACACCAAAACCGCTTTATTAAGCTGAAGTTGTTCAGGTGACTATAGTGTCCCTTTAAACGCTGTATGTGCACAAAACCAGCACGTGGGACATTTTATAAATAACTCCCATGGTGCAAATTAGACCAAATCAAATCAACATTAAGTGAACATGGCCCTGAGACAGTGTACTCAGGTTTCTACTTGGTTGGGACTTCATGCACGCCAGCAACATGGAATAAAATGGAAAGATTACAATTCCAACACATGTCAGTTTAAGGAAATACTTACTCTGCTCAGTCCCATATGATAACTGCTCTTCTCTAGGTCCAGAGACTCCAAAAGCTCTTCCACAGCCTGCAGGGAAACACAAAGCAATGTTTGACCTGATTGTGATGACAACGTTGCCAAAATATTACAAGCATATTGTAACCGATCCAAAAAGAAGCACAAAGAAGGATAAAACGTTTGTAGCAAAAGGAACCCCTAGCTAGTTACTTGAAAAATTGCATCATTTTAATTTGTTTAAATTATGTTTAGGATGTTTGTGGACTGGATATCTGTTTTCATGGTAAATACTACATGAAAGGGAAATGCAACCTTAAAAAAAAATAAAAGTGTGTGTGTGGAGGTAGGGGAATTTGCTGTTAAATGGAACCAAATAAAAAATGATCGCCTACCCATCATCACGTTATGATTAATAAACTGTAACATTCTTACATGTATTTGCAAAATGAGCGTAAGTTTATATAAAGCTGCCATTCAGCTTCAGAGATAAAATTGTTAGTCAAGTGATAATTAAACTCTGCTCAAGTCACTGCTTGGCTATTTAAGCGATGCAGTTTTCATTAGAATTCACTGTTTAGTGAATAAACCTCGAAGGCACAGATCTCAAATATTAATCTGGTGGATCATCCTGGGACACAGATTTAAAAAAGATAAACAAATCAAATAAAAAACACTGGATTACAAACTATGCCATTCCTTACAAACGGATTACATTTTACATCTTACACTTTTCTGGGCGACACATTTGAAATGCTATCAGGCAGATCCTCTAATATAAAGCCGGCAGTAAAACGGCAGTGAATGTGTTACATGGCTGAGTGCACTTTATATCGCTGCACCTTCTAGATGTTGCTAAGTGAGACAGTGCTTTTATTGTCATTTCTGTAAGAAGTCTATAACAATACTCTGCTACAATGCGATCTAGCTGCCATCACAATATCAAGGAAAAAAGCTTCCTTTATAACTTGCCCCTCACTTGATTGCTGGAGAAATACATAGCACAATGCTCTTGAAAACGCTATAGTACAGAGCGGATAACACATTTGCCTGAACCTTTCCTTGCTGGAATGACAGCCCATGTAACACATGTAGTGCTGTCCACTTTAGCAGACCAGACAACACCTGGCTGTATAATTTGTACAGAGAGTGACATGTTATTAAAGCTTTGCATTATGTAAATTGTGATGGAATGTACAGATCACATTATCTTCTAGCTGGGTCAATAGGCCGTTAATGCAATGCTTACACAATCCACTAATCCCTACAATAATTGTTTCCTGGCTAATCATGGCAGCATCACTTATGGGTAGCTCCGCCCTAATCAGGAACAGGACAGGATAAAATCAATTAATATGGACCAGACTGGGTATAAAAGGTCCCTCCTCCTTCTATCCCACAGTCTTTTTTTCCTGTCCTTTCAGGACACACAGGATATTTTATTTTGGGCCACCTTCCCATGTGTACCATGGGCCTCCAGATGAAGTTCAGCCTCTCTTCATCTGAAGAACTCAGTAAACAGCCTGCACGGGCAGGACTAACTGAGTTTAGTACAGATTAGCATCTGTACTATTATGGGAGAAAAAGTTTCAATTTGGATGTGGGGTCGGCTGTTACCTTAAAAATCCCCTTATAGCATCTAACCCCCCTGATCTGAGGTCAGTTATTGGGAGAGCCTAGGGTAAGTGCTTATGTCTGATAAATTTTCATTTTATTTTAAATTCTGGAGGTTATTCTGAAAGTTTACAAGTGCCTGGCTTACCTGCATCTGTCTTCTGTGTATTCTAAGCTTCCCTGGAGATCAGCAGGGTGCAGGGGCTTTCCTCCGGTCTGTCTCTTCTCTTTTCGGCTTCTGGCGCATGCGCAGTACCGACGGCGTCCGGCGGGTGTTCTGCGCATGCGCGGAATAATTGCGCGCTTAAAGGTATATCGCGCCAAAAAATGAAAAATTTAAAAACCACTCAGAATTGATCCTGGCTTCTTCTATGAACTTCTGTTAATAAGGAAAGCTGCCTTTTTTGATCAGAATCTGGTTTAAAGGTAAATCTTAATTTTTTTTTTGTATATTATTAAATCTTTCTTGCTGCTTAAATGTTTCTTTTACAATAAGTATATCTTATTCTAGATGGCTTCTCCCTCTGCCTCAAGATCTCGCTCTAGAAGACATAGGTGAGCCGCATATGTCAAAATTGATTTAAGGGGGGAAAAGAGTGCCATTGCAGGCCTATAATATATAATATATCGGCCTTTAATTTCAGCCCAGAAAAATCTCAAGAGGATTCTCCCAGAAAATATAGAGAAAAATCCAACAGATGTGCAAACTGCAACCAAGTGGCTCCTCCGGGAAAAAATTTGTGCAGATCTTGCCTTACGGAAGCAGCGAAGGACTGGGATGAGAAAAGTTCCCCACAGGCTGACTTAAAGAAATGGATTGCAGAAGCCATTGCTGAAGGATTTAAATCCTCTAGTAAAATGGCTATCCCCAAGCGTCCCAGAGTGGAAAGCTATGTGGAATCAGAAGAAGAATCTGATATGATGGAAGACTATTCAGAGGAAGAAGAGGATGAATATGACTCAAAATCTTTGGATTCCAGGTCTGTGGATAAGTTGGTTCATCTTATCAGAGACACATTAAGAATTCCTGAAGAAAGCAGGGAGAAGAAGGAGTCTGATAGATATTTTGAAGATCTGAAGCCTAACAGACCTACTTTTCCAGTTCATTCGGCCATAAAGGAGGTAATAGGTGCAGAATGGAATAGACCAGAGAAGAAGGTGACTTTAAAGAGCAAAGTCCCCAGATTATACCCGTATGCACCTGAGGACTGCAAGTCATGGATTTCGGTTCCGAAAATTGATGCAGCAGTCATCCACATGGCAAAAAGAACAACTCTTCCCATAGATTCAATGGCATATTTAAGGGAGCCAATGGAAAAGCGATTGGACGCTGACCTGATTAAGGCATACTTGGCCCTAGGGTCAGCATTACATCCAGCCATTGCTCTTACCACCTTGTCCAGAGCTCTTAAAATATGGGTTGATAACCTAGAAGAGGATATTGCTAGTGGAGTTCGTAGAGAACACCTGATGGAGGGCATTAAAGATTTAAAGCTGGCCATAGAATTCTGTTCTGAAGCTTCTCTGGATATTACTAAAATGGTAGCTAAAAGTATGGCACTGTCAGTTGCTTCGAGAAGAGCATTATGGCTTCACTCTTGGGGTGCAGATTACGCCTCTAAGGCCTCCCTATGTAGCCTTCCTTTTCAAGGAGACCTTCTATTTGGTAAAGTCCTGGAAGATGCGATCCATAAAGCGGCAGATGGAAGAAAAGCCTTTCTCCCCCAGGGGAAAAGAAGATTTAATGCTTCCTACTGGAAGGATAAAAAGTTTAGAGACCGATCCTTTCGAGACGCCAGGTCATATAGACCCGGAAGAGAATTCTCCAGGAATTCTAACTGGAGAAGCTACCAGTCATCTTCATCAAAACCGGTTAGAGGAAGAGGATCTAGACCAGCTAATAAGAACTTCTGAACGTTTGCTGGCCCAGCCAGATGTTATAGGAGGCAGACTTCGCTTCTTTTATCCGGTTTGGGCCAAAAGCATTCAAGACTCTTGGGTTCTTTCTATCCTCAAGGAAGGATATAAAATAGAATTCAAAGAATTCCCTTCTCAAACCTCCTTTACCCGTTCAAGAGTGGCAAGAGGAAGAAAAGAAATGGCTCTAAACGAAATTATTTCTCAACTTCTTCAAAATCAGGTCATAGAGAAAGTCCCTTACAGAGAACATTACAGAGGCCACTACTCTACGATATTTTTGGCCCCAAAACCTCAGGGGAAATGGCGTCTAATTCTGGACCTAAAAGTTCTGAATACTTACTTGGTTCCAAGAACTTTCAAAATGGAGTCCATTACCACAATTCTGCCCAATATAAAGACAGGGACCTGGATGACTTCTATAGATCTCAAGGACGCCTACTATCAGATTCCTATTCATGTCAGTCATCGCCGGTTTCTAAGGTTTTGGATTGCGGGGAATCACTATCAGTTCAAGGGACTTCCTTTCGGCTTAAGCCTGGCGCCCAGAACATTCACGAAGATTCTAGTTTCTCTGGTGGCCTTTATAAGGACAAGGAACATCGAGATTTTTCATTATCTGGACGATTTTCTAATCTTAGGTCCTTCCAGTCAGATAGTGAATGTCCACACGTCTATAACCATAAAATACCTTCAAGATCATGGTTGGCTGATATACCCCAAAAAGAGTTCTTTAGTGCCTTCTCAAAGGATGATTTTCCTAGGAGCAAATATAGACTCGGGGAATGGCCTGGTATCACTGTCTACAGACAGAAAACAACGAATAATGAAGAAGATCAGAAGTCTGCGTCAAAAATCTTTCATCACGGCAAGAGATTTCATGAGCCTGTTAGGGTCTCTTACTTCCACGATAGGCCTAGTGAAATGGGCCCAGTGGAGGATGCGACCCATTCAGAGGCATTTTCTCTTACAGTTCAGAGCAAAACAAGGAAATTGGGATCAGAAGATTTGGTTACTCCCGAGAATTTCGAAAGAACTATATTGGTGGACAAAAGAAAGGTTCTCAAGGCATTAATAGGGTTCCGTCCTCTATTAAGGGATGCCTGGGTCAGGATACATACAGACAACAGAGCGGTGGCTTCCTACATAAATCATCAGGGAGGCACTCGAAGTTATTCTCTACTGATAGAATTGTCACCAATCATGAGGTTTGCGCAACTACATCTTCAAGGATTAAAAGCGGTTTATCTTCCGGGGCCAGAGAATTTATTGGCGGACTATCTCAGCAGGACAAGGATTCTCCAAGGAGAATGGAAACTGCACCCAGACTTATTTCAATTGATCACCCATCGGTGGGGAGTACCCCAGATCGACCTGATGGCTTCATACAACAACACTCAGGTGAAGAGGTTTTACTCCCTACATGCGGATCATCGAGCAGAAGGACAGGATGCCCTGTCGCTTCCATGGGAATTCGATCTGGGGTACGCATTCCCTCCCCTACCAATGATTTACCGACTGAGAAAAATATGGAAGGAAGGTCTCAAAGTCATCGCCATCATCCCAATCTGGCCTTGCAGACCTTGGTTTCCCCTACTGAACAAGATGAGCCTGGAACCTCCTTGGCCTCTTCCTCTCAGACCAAACATCTTAATCCAGGGACCAGCTGTTCATCCCAACCCCAGCCAGCTGAAATTGGGGGCATGGCTCTTGAAAAGGAGAGATTGCTAGCTCAAGGGATCCCAGAAACTGTGGTAACTACTCTCCTAAAATCCAGAAAACCATCTACTTCTTCCTGCTATCATAAGATTTGGGAAGTTTTTCGTTCCTGGTCTCAAGAGAATAATGTGGATTTTCATCAGCCATCTAACATTAATATTCTACAATTCCTTCATACAGGTCTAGAGAAAGGGCTGAGTCTCAGTACTCTAAAAGTCCAATCATCGGCTTTATCTGCTCTCTGCAACAAGTCTTGGGCTTCGGATCCTCTAATTGCTAGATTCTTTAAAGCAACCATCCGTATAAGACCTCCAATTAGGAACTACTCTCCTCCGTGGAATTTACCTATGGTACTAGAGGTGTTGGCTGAAAACCCCTTTGCTCCATTAGATGAGCTGGGTATTGTCTTATTAACATATAAGACCTTGTTTCTGGTGGCTGTTACTACTGCAAAGCGTATGTCAGAAATTCATGCTCTTTCCTGCGATGAAAATCACTTTCAAGTATTCCACGACAGGGTGATCTTGAGACCCAGACAAGAGTTTCTGCCGAAAGTTGTCTCAAATTTTCACATCTTGCAAGAGATTGTTATTCCTTCCTTTTATCCATCTCCTTCTACTCCAGAAGAAGTGAAACTTCATCAATTGGATGTCAGGCAGTGCCTACTCAAGTATTTAGAGGTTTCTACTCAATTTCGGAAGTCTCAACAGCTGTTTGTTCTGCCGATTGGTCCCAGAAGAGGGGAGGCAGCATCTACTTCCACCTTGAGACGTTGGATCTCCAATACTATAATCAAGGCTTATCAGTTGAAAGACCTTGTTCCTCCTAGTAGGATCAAGTCACACTCTACAAGGGCTTTAGCAACTTCATGGGCTAATTGGGCAGAAGTTCCATCTGACGACATCTGTAAGGCAGCTACATGGTCTTCTCCTCTCACTTTCATCAAACATTACAAGATGGATTTGGCATCTTCCTCTACGGCTTTTGGTAGAGGTGTTCTGTCCTCTGTGGAATCTATCTAAATTAAACCCTTTTTCAGCATTATATGGTTTGGAGTTTTTGTTTTGTTTTTGAATTTCCCACCCTATGGTGAAGCTTGGGTATTACCCATAAGTGATGCTGCCATGATTAGCCAGGAATACAGAAAATTTTATCATACTTACCGTAATTTTCTTTTCCAGGCTATTATTCATGGCAGCATCAGCAACCCCCCCTGGTTATCAGATTAGCTTTGGAACTAGACTGTGGGATAGAAGGAGGAGGGACCTTTTATACCCAGTCTGGTCCATATTAATTGATTTTATCCTGTCCTGTTCCTGATTAGGGCGGAGCTACCCATAAGTGATGCTGCCATGAATAATAGCCAGGAAAAGAAAATTACGGTAAGTATGATAAAATTTTCTGTATTAATATTCACTGCAACAAGTATGAAACTATACCTCCTTCCCAGAGTTATTCTTAAAAGTGTGAATATTTGGGAATTAAAAATTGATTGAAAGTTAATTGCAAATTCCAGACCAAAAAATGCCTGATCAGAAAACCAAAACAAAGCGGATTTGCAGGGTTATTAACTAAAACCCAGAGATTTCACTGAATTAAATCCAAATGGCAAAATTAAAGTTAAAATAGCCAAGCTGGGACTATCGCAAATTTTTCCAAACCAGCGTTTTAGCATTTTTCCATTTGGATTTCATTCACTGAAGTTTTTTGGTTTTTTTAGTACATAACACAAACAGATCATTTTGCGTTCGGTTATTTTGATCTAAATTTTGAAATTTGCTTTGAATTCCCAATAATTCAGACCTTCGTGAACAACCCATACAGTATTAACCTTTGCCAGCCATCTGCTCTGTGTTTGGACTGCAAAGTTCTATGTCTGTTAGAATTTGCCAAGAGCTGAAGGTCTGGCACTGAATACCCACGATCAATGCGGGCGCAGTACTGAAACGCTAAGTTAAAAAAGTTTGGCAAACACAATAGAAAAAAAGAAATGCCATTTCATGTGCTTCCAAGTAAAGTCTGTAGAAGGACAAACTCCACAAGGAGGAACCTCTTCTCATAATATTGTTATTGGTGTTCTATGGGATACAGGGGGTGTCATATATAAACATTAATTCACATTACCAGATAAAAGGCTGTAAGCTCTTCAGGTTAAATATGTATATTCCTCGGTCACACAAACCACTTATTGATTTTTATATAATTCTTCCAGTAGCACAGTAGAAATTGATGCAATCACTTCCTCTGTAAGGTTCAGAGTGGCTGCTATAACGCAGCCAATTCACTGCTGGAAACACTGGGCTCTTTAACACTGTCACGACTCACGTTCACAGCCTAAAGAGGCTTCCAAACACTAATTTGTGTCACTAATTAGGCACCTTTCCAGCTAGCAGAACTTACATGCGATACATATTATTGTATAAAATGGACCAGTGGTTCCCAAACTTTTTAGGGGCAAGGCGCCATTAATATTTCAATATTTTTCCAAAGTGCCCCAAGTCAAAACAAATTTCTAGGTTGTATATATGTACTGGGCCCCAGTTCTGCAGAAATGTTTCCAGGTCTGGGGCGGATCCAGAACCTAATCTCGGGAGGGACACTGGTAGATTATTTAAAGAAACAATCCAGGTACAATAACCACTACAGCACTCTGGTTATGGTACCAAGAGTGCCGTAGTGCCCTCCCAGGGTAAGCAGTCAAACTGTTTAAGAAATGTTTGACAACTTACCTGAGATGCCAGCCTAGGGGCAGTAGTAGGGGATAGGGGGCAGTGGTCTGTGTGAGGGGTGCAACATTTGTGTATGGAGGGGAAATGTGTGTGTGTATGGAGGGACAATGTAAGTGTATGGGGGACAGTGTGTATAGCGGGAGTTATGTGGGTGTGGGAGGGCAGATTTATAAATATATACTTTTATTAAAATATATATATTTTACTATCCCCCGACTTTCTTACCTTTGCCTGGGAGGGGTAATCCCTGGTGGTCTGGTGGGGAAGCCTTGCTGGTCCAAGTGGGGAGAGTGAACTCTAGAGGCTCCTGGGGTAAGTATTCACTCTCGCAAGATTCAGAGCATTGCCATGGTAACCGCGGCAATGCTCCAAGCTCGCAAGAGGAGAACCCGGCGGAGCTGCAGGTTAGAGTTCCCCCGGGTCCTCCCTCCCTCCCCTGCCGGCTGCAGCATTTCAGTGCTAGCGGGCAGGTGAAGATCTCTGACCTCCCCTCCATTCCTCCAGAGCCGGCAGGGGAGAGCGAGGCACAGACGGTTCCCGGTGCCATGATTATAAGACCGGGGAAATTGTTTGCGGCACCCTGTGCCCATCAGCTGCAATGGACAATGAAAGCAGTGATATGACCAAGCATAAAGCTGGTTTTGAGAATGTAGAGGAATAAGGGACTAATTTCAGATATGGGCTTATTGACTACTCCAGGCCCAATGTTCAGAGTACTTTTTTTACTATAATCAAAACATACTTCTAAAGGGACAGGAGGAGTTAAATCACTTGTGTTTCTGTTTATGCAGCCCTAGACACAACTTCCCTGGTTGCGACTGACAAAGTCTGCATGAAAACAAAATGGTTTCATTTTCAGATGTTACTGTGAGACTGCAGGGGTGTGATCTATACACCAAAATTGCTTCATTAACCCCTTAGCGACCGAGGACGGTTCAGGACCGTCATCGGCATTTTTGCCTTGAGGACCGATGACGGTCCTGAACCGTCCTAACGGTCTTAGTTACTTACCTGATCGCCGTCGTTCCCCCAGCGGCGATCAGCGTGGCTCCGGTTGTGGGGAGACTGCCTGCAGCCCAGACAGTCTCCCCACACTGGATTAGGACCCCTGTGGCCATGTGATCGCTTAACACAGCGATCACATGGTCACAATAGGTGTCCATAGTGCTGCCTGCAGGGGGACTGTCTGTGCTGACAGGCAGTCTCCCTGCTAGTGTAAAATCAAAAAAATAAAATAAAGTTAGTGTTAATTAAAAATAAAAAAAAATTATATTTATGTATATATGATATATAGACATATATTATATCTATATAATATATGTCTATATATCATATATATATATAATGCCATACTAAGTGTATTTTTATATTAATATGTACTTATATTAATATAAAAATACACTTATAATTAAATTACACACGTATATATATAATATATATAATAACTATATATATTGTATATATATATTATTATAAAATATAAATAATAAGTAATTTAAATTAAATAAAAAATTTTTAAAATAATAAAAAAATTAAAAAAAATTATATCTATATGAAATTTTATTCTAACTGTATTTTAAAATTAATATATATATATTTATATCAAAATACACTTAGAATGAATTTGTATATATATCTATGTATATAAAAATAAATAAAAATAATAAGAAATATACATATGTCCATATACAAAATTACATAAATAATTATATAAATATACACGTAGACTTCAAATATATAAATATGCATATATATTTAAATTCTACGTGCGTATTTATGTAATAGTTTTACATAATTCAGTAATTTTATTGATTGCAATTTAAGGGACCTGCCTGCCAACCCAGGCCGAAATTCCAGAGAATTGAATTTGCTAGCACTGTATTTTACCCTGTAACGTTCTACGACACCCTAAAACCTGTACATGGGGGGTACTGTTTTACTCGGGAGACTTCGCTGAACACAAATATTAGTGATTCAAAACAGTAAAACATATCACAGCGATGATATTGTCAGTGAAAGTGACTTTTTTTGCATTTTTCACACACAAACAGCACTTTTACTGATGATATAATTGTTGTGATACGTTTTCCAGTTTTTAAACACTAATATTTGTGTTCAGCGAAGTCTCCTGAGTAAAACAGTACCCCCCATGTACAGGTTTTATAGTATTTTTGAAAGTTACAAGGTCAAATATATGGGTCAAATATTTTTACATTGAAAATGGCCAGGTTGGTTACGTTGCCTTTGAGAGCGTATGGTAGCCCAGGAATGAGAATTACCCCCATGATGGCATACCATTTGCAAAAGAAGACAACCCAAGGTATTGCAAATGGGGTATGTCCAGTCTTTTTTAGTAACCACTTGGTCACAAACACTGGCCAAAATTAGCGTTCAATTTAGTTTTTTTACTTTTTTCACACACAAACAAATATGAATGCTTACTTTGGCCAGTGTTTTCGACTAAGTGGCTACTAAAAAAGACTGGACATACCCCATATTGAATACCCTGGGTTGTCTACTTTAAAAAAAATATGTACATGTGGGGTGTTATTCAGAGATTTATGACAGATAATAGTGTTACAATGTCACTATTGATAAATTTAAAAAATTTATGTTTTGAAACCGCAATATTCTACTTGTACCTATAGCCCTATAACATGCAAAAAAAAGCAAAAAAGCATGTAAACACGGGGTATTTTTAAACTCAGGACAACATTTTGAATCTATTTAGCAGTTTTTTTAATTCGCTTTTGTAGATGAGTAAAAGATTTTTCAAGTAAAAGTCAAAAAACATGTATTTTTTTCAATTTTTCATCATATTTTTTATTTTTTTTAAATTAAAATACATGAGATTATATAAATAATGGTATGTAAAGAAAGCCCCTTTTGTCCTGAAAAAAACAATATATAATTTGTATGGGAACAGTAAATGAGAGAGTGGAAAATTCCAGCCAAACACAAACACCACAAAAGTGTAAAAATATGCCTGGTAGCAAATGTACAACATCGCAAAAACAGTCCAGTCCTTAAGGGGTTAAGCTAAAGTTGTTTTGGTGACTATTAAGGGTAACACTTTTTTCTGACATGTATGGGGAAGCAAAACACCAACACAAATCAGGTGCATCTCTACAAAAGCTGCATATACACAAATGACAACAAATAAATGGGTGACCTGCACACCAAGGATACTTTCATGTAAGTATGCAGAATGTACATCAAGAAAGTTCCACAACTCAAATCACTTTAATCCCTGCATCTTCCAGCATGTTTAAACATCATTAACCCAATCAAAAGTACCTAAAGAGCATTTCATTTCTTCAACTCCCTAGTGAGATTTTCCTTCTTTATAAACAATCTTGTTTCCGAAGGAAAACATTTTATGTTTAAATACCCAAGCGGGAAATGTTGCCGTTAAAAACAAGAAGACTGAATCACATGCATCACCCTGCTAATCCCTCCTACATTTATTTCCTGTTAAATTAAAAGCTAGCAATAAATCATTTAGGTTGATTTTAAAGGCGTCATACTCGATATCATTCACCTTTTGATATTTCTTTGTTCAAGACAAGTCCTTCAAATTTGGATTTCAAACTAGTAAGACAGCCGCATTTGTCGTAGCACAAGAGATCTCAAAAGGCTGACCTTATGGTAATGATAAGTCACTGCGATGCCCAAAAATGTCTACATCTTTGATCCTTGACAATAAAAGAGATGCAGTTAATCTTTCTAGACTTGTAACAGCAGATGCTGGCCTGAAGTGTTGCCAAGAGACCACAATTTGAAGGCATCCTAAATACAGGTGTGCCAATCCTCATTTAATTTTATTTTAAAAGATCGGCAAAGAAAATCAGGATTGAATTCACAGTCCAACATTTTTAAAGGCCTATCTATTATAATTTACTTAAAGTGAAGAATCTTAGAATTCTGAGCCTACGGGCTCCTGATATGAAAATCCATCCTGGAAGAAGATGTAATGTTTTACACTGAAAACACCCTTTTTACTATAGCAACAACAACAGAAAGTGAGCTGGATTATTCCCAGGAATTGGCAACAGCACATAGTAGCCAATTCCACTCTGGATACCATGCTGTGTCTGTATTTGGTAAATTAAGAAGATTAAGGATAATGGTTCAAGAGGGTTCATGAACACTGCAAAGTGGAAGCCTTAAAGGGACACTATAGTCACCAGTGCAACTACATGTATTCCTGACCCTATAGTGTTAACACGACCATCTAGCCCCCCTGGGCCCCTGATGCCTCCATGAATAAAGTAAAAATCTTACTGTATTCAAGCCAGAAGCTGTAAATCTGCATGCTGTTAGACTCAGGAAAAACAAGCAGTCCGCTGACATGTGATAGCCTGATCTAATCACAGTGCTTCCCCATAGGATTGGCTGAAACTGACAAGGAGGCAGATCAGGGGCAGAGCCAGCATGATTCAAACACAGCCCTGGCCAATCAGCATCTCCTCATAGAGATGAATTGAATCAATGAATCTCTATGAGGAAAGTTCAGTGTCTGCATGCAGTGGGAGGAGATAATGAATCACTGGATGCTCGGGCACAGCAGATCTGAGTGGATGGAGGCATGTTATGCCTCCATCAACTCAGAAGTCCCTCTGGTTCACTCTGAGGTGCTCCTAGCTTTCAATGTAAACACTGTATTTTCTCAGAAAATACAGTGTTTACATGAGAAAGGCTGCAGGGAGCTATAGTTCTCACCTGAACAACTTCATTAAGCCAAAGTTGTTCAGGTGATTATAGTGTCCCTTTAAATAAAGTCAATAATACAGTTTAAATTGGTAAGCATCGCACCACCTGGAGAGGTAAGGTCTTGTAATGTAGAAAGATCAAAAGTAACATCAAACAAGGTGGGGGGTTTATGTTATAAATGGGAGGGAGACACTCTGTTGCCCTTCAAAAGGCAGAGATTTGGGGATTATTCTGTTACAGTGAACAGCATATATTTCTTTATATTTTAAAGTTGCAAACCTTTGTTGAATAGAAGAAGATGCAGAAGTAAGAAGGGAAAACAGAGAGAAAGAAAAAAAAAAGACACATATGAAGGACACCAGTAATAATGAAAAGCAAATAAAGTACTCAAAATTTGTTGTTGCAACAAAGTACACTTATTTTAGGGATTACGTGCAAGAGCAGCAGCAAAATGCCAAATATCTAGAGACGTTGTACTGTGTTATGTTCAAGTAGAACTCAGGAAGAGCAACACTTAGCCATCTATCCCACTGTGATAAATACATGGGGAACCACAGATTTAAAGCTATATTTGATAGACAGATCTTGTAATAGACTTTTGCACAGTGAGAAAATGTGGATCGGCTGAATCACATAGTGAATTTTTTGAGACACCCGAATTTCGCCCGAAGTTGGTTCGGCTCAGCAGAATATTGGAAACAAAAAACTTGTTCCTCACCAAATCAGATGACCCATGAGGGCGCTAAAATTGCCCAATCAGTGTAATGCAAAGTACAGACATAATATCAGGGCTTAAAATTGCCACTCACCACTAGCCAGTGGCAAATAAAAATGTAACCCTAGCGAGTAGAAGTTCACCTTTGGAGGGTATGCTATAGCTTGCAGTGGGGAGTGCCTTGTAAGGCATTTCTAGTAGCATAGAATAACACGTTTGAAGTCCTGCACAATATATTGTGTGTATATTTCGTAGAATATTGATAAGATTATTTGCACGCTATTTGGTTCACAGATCCAGTCAGAAAAAGAGCAGGAAAAATAATACATCTATTAACTTGATCTGTAAATAAAATCAACATTTAGTGATTGTCCCCTACTCATCATTAACCCCCATCAATCATCTTTTGTTTTGGTGTCATGAGCAAAATTCAGAATCACAAACTAAAACGGACATGCTCAGCTATTGCACGTTTCTGTTTATTTGTGAACCAGGTACATTTCAACTCGGAATTCGGAAATTCGACTGATCACCAGGCAAACTGCAGTTGGGACCAAAATGAATCTCCAAGTCTACTTTGTAATATACACCAGTCATTGGGATAGACTGTGACTTTCAGTTTCTTGAACTGAATCACTTTTCTACTACCAACACATGAGAGATAAGAGTGTATTGGCAATAAAGTACATTTTGAAAAATAATATTTAAGCAACACTTTAAGTTATGGCTTCTATACTATAAGGGAGTTCCACTTCCCCCCTCCCCCCCAGGAATTTCTTCCACATTTTTTTCCAAATGATTTCAAACTAGGATGCCTGATTTTACAAGTAACCTTCCTTTAAAGGTCTTTTAAAGCAACACTCCAACCATCATAATCACAACATCCTGTTGTAGTGGTTATGATGTCAATAGTGCCCTCCAAAAGTAATTACTCAAATCATATTAGAACAGCCTGACAATTAATCTGACTTCTATAGGGCATCAGCATTACCTGCATCCAGATTCTCTTGATGAAGAATCCGGTAGCTCCACTGTGCTAAGCAAGGCCACTTTGAGTGAGAGTGTCAGCTGAGCGATCTCAGCCAATGAGCATAGACTTGTATTGTATTGGACCTGCTTGTCTCAGAGAAAACATCTGGTACGAGAAGCCAGATGTGGCACTGGCGCCCAAGAGACCCAGGTAAGTTGTGAAACGGATTTAAATGACCTTCACAAGTTACTTTGGGTGTGCACCAGAGCACCAAAATCACTACAAAGGGCTGTAGTGGTTATGGTGCTTAATAGTATTCCATTAAGGGTACTACGCTTGAATGAATAAACCTAATTTAATTTGAAAGCATCTGTAAAAAAATAAATAATTTTAAAAATGTATATAACCCATCCATTGCACAGCGCAGCGGAATTTGTTGGCACTTTATAAATAATAATAATGGAGTGCGCAAAAATGGGTGAATAGGAATACCATTTGTATGGAAGCACACCTAAGTATTAAATACTGCCACAATTTTCAAAATAGGTTATGTTTTCTGTTTGCAAACCACATAAATTTTGTTTTATTCAAATGCAGAGAGAGATAAAACAAAACGTTAAGCATTAAACAGCTGTTCGTGTTCTTTTTTCGCATATATGAGTGTGTATAATATACCCAAACATACACACTGACACACACACACAGACACACACAGACATACATACACACACACACACACAAAGGCAAGCATTCCATGTAGTATTTTAGACACTATATAAATACATGGTATAGGAGACATACACATTTTTCCACATCCACACAAATAATTCTAAAAATCCATGCAATGCCATGTAAACAACTGAAATTTTCATTACCACGTTTTATCCCCAGATATTCTCCTTCAGCGTCTTGTTATGTCCTGCCCCTCCCATGCACCATACAGTTTACTTCCATTGAAAACTGGCAGGCAGAGTGCCTATATTTTCCTTCCAGTCCACGAATTACCACGTTTCTGCTGTATGTTCCATGTATGTTCATCTGCAATAATGCTGAGCTCGTCTAGTTGTAAACTGTCCTCAGCCTGTAGCTATCAATCTACTCCAGAAACACAAAGCCAGTTACTATGAAGCAGTCTCACACCCCCTAAATGCTTCTAGTAATTGGCACTTCTAACACAATAAGATGACGTCTGCTCAGTTTTATATTCGAGACAATGGCTTCTAATATTACACTGAGCTCATAGAATTAGGATACCTAACTCAATAAAAGTGGCGTTCCGTTACTCACAAAATTCACAAACAACAAAATAAGCGAAGTTACAACTTTCAATGTAATATTAATCCACTCCCAGCAGATTTGTTTTATTGCTAGAATACAACGTAGGCTTTCCGCACAATGCTTTTGTTTCGCTTTCTGCTCTCCTGATGAATATTAAAACTACAATCAAGCTGCATTATACAACACTCTCTAAACCCCAAAAATACATTATACTGCAGGTTTTACAAACTTTTTGTTTTTCTCGAGCCCCTTATCTCCAGCTGCCAGTGCACAAATTATGTATAGAGTAACAGAAGATAAAGACAAGCCTGATGGTCCTGTGGGAGTGCAGAGAGGATAAGCCAACATCCATTCTCGTAAGCGTTTAATCCATGCAATGTTCGGAAGGCAAGTTGAGGACTGCAAATGCACCCATAATCCTTCACTTCCTTAAACAGGTACACAGACAGAATGTTCCACGCAAAGGTAATGGACTGCCCAGCAAGAACTAGTCAAGTAATAGGCTATGTTATTTCTAAATGATGTGCTTCATTAATAAAATGTAGTGTATGATAGAAACAATCTCAACTGTAAGAAAATTCCGACTGTATCAAATATAATGTGTTTTTATTAAATGTAAAAGTAAGTGAAAATGTATATTATGCTGTTGGGGTATGGAACACTGTAATTACCTAGCAAACGAAAGCTGACAAGTGAAATTGAGTAATTTAGCAGTAATATTATGTTACCAGTAAGGCAAGTGCCACAGATTTATCAATCTTTCTGTCCTTTTTTTCAGTTAGAAAAGAGTTCTGTTTTACTTTTCTTTTTTTCAACCAATATTTATTTAGCAGCCTTTTCTGTAATGAATATTTCTGGTATACGTAGGGAAAGGGGCCTGATGATTCATTAGGGTGGAAAGGGCCATGAAAATTCAATAAGTGTGAAGTGGTGTCGGATAACAGTAGTCAGAAAAGGTGCTTGATAACACAATTAGTAGGAAAGAGGGCCTGATAAAAGTAGTTAGAGGAAAGGACTGCAGATGCAATAGGCAGGGGAGGGGCCTGCTAAGGCAATAGGCAGGGGAGGGGAGGGACCTGCTAAGGCAATAGGCAGGGAGGGGCCTGCTAAGGCTAGAGGCAAAGAGGGGCCTGCTAAGGCAACAGGCAGGGAGGGGAGGAGCCTGCTAAGGCAACAGGCAGGGAGAGGAGGGGCCTGCTAAGGCAACAGGCAGGGAGAGGAGGGGCCTGCTAAGGCAACAGGCAGGGAGAGGAGGGGCCTGCTAAGGCAACAGGCAGGGAGGGGAGGGGCCTGCTAAGGCAACAGGCAGGGAGGGGAGGGGCCTGCTAAGGCAACAGGCAGGCAGGGGAGGGGCCTGCTAAGGCAGCAGGCAGGGGAGGGGCCTGCTAAGGCATCAGGCAGGGAGGGGCCTGCATAAGGCATGCTAAGGCATCAGGCAGGGGGGGCCTGCTAAGGCAGCAGGCAGGGGGGGGCCTGCTAAGGCAACAGGCAGGGGAGGGGAGTGCTCTGCTAAGGCAACAGGTAGGGGAGGGGAGCGCCCTGCTAAGGCAATAGGCAGGGGAGGGGCCTGCTAAGGCAATAGGCAGGGGAGGGGCCTGCTAAGGCAATAGGCAGGGGAAGGGCCTGCTAAGGCAATAGGCAGGGGAGGGGCCTGCTAAGGCAATAGGCAGGGGAGGGGCCTGCTAAGGCAATAGGCAGGGGAGGGGCCTGCTAACACAATAGACAGAAGAGAAGCCTGCTAACGCAATAGGCATGGTAGGGGCCTGCTAACGCAATAGGGATTAGCCTACCAACACAATAGGCAGTGAAGGTGAATGCTACTGAAATAGGTGGTGAGAGGCCTGCTAATGTAATAGGTAGCATAGAGGCCTGCTAACACAATTGGTAGGGAAAGGGCCTGATAACATGGTAGGTACGGGAAGTGCCTGATAATGTAGTAGGAAGAGAAGGCGAAATAAAAACTAAATAGGTGGGCAAAGGCATTCAATAATAGGCAGTCATGAAATGCATAATGATTTAAAGCTGAGGGAAAGGAGCAAGATAATTAATATGGTACAATAGGTGAGAGAAAATGCTCTGTATCACACCCAGCACAGCATCAAACCTGAATAAAGAATTGGCTAAAACTGCTTACTGAAAAATGAATTCACTGGCAAATAACAAAAATACAACGAGCCATGGAAAAACCCAATACTGAAGCAGTGCAAGCAACTGCTGACCTCCATATTAAATGGTTTGATTAGGGGATGCTAAGCAGAGTTACAGGCGATCAGGGCTGCAAAGTGAACACAGCAGGGTATCAATAATTAAATTATGCAGCATTCTACAGGGATCTTCATCAATAATTAAATTAGACAGAGCACAATACTAGATTGAACAAATTAGGTAGCAGGTTCTGGAAGGCTAACACAAAAGAATATATGCAATATCTAGCTTGTCGCTAATTTAGACAATATTTTCAGGCATTTTACTAAGCAGTATTCTGCAAAATTATTGTTCTAAACAGCATTTAGCAGGGCCTTAAACAAAATAAGGCAATTTATGCAGGCTACAAAGTTAAAATAGCCTTAAACATTCTCTCTACTTCCAGGGTCACAGAGATCAGCAGTAAACAGCTTCTCAACAAAACACGTTTAATTTTGGTAGGAAGGTTTACATAAACAAAGATTATTTAGGGGCCTCTCTCTCTGGCTGAATAGCGACATGTATGTCATGATATGCCCTCAATTAGTGGGAGTTATATTCCCATGTGGTCTTTACCACCATTTTAATAACACCAACAAAAATAGCTGTTGTCCAGAACCATAATCACATTATTCACAGGCAGAGCTGGCACATGAAAGCCCCAGTGCTGCCCTTACAGTAAAACCCTCCCCTGTAGTGCTTATAGTGCCATCCCACCCCCAAATGTAAGTAGTTATGCCATTCGATGTTTAACTTCTTACTTAAAGGGTCCAGTGTACACAGTTTCCTGCTTCCTCACACCTACTTCAACCTGTAACTACACTAACACTATCACTAACCATTACCCCCAACACTACACTAACACTAAACATTAACCATTAATCACTGCACTACCTCACCCTAGCCTAAAAATATAATGCAGTACAATGAATACACAATGATGACTACATTTAGTAGGAGAAAATAAGTAGGCATTTATATTATATTATACCTCCAGAAACCCTCAATGTTAGGGCTTTTCCAATTATACATAATTTCCCTCTCTCCCATCATGTTGGCATAGCCTGCCCCTGGTCATAGGGAGTTGAAAAGTTCTGTATTAATGCCAATCCAAAGAATGATTGTTCTGGCATGCTTTTACCCAAATCAAGGGACCTAGTGGACATGATTAAATTGACCGACAGCCAGCAGTTATTGTGTATACTGTGTCTAGTAAAACTGCTTGGAAGGTACACAGTATGTCTTCAAATAAAGATTTTCAACAAACAAAGCTATGGTGTGTTCAGAGAACTTTAACATCTGGAGAATGCAGAAAATCTTAATATCTTGCCCAATATGCCATGGTATCCCAGACCTGGTGGTACTTAACTAACATAGAATTTCTAAATTATTTTTAATTTATGTGGACAGAACCAGTCTGAACACTGCTACAATGATGGAACCGGTTCTTATGAAACAGAACAAACTTGTTCAAAACCTACTGGATAGTTTACTACACAAAGGGCAAACTATTATGGATGTGTTCCTTCTCAGGCAGAATCCTTTATACTCTGTTTTTAACTTACTGAATGAGCCAATCTTGAGCTGTATCAAAATATAAATCTTGACAACAATTTTACACAGCATTTCCCCAGCAGGTATTAAAACTACGATATTCCCTATGTTTCATATAGTAATTTCCTAACATTGGTGACTTAAATCATCTATCACACTGCTGGTGGATTTAAACCAATTCACTGCTGATTTCTTATGTATTAACCATATTATTAAGAAAACCGTAACTATTCAGCTTCCGTTAAAATCAGAGTATAATAGCAGGTATTGATGCCCATTCACAAATTACTTTAAAACCCTTGGTTAAAAACACGATGTAACAAGTATGAAGATTTGTAATATACAGGATTGTTCCATTTTACACAAACAAAAATGTTTGTTATGTTGCAAAAAACCATGTTCACCACCCAACAGCGAAAGGATTTAACTTGACAGATCAATTGAAAAAAAACAAAATGATTGTGCCATAAACTCTATTATATGGAACAGATCATCGAGCACTGACACAGATTAAATGATACAAGGCAATAATAGCAAAACCTTTGGAAAGGTCCCTAGACACAGGATAAAGTAATGTTATGTCACAAGGCATTCTGATGCATCCCCAGCCCTGTAAAGGCATCTTCTACAGTGTGGCAGGATTAGCAGTCATACCGACACATCATAGATGTCCTTGTGCTTTTTCTTGAATTTTTCTATTACTGTTGGCTTTGTTAAGCAAACAAGCTAAACTCTGTATTGAATTCCCAGCGGCGATCAGACATGCACAGGTGGTGCATATTACATGAGGAGTCGCCTCCTGCAAACACGCCGCTAGATCGAGGAGTCTCTGGGTGACATTTAATGGTAAACACTAAATAGCAGAGTTTGCAAACAGCAAAATAAATGGGGTTACATTGTATAGCTGCTCAAATGCCTAATGTAACTCAATCAGAAATTATACAAGATGTCTAAGGCAGACGTTTTGTATTTTTGTGAATTATTTTAAACACCTTGGTTTGAAAGCTTCAGGGAAGATCCTAATTTACAGTGCTAACTATTTACCTACCTAGAAGTGTAAAACAGAATGGTACTAGATTGACACATAAGTAAGGGGCTGTATTAATCTCAGAAAAGTTCTAATTTACTAAAATTGCATTTAATCTATAAAAAAAAAAGTAAGGAAAAAAATTGTTTTCCCTAGAAATTGGAAAAGAAACAAACTAAACAAAAACGTATTATGAAAAATTTCATGTAACAACTGATTTATTCTAGGGATACACTTTAGAATTGTAGTTAACGGTCTACAATGTATCAGTTCCTATGAAATAGCAAAATCAAACAAAGCTTAAATAAAGTCATGTTTTAAAAGGATCAGCTTGTAACAGGAGACCCAGAAGTCTAAACAAACCGCTATCTAGAACCAGATCAATGCAGTTTTAAAGCAATGGAGAATAAGATAAGGCACAGTGTGGCATTGGAATTCAGACTGAATACATTAACTAACTTGTAAACTGAAATCAGAAATTAGCCCTAAAAGACTATATAAGTTGATTTTTTTTTCTTATTCTGCTATTTCAGCCAAAATATTACCAAATTTATTTACAATTTACCACAATTAACCCCTTAAAGACACAACTTCTGGAATAAAAGGGAATCATGCGGAATATTTCCGTCATGTGTCCTTAAGGGGTTAACAGTTTATTAAAGGGAGGTTTTTTTTGTTTTTGTTTTTTTGAGAAGGCTCATAATATAAAACCCATCAGGTTCACTGTAAATAATAGAACAAGGAACACAATGAGCTCCACTAGAGGAGATGTACTGTATGTAGTATTTATACTATAAACACAGGCTACAGTCTTCTGCTCCAGATAAATGCTACCATGCATGTCTAAGAACAAGTTAAACCAGTGATGCATTCAAAATGCTGTACACCTTGAATACTACTGGGGCTCACGGGGTCTTTGATCCAAAGTACTAGAAAATTCTTAAAGCATCCAGTCAACCATCACTGAACATATTGCAAGGGGCGCCTGGACATTTTATTCAGTCACAATGACAGCTTCTTGGGAATCCATGCTTTTCAGAAGGTAGGTGATAAAGCGGCAGTGTGCAACTTTGGCCCCTTTATCTGCCGCTGGACTAGAACTACTATAATTCACTGTCAGCCACTAAGTAGTATGGGAAACGAAGTCCAACAACTGCTGGAGGAGCAAGTTAAGATACATCTGCTTAATAGAGGAAAAAAAAAAAAAAAGAAGCAGTTTACATACCAGAAATATAACCCAACAGACGAAGATGATGGTTCGATAAACCTGATACTGTTTCTCTGATGTGTGTGTGTGTGTGATTTTTTGTGATGCCATTCTAATGATAAATATTTAGAGGCTCATTGGGAAATTCCTTTCTATGGATTCATAGCTAATCTACAGCAATGCTGGATCGGACAACAGGAAAACAAGGCACGCCTGCTACTGACTCATACTGATCTTAAAATAAGATTATAAAGAATATAAAAAAGCATAATGAAGCATATATTTTACTAGGTGCTTGGTGACCCCTGACCCCACTCGTATAGAGTATGTACCAACATGAGGGACTCACTTATATTAAATTAAATTAAAAAAAATGTGGGCATATTGGCTGAAATAAAAGCACAACAACCCTCTTTCAATCTTCAGTATTCCTTCTCCTTGATTATTTTTTCCTCCATATCTTCTAGTGTTTTATTTATCCCTCCTTCCAGTGTCTCTTCAACGTTTCCTGGAGTTACATTAAAGTATATAAAATTGATAGTCATTTTCGAAATATGTATCTTAATTCAAAATATATATGTAATAGTAAACTAAAATGTATTGCATTGGTGATTGACAGATGGGAAAACAAATCTACTTCTGCATACTTTATGTTGGAATAAAGTTATATATTTTTTCCTATTCAGCAATGTGATATACATATTTATTAAATATAGTTATCAAGTGAGAAAAGCTTTGTTTTGTGAGTTTTCAACATAATCCAGTATTGTCCATTTTTATTTGAGTGGTTTTATAAATATGAATATTTTTATTTATGTTTTTAAAATCATCATTTAATTCATACAGAGTTCGTGCATTCGGTAACTGGGTACTATAGATAAACATTGTTTGAAAGACAAGCAAACTGGCGCAGTCATCTTTGAGAGCCTTGTTCACAATCTAACAGGGAAGGGAGAGGTTATATACAAGATATGCTGGGTGTGTAACAGAATTACGAAATCGGAAGGTGCTGGATACATTATGGGGACTTCGATGTTAGAATCAGTGAAATAATTAATGGGATTCTTTAAATAGATGAGTTTTGAGGGAGTGTGAAGATGGTGAAACAAAATATTTTTTGCAACATAACCAAGAAAAACTGGAGTAACAGCTCGGAGACATTACTTTTATAATAAGTTATGTCACAGAAACAGGTAATACTAATGGATAATTACAGAAAGGACAGGACTGGGCCGGAAGAAAAATAATAAAGATTCCATTATGCAAAAAACAAATCCACATTATATGTAACATTCAATCTGCAGATTTATTAACCTAATAGAAGCATTGATGGCGGGGGGAGAGGGTTGGCCTTGACAAATATGTAACGTGAGAAAATCTTTAGGGCAGTTCCACACAGGATTCAAAAACCACACATTGTACTTTCAAACCCTCTTCCTTACTATACAGGAGTCTCCCTAGGAATCCGATTACTAAAAATTATGAACCATTGATTCTTTTTATCTCCTGGGTTAAACTGCCCAAACTGACTTTTTTTGTTGAGTCCCCATTGACTGACACAAATTAGCACATACTTAGGCAGCATGAAACTACCAGCAATAAAAAGCTTGTTTTTCTGAGGTAGTCTGTCCCCCAACCCAACTTTATTAATAATAATAATAATAATAATAAATATATATATATATATATATATATATATATATATATATATATATATATATTGTTTTTTAAATGAATGCTAAAACTCATCTCCGTTCCATTGCCCAGAACAAGTTCTTCCCTTAGCCTGATTGTCCTAACTTGACATCAATCCTGAGCGTGATGGCATTTGACACCAGTTTTGCACAAGACTGACATTAGCCAGCCTCGAACTTTGTTGTGGAGTTATTATTCCAACATCCAAAAAGTGTTAATCTCAGTAGGAGCATTTCATATCAAAATGCTGAACATAGAGACTCCAGACACCATAACCATCTCAAATCACTGAAGTAATCATCGAGCTTGGATCAACCTTTTAACTCCTTCCTGATTGCCAAGTACAGTTAAATTCTACAATTGTCCCCATCAATGACAATCCACACACACATAATTACACTCATCAATACATTGACAATTCATATTCATCTTACAGTGTTATACACTTACTCATACGCACGCACACACACACGCACAAACAAAATAAATAAATAAAATTGGCAGAGGCAGTAGGGTTGATTAATCTGCAACATGGGTTTGCCAACCCTCCTATGGCAGAGTTCACTGTAAGAAGCTGCAAATCTTGGTAATTTACAGCAAGAGCAGACACTACAAAAGGTGAATATCATTTTTTTCTTTTTGCAGTAATTATTTTGATTCGTCTTTATAGTACATAAAAATAGTTAGGTCAACACCAATGCCAAGTGCCCCTGTTATGGACAAACAAAATTATGTTTAAAAACAAAACCAGTCAATGAAAATTATATTTAAAAATAAAGCCACAGTGATATAAACCCACTGCACTACACCTTCTAAAAATAAGACATAGTGGGGGTTTTTTATCACCTGGTTTTACATTAAAGCATAGCCTTGAGTGCAGTTAAGTACCTTCCACATCAATAGATATAAAGCAGGTCTTGCCTTTTACATTCTCAAGACATTACTTGTGTTTATAAGGATTTCTTTCATTCAAAAGATAAAAAAAATATATGCTTTGCTATAAATAATATAATACCATGTCTTTTCGCAAGCACTATATAGAGAGTCTGTGACTCACTGCGTGACTTCCATTATAAAGGCAGACAATTTTATTTTTGTTTATTAGTAGGAAAACAGGCATTCAGCAGCAGCTGTTTAAGAGACCCGAGAGATAATATGCTGGGATGTTCAATAAAGACCGCATTTTATATATCTGTATACAAATATCAAAACTTAAGTACATATGTTAGTATTTGATGTCTTCTATAAAAAAAAAAAAAAAAAAAAAAATGAAATAAATAAAAGTAAAATTTTCATAGGTCTAACATCGGCAAACGAATATTTCATCAAACATCACAATGGGAGCCTAACCACCTGCTACACATACACTGTAAAAAATATATTTAAAAAAAATGTAAATCTTAAAATAACAAACGACCAAGGTTGGATGCAAATAATGCTTTTGCCAACGATGGTAACATGCTTTTTTGTTTTGTTGAGATCCTGTCGACCTTTGATACAACTATACGGTCTGAAAATTATCCATAGCTATGTTATATTTGACAGTTTTTTTTGTTTTGTTTTACTTATGTTGTATTGTTAAATGCAAAAAAAGTGACTGCGAAGGCTTCATGTACACTCATACATGGACACATGTCTATTTTCAGCCTATGTAACTATCAAGTTCAGCCTTCCTCACATTTGTTTTTTGCTGTTGATCCAAAAGAAGGCAAAAAAAAAACAGTTTTAAGCACTTCCAATTTTTGCACTGTATCTGTTCCATGACAAATTTCCTGTAGCGGAGACTGTGCTTGACATATGTGTTGTAGTTAATATTCACAATAAAAAATGTTTAAAAAAAAAAAATTTAAAATAAATTTTTCCAACTACATGTACATATATCCATCGCAAGGATATTTTCATGTTTCAGTCTGAAGTATATATGTTGCTTAATAGCATTCACTGATTTCAACGAAGAGACAGACTGCAGATAGACTGAATATGTATAAGATGGGGTCTGATAGCACCATCAACCGTTAGGCAGCAGTCAACGTAAAATGTCACACATCTACAAGCCACTTCTAAAAAGCATCTGAACATTTTATTTTATCTTTCCAAGAAGCAAAACATGTAAAAAGTTATGTGTCATTTTAAAAAAGATTACATGGTAGCACCACATATGCAGAGGTCATTGGTGAACAAACTTTAGAAAATCCTCTGGAGCTAAAAAAAAACAAAAAACAAACAAAAAAAATAAATAAAAACAAACAAAAAAAAAACAACAACAACCAGGAAAGCATCAACAAAAAGAACGTTTGATGTGCCAGCCATGCTTACATTACAAGTACAATGTGGTAGTAGTAATAATAATAACTAAAAGTACTGCATTATTTTCATTGATTCACCAAGAATAAGCATACGGAATGTTGGTGTGTCCGAGAAAACTGACACAGCACATAGCACATGGTGTGAACAGGTAGCTCCCTCTACAATATTTACTGAATTTAACAATCTGGTTGCTGACCAGATCTTGCTGTGCACTTTCAGCATGAAGTAGGAAAGCTTTTACATTGCTATTTAATGGCAAGTGGCCCTTATGATCAGCCATCTCTGAGCAATGATGGACCTCTGCACAATGCAGTGTTTACAGAAAAAAAAAAAAAATCCAACGTACAGTTAGTACAATCTACTGCTGAAAAAGTATTATTTGAACATACCCTCTTCTCGTCGGTTACTATGTAGTTGCGACCATGCTTTTTTGTTAGGTGTGGAACAAGAATATCGAACCGGCGCCTGAACTCACAGTACACCATGTGGTCCGGGTAACCTGAAGAAAACCAAAATAGTTATAGAGGTGATAATCACATATATATATATTTATATATGATTTTCAGATTAGCATCTTTAGGATATAAAAGGAAAAAAAGAATAGTGATAATGTCATTCAACATTATCCTACAGGAGAACATTCCTCAGATTACTTAAAAAGAACAGTCAATCAATAAATTGTTTTGAAAAAAATAAATAATTTACAACATTATTTTAATTCATTTTAACCAATTGATAGGAATTGTTATAAAAGGCTCTATATGTTTTACCTAGCAAGCACACCTGTTCTAGAAGTTTAAAGTCTTTTTTTTTTTTTTTTATAAATGTATATCTTAACCTGTGCTTTCAAAACAGGACTTGATAGTAAGAGCTAGCTTTGCATTTCTGCATTTCAGCTCTGCTTAGAAGTTCTCAAGATCGAGTTCGGTATAGCACTTCAAAACAATCAATCCTATTTTGATTCACATACTCGTGTGTAGAAGGATGGATCTGCTATTTAGCAGTGTTTTCGGAATCATTTCTACAAGCAGAATAACCCAAATATAAACGGTTTCCACAAAATAGCACTTTTAAAACAGGAGAATGAAAATCCCTTTGTGAGTGTAAACATCACTTCTACTACAAACACTCAGTTTATTTGAATGACTCCATCACACTCCCCACCACCTTTCCCTTCAATACTGGAAGAACTTAAGCTCCAAAATATGCATGCAATTTCAGGGACAATTTTGAGAACAGGTAATTGGCATGCAACAAAACGGTTCACATTGTATGTATGCTTTTCCAAATACCCAACCTGTTATTAGATGTACAATTTTTAAGCCACATAGATTGCTCATCCCTCAAAGACCTAAACACATTTGCACGCATGCATTGATACACATGTATAGTAAATTATTTTCCTACAGGTTAACGAGATGAGGCGCAGACAGGGCCGAGTGTAGTCGAGCAGTGTCTGCAAACATGGAACAAAAACAGCCTGAAATTCATTTATACGTGACATTAGGGAGTTGAATGTGATTGTGTGTGTAATTAAATCAAGCACTGAACTGCTTATTGGAAAAGCAGCCTCTATTCACAATTGTTTGTGAATTCCGCTTCAATTGACTGGTGAGACCTCGCCGCTTATGTTCTGTCTCCTAATCTGTCGTCATCTATTGACTGATGCCGCATCTAGCGCCAGCTCTGTAGGAACGCTTTTATTGATCCCATTATTATATGAGATGCATATCGATTTTCAGGGGACCTGTTTATTTATATTAACAAGTCTTTTATTTTCTGTAAGTCATAATGAGTTACATATCTATATCAAGATGCTTTCATTGACAGTTAGAATTTAAAGAAAGAAAAAAAAATGTTCTGGTATTGCCTGAAATTAAATAGAAATGAGTCTTTCCCAAGGCACAAAATCAATAATGTGGCGTGAATAATGGCCTGGTTAAAGCATTAAAGTAGAATGAACATTAAAGGGTTACTCCAAGCACGATGAACATTTCAGTAATTTGAAATAGTCACGGTGCTTGATGTCTGTATCTTTAGTGTTTCAGTATTAAACGCTGCTCATACAGGGATATTTAGTGATGATCCCGGAGGTGTAACTCCTCCCCTGGCACCGTCACCAGCAGATCAATAGGAGTCCCGGACAGGCTAATGCCAATTCTGTGCATATTCCTAGCACAGAAGCTCATTTACTGGCTGAGAGTGCTCAGCTGATGCTTTCAGCCAACAAATGAGCAGGATGGGCACCCAGTTTCTGCAGCGCTGCAGAAGCTAAATGCCTTTGAGCCTGGGGTAGAGGAGACCTGGTGGGGACTCTGGCAAAGTATAGCAATGTTAGAGGGGTACTCTTACCCTTTTAAGTTTTTTTATGTATATTTTTTCTGAGCCAGCGAGGGGAGGGGGAGAATAGTGGGAGAGAGGCAATGGGGGTGGCCCGGGTAGGGGGGTAGGTGGGAGTTAAAATTAAATGGATGGTATTGGGAGGTGGGAGGGCTGCAATGAAAGAGTGAGGGGAGACACACGAGTTCCTGCAAGGGGAGAAACAGATTACTTCTGTTGCCAGTGTGCAGTGTTCACAGACGACAGACCTTATTTTTCCACAGAACTGACATTTGGCAGTGTGGAACAGGGTTCCAGGGTGACAAAGTCAGGTGTGCCTCCAGTATACAAGTGCAAAGATCGCTGTATGTGCAGCGTTTCGAAGCAGAAACACTGCATATAGAGATTTCTTCCTCCATGACCACTTTTCTAAAAACAGAAGTGGTCATGGATATTGGGGTAACTCTCTAAGATATCCGCAATGTTATGAACATTAATTTATCAACATTATTATAAAATTAATTCGGAACTTACTGAAAGAGAGAAAGAAAAACTACAGAAGGCAGGGAGATATTTCTGGCATGTTGTTTAACAAATTTCACCTTCAAATTAAATTGATTTCTATCTTTGTGCCCCATGTCTTTGGTTTGGTTTTTTACGGACTTTATTCTGCCAGTAATTTAGTGAACAGAATTTAGTAAACATTTTGCTTTTAGGCCATCTCCGTCTACATCTTGTGCCTGTATTTCTTCAATCTCCCACAAGAACACAATAATACTTGATTCTCCTATTAAACAAGCCCTCAGGAAAGGCAATTTGAAATTCAATTTCAAGCAAAAGGCAGACTAATGTTTGCCTGTAACATAGATGCACTCAAGGTCAGTTACCATGGTCTGCAAACATAGCAGAGAGCTCCATAAGAGCTAAAAGCACTGTTAAACAAGGTCTGTGTCAGTAGAGGTTAATGCTGCATTTCATACCAATAAGAAAGCTCTGGTCACGAAGTGAAACAAAAATCCTAAATTTCATATTATATATATATATATGTGCATGGCAACATTCTGCTAAGCTACTTACTGGCTATTTTATTACCTTAGCCTTGTTTATGGAAAAAAAAAGCCTGATTTTGGCAGCTGGAATATTTACTATTGACTTGCAATATTCTTATCTGCCGAACATGGGAAAATAAATAGTGTAGGCTCCTAAACAATAGTTAATGTATATATATTATATATATATATATATATATGTGTGTATATGTGTGTGTGTATATATATATATATATATATATATATATACACACACACACATATAGTGAAACACCAAGTGAAACAAAAATCCTAAATTTCATATTATATATATATATATATATATATATATATATATATATATATATATATATATATATATATATATATATATATATAATATGAAATTTAGGCTTTTTTTTCCATAAACAAGGCTAAGGTAATAAAATAGCCAGTAAGTAGCCTTGCAGAATGTTGCCATGCACATTTTAGTTAGAACACTGAAAACACTTTAGTCTGGCAACACTTACCTTGCCTGTACATGCGCAGAGCATCCAGCAGTCGAGAGCCACGGAGCTGTGCTCGCAGGAGAGGAACATCCACATGCATGAGTTCTGCATCACAGCGCTCCCCAGAAAGGTCAGACTCACTGGAGCCAACACGGGCAGCTGCTAATAACCGGGCATCGTGGCCCCAGGTGTCTGCCTTTGGCAAAAAGCAGTGAACAAAATGAATCTTGGACCTTTTGAGTGTATCAATCAAAGCATCCTGCAAAGATAATAAAAAATGGTTATAAATACAATACGGTTTGGATAGGATCTTACATTTATCTTAAATAAATAAAAAGGTAGAGTTTGTTTTTCCCTTGGAAACACCTTACTTACCACTTGAAGTTTTATTTGAATGCATAGCGACTTCTTCTTTACAGCAGCCACACCAGTAGTAAAGGTCTTTCTCATGCTAGTGGCCCTACGTAGGGCAAGCTGGGATCCCCCTTCTAAACCCGCCACCGAACCAGACAGGACAGTAGCTGTGCCTGTTCTTCCAGCAAAAAGGCTGCTAATCATTTTCCTGCAAGGAAGTCAAAACATACATTGTTCTAAACACAGTTTTGATGACAAAAATAAATCATTCAAGCAGCCTAGATTTTACTTCAGTCAATTTGATCATAGACCTTTAAGCAGCTTATTCTCATAGACATTGTATGCGGTATGACTGTGACCAAAGGGTCAAAATGGGAATACTTCATCATCACCTACATTAAAAGGACGCTATAGTCACCAAAAGAACTTTAGCTTAATGAAGCAGTTTTGGAGTATAGAACATGCCTCTGCTGTCTCACTGCTCAATTCTTGGTTAAATCACTTGTTTATGCAGTCCTAGGCACACCTCCTTGCATGTGACTTACACAGCCTTCCTAAACACTTCCTGTAAAGAGTCATCTGATATTTACACTTCTTTTGTTGCATATTCTGTTTAATTTAGAATGTCTTCTATCTTGCTCTGTTAATAGCTTGCTAGACCCTGCAGGAGCCTCATGTTTGTAATTAAAGTTCAATTTACATAGCAGGAGATAAAAATGTCTTACGTAAGTTATATCTGTTTGAAAGTGAAACCAATTTTTTCATGCAGGCTGTGTCAGAGAATTGAGCAGTGAGACTGCAGGGGCATGATCTATACATTATAACTGCTCCATTAAGCTAACGTTGTTATGGGAATATAGTGTCATTTTGTCACTTAACCAAAGTGAGCAAAACAATGTAGAATTGAGTCTTAAGAATCTTACTTCTGAGAGTCCTGCAGCAAAACAGCAGCATTCTGGGACGCTGGATTCTGCTTCACGTAGTTCAACCACCCGGTAGCATCGTACTCCACCCAGTTGGTGCCATAGCAGTGACCCAGCAAGAAGTGTCGATCCTTGTTGCTTCGAAGAAGAGGTTTCTTACCTGAGGATAGGAAGTGGAGCATAATTACGGTCATGACAGCAACACTGCATAGTAGGATATATGGGACTAGAAAGTAACGACACTTGGGACACAATAATAATTTATGAGGAGGATGGTCACAATTGTAATACATCAAATGTTTAGTAAACTAGTGTTGGATAAAAACAAGTTTTCTGGAAATACATTCATTCAAAAATTGTAAAGTGTGCAGTAATAGTTAGAGGCACAAGCTTTAGGTAATTTTATTTATTTCCGCCTTAAATGCTTTTACTTCTTTTGAGGACTAACTTGTCAAATTAACAAAGAAAAAAAAAATATATCAGCCAAGGCAAGTTTAAAATGAACCATCATATTGGCAACATAAATGAAAGTGTTGATTCAAAAAGCCATGAAATTCAGTATATTTTGTGATAACATTTCTAAAAAAGTTGGCACGTTTCAATGTATTTTCACCTGTCTCCTCTCCTTCTTGTGGTCCATAGTAAGAGAAGAGACGTTCCAATAGGGTGTTTTCGTTGCCACCAGGCTGCAATGCTTCTTCCTCCAGTAACCACAAAAGCCCTCTAGCCTCATCTGTTCTAGCAAGAGACCTCACCTATAATTAGAAAGAAAATCATCACCCACTATGCAATTTCCCTTTTGTCCTGCTCTTTGTTTCATTTTCAGGTTCAAAATAATGCTGTCATTAAAACAGATTTGTTGCCAATAAACCACCGTTAATAAGGCTAACTGCCCCTCCTTCCTCATATCTGAACCTTAATCCACTGCAGCAGTGTATCGCTAATTGCCAGCCTGGTTTTCTTGATGAAATAGCAGTAAAGAAAAAGAGAATGGAAGGGGAAAATGGAGAATCAGCATTCTTAGAATTCTCACTTCTATTTTTAAAAAGACACTTAGAGAAAATAATCAATACTTAAAGGCTCGCGATTGTAAAAACACTTTTTGTAGTAAAATGCTTCAGTCTTATTTCTTGCGCTCTTAACAATGTAAGGTGAAAATTCAGACTATAAAGGCTCAGGATACACATCTTACTCCAGACACAAATACACCAAAATACAAAAACAGCTATTATCAAACTAGATTACACTCGGAATTTTCATGACCTTCAACCAAAAAACAAACCACTTCCAACGTGGAATTGGAATTTTTTAGGATTCATATCTCTAATGCTCAGGAAGCATGACCCTAAAAAGTAAGTTATTCCTTCTCTCTGGTGAGTAGCTTATTTCAATAAAATCGGCTTCCCTTAAAGCTGGGTTTATCTTTAACTCTAGCTTGTGTGTTCTGAGATCAGTGGCTATCAACAAAGCTTCAAGGGCCTCTTAACTGGCCATTTTTACTGATTTCCAAACCTGGCAACCATTAAATTATTTTACTCACAGATCACTTTGACTTTCTTAGAAGTGTTACAGGGAGACTCCAACAAAGAAAATATACAAAGAAATGGTTTTGGCTTCTCATGTGGTTTGGTCAGCTTAACCTATTCCAATATATTTTGTATTTATACCCATACCTCCCTGAAGATAAAATAAACTCCTCCTCTATGTTGTGTTCTGGTAAGCATAAACATATTGGCTGTTCCAGATGAAGAGCTACTCTGTGACACTAAGAGCAATCAGCAGGAACATTTCATCACTTTCCTTTTCAAATAATTTTTATTAAAGTTTTTTTTGTATAACAAATGATAATAATACAAACATTGTATTAAGGGTAGGAAAGGAGGGGTAACATGGAAATGGGAAGGGGTATCCATCCATCAATGAAATAAACATATTAAAGTATATGGCAAAAAGAAAAATGTTTTACAACAATGCACTTTAACAATAAATATATCAAAGACCATAAATTGTTTTGATTTTTTCCTCCCATTTATCCCAGTTGTATTTTAGTATTGGGAAACCATGCATATTGGCTCTGTGTGATAGTTCATGTGCCTTATTTTCTAAAATCAAATTAAAAACTTCTCTGAGAGATGGCACATTTTGAGACTTCCAATGTCTAGGTAAACAGGATGTAGCAGCGATCAGAATGTGGCCTATGATTATTTTATCTGATCTATTAACAGACTCCGGGAGTTTTTTAAATAAGGCTAGTTCCGAGGTTAAGATACTAATGGTTCCGTTCACTTTAATAATCAGATCGTGGATCATTTTCCAATAATTAGTTAACTTGGGGCAGAACCACCAGATATGGGCCATATTGCCCAATCCCCCACAGTCTCTCCAACACCGGTCCGAATACATATTGTTCATGTTATGTAATCTAGACGGGGCCAGGTACCAGCGATATAAGATTTTATAATGATTTTCAAAATGGTCGGTGCAATATGAAATACCTTTTAAACCTGTAAAGAAACCGAACCATTCTTCTAAATCGTACTGGGCACCCAACTCCGTCTCCCATGACAGCATATGTTTTAATTTAATTAAGGGCTTGGCATTATGAGATAAGTAACATAAGGATATCATACCTTTACTAGCGGGGCTATATAAAATAACTTTCTCTAAAGGAGATATCTCAAGTGATTTATAATTTTTATCGGTTTCAGGTACCTGGTATAGTTCTTTCAATTTATCAATGATTATCATACATTCCAGTTCACATGCATTCGACAATCCATACTTAAGCTTCAATTTTTCCAAAGAAAGAATAGCATTGCCATAAAAAAAATTGTCCAGATTAGTTATAGAGCAATCCTTCAATAATTCTATTTTTAAGGATGGTATATGATCTTTCAATAATTCAATAGGCATTGCTCTATATAAACTGGGAGACTGGTCATTTTTAAAAACAATGTCCCAGGCCTTAAGCGTAGTCCTAGTGGATAAAAATAATTTTGTAATTCCAGGTCTTTTCTTAGGATTTAACCAAGGTAATTCTGATAGTCTAACCGGTGAAATTTTTGATTCCTCTATCTCCATCCATCTGGGTTTATCATCCTGGTTGTTAAAGCTCACAACCACTGCAGCGTTAGTGGCGAAATAATATTTGCGGATATCGGGGACACCAATACCACCGTTCGATTTATGGTGCTGCAGGGAAGTGAGCCTCACTCGGGCAGGCTTGTTCCCCCATATAAATTTCAACATTGTCGAATGAACTTTATTAAAAATGATAATGGAATGGACAGAGGAATGGTCCTAAAAAAATATAAAATTTTGGGGAGTATCGTCATTTTAATAGATGCGACCCTCCCCAGCCATGAGAGCTCCATCCCACCCCATCTCTCCATCTCTTTTTGTAGGTCTGACCATGCTTTCCTCAAGTTGTGATTGTGCATATTGACCAAATTTTTGCATAAATTAATGCCAAGATATTCCATATATTCAGTTCTCCAATCAAATAAATATGATTTCTTAAGGGCAATGGTTTCCAAATTGTTTAAATGAAACGGAAGGGCTTGAGTTTTGGACTCATTTAATTTGTAATACGATATCTCACCGAATTGAGTTAAAATATCCTTGAGGTGTCTCAAAGATTCTTTTGGGTTTTTGATAGCTAGGATTATATCATCTGCAAACAAACCAATTTTGTGAACGGATTCTTTAACCGCAATTCCTACAATTTGTGGGGTTGTCCTAATCAGTTCTGCCAGGGGTTCTATCGCTAAAACAAACAAAATTGGAGATAAAGGGCACCCCTGTCTCGTCCCGTTAGTTAGGGAAAAAGTTTTGGATGTGAAGCCAGAAGCTGAGACATGGGCGGAGGGTGCACAATATAACGCCTTAATTGCTGTGATAAATGATGATGGTATGTTGAACCTATCTAATGTTCTCCATAAATATCCCCAATGTATCCTGTCAAACGCTTTTTCAGCGTCAAGAGATAGAAGCAAAGAAGGCGTTTTGGTCATATTGATGTGCTGAATCAAGTTTATGAATCTTCTAGTTCCATCTGGCGCCTGTCTATTCTGCACAAAACCTACTTGATCTTTATTAATTAACAATGGGATTAGTTTGGTTAATCTATTAGCGAGAACTTTAGAATAAATCTTTGAGTCATTATTAATCAGAGAAATGGGCCTAAAGTTAGGGCATCTATCGGGAGTTTTCCCTGGCTTTGGCAAAGTGACTATTCGTGCGCACAAGGACTCCTCTGGCATCTTTCCCTCGGACTTATAGGAATTGAACAATTTAGTCATATGGGGAATTAAAATTTCTGGAAAAGTTTTATAATATAAAATAGTTAATCCGTCGGGACCAGGGGCTTTTCCAGATGGCATAAGTTTAATTGCCTCAGCTATCTCTGCTGCTGATATTTCACATTCTAAGCTTTCTAAATGTACTGGAGAAAGCCGAGGCAATGACACTCTGTCTAAGAATTTATCAATTATTGTTGTAGAAGGCTGGGGGAGGTCCAAATTACATTCTAAATTATAAAGTTTACTATAATACTCTGCGAACATATCACTAATTTTAGTTGGATGAAACACTTTTTGCCCCTGATCATCAAGTAAATATGCTATTTTTGATTGGGCATTCACATGCCGGAGTTTGGATGCCAAAAGAGTTGAGGCCCTGTTACCTTTTAAGTAAAATGTTTTCCTGAGACGTCTCACCATGAGAGATGTACGATCTAAATTAATTTTGTTGATTTTAGCCTTAATTTCTCCTATCGTTGCTGATAGGGAGGACGATGGACCAAATTTATTAGCTTGGTTCAAATTATACAGTTCTTTTTCCAATGTTCTTAAATTATTGCTATTAATTCTCTTCAGGTAAGATGCTCTAGAAATAAAATGACCTCTTAACACAGCCTTATGCGCATTCCAAGTCACCTCATCAGGAACCTCGGGCGAGGCATTCTCTGAAAAATAATCACACAAAGCTTTCTCCGTCAGTGACTTGTTCACAACATCATTTAACAAATAATCACCTAATTTCCAAGTTCTGTTAGGGGCTGATGAAACAATTTCGTCAATATGCATTATGATTGGAGCATGGTCGGACCAGTTGATGTTTAAGATATCAGATTTCAAGATGTGCGGAATTAAAGCACCCTGGACCATAAACCGGTCCAGCCTGGAATACATATTTTTAGAGACAGAATAATACGTAAAATCTCTTTCATTCTCATGCAACAATCTCCAAGGATCGTATAAGCCACATTCAATCATATATCTGGAACATTTATACGCTAATCTGTCACTGTCCCCTCTAAGCTGTCGATCACGGTCTTCCCTAGCGTTATCCAACTCTCCATCCATCACAAAATTCGTGTCACCACACATTACCAAGTTGCCTCTCACATTCTCATTCACTAAGTCCATCAATTTCCTAAAAAAACTGCAACTGACCGGTGTTTGGAAAATACATGTTCACAATAGTATATTCAATAGTATTAAGTGATCCTATCCATATTAAATACCTCCCGTCATCATCCTTTATAACTTTGTTTGTCAAGCATGCTACATTCCTGTGAAAAAAAAATCGATGTACCTCTAGACTTGGATTTATAAGTGCAATGGTATTGAACTGGGAAAAGCTTTGACATGATTTTATGGTCTTTATCATCTTTAAAATGTGTTTCCTGTACACAAAGCACATCTGATTCGTTGGATTTTGCTTCTTTGAATAATAATCGTCTCTTGTGGGCGGTGTTCAGGCCTCTCACATTAAATGACATATATTTTAAGACCATGGTTTATAGAACAATAATACCTGATAAAGGGTAAAGGAACATTCAATCTTGTGAGAGTCCCAGCCACCACCTTCCAAGAGAGAAACATGCAAGTCCAACAAAGCTATTAAAGCAAACTCAAGCTGTGTACTTGTGTGTACAGGAATAATGAGTAAACAGATGTTTACAATTTGCAGATGCCATGTATTATGCATTTTTGTATGAAGCATTGCAGTGTTTCGTGGTCTAAAAACATTTCTACTGAACTTTAAATGATGAATGGACAAAAAATATAAAAGAATAAAAAAGGGGAACAAAAAACTTGGATATATACCCCTATCAGGGGTAAAACAAAAACAGTGAAAGAGGACCATGAGGGAGAACAAAAAAAGTTTCTCCATCTCAGGGTGTTAGGCCCAGGTTGGGGGGAGAGAAGGCTACCGGGTGCAGGGGGAGCTAATATAGGTAGTAAAAATCAAAAAGCAACTTTTTAAGTATGACAATTGAAAAGGTAAAAAGCACAGAACAATAAAAAAAAAAAAATTAAAAAAATTATAAAATTAAATAAATATGAAATTATATAAAAAAAAAATTAAATAAAAAATATTTTGATTGTATAAGTTTAGAAAGTTTTAAATAGAAGGATCGGTTTCTAAAATAAACCGAAAAGGCACAGGACAAATAACCGTTAGTGGAAGAACTCAGAAGTCTGTCATAAAAAGGAGAAACAAATCAAAATTCAAAGTAATCCCGATAAATCGCCGGACTGGAGCAGGACTCGATGATGACCATAGAAAAGGAAGACTATGCCTCTTTGGGCTGGGATCTCAGGAGGTGTCCGATTTGCTTCTCTTGCTGGCCTGAACAGGAGTAGATGGCGAGAGTCTATGAGGCGAAACCTGACGTCCATTCATAGTATTGATGAGTTCCATTCCTTCTTCAGGCGACGTGACTATAAAATTCCGACCATCCATACGGAAAAGGACTTTAACCGGGAATCCCCATCTATATCTTATCCCTCTTCGTCTTAGCTCCGCAGTAAAAAGTTGAAATTCCCTGCGTCGCTTCATTGTTTGAGCAGAAAAGTCTTGAAAGACCTTCATGCTGCTGTAATCTCCTGTGAGACCTGACGTGCGTACTGCACCTAGAAATTCTTCTTTAATGTGATAGTAGTGGAATCTCACTATCACGTCTTTGGGTGCAGCTGGAGGAGCATTGCTGGGTTTGGGCAATCTATGGATGCGATCCAGTAATAAATCCGTATTTTTTGCGTTTGGTAGAGCTGACTTCACCATTGTCTGGAAATAGCTTTGTAATTCCTGGGAGTCGATATTATCTGGGATCCCCCTGATCCTTAGGTTATTACGCCTACTTCTATCTTCAGCGTCGGCAAGCTTTTCTGCTTGTTGGTGCACTTGCTTTTGGAGCTCTTTTACGGTTTCAACCAGATCCAGATGAGATTGCTCTTGAGAGTGCAATTTATTCTCTATTATTTCTGTACGCTGATTAATGCCCTCCATGGCTCCATATAATGTGTCAAAGTCATTTTTAAAGTCATTTTTCAAATCAACTCTCAAATCTTTGATAAGTTGAATTATCATGCCAGCTGACGGTGGCAGGTCTGCTGCCAATTCAAGTGGCATATTAGGATTATAGGTCACAGCTTTAAATGTGGTAGTAGCCATATTGGAGGTGGCAGCGGCCATCTTGGAAGTGGAAAATACAGTATCCGGACTGTCAGCCATCTTTGTTGTGGCAACATAACGTGTTCTCTGTGGTAGTGCAGAGAAGGCACTTTTTTGGAGCACTTCAGCCCCTATTTCCATTGAATTATCATCTGGGCTTATTGTAGCCCTTGCTGCCCCTTTAAATACTTTGGGTCGGACAGCAGAGGCCCCCCCCGCCGGGACCGACAGCCTGGAGGCTGAGGATCCCGACGGGGAGCGTGACCTCGCACTGCCCTCCCCTTTACTTGCAACCCGGTCGCTTTTGTAAGTGAGCGACCGGGCTGATTTCATCACTTTCCATAGTGACCGCTTCACTTTTAGACCTTTTGAAATTGGTTATTATACTTAAATCCCAATGTCGCCATCTACCTGTAGGTGGGGGTCTATAACCATGTTTAAGCAGTGAAAAATACATGGGAGTGTAACAGCTAATACATTTGTAAGGTTTATCTTCAATTATTCATTGTAATGAAGATCAAGGCACTGGAAGGCTTAATGGATATCTTGGTGGCACAGGGCTCTGCTGCAGTTACCTTCTCTTACAATGATGATCTGCACTGTATCAAAGTTGCAGAAAAGCAGCTTTAACAAAATAAATGGGTGGGGGGGGGGGAGAGTTTGTATGTCCAATTTATAGATAACAAAATTAAGCATCACACCCCTTAGTCCAGCTCAGAATTACTCCGATATACAACGGTTTGGGGTTTGTTTGTTTTTCACAAAATAGAAGTTTGAAACCGAACAAATATTTACAAATAAAATTCTGCCCTAGAATAGTACATCTTGATACAATGAGACAAATTCATGGAAATTTAAACTTCTAAAGGTGTTATTTAAGAACGGCTAAAACAGGTTGCTCTGCATGCTACGAATTCAAGGCTAAAGAGGAAGCCATTGACTACAGCTCCCAAGATCCTTCAGTAGTCCTGGTTCATTAAAGAGATCGGAGACTCTACTCTGATCTATAGTAATTTACCACGAACGTTCCAATACCTGCCAGGAATGTCCTGCTAATTTAAATGAGCACCTCTAACATATAACTGCGATACACTTCAAGTCTCCATGCAGATTTGTTTGGACAGTAGTTGGCTATCACAATCAAGTAATGTGATTGTGGGTGTATACCCTAGACCAGGCATAGGCAACCTTCAGCACTCCAGATGTTTTGGACCACACCTCCCAAGATGCTTTTCCAGCATTATGGGTGTAAGAACATTATGGGAGATGTAGTCCAAAACATCTGGAGTGCCAAAGGTTGCCTATCCCTGGTCTAGACTCTGAAATTCAGATAACGGAAATCCCAATAGCAAATCTTCAGCTTTAAAAATAAAAAATAAAAAAAGACGATTTTGAAACATTACCCAATTCTGTTTTAGCTACACTATGGCTATTTAAGTCTGAATTTTGCAATCTGTTTTACCATTTACTATTATTAGTTAACATCCAGTGATTCCTACTTGTATTCGACATGATCCAAGAAACAGGAAATCCAAGAAACAGGACTAAATATAAATAAAATATTAGTTGTTATAGCTCCCGTTAAACTCACTCAAAGAAAAAAAGAAAAAAAAAGAAAGAAATACAATTATATTAGCACTTTCTGCTGGCTGTAGTTAATTTTCAAAAGAGATGTTAACCCTCTGAAGCCACCATCCTACTACCCAAGGGTTTAAGAACAAACATACCAGAATATAAAAAATGGAATGCAGTTTTTAGAATCCATCATCTTTCTGTCATTTTAAGATTTAATCTCGCAGGCTGTGGCGGAAAGCGAACCGTGTTTACCTGACCTGGACCCAGAAAGAAACGAGAACTGGCTTTCAAAGTCTCTCGGGGTCCCCAGCTTCCCACGCAATGATTGTACTCTGAGCCCTTTCAGAGGATTCTCTGCAAATCGGAAATACTTTTTTCTCCATTCTTATTGTTTCTTTTTAACAAGGGTTAACGCACCTCTTTATTTAGAAGGCTGATGGAATAAATAGTATATAAATTAAATATAAGCTGATTATGAATAATTTATGAAGCCACAACAGGCTCTCCTGGCTGGAGATGCTTTACTGTTCTCCGCCTGTACCTTGGCCGCAGAACCTGCCAGCACTGAACATATGGATATTTATGCACTGCTTTGAAATGCAGCTTCTTAAGAGCTTCAGACCCAGACATTTATTGTCAACGTTTTTATGAGTCATGCGGCTGCTGTCATATTCTATTAAACTTTGCAAGTATTTTGCTTACTTTTTATATTAATGTAGATCTAGTCAACCAAAGCCGTCAAATAAAGAAGGAAGAAAAAAAAAAAAAAAAAGATGGGGGCAGGTTTTATCACGCATTTTGGCTATTAGTGACTTTATCATCTTTAACAGATAAAGGTGCATGGAAAAGATAAAGTAGGAGAGTAGACATGCAATATATACTCCTTACTTACCTTCCTCATACTGCTGAAATGTTTAAGCATGTATATAGATCTATCTATACAGACAGATAGACGTCAGTTTTTATTTTACATAGCGGATGATGACAAATGTTGACATTTTCTTTTTTAGGTGTACTGGAGAAAATAGCCTTTGTTCACATGTTTTAAGATTTTTACACGATCCCTGGAATGCTAAACAAACCACCTTTTTAATTCAAGGGAAATGGAAGCATAATCACTTAATACATTTTTTTTTATTTTTTTTTGCAGGGGTAAATGGCCCCTTTCCCATGCTGCCTGGAACTGAGGAACCTTGTCTGTATTTTTCATATAGTTTTATTTATCTGTGTTTTGTGAATGGCATAAGACGGCCATTATTTGGCAGCAATTAACATTGATTAGATCATTTATAGAGATTCACAGGTTTGCCATACCGCTGGGAGACTAGAGCAGCAAACTTTGCATTTTAGGTGCTTGTTCAATGTTCATTTTAACTCCTATGAATCTTACCATGCTATGAGAGCACAACACTATTATTTTTGTATATGGCAAATGTACCAGCACTCACCTTAACTTCAGGATACAATCAAAGGAAGCACAAGCAATAAGAGAATAAGTTAGGAGAGCAGGCGCCCGTTATAATTGGTCTGTGACATGCTTACCAGTGTTTGATGCGATGCTTGGTCTACAGCAGCTACTGAGCCAGATGTACTGGACTCAATATCATCTAAAGCAAGCTCTATATTTTCCTAGAGGGGACAGATGAGTGATTAGTATCAGTGACACTATGATTAAAGTTACAGCATCATTAGAAATCAGTCAGGTAATTAGGTAATTCATGAAATGGTGCAGGGGGTTCTTTAAAAGCATTCCTGTTTTTATATTTGACCCTTTCAGCGATCAAAAAATATAGAAGATTCCTGTGGCTTAATTTACAAATTAAAGAAAATATTTTTATTTTTCTTCTTTTCTTACAAATAATCAAAGGTTAAATTAAATGAAGGAGAAATCGCTTTATAAGTTACAGCCACCAAAAGCAGTCCTGATTGTACCACATCTGGTTAGAGGAACAAATTTCATTCTGTAACTTTGTAAAAGTCCACAGAAAAAAAAAAATTGTTCTGTGATAATTACATGAAAGGAAAACTTCAAACGGAGAGCTTCAAAAATCCCCAACACCAAAATGTTCCACAAATTCGATCTAATTTAAGGTTCATCTACAGCAGACTTGCTATCAAAGAGAATGAGAAATTAGCTCTACATTTAGATTATCACTGACTAAGAAACTAATGACATGTAATTGAAGAAAGATGTTAAGGAGTGAACTAAAGAATCATGGAAATATGTTTTTTGGGTTTTTGGTTTTTTTAAAGGGAAAGATGGAGAAAATTATATGCTCATCTTCAGCCAATAATGATTGGCTGGGAGAAAAAAAACAGGTTGTGTCGATCAATGCACACACATCTTTACAGAAGACAGTACGGATAGGATTTATAATTTTAATAACCGTGTATTCCAACACAACTCCTCCTCCTGATTGAACTCTGCAGAGAGATGCATATAAATATGTTGATTCACAGATACTCACTAAAATGTAAAATATTGTGAATTTAGTGATTTCATCTAAGACATTTTTCCAAGTATGCCATTTTTTTCCATTATGTTATGTTGGCCTAAAATTTGAAATTCATTTGGAATTTTAAATTCCTGAGAATTCACACGTTAGCCAATTACCAGGTGAACCTATTTGTGGCTGACACAGAAATCCACACTACCTCTTTGTATCGTTCAAGCTCCTGAACAAAGGTTTTCTCATGAAAAAGTGCTTGTAGCCTCTCCTGGGCATAGTTGTGACAAAGTTCTTCAAATGTTGCTCCTCGTCCTTGCTTGACAAGCTCTGGATTCTGAAAGCCAGGGGTATCCACAATCATGATGGAACAGTGAGAATGTTGGCTAGATTTCAAAGCCCTAAGAATGCAGAAGCAATATAATGTTATATTCTGACCAGAGGGCACACATCAGTATACCAAAATCATCAGCTAAATGACAGTACAAAAGAAGGATGCAGCACACACAAAGTTCCATTACGGCATACGAGCAACGTTTCAACCCAGTAATGTGTATCAAACAATTTAAAGGGCAAGTCATAAAAATGAACAGTTCTTTAATGCAGTAACTCCCCCTGGCTTGGTGGAGCGACAGTGTGGTCACGTGGCCAAAACATCTGCATTGTAATTATGCCACTGTGTATAACAGAAACAAAAGAAGAGTCACACATGTTATATTAACATGAATTTAGCCCTTTTCCAGGTTGTGAATGTTATATCTTTTGCTTCTTCGCAAGTACATGACAATACAAGCTATGCAATAAATATCCAAATAATGACAAGTATTAAAAATGATTAAAATTTATTTACGAATTATTTTTTCCGTCATAATTAGGAGGAAGTTGCAGCATCTGCTGAATACTTAATATTATGTACTTATCAACATTATCAGTTAAAGGGACGCTACGGGCACAGTAAAAGCTTCATCTCATTGAAGTGGTTATATTGTCTGGAGTCCACTGGTGTATTCCTTCCATTCAGCATTAAGCCATTGTAAGTGTTTTAATGCTAAACGAGCACCTTGCAGGCTATACGCTCTGGGATGCTTGAACTAGTGAAGAAAACATTAGCCAGACCAGTAATGGGTGGCTATGATTGGCTGAGAGTGTCAGCATACCACTTTCAGACTTTCACAGTGTCAATTGCTGGTATGAATTGGTATGGCTAGAAGTGTGCAATCTCGTTCAGTAGCTCTGGGGCCCTTATTTAGTGATAAACTGCTCTAAAATGGTTTAACACCCTGAAGGGAGGAACAGTACCAGGGGACTCCCTGCATTATAACCAGTTCAATGAGATGAAATGTTTATAGTGTATACAATGCCCCTTAAACGGGGAACTGTTGCATCTCTTGAAATTACGCTACTCAATAAACCATTGAACACCATCAATTTCTTGTGCTAATGTCTTTTGTTTTTTCTTCATGTGATGCTTTGTTTTCTTTTAAATGCACGTTAAATATGTAGTAATTGGCATCAGCTCAGCTAGGACAAGCACTGCACTGCACTAAGAGAGCACAGAACGCTCCGTCTGCTCAATGGCAGCTAAGAGCAGAGCTTAGAAAAGTATTGACAGAGAGCCAAGGTGACGTTCTCTCAGTTTCAGGTTAAATACAGCCCGGAAGATGTTTAAAGTTTTTTTTAAACCTCCCATAGATATTTTTAGTAAACACAGTGATAAGTAAATGTAGTATTAAAAATCCTGTGAAGAAACAAAAACCAAACCACTTGGATCATCGCCTATTCGTAAAAATGGAGCTCTGCACTAAATGCACACTCCTCTCTTAGCCTGTAAAATATCAGCCAGCATTTAAACGGCATATATAAAGATCTGAAGCTTGGTTATGAAGAAGAGCACATAAATAACTTTTACTGAGTGCAGTACTTTATTGCTATGCCGAACACTGCAGAAAAATGCAAGCACATGGTGTCTCTCTCTCTCTCGGAAGCTCTATAGCTATTTTTTGGGATGCAATGATTTACTCACAGCGTGAGTGCTGATTAACCACTCTAGATATCAAACTATGCATCCTCATCTTTACTTTAGCATATTTCATCATACAAGGGAGGAGGCAGGAGAGGCTTCAGCATATTTACCATTTGCAGTTTCTAAATGGCTCGAGAGAGAGAGAGAGATAGAGAGATCATTAGTTACTCACAGTGCGGCTTCTTATTAAGTGGTTTGCCACGGAAGGTAAGGCACATTCTCTGTGTGAAATCTTTTGTGGAGTCAAGGAATTATACAGTCCCATTAATGCCTTAAGACTGGGACTATTGCTATATAAGATCCTATTAAACCAACAAAGGAAGACCAATACCTTAAAGGGGAACTGTCATTTCTCTAAATATTACCCCATCGAACAAAGCATTTAAAAAAAAACAAAAATCACCTGTAATTTGCGTTAACCATTTTTTTCATGTAATGTTCCATTTTCTTTAACATGTACATTAAAAATACTACAATTGGTATGACAATCAAGCTCGGTCTTGGTACAGCACATTACATCAGAGGAGAAGAAAAAAAACACTGAAGGAGATTTAAATGTGCTTGTCTCTGGGGGAAAAAACAGAGGTTTACCACCTGCCACTTCCACTGGTTTCTATGTTGATTGCCCAAATGATAGTACTTTAAACCATAACACTTTGATACATGTCTTTCTGCCGGGTGCAAATGGCAGAGCTTTTAACAATGATTGACAGGGATAAAAGCTCAGTTCCAGGATAGAGGTAAGTACATCAGTGTGAATTTGTAAATTTCATTTTTGTTTTTCAGACCTTACAGGTTTCTATTTGTTAATACTAGGAGGATAGTCAGAGTTAATAGTTTATAGTAGATAGAAATCAATAAAAAAAAAAAAAAAGATAGATTATTAAGCACTATTATTAATGCCCAACTTAATGGTTACAATTGCATTCCCCCTCCCCCCCCCCCACCCCTCTCATTGCTAACCGCAGCAGCAATTTGTAAACAATGCTCCCACTAAAAGACAGTCCACTAATGCAGTGAATCAGGCACCCCTGGATACTTCACTCGGGGTGAACTTATATCAATTTTGTTTTTATTGTGCGTGGAGCATACCCTCCTCCCTGTCCTTACTCTTTGGCTCAGTGATCACAAATCACATCCCCTTTAACTCAGTAGTGCTACTAGTTCATAATGGGGTTCTAATCATCATATGTGATGATTAGAAATGCAGATACAGGATAAGCTACTTATCTGAAGGACATATGAGATAAGAACAGTCTCCATAGATCTTGATGTATGGTTCCCTACTGGGGAGGGTCTAATCCTGATGTGTGAGCGGTCTGCCTGCCAGTGTAGTGCACCGAGGAACACTTAGAATGTAACCTTATGTTATTTATGTATAATGCTTTATCTGTGTAACAAAACTATTATTATTTTAACTAAGCAATTCCAAGCAACATGAAAATGCAGACATTTATATCTCTGACGTAAATAAGGAGCAAGAGGAGCTGGTACTCAGGAATGGAAAATTTTGAAGACATTATGCTAACCGTGATAACAATGGAATACAAGCAAGAATAATTGATTGTATGTCTAATCACGGCAAACTGGACAACTTTACATTCGGAAAAACTAGTACGGGTGAGTCAAGCAGCCAGGAAAGACTGTGCTGAATTTCAATAATTTAACAGGAGTTGAAATTAAATGTTTACTTGGAGAAAGGTTTTATTATAGAATAGACCGGCCACGCAAAGTGTCTTTATAAATGTGGCACTGAGTGAGGAGATTAACATAAAGTTCTACATTTGAAGTATTATTTAATAAAGCCAGAGATGATCGCTCGGAATGTAAAATAGCCTTTACAGCAAGTAACATTACTGAAAACATTTTGATCCCATATTGATGGTATATTATTTGAACTTATGCCGAAAATACAAAATTCAACAGACCGAGTTTTAAAGGAATATATTCAGATTTCAGCTGATAATCTTGATGTTAGCCCAGTGAAGCTTTTGTAAAAACTTTGGCATAATCTGCTTTCCCCACAGAAAGATGTAAAAAGTTCGAAATTTTCTGTCCAAAATATCTGTGAATAACCACACAAAAGGAACTCTTCTATGAGTTCTTTAAATGATGAAAGTAACTCAAGACTTGTACGGCTGTCTGGCAAATAATTGAACATTTTGAAAAATGACTCACATGAGCAATAGTTTTATGAGCTGTACTAAATCAAGGAATGTTTTATGACAGTGACTGGTTTTTAAACTTTAAATCTTTAACCATTTGGTCTTTCCAATGTTATTTGCTGTCAAAAAGTATGTGATGTGTGTTGGTGCATTAAATGAGAAAGAGGAAAAATTACTGTTGAACAAAGATAGTAAAAATGGCCTAAACTGTATTTGTTTAGAGGGTTCAAAGAGCCCTTGTCACAAGGGATCAAATAAATATGCTTTTAAGTTACTGGTGTGAAATTAAGTACACAATATTTTAAAAGCTATAAGGGCCAACACCAGAAATATGAAATTAAATTATGAAAATAAAAATGAGCTCAGAGTAAAAAAACACTATATCAGTGCCGTATAATAGAAAAGACATCCCAGTGTGAAATCTACATTTATTAAATATATGTGGCAGTGTTGGCGGATATTGCTGTAAATCCCCATATTTTAAAGTCATGCTTTTTTATGATAAAGTGCAGACATGAAGCTCTCTTTTTGTTTGGTGAACAAACATTAGGGATGTTAAAAAAAGAAGGAAAAAAAGGCCGTGGACAAAGGGATCTAGAGGCTCTTTTCAGTTTAGGAGCACCAGGGAGGTAATTTATTTTTAATGGACAACAGTTTCCTTTTTCAGAAGATGTCCTCAGGGGATTGTTTTTTGGAAGCCATTTGTGTCAGGGGGCTGGGCGACCCTATGCATTTTTACTAATGATAGGATATGGTGGGTACTTTGGATCTATGTCCTTCAGATGGTAGTGATTGCATTCCACTGACATTTATAATAATTCCTAAAATAACCAACCCAACATTTATTGACCATATTGCATGTTCTGTTGCTTACTTGTGAGCTACAGGTTCTGTCTTGCAAACTCACCTGTTTAGCAGAGAGATGAGCAGTGTAAAAAGCTCAGAGTACAGGCCAGATGCCATGCCTTCTAGGCAATCCAGAGCAGTCAGCTTGGAACCTTTGAGTGGAAAACACAAGACATATAACTTTGCAACATTGGGGAAAAAAGGCCTGAAATACTGTCCCATTGCTCTGTCCTTCCAAATTTTGCACTAAATCGATCTTACATGGTAAGTGAACATTATTTCCAGAACACACTAGCTGCATTGCCCTATCTCCTTTACCTGGTAACAGAAGTCATTGTATGCAAAGAAGACATTGCAGGTTCTACTGTCAAACAGTTGAATGTAGTGGATACCATATATTCTTTAGAACCTCACATTTTTTGTTTATATAATTTAAAACACCATTACATAGAATAACAACATTTGCGAGTTCTATCAAGAATAGAAATGCTAATTCAACAGATTAGGTTTGCTGCTTGAAATTAAAACTATCATATCTTAAAGGGAGATGGGCCTATGAAAATCTGAGTGAATTAAAAGAAATGTAATCCATTTGTTCCATGTGCAGAAAACCACTACTGTAGAGAATGTCAATGGCAGGAAAGATGAAGCATAAATAGATTTTCATTTTAACAAACAAGGTTTCTTCTATTTTGCATGCAAGGTTTGCTACTTTGTCTGATGGAGTAGTGAGTCGCCCTGTAAGTGTTAAAGGCAACTCATAATAATTAAATTAAAAAAAAAAAAAAAGGTGGTGTTTAATACGTGATATGCAATGGATTATACTAGTCATATTTAGCAGATTTAGCCTAGAAATCATCTAACAAAAGGCGCTTGCAACAAGATGCAGTCTTGCATATATATATTTTAAATGGTCACCCACATTAGCGCAATAGTCATCCTAATTTACACATGCCAAATTTTATGTCTTTTTTTAACCCTGCCATGATACTTCCAGAATGTAATTATATGCATTTTCACTGCAAGTGCATGACATACGTGTTCTGTAAAATGCAATATACATACATTAATGTGAATAAATATATACACAAAATATATGTTCAGAATGGATTTGTAGCAAAAGCTTTCTATTTGTTATGTGGAAATAAAAAGAAAAGCTTTTGCTAATAAGCCAGTCTCTCAGTCCTATGCTACTAGCAAGGCCTAAAAAGGTTAGCATGCTGTCCAGGGATGAATTTCTAAATGCCAAAAAAAAATCCACTCACCAATGGCTGACAAGTGGAAATTTTGAGCCTAGATGGAAAGATACATACATACATATCCCACACACATTCGTGTGTCAAGCTGGGAACTCTGAGCTACATGTGGATAATTGGTTTCCCAAGTTTCTGTGCCTAAGGAAGACTTTTCAAAGTCCAACATGTATGTATGTATCAGACACAGACACAAACACAGACAGAGACACACACACACACGATATCACAAAGGGTGATTTAAGAATCTCTGCATGTAGTTTTTAATATAAATAAAGTAAACCTGAATAACATTGCCCTCTGACATCCCTTTAAGGCAGAATGACAATCATAATTACTTGTGGCAAAAAAGTAAGTAGGGTTATCTATTAACTGGGATGCATACAGAAACTGCTGGTTATATGAAAGGCCATGATTGCAACTGCTAGAAAAGTTATTACAGATTTCACAAAATCAAACTTTCCATTTTCTCTTACACTAAACTATCCAGGGGCATGTAGTTTAAAGAATATACACTACCTAAGTGGGTGAAAAACAGCACATGCAAGTGCTTTTACATTTAAAAAAAAAAAAAATTGTTACAGAATTTAATATTTTTACATTCTTATTATTTTTTACCTATTTAGATAACAAAAAAAACACCTTCAAATTTCCAGTAAAAATGTACAAACCCCAAATTTTTTTTACAATGATCCACGGTTATATTCTAAATAAATAGTTTCTGCGTGTTTGTTTTGCTGGTTTGTTTATGTTAATGCTATTTGTAACAGTAGAGTCCTCACTGACTCCAAATGGGACCCCGGCCTTTGCAACATGCAAAAGTCTTTAAAGCAGGCAATCTATGTAAATCCTTTCCAGTGTGTAATGAGCATGCTTTGCCTATATCTTTTTAGTAGATACATTATAAGTACAAGTTTCAGGAAGATTCATATCTCACTTGTGATATTTCCTATTTAAAAACACTTATCAATTTAAACCAGCAGAATAAAGAAGAACAATAAATATGACCGTAAAATAAAATACAGATACATCCATGCATATTTGTTGTCATTAATTCCCTTTAACCATGTCGGAATAACAGGTAGCAGTAAAAAGTGATTGTGTTACACACCTGAGCCATCGCTCTGACTCCCATCATCCAGACCTTGGCGGAATGATGTAGACTTCTGTAGGCCACTATTTTTAGGTTGATGCTTAAATATGGAGGAGGAAAGTTCTTCTAAGGAACAGCCCAAGAGGTATGCTGCTTTCTGTGCCCACTCATGCCTGGCAAATTGCTTTCTACCACCTTTCAGAGAAAACAAACAGTTAATGCAAAAATGGAGACGGTTTCACAAAAGAGAAATTATATTTGTTCATCCAGTTTCTGACTAAGGCTGCACTTTAACCCCTTAAGGACACATGACATGTGTGACATGTCATGATTCCCTTTTATTCCAGAAGTTTGGTCCTTAAAGGGTTAAAAGGAGTTGTACTCTTGGGCTGCAGATCCATAAAGGTATTGCTGTTAAGGTACATTGCTATATTAATGGCAATCAGCCATGAAAAAAATCAAGATGTTTTACACTGTGTATCACAGGTTCCAAGCTAATAAGGTAAACTGTCTCCCTTAGAGAAACACAGGACTGCCTAATGCAGGGTAAACAGAGTTACAAGGAAACATTTACTCTTCCAAATAATTACATGACTACATACGTCAGCGAGGAAAGGAATCTGGTAGCTATCCAGTTCTAGAAATGCAACTATAACGATCATCGGCCATAACATTCTAACCAAGGATCATAAAGATTGATATAATTAACAGACTGGGGGCTATGTATTCTGCTTAGCACTACTCCATACTGCAGCCATACACACAAACTCTATATAGCTCGTGTTTATTAAACATGGAGTAGATGCAACCAGAAAGGTAAACAACTCCCATTAAGCACAATTTTAGCACAAGAAGCTCATACAACTTATTTATTTATTTATATAGACATTGCATTTCTTTAAAAGGTATGACGACGTCTGTGAATCATCCATCAAGGGCAATATAAAGAACATTAAAACACATTTTGTAAAACACTTAGATATTGCCACTATCACAGGAGCTTCCATTTCACAGGGAAAAGCATGGCTGCTACAGTAAACCACTTCTTGTGGGTGGTTGTCTATAGAATGAGGAGTATAATGTGCCTTTTATGAACAATGGGAACTTACTAAAATGAAATGGGAACTTGTTTTTGTGGGAATATGTATACCAAATATGTGAATATGTGACACCAAATGCATCGCATGGTTGAGGCTAAACAGATGTATACTGTAGTCTAAAAATAAAAGCTGTTTTAAGACATCCGTAATATCCTCCATATTTTAGCACAGGTAAAGGTAACCTTCGGCACTCCAAATGTTGTTGACTACATCTGGCAAAGCAGACATAATGCTGGCAAAGCATCAGGGAAGAGGTAGTCCACAACATCTGCAGTGCCAAAGGTTGCATCAGGGCAGAGGTAGTCCACAACATCTGCAGTGCCAAAGGTTGCATCAGGGCAGAGGTAGTCCACAACATCTGCAGTGCCAAAGGTTGCATCAGGGAAGAGGTAGTCCACAACATCTGCAGTGCCAAAGGTTGCATCAGGGCAGAGGTAGTCCACAAAATCTGAAATGCCAAAGGTTCCCTACCCCTGATTAGGGCATCACAATGTACAGCACCATTCTACTTATAGCCTTGTGATTTACTTTAGGAATCCAAGTGTGTTAAGAACCACTAGTATACTACAAAATCCGCTTACCAGGTTTCATGGAAGTTGTAATTTTAATGGTTGCTCGAAAGATAAAGTTGGATACCTCTGCAGGAGGATAATCCAAAGTTTGTTTTAGACACAGTACAGATGATGATGATGTTCTGTCAGAACACTGTGTGAACTAACAGGATGGAAATTGTGAGCTGGAATGGAGCCTGTGCCTGGCATAGAACATCTTAAGAGATCCAGAGATAAAACAATGTTCTAGTTGGCACAGAAGTCAGTGGGAATGCACACACACACATGAAATGGAAACTTCTATGTTACTCTGGCAATGGATCAATTAAGTGAACTCACACAGTGTTCAACACTGAGATAGAGCTTGGACAAAAAGATAGGAGAAGAAAGAATTCACTTGGCAGAAAATAAGAGATAAAAAAATAATAACGAAACTGTTCCTTTTATTGTTATTTTATTTATTTTTCACTTTTACCTTCATCTGCTTCTGTATTGCAACCGAGCAGCATGCAACATGCAAATAAAAACAATGAGTTAGAAAACAAAACAAAACAAAACACAGACACTAACTCATGGTTATCTAGTTTTCGGCTTTAACTATAAGAAGTTACAACAAGTTATTACCGCAGGCAGTGCAGTGCCAGGAATACAAGTGTGGTTACAGCAGATTAAAGGTGCAGCCAATACAAAGCACTCACCTTTTCAGTTCAATCTATGTAGCACAGTACAATGAGCGGCAATAGCCTTTCACTGAAAAGGTTAAAGAGGAGGCTAACATAGAGTGGTTCAGAAAAGGCCCTACTAGATCTTGGACTGCAATCCCAATAAAGTGGTCAGTGTTTTCATGACGAAACACGTTGGAAGCTTTATTGTGTTTTTACCTAGAGTGAACGTTCGATGGATCATTTCTGCCGGGTAAATCCAGCTTTCATAGTTATTTAATGGTGGCATATATGGTATAATTCAGTATATTGCACAGACTATTCATTATACAATTCATGATGGGTATAAAATTAAGTTCCTCCAGTTTTTTGTTTTTTTTCTACAGTGATTAAGGCACTGACCCCTAAATATCCTTCCTTATGCCTTGTATAAAGCTGCACATCCAATTGGCTGTCTTAGATTAGTTTTTAAAAACGTATAAAGAATCAGCACACACTAGTTATGAGCCTTTGAAATCCTATATGTATTACAGAAAATAATCTTGCAATCTGGTGGTAGGATAGTTCAAACATTTGCCAGACTGAGAAACATATTTGCTTCTTCATGCAAGCAAGATTGCAGTTTCAAGACAAGCCAAACATTGTATACATGCAGTGATCAATATCAATAAGGCAGTGACAAGACGTGCAGTGGTAATAGTATGGGTGCCACAGCTTCAAATATTGGAAACATTCTAAAAGGAGTGTTGTGGACAGAGTTGTGAAGTAAACCATGACCTGTGGATAAATTATATCTTTAAAGTACATCAATCACCAAACAATGACATTTTTTTATCATCACAATTTCCCTTCAAGCACATGACCTTCCCAACTGTGGACATGCTCCCATCTGGAACTACTGGAGACCCAGTTATTGCAAACACTACACAAAAATAGGCTCTTTGCACGATCAGACCAGTAAATGTCACAACCGATTACCCTTTACACGTCATAGGCATGGGGTGAAAATCAATGACTGCCACCCAGCATGTCAACTCAGCAGGACACAAATCAAATGTTAGTCCATGCTAGTTCTCTGTACGCCTGGCATCTTTAGATTTTTACATGATCATTTAAAGGCAGGTAGATTGGTGTGGCACTCCAGACAATAGATAAAGAGACCTTTGGGAAGACCGGAACACCGTAGATGGGATCCCAGTTATCCCACGGTGAACAAGCAGAAGCAAGCATTAACTGTGCTACTTTTGGATAACAAATTTGCTAATACAGTTTTGTTATCGGCTGTTTTTATTCTTAGTTTAAACTGAATTTTTTTTAAAAAGCATTACATAAAAGTTAATACCGCCTACAGCACTTTATTTTATTTTTTGTGACCCATTCTATAACAGCTGCTTTTTTATGTTCATTTATCAATTTAAAGGGACACTATAGGCACCAAGACCACTTCTGCTAATTGAAATGATCTGGGTACAGTGTCCCTATTGCACTTGCACTTTCCAGAGAAACTGCAATGTTTACATTTCAGGACTCCAGTGGCTGCTTACCAGACAGCCACTGGAGGCGCTGCCTGCATCCAAACAGACCTTTGTAACAGTATGTTCTGCATGAGGACATCCAGCGTCAGATTTTTTTCCCCCATAGGAAATCATTGATTCAAGGATTAAGATGTGTGATCCACATTAGCGACAGTTTGTCGAGTGACGAATAAGGAAGCGGGGCTGCAACCAAGCGCCGAGGGACATTGGCGCTGGATAAGAAATCAATTTAAAAAATGTAACCCTTTAATTACTGCAAGGGGAGGCAGAGAGAGATATAGTGCCAGAAATACAGCTTATATTCCTGGCACTTCTAGTATTCGTTTAAATAAAATAAGAAAATAAAAATGGATTTAGGCTGACAAAAACTTTTCCTGTTAGCAGCTCAAATGATGTGCTCCCCGTTTAATTGATCATGTTTACAAGAATGCATGATGGCTGTTGAAAACAGAGACAGGAGTTCCAGTCTTCTGCTTTACATGACGGAGTAAGTGAGGCACTAAATGAACAATAAATAAGAGCTCTAATATCAATTGCATTCAGTGGGAGAAGAGACAGAACAATTAAAAAACATGACATCAACATATTAATATGTTCATTACAAAGTAAATGTTCCCATTACACGCTAAGGCAACATAATGAAAATCTATGTGCCAGCAGTTGTTATACTCCATTTTAGGATCCGTATGTGCCGTGTCCTGCCGAATATGGCTTCCCAACCCCTTCAATGATACAATTCAAACTCCTTACCATCACAAAGACTCTTCACAACTTTACTATTACGTGTGTGCCCTTGACTTTCAGCAAGAACTAACAGGGCTTACACATGAGAATTTTCAAGAACTGAAAGTCAAATGTAAGGCCAAAATAGCCGTAATGGAAAAATATATCATTTGACATCAGACCCTCCCCATATAACCTTTTCAAATGTTCCATCATAATTCCACTTTGGGTTCTAGTTTGCTGCACTAGTTAATCTACTAGGCCAGCTGAATAGTATCATGGGAAATGAGATATGCAAAAATTTGGGTAACCATCTTTACTATAAACCCCATACTGCACAATAATCAGACTGCTAACCCACGTGTTTCATCCCAATGGAAACGGCTTATGGAATGCATCTTACCAGCGAACGTAGTTAAAGCATACACTCCGAAGAAATATACAAATGTGCATTGAGCAGTTTAGAAGAATTAATATGAGTTATTAAAACTGGGCAGATTAGATGGGGCAATTGGTTGCTAAACACTTTTCTGGAAATACATTCATAGTCCTACTTATATTAAAAATATATCACAAGTGATGCATTTCCAAACCAGATGCCAGTTGTGTTAATTCAATGTAATAACTAGACTACCCTGTATTGATCACCGCCGTAATGTGCAAAATACATGATGATTTAAAAAGAGCAGGCGGCTGCTAAAGTAGGACCTGCCAAGAATGAGGTACATTGGCGTTGTGGCTGGTTTATGCAATGTATGATCATGTAATGTGACTAAACCCATATTATTTGTTTGCCTAGGTGAGGTGTCTGTAAATAAAGCTATTACATTCTGTAAAACGTCAAATAGCCGCTTAGTGAATAAGCAAGTGCGCTCGATCTTGTAAGTTATATATATTCAATTATTTGACAAGCTTACGCAACAATATAAAATTAAGGCCTTAATTAGCTTTTGTTAAAGGACCTCAAGAGTAAATCTAGCACTAGTAAAAGGAATCCTGAGCTACACAGAGAAAATAAGTAAAGAAAACAAGCTCAGATTTACATCAATTAGCCATTCCTTTTGATTTGTATAAGTCACAATTGTATTACTGCTTAGGCAATTAATAGTAGTTTGAACAACTAGTAACCCTACAGACTGACCCCCCAAATATCCACACACGTCTTCGTCTGCTCATAAGAAATCATTGTATAACGGAACCTTCACTGAAAGGATATTTCAAACCCAGCTGTCAGTTCTGTAAAGTAATTATTTTGCACATGACCCTTTGATTTCCACCCTTTAATTTTTACAGGAAATTGTTCATTTTAGGTTAAAATAGCCAAATTAGAAAAACAATTCCCAAGTTATCAATGTTCCCATTTGCATTTCCTGGTGGATAATATACAATTTATGGTTTGGTGAAAAACCCTGTTTGTAACACTGACTTGTTCTCTTGATTTGCTATGATATCTAGAGCATCACAATACATATTAGAATACACTGACCTAGTTCTGTACAGTATATTATACACAGCTGGGGGGAGGGCTGAATAAATCCTTTAAATACTTTATTACTCATTTCCTTTAATTTTTTTCTCACTTTTCATGTGGCAAGCTCATTAGGCTTCCATCTGCGACCACTCGTTATACATTTTGTATAAAATGCCACCGTGCTTAATTCTAAGATCATAGACCTCAACCCCCAATGCATATGAATAAATACACATGGGGTTTGCATTGTATTTGACAATTTCTGCATATTTAAAATGTACATTAATGAGAATTCGGATGGTGCTAAATAAAGGAGGCTTCAATAGGCTCCAATACATATTTTCCTCCCTTTGTTTTATCAACGGCTACAATTATTGTAACTCTCTTTTCAATTCTTGCTTTGCACTGCCCCTTAGTGGCGAGAAAAAAAAAAATATATATATATACACTCATTTATTTTCCTCCACCAGTTTGCTCAGTCACAGCTTGCCAAAATCGCCTCAGGTCTCAGGAATCGCTCATAATGGAAAAGAAATTGGTTAAGTGCAGCAAGGGTCTCTAAATCCGTACACTATTATGGCTAATAGTTCAAAGCTAAAACCTCAATATGCAATGCAAACAAAATAGTATAGTACTGCAATGTGACTTACACTAATGTCCTTTGGACTTTTTCAGAACTTTGACTGTAGACAAATGATCCAGTGGGGGCACACATGCTGATTAATCTGTTGGCCACTGAATGTACCGATCAGATGACGGACGATGAATAACTTACATTTGTTCTTTGCAGCCCAGAATTATTTGTGAAAAAAAGTGTATTGTAACGCTTCACAGAAAGACGTTATAATGTGTTCGAGCGACACTAAATATGCCTAAATGACACACAGTCCGCCCTTTAGGACAATCTCAGCCTGGTCACCTGTAAATAAAGTTCCCCTCTTTTCCCATCTGAATTGCTGAGAGGGTTTGCAGACGAATGAATCTGAGATCATGCTTCATGCCACACAGTGCAAGTGAGAAAAGATTTGTAGATGTGAGTTTCCAAAACCCAGATATGAGAAAGCAAAAATGCACACAGGAGGAGGAGAGAAACTCATCAGAAACAAAAAAAAAAAAAAAACAAGAAAAGTTACCCGGAGCATCTACATCTGATACTGCAGTAAAGGCAAATGTATATATGGGTTATTAAATGGCATCAGGATCAGAACTTCTGAATTCTAATACTGTGATATCATAGTTTGAAGTAGCCTGGAGTGACCCCGTGCCTGAGTTGACTAGGTACAACTAGCTACTTATGGTCTACAGGCTTCCCAAAGGGTTTTTCTGCATTAACCCAAAAAGTCAAAATACCATCAGCAGCAAGTATCACACAATGAGGTGATATTTGTTCATGGACTTGTAGTACTTTTAAAGTCACTTGCTTGATATTGCAAATGTCTTTTTTCTGAGCACCTTTCATTTGTTCTTTCAAAAAATACAAAAGTATCTTAAAAGGACACTATAGGCACCAAAACAACTTTAGCTTAATAAAGCAGTTTTGGTGTATTTACTCTCACCGTTAATTTATCTACCATTTAGGAGTTAAATTACTTTGTTTTCGAAGTTCTAGGCACACCTTCCTGCATGTGGCTTGCACAGCCTTCCTAAGAACTTTCTGTAAAGAGAGATCTAATGTTTAAACTCCCTTTATTGCACAGTCCGTTTCATTTAGAATTTCTTATCTCCTGCTCTGTAAATAGCCTGCTAGACCATGCAAAAACCTCCCGTGTGTGAATAAAGTACAATTTACAGAGCAGGAGATAAAAACTTCTAAAGCAAGTTAGCATTTGATTGAAAACTATTTATTTTTTTAAATCATGCAGAGGAGGTGTGGCTTGTGTTGCATAAACAGAAACAAGAAATGATTTAACTCATAAAAGGCAGAAAATTGACCAGTGAGACTGCAGGGGCATGATCTATTCACCAAAACTGCTTTATTAATCTAAAGCGGATTTGATGCCTATAGTGTTCCTTTAACATAAACTTTTAAAACCCCATCCGTACAAAATAAACTACACAAAAATGGATTTAAAAAAACAAATATCTAGAATACTTGGTAGAGTTTCAAAAATGCTGCATTTATGACATACCATTGGAACATAATGGAATCTCAAAGGATCTGTAATATTATGTGAAAGAGGTTGGGGAGCACTTTAGAAGAGAGTTGGAAGTGTACACGCAATGAAGTTTGCAATCAAAACGTAAACAAAAATTACATATATAGGCTTTTAATGCTAAAACTTAATTCTAGTTTACAAGCAGTTCCTTACGGATACTAATCTCTCTGTTGTACACACACAAGTGTACTGTAACACTTTATTTATTGTATTGTAACCATTTAGCAGAAGGTACTTTGACATCCATTGCTATCCACCCTCCAGTCAGCAGTGCAAAGCTGGCACAGACACCATACAGTTACCTTTGGTAGCTCCAGCTGACCCCAGATGGTAAATGGCTCCTAGTATTAGCCAAATGGCCTTCTGTTCCTCTCCAGAAATTCCCAGGATTTTCATAGCTGCTTGTAGCTTTCCAAATAGTTGTGCCGACTTCTGCTTTTCTTCAGTCTGTAAATGACAGAATAGCAAGGAAGGTTGGCATATTTTGGCATCAGTCTCAATGGCACTGAATAAAACAAATTACATTGTTCAAAACAGAATTGAACAAAATTAGAAGAAAATTACATTAACATATTGCTCACCTTAATTGAAGGTGCAATCCCAAAGACGTTGTGGTCAGCTATGTGGTTTAAATGGAGCTCCGTCCTGAAAGGGCACATACATTGCGCGTTACAAGCTGGTTCAACATTAGCAAACCATTTAGACAAACAAGAAAAGAAACCCAAAAATAATAAAAGCTGAAAAGCTGGTTGATCTGCAGAAAGACTACGACATTTCAGGCTAATCTTGATGCACCAAGGTAAGCAACATTATATTGATATAATCTGCTGAAACAAGGTTAGCAATCAGTAGCTTATTAAAAACATGAGAGCCAGTAAAATGGCTACTTAAACAAAGCACACACAATGCCTTCAGTATACTAGAGAAAATGGGATTTCATCTACAACAGTGGAAATAAGTCGTCGTCGCCTGATGCTAAAGCATAATCTACAACCAGCACAGCTCATAATGACTCCTTTAACTCATAAAGTCTTCCTTTAACTATTTTCTAGTAAGATCTCATTCAATCGACAGATAGCCCATAAATTATAGAATTCTATGCAACATTCTTAGAGCATGTTTTGTTTCACATAACCACGATTCGCATTAAAGTCACATGTGTCTGTTACCGCAAAACGCTGTCAGCTCCAGCCAGAAGATAGTAGAAGACGTTAAAACTAGCTTCATGTTCTGGACGTCTGGCCACTCTCAGTTTCTCCAACAGCATAGTCTGGAAAACACAAAGGCAGGTAAAAGTCAACATTCATTCACTACACTCTATATATGATAAAGACAGAGTTATGTCTGCTATAGTCAATAATGACAGGCTGAGACTTTTAGGCTAACTCAATCCCAGCAAAACACTGCCATCCATACTTAAAGCAGCACTGTCATGGCCGCATCCGTTTTGTTTTGTTTTTAACCCCCATCCCGACTCCACTACATCAAATTTCACCGCCACTTCCTAAGCCCCCCCTCCCCCTACCATGTCCTCCCTCACTCTATGGCGATCAATATGACCCCCATATTAGCATAAGGGAGATTGAAAGCGATTCTGTGAGTAGGGGCATGTCTACTAAACAGCAAGAAGCCTGTAGCTGCTCACCGTTTTCAAAAATAAATAAAGCACCCCCACCCAATAAATGGCCCCATGGTGGGGCATCTCTTAACTAGCAGTATACATGGATATATTGTTAGAGTGCTCACATAAAGATAGGCATTCTCTGATTGGTCAGTGAAATGAATAACACATTGAGCTTATCATTTCAGCAAGCTGTTTAAGTACTGATCTAGAACACTTATCTTGGTGTAGGACAGGTCAAATTTAATAGAATAAAGACAGCTTCAAATAGACAATTATTCTATTATTAAATTATCATTGTAAATATTAAAAAGAAGTATATTCAGAACAATGTATACAGTTGCAAGAAAAAGTATGTGAACCCTTTGGAATGATTTGGATTTCTGCGCAAATTGGTCATAAAATGTGATCTGATCATCTTCTAAGTCCCAACAACAGACAATCACAGTCTGCTTAAAGTAATAACACACAAAGAATAAAATGTTGCCATGTTTTTATTGAACACACCATGTAAACATTCACAGTGCAGGTGGAAAAAAGTATGTGAACCCTTGGATTTAATAACTGGTTGAATCTTCTTTGGCAGCAATAACTTCAACCAAACGTTTCCTGTAGTTGCAGACCAGATGTGCACAGCGGTCATTCTTGACCATTCCTCTTTACAGAACTGTTCCGGTTCAGCAATATTCTTGGGATGTCTGGTGTGAATCGCTTTCTTGAGGTCATGCCACAGCATCTCAATCGGGTTGAGGTCAGGACTCTGACTGGGCCACTTCAGAAGGCGTATTTTCTTCTGTTTAAGCCATTCTGTTGTTGATTTACTTCTATGCTTTGGGTCATTGTCCTGTTGCAACACCCATCTTCTGTTGAGCTTCAGCTGGTAGACAGATGGCCTTAAGTTCTCCTGCAAAATGTCTTGATAAACTTGGGAATTAATTTTTCCTTCGATGATAGCAATCCGTCCAGGCCCTGACGCAGCAAAGCAGCCCCAAACCATGATGCCCCCACCACCATACTTCACAGTTGGGATGAGGTTTTGATGTTGGTGTGCTCTGCCTTTTTTTCGCCACACATAATGTTGTGTGTTTCTTCCAAACAACTCAACTTTGGTTTCATCTGTCCACAGAATATTTTGCCAGTACTGCTGTGGAACATCCAGCTCTTGTGCAAACTGTAAACATGCAGCAATGTTTTGTTTGGACAGCAGTGGCTTCCTCTGTGGTATCCTCCCATGAAATCCATTCTTGTTTAGTGTTTTATGTATTGTAGATTCGCTAACAGGGATGTTAGCATTTGCCAGTGACTTTTGTAAGTCTTTAGCTGACACTCTAGGATTCTTCTTCACCTCATTGAGCAGTCTGCGCAGTGCTGAACTTTCTCCATTTATAGAAGATTTGTCTTACCGTGGACTGATGAACAGCAAGGCTTTTGGAGATACTTTTATAACCCTTTCCAGCTTTATGCAAGTCAACAATTCTTAATCGTAGGTCTTCTGAGAGCTCTATTGTGCGAGGCATCTTTCACATCAGGCAATGCTTCTTGTGAAAAGCAATAGGGCAGGGCAGCTGTAACCAACACCTCCAATCTCATCTCATTGATTGGACTCCAGTTGGCTGACATCTCACTCCAATTAGCTCTTGGAGATGTCATTAGTCTAGGGGTTCACATACTTTTTCCACCTGCACTGTGAATGTTTACTACATGGTGTGTTCAATAAAAACATGGCAACATTTCATTCTTTGTGTGTTATTAGTTTATGCAGACTGTGATTGTCTATTGTTGTGACTTAGATGATGATCAGATCACATTTTATGACCAATTTGTGCAGAAATCTATATCATTCCAAAGGGTTCACATACTTTTTCTTGCAACTGTAAGTGAAATACTATCTCTAATGTGCGACCATATATTTCTTTTTTATTAGAATACAATATCCATAGACCTATCGTATCATGCTTTAACTTTGTTAATTTACGTAAAGGTGATGATTTTGTATGAGTTTGGCCCAGTAATCCCACATGTAAATCTTACACTTCCTTTTTTATTTTCTTTAATACATTTTAAAACTACTTTGTGCCAAAAATAGACTAAAGACTAAAAACTAATTTGAATGGAGGTTATGGTGCCAGTTGTGCCCGGGTACCGTGGCATAGTAAGATAAACCCTTTTGGTACCTGCTGGAGGACTGCAAAGCAAGGTCATGCAGTGCCACGTACATTGGCTGTGAGTGAACACTGCATTAAGCTAAAGCTGGTGTTTATAGCGTCTATTCAACCAAACTGTAACTAGCCAAAATGAATACAAAGCAGACATGAACAATCTTTAGAATTTGTCAATTTTTGCCTGAAATTTTACGTTTTGACCCTTGTCCATTTGCATTTCTGTGCTAGGAGAATATGTGAGAATAAAAGTTCATACTGTTTGGCATTAATAAGCCCTTTTTCTTAGGTTTACGCAATATCTGGAATATACAGCGCTGTGACAAAAATACTGGAGACATTGAGTGTGCATGTATGTGTGTGTAAATACACACACACACATTTTAAAATGTGCTCCCAGGTCTTGATGAAGTACAACTCATAATCATCAGCCACGTGGTCACTTGCTGAGTAATATAAGAATTGCAGTCCAACAAAAGCGGAAAGCTATAGCTGCTTTTAAGGAAGGAATTTAAAACCTTATTCTTGTTTATAATCCATACCCTTTGCACACTCCTGAAAAGGTACTTAGTATCCTGTGTTAATCCCTTCAATGCTGGAGGCTGAAGCATTATCCTGTTGTACAACATAAAGGTTTACAAGAGCTAAGCGTAATCACTAAGCCTTGCTTGCTTGTTTGCCTACGGAACACTGTGCACAATCACTGGTGTAGGCAACTACCATCTCCAGCTGCTCCGTTTCCATCCAACCTCTTGGCCAGATAAGCACTATAGAGGAGTATATACATAAAAGCATACAGAAATTACAGGAAGCTGTGCAGCATTTGTAGTTGCAAACAAGGTGACTGGTGACATGTATATTAAAACACACGGTACAATCTGTACATTGAGACACATCATGGATAATTCATTGCTCACCTGTATGGTGGCAGAAGCCACCTGTCCAGCCTGGTCAAAGTCTAGCGAGATGATCTGAGAAAAGCGAGTGGCATTTCCATTCAAACCCGTGCTACTATTTCCAAATGCCTCCAGTATGGTATATACAGCTTGCCACTTCTCTGCTGCAAACAACAAACAATTTAAATGTAAAATAACATGCGCTTCTAGGTTTTATTAGGAAACAAAATAGAAAAAATAAATAATTTTGATTGACTTTATTAGGAACACACTACACATTGGATAAAATGTCATACAAAATAAATGAAATAAAAAATAATAAATCGAGTAGCAGTTATTGAGGGCGGGGGGAGAGAAGAATAAAAGAAAGTATACAGAGGGATTTTGTTGGGGTTCCATTCTACACAAGCTTTTCAAACAGTACTAAGCACTGAACATACACTCCGGATGATGTAAGGGCTCTATAAAGTGCAGGTATGCCAGTTTTGACAGTTTTAGCTTACAGGGAAAATAATGTATATTATGTAAGTATAAGACGTGGCTTGATTTGGCGAGGACTAATAGAAGAAGCTGCGCAGTCTGCAGTGGAAAAAAAAACAAAGCTTTTTTGCTTTTGTGTAAAGAACCTTAAAAAAAACTGCATCCACAAATAATCCTATAATGTAAGTGGAGAGGTATACAACATGTTTTTTCATTTCTATGTGTTAGGCTTGTTTGTTTGTTTTGTTTTCTACATGGCTTCTGAAAAGCAGCCTGTTTATAATCTACATCAATCCTCCATACTCACTCTTCTTTTAAAGTGATACTATAAGTGCCAGGAATACAAATATTCCTGGCACTATCGCTCCCCCTGCCTTCCTCTTCCCTCCACCCCACCTCACCGGTAAATAAAAGGTTAAAAACCCTTTACTTAGCTTTTCCCAGCGTAACATCACAAGAACTTTCAGTAATAACTGACAGCAGTATGTGTTGACACAGTCCGTGCTGGTCAAATGCATTTCAACAAGTTGCATGGAATAGCATGGACTCAACACATCTCTATAAAGAGATGCTGATGGCTGCAGCACGACGATTTGCAGTGCATGTGCATTAGCCTTCCAGTGCTTCCCTGTTGGGGAATTAGAGTTGATGATCTCAGCTGGAAAGGCAGTCGGCCACAGTGGGACCAGCTTTTGTTGTTTTAATGGGGAACAATAATCCAAATAGGGATATTTTCCCGTGTACAACGGTCAGCAAACCTATGCCTCAATCAAAACGGCTTGAAATAAAAACACATAAAAAAAAACTCTCAGACTAGTACAGTCTGCTATTTAACTCAACAATGCTCAAAAATTACTGATCAATGATCTTTTTCTTATTTTTTTTCTAAATGATGAACATATGCCACCAGTGGCTGTCATGCAGCTGTTCCAAACTTACAACCTGCAGACTTGGAATTACGTTAGCACAGCATCAAGCTTCACAGATATTGGCTAAATTATCTGAAAGCCAACAAGCCAAACTAAGTAAATGCTAATTCAAGCTGCAGAACTTTCCTAAAAGATTTATGGTGATTGATACTTTTACTGTAGACACTAAAACAGCATTAATGGGAAGATCATTAGGATGATGAAGGATATTCATATCTTCCCGGAATTAAATTTCAAACTACATCTTAAAAATGTATCTCTGTATTACACTCCTGCCCTCTAAATGCACCCCTAGGCATACATCTCTCTCTCTCCTCATTACAATCTACAGGATGCTCCTTGGAGTTAGTATAATAAGAGAGGTATTTGATTAATCATCTAGCAATGAGAATGAAAGAGGTCATATACTAAATCATTGGTTCTTAACCCCTTGAGGCCACCAAGAATGGGTCACAGCTGTACTGTATATTAAAGAATGGATCGTGAATCTATTCTGACTATTGAAGAAGGGGTCGTGGACATGGAGCTATTTTAAATCACGAAGAAGGGGTCGTGGACATGGAGCTATTTTAAATAATGAAGAATGGGTCGTGGACATGGAGCTATTTTTATATGGGTGGCCAAAGTACCTGACAAGATCTTTCCAGTGCTCCCAGATACAGTTGCCAGATACTGGATGACATGCTGGCAACTAGTTGTTTTGCCGCTTCCGCTGCTCCCAAGTAAGACGATGGATTGGTCCTGGCGAGTCATTAACATGTTCCAGTAAGCAGCTTGTGCCACACCGTATATATGAGGCGATGTGTCCTCTCGGCGACATCCTTTGAACATGTGCATTACCTACAAGGGAATAAACTTCGACTTTTATTTAAAGGCATGTGATACAGTTTAAATATGGAATGCACTTGCTCTTTCATTCCTTTGAAAGTGTATGTTTTATCAACTAAATGGAGAGGTGACAAAGGGACACTATATAGTCACCCAGACTACTTTAGCTCAATGCAGTGGTCTGGGTGCCAGGTCCTTCAGGTTTTAACTCTTCAGATGCAAACATAGCAGTTTCAGAGAAACTGCTATGTTAACATTTGGGGTTAAAGGACCACTACAGGCACCCAGACCACTTCAGCTTAATGAAGTGGTCTGGGTGCCAGGTCCATCTAGGATTAACCCTTTTTTCTATAAACATAGCCGTTTCAGAGAAACTATGTTTATATTAGGGTTAATCCAGCCTCTAGTGGCTGTCTCATTGACAGCCACTAGAGGCGCTTGCGTGCTTCTCACTGTGAAAATCACAGTGAGAAGACGCCAGCATCCATAGGAAAGCATTGTGAATGCTTTCCTATGAGACTGGCTGAATGCGCGCGGCTCTTGCCGCGCATTCGCATTCAGCCGAGGAGGAGAAGAGGAGGGTCCCCCGCCCGGTGCTGGAGAAAGAAGTTTAACCCCTTCCACCTCCTAGAGCCCGGCGGGAGGGGTACCCTGAGGGTGGGGGCACCCTCAGGGCACTATAGTGCCAGGAAAACGAGTATGTTTTCCTGGCACTATAGTGGTCCTTTAATCCAGCCTCTATTGGCTGTCTTCTGGACAGCCACTAGAGATGCATCTGTGACGCTAGAAGCATATTTCGCCTCCATCGCGCAGAGCGTCCTTAGGAAAGCATTGAGAAATGCGCATTCGGCTCCGCTGACGTCGGAGTGGGAAGCGGACGTTGGCGGGTGAGGAGAGGTTACCAGCGCCGAGGGAGCGCCCGGCGCTAAATTAAGGTAAGTGGCTGAAGGGGTTTTGACCCCTACAGCGCCACGGGAGGGGGACCATGAGGATGGGGGCACCCTCAGGGCACTATAGTGTCAGGAAAACCGCTTTGTTTTCCTGACACTATAGTGATCCTTTAAAATAAGCAGGATCTTGGAGATTTATAACCAACTATAATAACCAGTTTGCTTACTCATTACATTTACACATTAAATGTTACCTTAACAAAAAAAAATGCACAAATAGTTAAAGGGACACTATAGTTAACAGAACAACTACAGTTTAATGTCGTTGTTCTGGTGAGTAGTCAGTCCCTGCGTGTGTGGTTTTTTTGAGGGTTTTTTCAGAGAAAATGCAGTGGTTACATTACAGCCCAGGAACACCTTCAGTGGTCACTCATCAGACAGCCAATAGAGGTGCTTTCTGGGTCAGTACTGCAAAGTGTACAGCATGGACGTTCAGAGTCTCCACGCTCTGCATGGAGACGCTGAATCTTCCCCATAGAGATGCACTGATTTAAGGCAACTCTATAAGGAGATGTTGATTGGTCAGGGTGGTGTTTGGCTGTGCCTCTGCCACACCTACTTTGCTGAGATCATCAGATTTGGCTTTGAGAAAACATTGTGATTGGCTGAGATTGTCAATTCTGATGATGTCAGCCAAGGAGGCAGGTTGGGGGCAGGGCCAGATGCAAAAAGTTCTGCGTGGCTCAGGCAAAAGGTGAGTAAATCGCCTTTCAAAGAAGAGGTAAGGGGGGCCGACCACCTAAATGGTGGCTTAAGCAATATAGAGTAAGGAATACACTGTGTGCCCCTTTAATGTCTAAACATATCTATAAAAAAAAAGTGTAATTTACTAGATATAAAGCAGTTACTACAAAAATCGCATTAGCACAACATGAAAGTAATATTGTTTCAGATTTTTATCATTCCTGTAAGAGCAGTTTTGTTTATCAGCAGGCAGCTTGAGTAGACACAAGCCTGCTTTACAAATGAGATGCTTACTGCAGGTATACATCTGCCATGGCACGACATCCCAAAATAGGTATGGTAGAACTATAGCGTTAAAAATACATATTCGTATTCATAACGCTGTAATTTTCTTTTAAACAATACATCAGCACAAAGCATTTTATCACCGATACCAATGTAGTTTTTTAAACCATTTTATTGTCAACATTCCAATTGAGGAGGAAACCTGTAAAAGCTTGGGAAAATTTACTGTCGACCATTCATATTTTTTACAACAACTTTACTTTTCTGAATGATAGACATAAAATTACTTCCAGTTTACTGAACACTAAACAAGACCTATTTTAAATTTACATGCTGGATATGATAAATGGTGTTCTTTACCAGTAGGTCTAATGGCCATCTACTTAAAGAGACACTATAGTCACCAGAACAACTACAGCTTATTGAATTTGTTCTGGTGAGCAGAATCATTACCTTCAGGCTTTTTGCTGTAAACACTGTCTTTTCAGAGAAAATGCAGTGTTTACATTACAGCCTAGTGATAACTTCACTGGCCACTCCTCAGATGGCTGTTAGAGATCCTTCCTGGGTCATGGCTGCCTAAAATGCATCCAAACATTCAGTGTCTCCTCCCTCTGCATGCAGACACTGAACTTTCCTCATAGAGATTCACTGATTCAATTCATCTCTATGAGGAGATGCTGATTGGCCAGGGCTGTGTTTGAATCATGCTGGCTCTGCCCCTGATCTGCCTCTTTGTCAGTCTCAGCCAATCCTATGGGGAAGCACTGTGATTGGATCAGGCTACCACTTCTGATGATGTCAGCAGACTGCTTGTTTTTTTGTTTTTTTTTGAGGCAAACAGCATGCAGAGTTACAGCTTCTGGCTTGAATACAGTAAGATTTTTACTATATTTATGGAGGCATGAGAGGCCCAGGGGGGCTAGATGGTGGTTTTAACACTATAGGGTCAGGAATACATGTTTGTGTTCCTAACCCTATAGTGATCCTTTAAATACAAGATTCGGAAAAAAAAAGGGAAAATGAAGATAAAATACATTTTACATCTAGCACAAGGTCCTTTGAAAGTTACAATTATTAGTTACCGTTAAACTATTTTTATTTATCCAATTTTGTCACACTTACTGTATTTGAGAAAAATAGTATTTTTGCTTTTATATTACCATTTTAGACCTTGGGTTAATTAATGCAAGATAAAGGACGCTGTATAACACCTTTAGCTTTTCTTTCCCCAAAAAGATGAACAAATACATAAAAAAAAATTTTTTTTAAATTGTTGCATAAATGTACATGATTTCAATTTTTTTCTGTACACAAAATAATTGTTTGTATTAAATGACTTTGTGCTAGCCATACATCAAATAAAAGTTAAAAAATTCTTGGTAGTGAAGGGGTTAGGCAACATGGATTCGTGGCCTGCTAAAAAAAAAACAACAGAAGCACAACAGGTGGAATTCAGAGTTTCTAAAAAGCATCCAAACCCTATCTAGGGAAGATATCTTTCTATGGCTCTGGTCAACTAGCGAAACAACAAGGTCATCAGATTCACCTAAAATCTTCACAAACTGTGGGAGTGTGAAACGTGTGGATTTGTAATGCTGAGCAACTTCTGTTAACTTCACTCAGCATTCACCATCTGTTGAGATAAGTGTCTAGTATGGAAGCAGGTATAGACTAATAAAGCACTTGGACCCACCAAAATTATGCTGAATTCATTTGAAGGACAATATTCCCTTACCCATCTATTAGGTTTTTTCCCTAAAACCCATTTCAACTCGAATTATCTTTTAACTGTCTCTCCAACAATAGCCCTTTCACCCTCTCTGTGCCTCCATACCAGTGAGGGCTAACCTTGACACCATAAATTGTTTCTGAACTACATTTCCCATGATGCTCAGCTAGCTTTTAGACTCTAAAAGGGATGATTTTATTAGGAGACTCTAAAAGCTAGCCGAGCATCATGGGAAATGTAGTTCAGAAACAGTTTATGGTGTCAAGGTTAGCCAACACTGCTCTATACAAACTTCTCCTCTCTCTGTGCCTTCATACCGCCTTCTCTCCTTTTTGTTGCTCGAGTTCCATCTTCCCCTTTTGTTAATCTTTACTCACTTACCCATTTTTGTACCTCCCTGCCCCCTTACACACTTTTTTGTCCTCTTCATCTTTTCCCTTTCACCATATATGTTGCAGCTTACAAACATAGGGAACGGATTGATTGTGTACTAGTGGGAACAGGAAAGAGGACAGGCTTCACTTAGATGCAATAGAGTGCCAGAGTTATAGGCTGGTTAGTATAAAAGGATGGGCCCACTATGGCACAGATATATCCAGATCAGGACAGATAGTGGTCTGCATGCTTGAGATGTCACCACTTCCTTTCATAGCCTTTAACCCCTTAAGGACCAAGCTTCTGGTATAAAGGGGAATCATGACATGTCACACATGTCATGTGTACTTAAGGGGTTAAACTCCAGAATTAGACCATTGCACTATGTGTAAGAGCTGCGTAGACTGATAGTACCATTTAAAGTTTGTCCGTGCCAGACCTCCCTTAGTCGTCGGCAGGGCCATTGTGGCATAACTAAGGTGCGGTGTATTCTTGCACCAGATATATTTAATAATAAGGGAGCAGAAGGACTTAATGAAGGCTGCAGAAATGGAGATTGGTAATATTTGAAACAAGTAGAGAGTATCCACATTAGGAGGTTCACTTTGATCAGCCCCACCCTGCCGACTCCGTAGAGGTATGGCAATTCTCATTCCCCCAAGTTCTGGCAAAACCAGTCCTGAATGACTTGTAAGTCATGTCTTTTGTTACTCACACCTCCAAATATTTAATGGCTTGGGCACTTGAGATCGAAACATTAAGTATAGAGAATTTTGCAAGGTTGAAACAGATGTTAACCAAAAGACCATATGTGTAACACTGCTGCAAAATGGTAGGGAAGTTAGTACAAGGGTTCATCACATAGAACAAGAGATCATTGGCATAAGTGGCTATCTTTTGATCGGTTCCTCCAATTGGTAGACCCATGATTACCCTTATCTTGTATCAAGTTAACGAGGGATTCGAAAGCAAGGACGAGAAAGGGCAGCCATGTTGAGTGCCATTACAAATAGGGATCCGTAGATGCTCTATTGGCACACACACCCGCAGAATTGAACATACGGATTGCATGTATATAATTGATCAGCTATTGGGCCAATGCCCATTTGCACTAGGGTTTCAAAGAAGAACTCCCAGCGAACTTAAAGGCCTTTTCCACATTCCTAGACAGCAGGAGGTGGTCCTTGGACAAAACACGGGAGTGATGGATGAAGGGTAAATGGGACAAAGCCCACCTGATCCCTGTTTCCAATTCAAGGATAATGGATTGCCAGTGTAATATGTGGCCAATGTTGGACAACTTTGTTGGACATTGAAAGAGAACGTGATCTCTTTCATTCAATTGCCAAAGTTGTCCATCAATGTTGATAAAGTGTCCTCGTTCTGACCAAGTCTCAACTCCTTAGAAACTTTAGGGGAGATTTATCAAGTTATATCATAAACATTCTGGGTTTAAAGTGCTAAATGTTTGTTACTTTGGTAGAGCTCCCTCTTTATGACTAATCTGTGTAGTGGCACAAGGTAGTGTTGTGAACAATAATACATGCAAATTTATTGCGCACAAGGGATGGAGAGACTACCAGCAAAATTGTACAGTTTATGATCGTAGTGGTTAAATAATAAAACACCAATCATTTTAGGCTGGCAATGCATCATAGGAGATGTAGCACCTCAACAACCTCACAGCACTTTACGGATTATCATAATTGCTTTAAAAGTGTGCATTGTTTTATACTGTTTCTCTTTCTGCAGTTTTTTTTTTACCGTTACAACATTCTGTAAGAGATAGAAAAGGATAGGATGAAAGATCAGAGCTGGGGCCTGACTATTTATATGTTACACACACTCACAGATCTGTGCAATCCTTGGTTTAAATTTCAACAGAGCGGTGTCAGTGTTTCGAACAAATGGCTCTTTTAGAAACAACAGTCCTGATAGAAGATAAGGGATGATTTTATTAGGAAACTTGACTGCAACCATAATTAGGAGTGAATGTACCTGCAAAATACAGCCCGAGGGGATTATTGTTGCCATGGAAACTCAGAGCACCTTTACCAAGGAAACGTGAAAAGAATTGACAGATTTTGAATGACTCCAACTATCCAGATATATCTCACATCTGAGAACATTTATAATGAAAATGCAGGGAGTTTGATGTATCTGTGCTCAAATGAATTAAAAACAAAAGGGCACATAACACTGGACAGAATTTATATTATGAGGTACTGGACGGTATGTCTCCCTGCTACTACTGTATGAGATATACATATATATCTATATCTATATCAGCTCACGATACAAGATCCATCAGCAGGTGCATTATCTCAAAAAACAAAAGACAAAGAAAGTGGGGGATTTTTGTTAGCATGCTCTGATATGCTGGGATTGTTTGTAAAAGAAAAAAAAAAGGCTAAATTTGAATGAGCAGTCAAAATAAGAATCTTGCTACCTATTGGTTGTGAGCTGCTCACAGATAACATTAAAATCAAACAAATTAACAAAATAGGGCAAGAAAAAAAATGTATGAAGCTGCAATGCATTATGGGTTGACACGGAGTAGTATTGCGATATCAGTATCAAGTACTGTAGGTGTACATTGGGTAATGTTGTAGCACAATGATGTACCTAAACTAACAAAATTGTATACTCTGTAAAGTTCCACAGATTGTATTTGAGGCAGTGTGATTTTTTTTTTTTTTTTGGTGACCATAAAGTTCAGCTGGTCAGATATCTAAATTATTTCCCTATTAGCAAAAAAAGTTTTTGGGGGCTTTTTTTTTTTTTTTAAACTAGTCTATTACCATAAACAATTGTAAGTACACACACCAAGCAGCATCTCCTTGAAGCTGTCAAGGAATGGACACAACCATGCGCTATAGATAAACGTGACAGGTCTGGTAACAGACTATAGCAGGATTCCTTACAAAGTCAGTGAACTAACAGGGATCATATATGTGGCTCTCAGACACAAAGCACGGAATCTAGGAGCCTTGAGAGGCGTTGAGGGTTCTCTATCAACATGTAAACATTAGGTAATTTAAGGAACCCTGTAAATAGCAAGGAACTTTTATTAAAGACACACAAGATGCAGATATAGAGGTTGTATTTTAGTATTTCTTCAAGTAAGATTGTATTCCCAGCAGTGGCAATTCAGACTCTCAACCTTCCAAAGTTGATTATTAGAGTACCACTAATTAGGAAAATATTTAACATCCTAAATTGCAAGCGAGTTTGAGCAAAGCTCTATTCGCCTCCTCTGTATGCATTCATTTATTTGTGGAATATAGCAGCTCTATAAAAATAACCAGAAATACATGAAATACCTAGTGAAAGATGCACTTCCTAGCTAAATAATTTTCAATTCTATAGCATTACTTCCACAGCCTCAAAAGCCTAATATCCCTCTGCCATCAAGCTTTTCGAACCTAGGAGCACTTAAAATTATATTAATACGAGCAAGAGAATAAAGGAATGTAAAATGAGAAATGTGGCTTGGCCACACAGTTTTGCCTGAATTTGTATTTAATTTTTTTTTAAATTCTGAGATGACTGAATTTCATCCATGGGACATTTTAGCTCGTCTTAAAGGACCACTCTAGGCACCCAGATCACTTCAGCTTAATGAAGTGGTCTGGGTGCCAGGTCCAGCTAGGGTTAACCCATTTTTTTTATAAACATAGCAGTTTCAGAGAAACTGCTATGTTTATGAATGGGTTAAGCCTTCCCCTATTTCCTCTAGTGTGATTTTCACAGTGAGAGCACGCCAGCGTCCATAGGAAAGCATTATGAATGCTTTCCTATGTGACCGGCTGAATGCGCGCGCAGCTCCTGCCGCGCGTGCGCATTCAGCCGACAGGGAGGAGAGGAGGAGGATCAGAGGAGGAGAGCTCCACACCCAGCGCTGGAAAAAGGTAAGTTTAAAACCCGGGCGGGAGTGGGACCCTGAGGGTGGGGGCACCCTCAGGGCACTATAGTGCCAGGAAAACGAGTATGTTTTCCTGGCACTATAGTGGTCCTTTAATTTCGTACATGTTACCAATTTGAGAAAAACAATTTAGACAAACGAAAGGGGCGCAAAGATGAGCCTATCACTGTACTGCAAAATATATATAATAATCATATGTATAAACATTTTGTAGTACAGTAATAGGCTAATTTTTCCGACCATGGACACTCTAGGTACCATAATAAACTTAATGAGAATAATGCTGCTGTGGTGTGAGGTGGTCCCCAGGCACCGGCTTACCTAAAAGGATTAAACAAATGTTGAACATATTGTTGAATTCAGAGTCCAGTTGCTCTTCCCACAAACTCAACCCAAGTCTTGAAACAGCAAGTCTCAGACAAGGGCACCACTGATAGGTTGAGAGTCAGCTGTAGCTCTCAGTCACAAAACATCGTATGAATGATTCTTACGTTTCTCAAGCTATTTTGTGAACGGAAAGCAGATTAGCTGAGAGTGTAAGATGACGATCTAAGCCTATAGCAGCTCCCCTGTCCGAGGCTTCATGATTCAAGCCTCAGATTTTAGCGGATGTTTTTGCGCCCAGCAATCGGGAGACAGATTCAGCACTTTGGGGTTAAATCATTCATCAATGGTTTAACCCCATGTGGTGAACCAGCGCTCGGGGACCTTCTCTCACCATAACAATTTTATTTTGATTAAGTTGTTATGGTGCCAAGAGTGTTCCATTAACAATCATTGTGATTCATAATCAAAGGCCCTTTTAGTTACCTGTAAAGAATTATTATTGGTTAGCATAGCATTGCTGTGACTGCCCATTACCCACACCTGGAACAACGCAACAGAGACATTCAAGGAGATTTCTTAAAGTATCACTAAATAATTTGCATCTTTTTTTTTTTTTTTTAAATTGTCTGATGTTATCTTTTGTCAGTGTCATTTTGACATACAAAAAAGAAACAGAATAAGTGCAAAACAGTCGCACGGTATTCTTCGTGCTACATTTACACAGAGGCAACACTTTCCAGACGACTTTGTACTCTTGGAAAATTGAGATTTATCACCCATCCCAAATGAGCACAAATAGCAGAATCCAATAATTGTATATCGTTATCAGTTGGTTCCTACCTTCTCAGAATATATAGAGGGTGAGCTCATGGGATTCATGATGACCATAGATGTACCAGCATTCGTGTGGATCAGGTTCCCACCATATCTCTGCCGTAATGTGTGTAGTACACTGGTTTCATTTAAGTAAACAAGGGAGGCCAGATCCTCCACCCTATCGTGAGATGGAGGGTTTGCCTATCAAAACAGAACAAAAACACATGATTACATCTACTGTTCTCCAGTTAAGTTTCTTCTTTGAATTATTTAGCTTAACAAAAAAAAAAAAAAAAAATGGACAGTCAATATTGCCCAAATTATTTTTATATAATAATTATATATATATATATATATATATATATATATATATATATATATATATATATATATATATATATATATATATATATATATATATATAATTATTATATAAAAATAATTTGGGCAATATTGACTGTCCATATTATTATTTTGTTATTATTTAGCTTAACAAAAAAAAAAAAAAAATGGACAGTCAATATTGCCCAAATTATTTTTATATAATAATTATATATATATATATATATATATATATATATATATATATATATATATATATATATATAATTATTATATAAAAATAATTTGGGCAATATTGACTGTCCATTTTTTTTTTTTTTTTGTTAAGCTAAATAATTCAAAGAAGAAACTTACACAGAGATTGGTAATATTGAACAGTATTTTTATTTTTCGATTTAACAGCATTTACAAAGTTCAATGGAATGTAGGTTATACATCTTTTTCTAAATTTACATACACACATATGAACACTATATTAAAAAGTAAAGTTAGGTAGTGCCCAATGATGGATTTTTTTTATTTTATTATTTATTTATTTTAATTTTCTCTTTTTAAACAAGTGCTTTACAGGTAAACAGGGTATCCACTTTTTCTTACTTTGATTTCAAGTCAAAACAAGGGACAATAAATGTACTTTAAATAACCGGTTTGCAAGTAACCCGTGATTAAAGTTACACTTTGGTCACCAAGACCACTTCATATAAATGAAGAGGTCTGGGTGCAGTGCCCTATACTTTTAACCTTGCAATCAATGTAAAACAATGTAGTTTGTTTTTTACTGGGGTTTTTTTCCCTAGTATTTCGTTTTTTCCCCAAGAAAAGACAAATTTAAGAGGTGACGATAACCATCAGGGAGCAAGATATCTGCTAGTTTCATTTCTGGAGCCCTATGATGTTGGTTGGCTTCACTACTACACCCCTGATGGAGGGAGTTGGATGTTTGCATTTCACCTTAAAAGTGACACTGTAGGCATCCATATCTATGTAATCACTTCATCTTTTCCCTTAATCCTGCAATTTTTGTTCACATTGCAGAGTTAAGTCCACTTCTAGGGGCTATCATATTAACAGCCACTAGAGGCGCTTCCACTGCACTAACCGAATAAACTTGGTCAAAAATTCTATTGAATGTTTTCCAGTTGGGAAGCCTGAATGCATGCAGCACTTGCCACGCATGCACATTTTTTCCTATGAGCAGCATTGGATTGGACCATCATGAAGGAGGTCATACCTCTTGATGACATTGTTTGAGGTGGAGAGGTGAGGCGGAAAGGGATAAGTAAATCCTTTATTTTTGCAAATGGGTGGAGGGTGGCTATAGCCAACTGGGGTCATGGACAGTATAGTGTTAGAAGTACAGGTTTGTATGCCAATGCTATTGTGTTCCTTTAAATATGGAAAATATACTAGTATCATGTATACAACAACTAGCATTCAGTAAGGTGATTTATCAATTAAAACGCCCAGAGAGTTAAATAGACACGAGGCATTCCAGTTATTACAAGGCAGATATAAAGAACGCACCTTCTCCACGTCATCTTCGTCCACATCCAACAGACTCCCATCATGCTCCAGCCGTATTTTCACTTTTCCTTCTGGGAGGCCGCTGTTTTCTGCATTAACCTTATTGGCTGCACAATAAGATACATTTAAAAAATAATTAATTAGCTGCACAAAATATCCCTCTGACAAACCAGTGACAACCCCAGCTGCATTTAAAACACAAGGCATTGAGGCACATTGAAATCTATATATTATAGCAAGTGACCACTGACATTATTTCTTTTCTAACAGGAGATGTTATTTATGAATAGAAAGTTACACTGCGAGACAGTCTTCAAGGTAAATTCATGGACAGATAGAGGTACGTACACACACCATCATATAACTTCAGCAGTTGGCAAGGTAAGCAGCTTTCACATTGAATAATAACAAATTGTAAAATCATCAGGGAGAAAAAAAAAAGTATTTTGCTTTAAATATACAGTGGCGCTTTAAGGATTATAGATATATATTTAAAATAAAATTGTGATTCATTTATACTTATCATGTAGTCAAAGGGTTACTAGAACTTTCTGTTTTAATATGCATTGTAGAGAATGTCCCCCTGCTCAATTTTAGTAAAACTTTCACTCACCTGGAATCTAGCGCCAGCGAAGGGAGGAGGGAGGGTTTGTTTCGTTTTTTTAAACCAATGTCTAATGGAGGGAGGTGGGTGGAAATACAGAGTGGGAGGGAGCTAGCAGATTTCTATGTCTGCTGTCAGAAGCATTCTGTTTACAGAATTGGCACTGTCAGTGCCAGCCTGGGCAGAGTTCTGGGTTGCCAATGTCATATGTGCTGTGGGTGCAACTACAAATATCTCAATATGTGCAGTGTTTCAAGCTGAAACACTGCCCATACTGACCCCTACCACCATGATCACAGAAAAACCACAGAAATCACAGAAAAACCACTAAAGTGGTCATGGTGGTTGGAGTAATTATTTAACCAAAGACCAATCACAATACTCCATTTTACCAAGCAACTTTACAAATAACATGGTCTGTTCAGTAAAATATTTTAAATGGTTTTTTCTGTTTGTTTGTGTTTTTTTTGTTTTTTTGTTTTTTTACGAAATGCTTTGATATGGATAAGAATATAAATTGCTTTCATATTTCAACCAGGCCCAATATGTTGGTAAACACTTGCAAAGAATTACAGAGTTCAGAGCACCCAGATTATAGAAAATGTATTTAATCCAGTGCTTTGTATTCAGGTTCACTAAGTGCTGTGTTGGATACGCTACACATCCCATCTCCATAACTTTAAATATCCATCATAATGCCTGGGGAATACATTTTCAACAGCAGTGCAATTCACCACAATAAAGCTGAGCTGGGAGTCATTTAGGATCAGTACAGAAAATAAATTCAAATTGAATACAATTCAATTGAAATACATTGTAGTCATCCCGGCTCACTTACAAAACACAAAAACAAAAACACATAGAAATCAGCTACTGTCCCTAGGTCAGCAATACCAACATGTGCCTTAAAGACATTTCATCAATAAAAAGAGATATAACACTAAAATAGTTTAAAGTTAGACTGACAGGGACTTGTTTATTGAAGGAACAGTCTAAAGGGGAATATAGAATCCATTCCTTTACTTTATTGGAAAAGGCATAAATTATTAGCAAGACACATCACAATGAGATAAACCATAACATTTTGGCAGGCTAACGGCCCTCAAGGAATGAATTTGACCGAGATCACTGCTTTATATAGAGTTTAGGAGGTAGGTCCTGGACCTTGCTCAGAATAAGTACACATGGAACGCAAAGAACTCAAAACATGATACAATAAAACTGCTGTTTTATCCACATGTACGGATACCTTTATAAAATGTGTGGCTAAAAGGCAGGTGTCCAGCTGTTCTAGAACTTCAACTACACTGATGCTCTGACAGCTGATCAACTGCAGTCTAATGTCTGGCCAACTCTTCTCTGCAAGTTCTATAACCTAATCCGTGAGCAAGAAGAACATACCTAGAGAGAAGCCATCTTTGTGCACAAGCCAGACCTTATCTGTCTCGTACCAGTTCTGCTCTGCGGAGATCTGTTCTTCTGTTTTAGCCTGCAAATGGAAAACAAAAGACATTAGAGGTGGTTGTCGTGGCATAACGAGGGTGCCGCGGGATGATCAGGGATTTTCTTCCCCACCAGGACACACACTCTTTCAGTTTTGACTGTTGAAGCACGAAAACACACAGATTGAAACACGCAGCTGGAATGCACAACTCAATTCTTTTTTTTATTATTTTTGGAAATGTCATAACACCTCTTTCTATGCACATAATTTTCTCTGCTTCATGTGCAAGTAGCAGATCAGCACAAAAAATATATCATATCAAGTTACAATACAGTAAAGCTTTATGTGTTTCTTCAGTCGATGTAGGAAGGTTCTACCAAATACTGAGTTGTTAATGGGTGAACCATACTGGGAACAGCTTAAAACGTTTACAGATATATTAAAGAATAAGGCTGAGATGTAAACGTGTCTGTCCTAAAGAACATGCAGCCTAAATCATTACATGCACGCTAGAGGAAGATTTACCAATAATACCAGGTGTGCTGCCAGAGTGGGGGGAGGGAGGTAGGAGCCAGAGCTGGGGTTGTGTGAAGGTAAGTGAATGCATGTGAATCTCAGGTGGATCTGCTCATAATGAGGCATTTCATCCCTGTGCACACAAACAACAGGATGCCAACCAACAGAGCCAAGCCATATTCACAGCCATTCTCTTAGATTTGCATATGGGCTGAGATAAATACCCTGGGACATCCTACAGTACATAGTTAAACTGTTTTAGTACTGTTTGACACACTATCTGGGTCCCACTGATTGCTGTAGACCTTGATTATGGACTTAAAGTGCACTAGAATGAAGTAAGCGCTACAGAGGTAAGAAGGGCCGTACAGGTCTGCGATCATAGACTGAACGAAACAGCTAAGCACTCCCTGTCAATAAACATGATTCTGTATCGGCTGTGCTTTATTCTATAGAGATACCTGGCTTCACCTGCAGGAGAAGTAGAAATTTGGCGCAGGTATCCATGGGACCCGGTTAAATTGTCAAACCCTACGAAAACTGACTGGCACCCTATATTGCTCTGGAATTTCATGTTCTCTTAAAACAAAGACATTATAGAAAACAGAAAGAATTGTCCCACCAACCTCAACTGTTCTAAAGGTTCTCATATACCTTAACAATTCTACGTGACTATGTTAAAGGAGCACTCTTAAGCAATATAAACCTTACAAATTGTTGTAGAATCTATGTTGACTAGAGTGTCCAGAGCACAGTCTTGCAGTTTAATGTCAAACCATTTAGAAATGGCTTGACATTAAACTGGGGGACAAGAGTGTCCCTTTAAGTACTTTCTGGGTGAATGTTTCTTAGTTTAAAGGACCATTCTAGGCACCCAGACCACTTCAGCTTAATGAAGTGGTCTGGGTGCCAGGTCCAGCTAGGGTTAACCGATTTTTTAAATAAACATAGCAGTTTCAGAGAAACTGCTATGTTTATAAATGGGTTAATCCAGCCTCCAAATCCTCTAGTGGCTGTTTCATTGACAGCCGCTAGAGGCGCTTGTGTGCTTCTCACTGTGAAAATCACAGTGAGAAGACGCAAGCGTCCATAGGAAAGCATTATGAATGCTTTCCTATGAGACCGGCTGAATGCGCGCGCAGCTCTTGCCGCGCATGCGCATTCAGCCCAGGAGGAGGATCGGAGAGGAGGAGAGCTCCCCGCCAAGCGCTGGAATAAAGGTAAGTTTAACCCCTTTCCTCGCCATCCAGCCCGGCAGGAGGGGGACCCTGAGGGTGGGGTACGAGTATGTTTTCCTGGCACTATAGTGGTCCTTTAACTTGTACTATTACATAATATATTGCTAAAATCTCAGGAAATTGGTGAATAAAACATACAAAAAATGTTTAAATATTCCGGAATATTCAGAATTGCAAACTAGCAAACATTCTATTCCAAAAGTAATAATTTATAGGGCTGTCAGTCTTAACGGTAGCCCAATATTTCTCTCTGCCATTAGTTCTTTTTCTTTGGGGGGGGAGGGGATGGGGAGTTTAAATGGAGAAATAAAAAAAATAAAAAAAAATAAAGGTATAGATAATTACTGTGATATATCATGGAGCTGGGAAATCAAGATTGATTTATATGGTTTTGATAGGAAGCATTTCACACACTGACAGAACACACAAACAATGAAACAATGCAACATGCAGGAAAGAAAAAAAAACCTTATGATCTATAATATGACATGTGTTTTGCAGGCAGGAGCACATCAATTATCACACTGCACAACAAGTAAAAACACGTCACAGCAAAAGCACTGCACGTAAGAAATTCAAGGAGCAAAAAAATAAAAAAAATAAAAAAATAAAGCACACACCACACGTTCACATAAAAACAATTATTGCGTATAAATTCTTTAATCTGACTTGGCAACATCGATAAGATTATCCTTCCATTTTGGCAGGAACTCAGCACATTTCTAGATTACTCCATATTCATGCAATAAAATTACAAACCCATGCTCTACGATGCTTTAACACTAAAGTTTGAATATTAACTGCTTAATTGACAAAGGCGGAAAGCACCATTTGACATTGCGCTACTTCTTCACCACTTTGAGGGTGAATGTGGGGGAGTCTTTCCCAGAAGACAGGCACACAGATGCAAAAAAAAATGTAAAAATAAATTAAAAAGGGACAGCACTGCATATGACAAGCCAACCTGAGACAGAATATCGTTTAAGCTTGAAGGCGAAGCGGATATTTCGGCAGTAGTACTCTGTGAGGAAGATTGATGGGAAGGAGGTGGTAATTAACCAGCAGATATCTAATTGCAACTCAGAGAAGCCTACCTAGAGGTTAGCTATGTTAGTGTTATTTCATAATGTGAACTCAAAGCATTAAAACAAAGATAGGAAAACATGTCAAACAGGGGCACGCAGGTAGTGGAACATTATAGATGTGCTGCTCAATCATTGTAGATCTTTAGAAAAAGATCAATCTTGCTATACAGTCATGCTGCATACAATATATACCAGGGACCATAACATAAACATGGCATATACTTGTCTTAACTGTAGGATTTATGATATTGGATTTCCTAAGGAAGAGCATTCTAAATGTCCACCTTGAAGATGCACTTCATGTACCACAAAATATCCACATCTTTACAGCCACACAATCCTGGAAATGATTGAACAGACCAAATACATAGTTCTTAAACCTAGACAGAGACTTTTAGCGGGGACCATTGTTACATACCTTGTGTTAGACCCACAGTGTTTTTTAATAAAACAGGGTCAAGGACACATTCTTTAGTGGTCATGTAATATATACTAAAGTACTAAAGTATTAATTACCAGTAATTCATAGGCCATGATAGTCATACTGGAGTTAGCTATGGTTTTAGTTTGACACAAATGGTGGAAAATTTTAAATTCAAAGTGTGATGACTTCTTTTACACCAGAGAAGGCAGCACTGACAACAGCCTAAGCCTGGGGGATGCAATGTGTTCTGTATAGAAAATGGAAAGCAATATGGAAATGTACAAAGATAAAATGTTGGATCTCAATCCAAGGATTAAAGGGGCAGTTTAGGCACCAAAACAACTTTATCTAAAATACCAGGAGGTCCATCGAGGCACTCTTACCTCAAGGAGTTAAATCTTTCTTGAATGGTTTATCCACACAGTTGCATTCAGCTCCAGAATTTTAAGATCAGGAAGTGCGGTCAGCTGACGCTCTCAGCCAATCAGTGACTCCCCATTTACTAAACTGGCTTGGAAAGAAACATACCTTTCTCAAGCCAGTTTAGTGAATGGGGAGTCTCTGACTGGCTGAGATTGTCAAGCACTCCACACTTCCTAAATCTAAAAATTCTGAAGGCAAATGCCGCCAGGCGATGGATATCACAGTTGGAGGCAATTTTGGGGATAACAGTTCGAGAACGGTCTAAAACTTGAGGTAAGTGACCCCAAGGGCCTCCTGGCACAATAACAGCTTAATTTAGATGAAGTTGTTTTGGTGCCAGGAGTATTCCTTTAAGGAGCAGTGCCATTGCGTATATTTAGAATTTTAAGTCTTGTGTACATTTTTCTTTACACACACTTTTGTACAATCAAGTCTATGGGCACATTTGGGTTGATTCAAGGCATGTAACAAGGTAACAAGGTATGATAGTATTCGGTCAAGAATCAAGGCAGGCACAGGAATTTCATGCAATGGGTGATGGATAGAATTAAGGGGAGATTAGTATTGAAGGAGATGAGAATAGAGCCTTACACTCCAGCATGACACACGAGCACAGACACCAGCCCAGATGTGGACAGTTGACGGTGCCGAGAGATCTTGTGTGCAGGGGTACAGTACCTGGCTCAGTGGAGCAGAGGCAGAGGCTGCAGAGTCCAGCTATGGCAGCAAGAAGATGAGAGAAAGCAAACAAATGAGAAACGCACAAATGAAAGAATCAGAAGCCAAAAAAGCAGATGCAGAAATAAAAATTAAAAAAAAAATGTAAAAAGTTATTTTTCTGAAAACAGAAAAAGAAACAAAACCACATTAACACATTACTTGCAGCAGCAAAGGATGAATGTATTTTATAAAAAAAACTTTCTGAGCATCCAACAAATCAAGACAAGAACAAGGTTTTCCAATATAAAGGCAGACACATGCTTAGAATACAACCTATGGATAACTGGCAGAAAATATTAAAGAGACACTATGCACCAGAACCAATACAGCTTAATGTAGTGGTCTGGATACATAGATACTATCCTAGCATTGTGTGCAAGTGTAAGCGCTGTAGTTTCTGAGAAATGGCAATGTTTATGCACGCCTTTCATAGTGAAGATTTAAAATAATTTAAAGAGGATTATTCACTAAACTTAGAATTGTTCTGAATTCAAAGTGAATCTTAAAATTAAGGCAAAAATTTGAAAAATTATATTATATTATGAAAAAATACGTCAGCTATGTTTCCGGTTCATAAAATGTTTGTTTTAGTGAATAACCCTTACAAAGACTTCATGTTTAGCATCATGATGACACTGAACACAGTTGAAAGGTTATTCCAAATACCATGAGCACATGGTTCCTGGAATCTGTATGTGCATATTGCCATGTACAAATGGGAATTCATGGGCTGAGAGCAATCAGCTGACTCTCAGCCAATGAATGAGTGGTACTATCAGCATCAGTCTATTGCAGCTCTGCAGATGTGATTAATCCTTCTGCAGGGGAGACCCGGCCGGGACCCAAGTAGGAGGACAAACCATTAAAAAATGGTTGGGGATCGGAAACCAGGCTACTCCTACCATCATAAGGATGCTTCAAGTAACCCTTTTAGTCTCTAAATAGAGAAGCATTTGCTATGAGGAGAATGCTATCCAATCCAATATGTTTAGTATGCTCCTTCTTAAGCATCTCATTTTGAGACAAAAGCAGTAAATAGTAAACGTCCTGCCTTTATGAAACAATTCCAAAGTTTTCTGCATTTCAATTTAATACGTTTTCCAAATTATTCAATACTGTAAGAAAACGTTTCCAAATGATTTTGCTAAAAAAAAAAACTCCTATAGACTTTAATGACTTTTAGAGATAAAGCCTTTGGATTTTCTAACAGAATTAAAAAAAACTTAAAAACTTATTAAATTGAGATATTATTAAGTCAGCGCCCAAATTTTATAGCTTCTACTACGTAAATCCAGGTAACATATTGCAATAGTAGCCAAACTGAAACTTGTAAACAGCAACATTACATCCATCCAAACACACACAAACAAATAAATAAAAAACAAAATTCTATTCAACAGTATATTTATCTATAGGTCTATATCACAGTGTGAAAAAAGGTGTTTGCTAACATCTACACAAAGTATGTTGGAAAGAGACTACAGTTCGAGTTAATAACAATTTGTTAACAAAATGAATTGTGTTTTTTTCCCATCAAATCATATCTTTATAAGCAGAACATACATTTAACTGAAACTTTGTATTTTTTTATTTTTATTTATTTATTGCTGGATTACAACCAAGAAAACATTAAAGGACCACTATAGTGCCAGGAAAACATACTCGTTTTCCTGGCACTATAGTGCTCTGAGGGTGCCCCCACCCTCAGGGTCCCCCTCCCGCTCTGGGGGGAGGAAGGGGTTAAACTTACCTCTTTCTCCAGTGCCGGGCGGGGAGCTCTCCTCCTCCTCTCCTCCCCTTCGGCTGAATGGAGCCGCGCGCGCATTCAGCCAGTCCATAGGAAAGCATTCACAATGCTTTCCTATGGACGCTTGCGTCTTCTCACTGTGAAAATCACAGTGAGAAGCACGCAAGTGCCTCTAGCGGCTGTCAAGAGACAGCCACTGGGGGCTGGATTAACCCATTTATAAAGATAGCAGTTTCTCTGAAACTGCTATGTTTATAAAAAAAAAAAAAAAGTGTTAACCCTAGCTGGACCTGGCACCCAGACCACTTCATTAAGCTGCGGCAGATGTCGTTCGTAAATACTAATCACAACAGAGCTTCCTGCTACAGAGCACGGTACACAGGACTAAAAGGAGAGGAAGCGGATTCACCTGAACACAACACATAATTTTTCTAATAAGAAATGAGAAAACTCTTTGTATAAGCAAATCTCAGTGGGATTACTTGGAAGGGGAGGGGGTGGGAGAGGCGTAAGGGCTTCCAGTTACTGATGGGGGGCCCCAAAGCAGCTGCCCTGTGGCCCCGCCGCCCGCATAAATTTTTATTTTTTTATTTTTAAAAAGTATTTCCCTAATAGGTCCAGGGTGCTGGTATTGCAGCTGCAACAGGGTCCGCACACTAAGAGGGCCCACACACTTAGGGCCACCCGGTGAGCATGTTTCAGAAGGAGCCTGGTCGGGCGCTGTGGCCCTTTAACAGCGCGACTGGGCCCCATACTTAACGGCTGCATGGGAGGAAGTGACAACCGTGAGTCACTTCCTCCCACCTCAAAGACGATGAGCCGTGTGGGAGACTGAGCCAGGATGCAGTGAGGAGGGGGACTCAGCAAGGAAACCCAGACCCCAACTCCCAACCAGCACACTGGACCCCAGGGAAGGTACGAAACTGAAGAGTGTCTTTAAAAGTGTAAAGTTTGCGCGCGTGCGTGTGTGTGTGCCAGTATGTATGTCTGTCACAGTGTGCCAGTATGTCTGTATACCGGTGTACGTATTTGCGAGTCGGTATGTCTGTCTCTGTGTCAGTCTGTCTTTGTGTGTGTCGGTATATATGTCTGTGTATCAGTATGTCTGTGTGTGTGCCAGTAATCAATATTAAAGACGGCACTGAATATATATATATATATTATATATAAAATGACATCAACATGACACTGTACCCATCTGTATAGTAAAACTGTATCCTAGTAATGGATCTTTCAGTCCTAAACATAGAACGCAGACTGAGCTATGCCAATTAGTTGGCTGGCACAATAACTCCGTTGGTTACTGCATCAACTGAGTGATCTCTTCAAACCATAGGATCCCATGTTCCTCAAGGCCAGGAATGACCACGCACAGAACATAGAAATAGCATCGTATAGCAACAAGGGTATTTGTGTTTTGAAGCAAACATTGAAACTGCACTTTACAGAGACGTTTTCTGGTTTTCCCATAAATGTTACTTCAGAGGGGGGAGAAAAAGAGTGACAGGTGCCCAAACTAAAGATTGTCTCACAATCTTTCAGACAGCTGACGGATACAAAGCCACAAAGACAACTTTGTAAGCCCTCATTCACACATTCTGCCCATATCAATGCCTTGAGAAACAGGAAAAAGCTGAAAACATTATTAGCATTGCAACAAGCGACTAAACATGGTAGAACAGAAAAAAGCCTAATAGTTTATTTACAGATGCCATGAAGATTCTTTCCAGCCGTGTCTGTGCTTCTTCTGCTGGCGTCCGCTGGGAAGCAGCAGTGATACCCTGAAGGTCAAATTTACATTAGTATTTAGAATCAGAATGTATGCTTACATAATAACTTGTCTCTTAAGAGAAAATATAACAAGCAATACAAAATAAATTGTTTCTCCTAGCCGGTTACATTGCGAACAATCATTGGTCATTCCACCAAAAAGGCTTTGGAGGAATAGATAAGTATACTACAGAAACAACAAATATTCCGCCATTACACACTATTCTGCTGCATTATCTGAATCATTGCCCAAAACACATGATTTAATAAATGCATTTCAGGGTCTTAATATTAACATTAGGATTAGACAGAGGAAAGCAAATTAGGTGCTCTGGTGGATAGTACGTATGTATAGGTTATCCAGACGTCTGAGACAAAAGTAACTATTGTGCATCTCCTGCAGATCTCAAGTTGGAATTTGGGAAGTTCACCTTGAACACAGAAACAGAGAAACAATGTTTCCACAACTATCACAGAATTCCCAGCTTGGCATAATAGAAACATAAACCATGGCATGGGTTGTGATCCAAAATGACCAGTGAGAAGAAACCAGTCCTTTTGGACCATAACCCATAACCTTGTATTTAGAATAGCACCCACTGTTAAAAGGTGAAGTCAAACACGATTGCCAAGGAGGACTTCCAAAAGTCTAACTTGACATATGCAGGTAATGCATAACATTAATTTTCCTATCTGCGTCAAATTGAGGGTAGTTTTATCGTATTTGGACTCACCACAAACTATTAAGCAAAGAAGTTTTATAATGTCTCCCAAACTTAAGCGAGAAAGAATACTCCTACCTACAGCAAAACTACTACATACAATGTTCTCATTCAAACAAAAGGTATCGTTAAAAATGCTCCATATAGTTAAAACAATCTTTAAAGAAACACTACGGTGCTGAAGTAAATATTTAGGTGACCAGCCTAAATATGGTCTTGCCGCGGATGGCCTCTGATCTCAGCCAATCCGACTACTGTGCATGAGCAGAAAAATGCAGAGCATTGAATCAATGCATCTCAATGGGAAGCATTCGGTGCACAGTGCCGCACTGACATAGGAAGCACCTTTAGTGGCCATCTGAGTGACTGCACTGAGAGGTGTTCCTAGGCAGCAATGTAAACACTGCCTTTTCTCTAAAAAGGCAGTGTTTATAGCATGTCCCTGCCTCCTTTTCAATTTAAACACCAGAACCACTACATTTAGCTGTTGTGGTTCTGGTGACTATTCTGTCATTAAAGGAAAACAAAAAGACAGAAAATAAAAAGTGAAGATTATATGCAAACATAGACTATTTGATTTGTGTTCTCACATCATTTAACAACTATCAAATAACTGTAGTGGGGACCCTGGCTCTCCTATGTTTCAGACATATACCCGGCCCTTCTATTTGTAGTGGGATCTGTGTGAGGCTACCCTACAGGGTGGTATAAAAATGAGAGAGCAGGACTAGCCATCTTAATCAATGAGTAGGCTTTTAAAGGGTAAAAGAATGGGGGACATGCCATAAAAAAACGTGAAAGATCTACTGTTGTATCATGATCTTCATGTAAGGCAAGACAAAGTGAGTGACTAGTTGTGTAGATTGTACACAGAATACAGGTGTGTAATGAACTGCAACATGCAGTTAAAATTTCTAAGCATACACACACAAACATATATAAATGGGAAGAAGAAGCTAAACACATAAGAACACATACATACATATACATGCACACACTAGCACATAATATACTCATATATTTTATTATGACATTTATTTGGATTATGCTCAGCTCTTCAGAGAGATTTATCTTTGTATTCAGTATAGGTATGACAAAATAAATAACACTAAGTACTAAATAAAACCTAATCTTTACAGTTGTGTACATACTGCTGTGTGACGAGAAATCAATATCACTGATAGGAATCCAACGGATATAAATACTCTGCCACAATTGTTGGTATGTAAAGAGTCTCAACATTTTGCTACCACTATCATTTTTATTACAGTTTATATTACACAATAAAATTTCATATAATTTCAGTACTTCGATAAAAAAATAGTGTGCAATAGTAATTAGAATACCGATATAGGAAGTGATGTCACTATATAAAGGAACAATTGATCCTGGCCAATTGATCCACACAACGTAGAACGAAAGTTAGAAGGCACAGAAGAGATTTGAAATTTGCAAAGAAAATTAACCCACCGTCAATCAGACAGGACAGGTTATCATGATATAACTAGGCAGCATTACAAGTAAAAAATAAATAAATACATATAAAAAAATTTTAAAAAAGGATGGATCTCATTTCACATAGATATTTGTGTTTCGAAAATAGTTATGCTATCAAAACATAGCAACATTAGTAGGGGGAACAGAAATCCAAAGTCAAGTTAAAAATAAAAAAAAATGTTTAAATAATCTTTCTAGGAATTTCGATTAGCTACTTGACCATATCCACTTGACCCCGGGACTACTTAAATAACCAACATTACAAAATTTAAGGTCATTTAAGGAGTTTGCAAAAGCAACAGACGAGAGTGTATTCAATATAAAGAAGGTTTGTACACATTTACAATAAGAAGATATTTAAAACATTAAATATCTAAACTTGACTTAGAGGGAAGATTTGTTCCACCTCAGCAATTTTGCATATCAGGTTTGAATCAAGTGCGTACATTCCACATAAAGTTTTCAACTAATTAAATAAACTACCCAAGCATTTTGCACAGCTAGCAAAAAAAAAAATATTTTTTAATTTTTTTTTTTTTAAATTAAGAAAGCATAATCTTCCAGCACAGGTGAGGGAGGCAAACAAATTGTGTTCAAAAACAACACACCTGTCCTGACATCTCTCTCTCTTGATCTTTGATGATAAGAGAAGGCAGTTGCTTCTGCATTCTGGTGGGTAGGTTGGCCTTCTTAATGAGAGGCTGAGAAATTATAGGAAAAAAATACAAAGTACTAGCCAAAATCACTGGTAATTCTAATTTAAAAAATCCATGCAGGTACATTTCATGAAACAGTTCATTAGATAAAGAACATCATACTGCAAAACCAAACCATTAGTGAGATCAATACCATGTCAAAAACACCAAGCAATACATTAACTCTTAAAGGGTCCACAGCACAGGGAGTCATTTGCTCATTTTTCGTGTATAGAACAGGTTAGTGATAGTAACCTTGTGTGCTATAAAAGTGGAATAGCCAAACCAACATGCTCAAAACATGTGAACAAATTGTAAAAAATTAAAATAAAAAACTAGTGTTTTTAAAACATAGGACATGTTTTCTTTTTTTGTTGGAGTGAAAACATAAAATCCACTATTTATATTAAAAAAATACATAGCATGCAGTTAGAACAGACATCCAACGTCCAAGACTTGGTTTATGAATTTGCTGTAGAACATTCAAAAATCTGGTTAGGTTTGTGCACACAGTATGAAGTACCTCTGTTACAATCCCAGGTTTCTGTGTGGGTTGGCTGGGTAATTCTGGACTTGTTGGCTTCACTGTAACAATGTCCTCTTTATTAATGATTTTCTTTCCCACGGGATCTGAAGGTGTAGATTTTTCAGGAGATTTTTCAGGTGGAGGAACTGGTGAAACTATATTATCTGCCTTTTCATCCTTCTTTTCAGGTGGTTTAAATCGCTGTCGATGTTCTTTTGTTTTCCCCCTCGACATAAGGCTTGTGAGCCCTACTGAAATGTCATCCTTTGGATTCTCTTTCTTGGTTTCTGTCTTTGGTGTGGGAGGTGCCGGAGTAACAGAGGTTGGTGCGACGTTTTTAACATCCGGGCTTTGGTTTGGAGACTTGGAGACTTCCTTTTTACTCCCCACATCCTCTGGCATAACTTTTTTCACAATTTTCCTTACCACCTTTACCACTTTTTTCTTAGTGACTCCAGGTGTCTCATCAGACTGTTCTGTGTGAGACATCTTTTCAGTTTCTTTTCTGACCATGGTACCACTCATCTTCTCTTCAGACTGCTTTGTATCACCATTCAGCACAGGTGCTGGGCTGGTCACCCTCTCTGAACTGTAGAATCTATCTGGACTCTTAAATCGTTGTGGATTTGGTCTTGGTTCTGGGCTGTGAGTTGGTTCAGGACTCTTTGCTCTTAATGGGCTATTAACTAGTGAACTTCTCGGGGATGTAGATTCTGTGCTAGATTGTTCCCCTTCACCATTCACTGTTTCTGTGTCAGACTACATTTGAAAAGATACAAAGGGCGGGGAGGGAAAGGTCTGCTGATTGTACATCACATTGCAGCATGTGTTTTGAGATCATCCAATACCAGAACAAATGTTTTCTTACAATTAATTATTTATGGCAGACATATATATATATATATAACATTATGGTAGCCTTCACATACAAATCTCTGCAATTTACATTACTTTTGCAGAATCGAGAACAACTAAAAATCAAAAAGTAATTTTCTGGGTTTTGCAAAACACCACATTTCAAGCAGACAAGAAAATGGCAGCTGTTTATTTATATGGTCAAGCACAAATGTATTATCATAGAATCCTACACTGAAAAAAAGGGAAAAAAAATAGGTGCCAGCAGAATTATTTTTGGGGAGCACCAACTCCCATGATTCATCAAGCCAAGCTACACAGCCATTATGACCCCACAGGTAGAGTTATGCCCATTACTGATCGACTTGGGTATAACATGTTCAGAGTTATCAAAACAATATCTCAAAAGTACAGCTAACACAATGACAACAAGCAACCATTCTAGTAATTAACTAAATGCAATTTTATCTGGCAAAATAGGATACATTCATAACACTACAACTCATGTTGTAATTTGCTGAAATTTCCTGAACAGCGACAGTCTTTCTTCATCAGTGAGCCATAGAACCTGCAGTACTAGTCTAGTATACGGGCAGCTGACTGCAGTGCAGTGATGCTGGGAAAAACTTGCTGTATGCACTGCACCAACCATCTCAAGGAATCTGAGGATGGGATTTTCTATAAGAGCTTCGAGTGACCTTAAGTGACTAGGCACAGGAGTCTCATCTTAGGAAATGTAGCAAGGTAAGATCACATACTAACTCACTCATTAAAATCACATGCAATGTACTGCTTGCTCACCCAGGCTATCAAAAGTGTAACCCCTTCCCACTAGAGATGTAGCTAAGGTAGAAAGGCATCAGATTTTTCAGGTGTACATTTATCCACAATTAATAAAATAGTAATAAAATACGCTGGATTTAAACAAATCCCAGTACCTTTCTGTGGTTTCAGGCTTCCAGGTCAGAGTCAGTAAAATAATAAATAGTTTAGCCTGTAATAAGGGTCAGCTGATCTTGCAATGAATACAGTTGCAACTAATCAGCAGGATATAGTCTGCTTTTCAAAGCTTCAAAAGACAGAAGTGAAATCCGCACAAGCACATCGAAAGACTGAGGATCAGGGTGGATGTCTAGGCAGAGCAAAATGTGCTGACGGTACAGTGTTTTCACCTCTTTACTGACATAAGAAATTAAGTCAGTCCATAAAAAAAAATAAAAAAAATACGTTGTGTATAGAAGATTTCATAATAAACCAAGGTCAAAACAGTTTATAAATATCTCCAGAATATTTATTTTCACTGTCATGTCCTTTTTATAATACACAATGTTTTTACGTTACTGTATGTGTCAAGGAAGTTTAGGGGTTAATGTCTAGTGTTGGTGTAGTGTAGGGTTTAAAGGTGTAGTGCAAGGGTTAAAGAGCTAAATAGCCTTTAATTTTTGGGTAGTGTGTAATGTAGGGCAAGCATGTCAAACTTGCGGCCCACAATGAATATATTTGCGGCCCACCTGCCCTGGGGCCACTTTGTGTTGTGGCTGCGACCAGTCGCAAGACAAGAGTGGGAATTATATTTCCGGTCTGATTCTTGTCTTCTCTCCCATGGAGGGGGGCCGAGCCTGGCAAGCAAGCTGGCAAGACGTGTCTCACCTGAGCTCCTGCTGCCGAAGAGAAATACCCAATTTTGACACCTGACACAAAGCCTTGGGATGCCGGGAACCGCAGCAGTAGGTCGCGGCCTACAAGAGACAGTGTGGAGGAAAGGCGGCCGTACACAAGCAACTCACCAAGCCCCATTCCCCGACGATCTGCGCTGCCACAGCACAGAACCTCTTACGGGGTCCTGCATTGCTCTCAAGCTAGAAGGGAACGGAGGTCGACAAGATGGCGGACGCATCAGGCTTTGCTACACGTGGCCTGCACACACATGGGTCAGACTCACCCGGCTTCCACCACAAAGCCTGGGACACTACTAAAATCTTTGAAAAGATTTTGGGCCAAGTTGCTGGAACACATAAGGCCAGCTATGGCTAAACATGTCCTCCCTAATGGAGAGAGAGAATGCGGCAAGGGGAGGCCTGGGAAGCCTCTCAATGGCGCACAGAGGTCTCAAAAGTCTGCAACCTATATACGCTGCCCACCTGGGGTGAGAGCTAAAAGGACTGTGTCCCGCAAGTGCCAGCCACACAATCGGAGGGCTACAGAGCACAAACGAAGACACACACAGATGGCATGCTGTGCCAACCGTACTATCCCAGAAGGGAAGACACTGGACTGCAACGGTCTCCAGGTTCGTGGCAAGAGGGTACCAGCTTTCACACAATCCCAGGGCGGGAGAGGCACCTCACCCTCACAAAGCTGCACCGCTCCCCAAATGACCCTGTGCTTTACCGAGATATGGGACTGAAGCAACAAAAATCTGTCGGGTCCATTGCTGTGTTTAGTGGGCCTAGGATGAGATACGCACACCCTCGAGCCGAGGTCTGGAAATCCCACACTCCTTCCCTAACCGGGCCCTCTGTCATATTTGGGACTGCAGTCTCTTATGTTGGCATAGGTCAGCTTAAGTCTGCTCTCTGCTTAACTACTGTATTCTAGTCAGTACCAGTGGTATTACTTCTCCTGTTTCATAACAAAAGGTTTTGGGGGGGAAATACTAAAGCATGTCATATCGTTATCTCAGTTATGTTTACTTTTTTTTATCAGTTCTGATCTTTTATAACAGCCTGCATGAGACAAGAGTCTAACTTATAAGTTATTACACCATGAAAACTGTAAGATTATAGTACGACTACAGGCCCACTTGTATATCTCCGTTGACAAGCTATCCACAGTCTAGCGTTTAGACATGCATGATCAGCCTGAATGTTACGAACCCCAACCTTAAGCAATCACATTATTAATGTTACCTAAAGCTAACCCATCTTGTTTTACCTTACCTAAACAAAAAATAGTGCAAAGTTTCTCCATGCCATGACTATGTACTTCTACGTTTTATTATAAAGGTATGTTGATGCTGTTGTGGCATCATAATCTTGCCTGTAACTACCCGATTATTAAAAATAATGTTTAATTCACCTGGAATTGTATTTATTTATAACAGGTTTTGGAGAAAACGGCAGGGAGGATTCCTAATTAATAATGCCCAATGTGAACTCCACACAGAAAAAGCCCCCTTTCCCCCAGTGTTAACAGCAGCATGAACCCTGCCTGTGGGTCTTAAAAACTGAAGACAATGGATAAAAATGTAACCAATAAATAAATATGAGAACGGGCCTATAAAAACAAGTTTGAGTTTGTTTCAATATAAACAACAAAAATTCCTTGACAAATTTGATTTGGGAGGCCAATCATCAGAATGGTAGTCTTAGAGTTGCCAAATCATGCGTTACACCAGATGCAGTTGCTTAGGGTGTTCTAAACTATATAACTAAATAAAAAAAGAGACACAGAACACCATTTGTGCCATATTTTTTTTGTTTGGTTTTTTGGCTTTTTTTTTAAACCCAGAGAAACGCCAAGTACGGGAAGCACACAGGGCGACACTTACAGATCCATTCTGGTTAGCAGTGCCATTTTTTTTCTTTGACGGTTTGTCTTCTTCTTTAACCTAAAGTTTCAAATAAACACAAGGAGGGAGGAAGTCACTTCAAGATTCAGCTATAAAAGCTATGGAGGTTACGCCATATTCTGCAGGCAGGCATTATTAACACACTCATGGGATTTGCTTCATTCAATTTCTAAAGCAAACTATACAGAGTTTTGTCAAATGTGATCATAAGGCTACAATTGGTACCTGTTGCATGTATGCTACATTAAATATTTCTTTATAAAGAACCATAATTCTGTGAAATAAAATCTGATCTTGTTATAACATGTTTAATACAGGACATAGGACAGAAAAGATTTAAGCCCAGTAACATTGGTCAGTTTCCAACAAAAAGCAGGGGTTAAAAATATTAGGTGATATTTTAGGGCACACTGAGCTGTGTTTAAAATAGCAAATTAGGCTGCCATTATTAAAAATAGCATAAGAGTAAAAAAATATTTTAAAAAATTGCATGCACTTGGGTTTTATTCACCAAGCCTCCAAGCTTGGCAAATTCTTAACATGTTTTACCTCAAAAAGACTCCCCAAGTCTAGCCAAGCTGGACCTGCAAAGACTTCCATCTTGATCTGGATGCAGAGAACTTGGTACTAACAAAGTTTATACTAAATTCAGTTGAATTTAGCAAAGCATCAGAGACTGAAAGGGGCTCTGTACGTCATAAACACTACAGCATACTGCAATTGTTATGGTGCTAGGAGTCTTTGGGTGACACATACATTTGGGGAGGCTGGATAAATAATTCCCAAAAATAATTCTATCAGCTCTGTGTAGCCTTCAACACTTATTTCCAAACACAAATAATTGTAACTGCTAGTAGCCAGTGTTTACTCAGTATGGTAGACTATAGTAGTTTTATTTTAAATCAACGTTCATAAAACAAACGTAGGACTTTAAAATTACAGCTAGTGTTGATCATTTTTGTGTTTAAAATATTGAAATCTGTCCAGCAGTTTATTTTGTTAGAAAAAAATAATACATTTCTAGAAAAAGACCCCCTTTGATCACATCGAAACCATTATCAATTGTTTGAAAGAAAGATTCTCTTCCCAACAGAGGAACATTTTTTGAGTGTGTTAGCTCAACTCTGTAAATCCCAGATTTTAGTTTATAAAGCCACCAATAATTTCGGCTTACAGAGCCACGTTGAGCTCTGCAAAATGGACAACTTGCTTGGGTCGACTGCAGGACATATGGACATTCTTTTCAAAATTAGTGACTAACCTAGTATCTTTGAACAAACAACCTTATTAAGAATGAACAACACGTTTGCACCAAATAGCACAGATGGGGCTATTTTTACATTAAACTGTGCAACAATAAAAAGAAAAAAAGAACATCACAAACATGCTGAGTGGCACAGAACACAAGACTTCCCTTTTGCTCCCAGAATGCAAAGCGTGAGGAGAATGCCATGGCAGGGCAGTCATGTGCTGAAGAGTCCTACACTGATTGGCTGAAGGAGAAACACAGAGAGGATCAGAAGTGTTTAGAATGTTCTGGGTTCGCCTGATAAAACCTCAGGCTATTGCCATGCAGCAATGGAACATGGCATACGAGGCAGACACTGCAAAGTAAACATATCAAAAACAAAAATATATATATAAAAATAAAAATAAAAAAAAAATGGGTTTACAACAAACAAAAAAGTGTGAAAATAAATAAAAGCAAGTTAAAGTAAACATTGAATTAAATATATGAAAAGGCCAAACATTGCTGCAATTTTAGTGCATTGTGGTTGCAGAAATGTCGCATTGACTATAGCCTTCAGGACAAGGTATGAAGCAAACAACCTAAAGGGGATAATTCTTCATAAATTAGATAATTAATTACTTCCTTCTTTGCCATACAGAGAATATATTGAACTTTGTGAAAAGGCTTTCTCTAGAATTTACTTGAGAGCACATTTATCCCCCCAGGAATGTAAGAGCACATTGTAGGCACCCAGACCACTTCAGCTAACTGAAGTTGTTTGGATGCAGTGTCCCTCTTGCAATGTTTACATTGCAGCTCTAAGTCTGCCCTCAGAGGCTGGGGGCGCTTCCGGGAATCCAAACTGACCTTTGGGCCGTTATCGGACACTAGACGTCCTCGCGCTCTGCATGAGGACCTCCAGCGTCAGATTTTCCCCATAGAAAAGCACTGAATAATGCTTTCCTACTGGGGAAATGTAATGCGTGCGCAGCCATTGGTGGAGCCTGACCAGCGCCGAGGGACATCAGCACTGGATTCAGGTAAGTGGCTGAAAGTTTTAACCCATTCAGACCCTCCGGAGGGGAGGGAGGTGGCGCTTTGTTTTCCTTGCACTATAGGATCCCTTTAAAGAAATTACATAGTTGCAATTTAAATCGTGTTTAAAACGCACTGTGTAAGCAATTTAGGTTTTGTTCATTAAAAATACAATGTTCCAGCCAAATTTCTATTAAATGTAGAGTATAAAATGAATATCTAAAGATTTTACACTAAGATTATAAAAATGCCACCAATCTTGGGTAACACATCTGCGAGCACCAACAGCAAAGAAATGCATCACGAGCATCATTTAGTTAACTTTTTGTATTTGCTTAAAAACTTTCCCTCCTTCTGCACATATCTCCTAAAACAGAATTTCCTCCCAGCCAAGGACTAATTAGGCTAAGCAGAGGTTAAAATTAAATCAAACTTACTCAAAGCAAAGTAACATTTACATATTCTATAAAGATAAGCTAACACATCCTCTGATAATGTGATTTTTGTTTTTGTGTGAAATTGGCTCTCTTCTCCCTCCATTAATTTTCCTCTTGCACACTTGTGCCTGTATCACTGCATGAACAAGGTGACTCAGTATCTAGGGTTCACATGTATCTAGAACAGGAAAGAATAACACTGCAGAGTGTAACTAAATTCTTTAAAAAAAAAACACACAAAAAAAAAAAAAACGACAAGGAATCATGAAGATTAGTCATGTCCACAGGAAAATACAGGTTCATGGTGTTGGAAGAAACCTGCTAGGATACAATAACAAACACTATATCTGGACTGAAATTCACAACCTGTGACTCTCTGATTGTGCTTGTCATAACGCTCAGCCAGAAAACAAAATACAAAGAACTACCAGCCGGAGATCTGCAGTTTGGGGATTCCTGAATTAAATGCTTTAGGAGGATACAGGGTTAACATTATAAGCATCTAAAAGACAGAACTTGGAGCCCTGTGATTTCCCCCCTCCCTCCAAAAAAAATATCCCTGCTCACTGAGAACACATTTGACCTAGACATTTGCTAGTGATTTGGCTTGAACAAAGTATAAACTAGATTATACAGTGAGGGGAAAAAAGTATTTGATCCCCTGCTGATTTTGAACGTTTGTCCACGGACAAAAAAAATTGATCGGTCTATAATTTTAATGGTAGGTGTATTTTAACAGTGAGACAGAATAACAAAAAAAAAAAGTTATAAATTGATTTGCATGTCAATGAGTGAAATAAGTATTTGATCCCCTATCAGCAAGATTTCTGGCTCCCAGGTGTCTTTTATACAGATAACAAACTGAGATTAGGAGCACTCTCTTAAAGGGAGTGCTTCTAATCTCAGCTCGTTACCTGTATAAAAGACACCTGTCCACAGAAGCAATCAATCAGATTCCAAACTCTCCACCATGGCCAAGACCAAAGAGCTGTCCAAGGATGTCAAGGACAAAATTATAGACGTACACAAGACTAGAATGGGCTACAAGACTATCGCCAAACAGCTTGATGAGAAGGTTACAACAGTTGGTGCGAATATTCGCAAATGGAAGAAACACAAAATAACTGTCAGTCTCCCTTGGTCTGGTGCTGCATGCAAGATCTCACCTCGTGGAGTTTCAATGATCATGAGAACCGTGTGGAAGCAGCCCAGAACTACACGGGAGGATCTTGTTAATGATCTCAAGGCAACTGGGACCATAGTCACCAAGAAAACAAATGGGTAAAACACTATGTCGTGAAGGACTAAAATACTGCAGCACCCGCAAGGTCCCCCTGCTCAAGAAAGCCAATGAACATCTGAATGATTCAGAGGAGAACTAGGTGAAAGTGTTGTGGTCAGATGAGACAAAAATCGAGCTCTTTGGCATCAACTCAACTCGCCGTGTTTGGAGGAGGAGGAATGCTGCCTTTGACCCCAAGAACACCATCCCCACCGTCAAACATGGAGATGGAAACATTATGCTTTGGGGGTGTTTTTCTGCTAAGGGGACAGGACAACTGCACCGCATCAAAGGAACAATGGACAGGGCCATATACCATCAAATCTTGGGTGAGAACCTCCCTCCCTCAGCCAGAACATTGAAAATGAGTTATGGATGGGTATTCCAGGATGCCAATGACCCAAAACACACAGCCTAGGCAGCAACGGAGTGGCTCAATAAGAAGCACATTAAGGTCCTGGAGTGGCCTAGCCAGTGATATAGATCCAATGTGATCTTTGGTATATTCAAGGGAGCCCAAATTATTTCAAGTGCACTTGGAGGAGCGTGAATTCAGACACCTGTTGGCAGGGCTCCCATCAGAAATCTTGGGGCCCCTGACAAAGCACGAGGTCTGGGCCCCCCCACCCACGAGTCCGCCCACAGGACTCCTACCTAGTCCGCTGTCAGTGATGCATGACTGAATGTGGTGTGTATAGTGGAAGTTAATTAGAATGTGTGTAATGGATGTAGTGTTTGTGTGTATTAGATAATGTTTGCGCAGTGAATGGATGCAGTGCCTGTAGTGGATGTTGTGTGTGTGTATTAGACGCAGTGTCTCTGTATAGTGAATGCAGAGTATTTGAATGTGTGGTGGATGTAGTGTGTGTACTGTGAATACAGGATGTTTGTGTAGTGGATGCTGTGTGTATAGTTAATGCAGAGTGTGTGTCAGTGTAGCAAATGCAGAGTGTGTGTCAGTGTAGAGGATGCAGAGTGTGTGTCAGTGTAGAGGATGCAGAGTGTGTGTCAGTGTAGCGGATGCAGAGGGGGTGTCAGTGTAGCGGATGCAGAGGGGGTGTCAGTGTAGCGGATGCAGAGGGGGTGTCAGTGTAGCGGATGCAGAGGGGGTGTCAGTGTAGCGGATGCAGAGTGTGTGTCAGTGTAGCGAATGCAGAGTGTGTGTCAGTGTAGTGGATGCAGTGTGTCAGTGGTTCAGGGAGTGGAGGGAGATTCCATCCCTGGTATTATTGCTGATTAATTATTTAGTAATTTAGCACAGAGAGGGTTATTTTAAAGAGATGGTTTCTGGGTTGGCCTGCATCCCTTACATTACAGGTAGCAGAGGGTTAATGGCATTCCAATACAGAGCATCACCCACAGAACCAGCACTATGTACACTGACAGCCAGGACAGGTGTCACAAATGATCTGATGCAGAGCCATCTAGAGCTGCACTCCACATTTGTGTGTATTGTACAGTAGATGCCGATTAACCTCTTCCTACACAATGACCCATCACTGCAGAGTTCAGCTATGAGAGTCAATATGATTAGCAGTCATATTGTTACACAGACTCTGGGCATGAAATGGTTAAGTAAGGATAGGGAATAAAGATTTTAGTATGGATTTGTGAGGGCATATGGTGGCTGCAGCAGTGATGTTCTAACCTTTGGCACCCAATCACTTGTGGACTCCGATCCCCTCATACTCCGCCAGCCAGGGGATTGGCATGTGGTCCGATAGCATGTACATCTCGAGCCAGATATATGGCTGAGGCTGGGGGTCCGGTGGCATGGTGGGGCCCCCGGCTCCCTGTATGCCCAGCAGACTGCAGGAGCACATTACAGTTCTTCCCTCTTTCCAACTCCCGCTTGACGTGCGTGCCGCGCGGAGCATTGCAATGGTAACCCATGGCAACGCTCTGATGGCCGCGGACCTTGCAGGAGTTAGAGAGAGGGAAGATCTGTAAAGTACAGCTGCAGTCTGCTGGGCCCCCTCTGCAAGTACGGGGAGCCGGGGGCCCGCAGCTGCACATATATATAGCGATCATCCCATGACAACCATCATGGTTGTCACCCCTGATGGCGGCCCTGCCTGTTGGTATTCAAAATAAGTCTCTGTCGTTTATTTTTCAGTATGTGTTTATACACATTAAAAAGTAGGTGCTTACGTGCAAATACTCATAGGACAGTAGTAGGAAGGGAGTGAAAAGAGTACAGATAAGACATAGGAATGAACGTCATGTACATATAACAGATAAGTTCAGAGAGAGAAAGAACAGACTGACTTAGGAGAGACAGCTCAGGTGGGGGCTATCTGCTCCCGGAATTTGCACATATGGTCTTAAGTGTCGTTTTAAGCATTAAGCATTTCCTGAGTCCAAGTTAGCCAATTTTAATATAGGATATCTAATATGACACCTATAAGCTCGAACCTTGGAATCAAATTAAATTCTTTCACACCAGTCTCTAGACCCTAATCCCATAGAAAAACTGTGGAGGGAACTGAAGGTTTGCCAAACGTCAGACTCAAAACCTTAATGATATGGAGAGGATCTGCAAAGAGGAGTGGGACAAAATCCCTCCTGAGATGTGTGCAAATATCACTCATTGACATGCAAATCAATTTATAACTTTTTTTTTGACATGCGTTTTTCTGGATTTTTTTTATTTTGGTTATTCTGTCTCTCACGGTTAAAATACACCTAGCATTAATTATAGACTGATCATTTCTTTGTCAGTGGGCAAACGTTCAAAATGAGCAGGGGATCAAATACTATTATTTTTTCTCACTGTATGGTATATCTGAAGGACTTTTTAAGAATACTCACGTCTGTAAATAACGTCTAATGTCCTACATATAAAGTCATGACTTATAAATACACTATATTATAATTGGATATCATACAACATCACCATCACTCCTCATTTAATGTTTACCAGGCATTTAGGTGTCCTATGAGTGGAACATTTTCACCAAAGGTGGTGATGTTAAATAAAGCAGAATTACTTCACAATGGTGACCATATAAATATAGAACATAGCTAGTATAGATATAAATGGTAAAATAACAGGTATGGAGTGGTCATGCCAGGGTGACAGAGGCTGTTGATTTTGTGAATCAGAAAGCTCTATGTTTAACTCTGCCAGGCTATTGGTTTTACAAGTTTGGGAGCAGGCACCTGATTTCTATTTGAAGTGCAAGACATTGTTTGTCAGAGAATGTCTGCAGCATACTCAAACTAGTTTATTGCAGTGGTTATGGTGCAGGTTGGCACCCACCCCCCATTGTAAGGAGTCAAATCATTTTCGATATGACTTTTTACCTGGAGCAAATAGGCAGCTCAGTGAGAGTCAGAAGCTCCTGCTCAAGAGTGTGCAAGGCTAGCCCATTGCCTGAGAGCATCGGCTTATCACGCTCAGCCAATCAGCCAAACCCTGCACCAGTGGAGAGCTGTTCCAGCTGTCACGGAGCTGTAGTGGAGGTGGGGAGCGACACCCTGCGGACCCAGATAAGAAGTTAAATCATTCTAAAGCACTGACTCCTTACACTGGGGGCGCCAAGGTACTCCTGACACCATGACCACTGCACAGTGCTGATGCTTGGAATGTTCCTTTAAAATTAACACAGATTGCCCTCTTGCACACTGCGCTTTACACTAATTTACAATTTGTATCCAATTATGGGAAGGACCTGATCTGGACATTCCAAGCGAACTGCTCACAATTATTAGCAGATACTGAGCCCTTGTCAGATCACCAGAGACACCGTGCCAGCTGGGATATCAGCAGTGCAGGTGACTAACGGCTATAAAAGGGACAGCAAACTCAGGACCAGGTGCAAGGAAGTTGTCGGAATATAAGCATTCTACGCTTTATCCATCTGTTCTTTCAAATTGTTCCTGCTTTCCTGTTACCTTTTCCTATGCAACATGAAACTTTCAGGCGGTTTCTAGGAGGAGGCCTGGTAAAAATGAGTAATTTGGTGTATAGCAATTTTTTCCATAGTAAGGGGACAGGATTTCTGACATAACTATGGCTTGGACAGACCAAAAAATACAGATAACTGTTTTATTTTTCAACATATTTTTTTAAGAAATTGATCAGTAAACATTCTAAAATGTGTTTAAGCAGTGAATATGGTTAACAAGCATCCAAACTGAAAATCTAATTCTTTCTAATATTCAGTTCATTGGTTTGTGTGATTAACCCCTTTAAGTCTTAAACAGTTTAATTGCCCAATATATCAAATCAGTAAAGATTAAACTTGTTGTTGTACTTGCAATCCCATTAACCCTAGAAAGGTTAGTCTGCCTAGTCCAGAAATGTCTCCCACAACTGTCAGTCTTATACCGTGTAGAAAAACAAGGGGTGATCACTGGCAATAATAAACTAAGTGTTCCTTGTTCCTAACTCAATAAAGCAAAGTTTATCAGACAAGAGCTTACAGGTGTTAATGTTATATGGGAGAGGAATAAACAGACTATAAATAGTGTATCTACTCTAAATCACTTATACTTGATACATACACACATTATCTAAAAGTGTGCTGTAACTGCAACAAATGGGTTTACTGGGAGAAAACATTTTGTTTATCTGGGTAAATCAAAAAACAAACAGTTACAAGGTTTCAAACTTTGGCTAAAATATGTAATAAAATATTCAACATTTGTTATAACTGCCAAGGCAATCAGTGGTTTTAAGGGGTTAAACATTACCAACATTCGAGTCATTAAAGATTCTATACCACATGGAACGTCCAATTCTCTTAGAGTGGTCAATCAGCAGGACTTTCCATGCTAGCACAAAGGCTTTTAGGGGTCAATATGTGATGTAAACAGAAAAAGGTAATTGGTCTTTAAGGGTTAATTTTTATTGTGCCTGGACAGAAGAAATCTGGAGCCATTTGCAAGCATAGGTCAGGAGGTAATAGAACACTGCTCTTTATTCCAAATGTGCTCCATGAACATCAACAAAAGCATTTAATGCAGATTGCCACAAATAGGTCATCTAGAAGCACATTACAATATATTCTGAGTCAATTGTGAATCTGTATTATGTATTCTGTATAAAAGGAGTTTCAAAGTGAAACACTGGTTCATCCTAAACAAATTCAGTGCAAGACACTGGTTTCCGCTACTGGGGTTAAAGAAACAAACAAAACAAATTAGACCATAATTTTCAGGTAGAAAAAGAATATATTAAAATGGCATCCATTAAACCTTATGGTTGCACTGAATCGCACATAGCAGCCTTTGAATACCCCTACAGCTATCAGCATGTTAAATCAATTCCACAAGCTATACAGCAATCTCAGAACAAACAGCATTAAGTTGGAGGGTTAAGGGGGGATAAATAACATTAAGGACACCTAATAACACAGTGTAGGCTTATTTTATAGCAGAAAAACAGCGGTCATCGCATGCAGTGAACTTCACAAAAAGGTAAAAAACAATAAATATATAAATATTAAAAAGGCAATCGGCAATATTTGTGGCATTTTAAATAAACACTCTGTAGGAAATTAAACTACAAAATTGTAAAGAAAAATACACGGTTAAACAGCATACCAACAGTTCTGTTTGTGACTGACTTAAATTTTTTTTTTTAATTACCTAATCTCCCACTATAGGGCAAATAGGGTAAAGATGAAGGATACTATAAAAATCTCCTGTATTATGGTATTTTTGGAGGTAATTAAACAAAACATAAAGGCTGCTTAACATCGTCCGACAGCTTGTGATATGTTAAGAACCATAGCTAAGAATAGCACGGCTTCCTAGCTAGGCCTGATTAAGCACTTAGCAGCCGACCTCTTTAAATTAAAAAAGTTTCAATGACAAAAAAAAAAAAAAAAAAGTTATAGAGCCATAGAACCTTACTTTGTATTGTTAGTTACCCTGGCCAGATATACATTTCAACCTTACCGCAGCCTCGGAGAGAAGGGACCTTAGACAAGAAGAGTCGGCAAAAGAGAAGGAGCAAAAACCACTTTCAGGCCAACACAGAACAAGGCGCTGAAATGTGAGAGGTGGTTCATGAGACAATTTCCCCAACGCTGCAGCTAGAGTCAGAAGACAGCTGCACTGATACAGACCTCCTAAATATAGCACAGGAATGCTAGGGGACTGGTCAAAATGTACCCTACTGTCGCTGGGTCCTCTCTCTGCCCAGTCTACCTAAACTTATCAATAGGCAGGCCAGCAAAGGAGTATGTTCTCAACTAGCAGCTGAAGGAGGAGCACACTGTTAAACCTCAAGCCAAGCGCTCTCTCGGAGGAAGGAAACGGTTGTTTGTTTTTTTACCAATCTAGAGAGTTTCTGTGGTTTGTGTGCAATGGGGTAATAAGTGAAAAAAGGGCAGTTAACCCTTTTATCATTCGGGAACATAGCACAGAATTTACCAATGAGCCATTTAACCCTTCGAAGAGAAAATGAGGATGAAAGCATTAGTAATCTGACATTTACAGTAAAAACAAAACAATACGGACGAAAATGATCAGGAAAAGTTTCCTTTCATTATATGAAATAATTGGGGAGGGACAGACAGAACACAGCATATCACTTTGCAACTAAGCGGTTGTGTGTATATTTAGTAGATCATTTTTATATCCATATAAATGTTCAGTACATTGTAATTAATGCAATCAAGATTTTAGATGTTTATATTGGTTTTAGAGAAGAACCAAGATGGGTTGTTTTTTTGTTTGTTCTTTTTCATCCATCAATTAAAAAGTAGCAATTATGAATGCTATATTGTTCTCTATACAACAATCTGTATGTCTTGTTTATATACAATATATATTTTCAATTTTCTGTCTTTAGATGAACACATTTTATAATATATTTATTTGTAAAGGAACAATCCAGACACCATAACCACTACAGCACAATGTTGTGGTTTTGATAACAAAAAGTGCCCTGGCACCCCCATTGTAAGCAGAATTGAGGATCCAATAGACGCCACTCCCTGCCTCCGGGGAACCCGAATCTCCAGCTTAGGAACTTTCGTGAGTATATCTGTAAGGGAGGGCTATTTCGTTGGCTGAGAACATCAGTTGATCACTGTAAGCCAATTAGCTAAGCTCTGCACCACCGGCCTTAGCTCAGACATCGTATTTCCAGCTCTGTTGGATGTAGTAGAGGTGGAAGTTGTGCCCAGATAAGAAGTCCATATGATGATTGAGTTTTCTTTACGGTGTTTTGATTACTGCCCCCCACTTAAACACAAGTAAAATATGCACTAATAGAAAAAAAACACATACTACCTAGCATCGTGTAAGTCTCCTAAGAGCAGCCTCTCAGAATACGGGCATAAAACCCACTTATTTAAGATAAAAGTCATTTTGGTGCTTCAAGTGTCCCTTTAACGGGTGGCGTAAAACTCTCAAGCAATTCTCATGGATCTACAGAAACTAGGTCAACTTATTTTTAATAATTTTTTTAGTTACACCTGTAAAATGTTTTTTGAAATGTTTGCTAGGTTTAACTGTGAAATTACATGCTTTTTCTGAATCATTTTCTAAAAGTGCTCTGCTAGTAAATGTGTGGCAGACATCCGTTCTGAGGATTTTCTGCATGCGCATACCACGTGTAAGGATCCATGTGACATTCAGAATTTGCGCACAAGGTTCGGTACAGAGAAACTCTACCTACATTTTTACCTACCATTTGACAAACCCAATATATCAAATACAGTGCAAACCATCCACACCCCAAAAATTTGATAATTCCTCTTCAAGTACAGATCTCAATCAGTACTAATGCTTGTATTGAGCAAAATACAGTTTCAGATTTAAAAACAAAACAAAAAAAATACAAAATGCAATAATAATGTTGCAAACCAAATAAAAATTAGGACTATCATTGCAATATATACAGTCATGGTACTGAGGAATATGCCGTTGTGTAGACAATAATAACCTCATTAGATGCACTGAAATGAAATCATGGTATCTACATTTTAGCTCTGACTATACCGCACACAGTGACGTTATTCAATGTTCCACAATGTGGAAAAATGCAGACATCAACTTTTCATAACCACAAATTATTATCTGTGGAAAACTGGAACAACACACAGTTGGAGCAAATGCTAGTAATAAGTGGAAATGTGACTTTAGGCATTCAGTCAGTTAGACTTCTCCACTTCCTGTACAGCAGGGGCGAACAAATATGCATTTCAGTTACTGTGGAGCTACAACTCTCATCATCCTATTTTCAAGGCTGGCAGAGCATCATGGGAGTTGCAGTTCAACAATACCTTTACCTGTAAAAATATGCTATATGACTCTCAGTACAAGGAAGGAGCATTTACAATCAAATTGATGGGTTTCCTTTATTCTTTCTGCACTCAAAAAAAAAATGTGCTAGCGCAAAGACAAAGAAATAAAAAATAATGACACACAGTAGTAGAAAAAAAAAAAGAATTTAAACTTTTGCTGGTATTCTGGTTTGGGTAATCATCCCATGATTACATTATATGCTGCATAACCTACACCCGCTGTCTTAAGGTTCTTTAGCAGATGTCTATAGATTATTCATTATCAGAATGAATACTGTACAATTTCCTTAGGCTGACAGATCACTGCAGCTCCCCCTACAGGTTGTCACATTGCTACATAATTTCTCTTTTTAACTACTATAACTACTGCACCATAGTAACATAACAAGCAAACAAACTTATCTAATATCATCTAATAAGGTATGAGAATCTGCCTGTTGGTATTTCTCTTGATAGAGTAACTTTTATATCTCAGATTGTAAACTCATATGAGCAGGGCCTTGTTCACCTCTTGTCTCGGTTATGTTCTGTATGTAAAGCACTATGAAATAGATTTGCACTTTATAAATGCTAATAATATCATGCGTATCACCTGATCTGCCAGTGTGTGTTTGAGTTGAAGTTTACCCTTTAACAGAGTTATTCACCAACATGTGCTCTGAGCAAGACCACTAGACAGACCCTTTATCATCCCACCATATCCAAAATAGATAGATAATGGACATGGGCTGTCAATGTATGAACAAAATAGGTCACTGCCTACCACCATCCACTTTAAAAGGGGTATTTTGATAGATATCTTGAGTGTGGCGAAACCGACCTCGCCACTGGGCATTGAAGAAGACTGATTGCCAGCCTACTGCCATGTGACTATGGCCCCTGGGATGTATTGCCCTTTAAAGACATGATTTGGGCATAATGGATTTGTGTTGTGCTGCTGCTAGCCCTTTTAAGAACCATCTGGGGACATACTGTGGAGTTACTGGGTGGCCACCATTTCCTGTATCAGAAGCACATGGTGAGAACAATGGATGGCGGCCATTTTAACTCACAGACACTCTGTGGACTTTTCAACACGGTGCCATCTCGCCAGTATTTGTTGCACAGAGACATCGTGCGGTGGTTTTGGACTATACAGCAGGGGACACATTATACAGTGATTGTTTTTTATTTAGCCTGTATATGTTCTGCAGAATCTGCATTAAACTGTATTTTCCAAAGTACTGAACGGATCTGGGTGAATTTTGGATATGTGGTTCACCCAGATCCCCCAGTTCCAAGGATATACTTTTTATGGGGTTATTGCATGTTTTGGGGTCCCTGTGATGTGTTTTATGAAACTGTATTTCTCTGGCTGTGATAATTAGATTACCCATTGTGTTCAGTAATCATATCACAGCCAGAGGGGAGGATTTTGTGTGGGAGTGTCTAGGTGTATTGTATGGATTGATTGGCTGTTTTGTAACGCCCTGTGGGCTGTACTATGTTTGTGGATTGGGAATAAAAGAGACTGTATGTGACAGTACAGGGAGTTCCTGTTTTAACCCTCAAAGTGAAGTGTCGTCTCATTATTGGGGGAAGGATTTATTGTATGCTGTTCCAGTTTGACTGCTAGGAGAGTAAACCTATTCGTATGGTTCCTATTCAACTGTCTACAGCATTCATATGCTTGGGAGAATTTATTTGTTTCTCCGGTTCGGTGATTGTGGTGTCTGCCAGAGTGCTTGGAGTCCTCAGGAAACGCTAGGAGCATCCTTTAACGGAGGTACTCAGTCGGGGTGCCAGGCGATCCGTTACATTGAGGATATCGGTTTAGTCGTTAAAATAAAACTCATTAAAAATGTTGTTGACTTCAATACCAGTTTTAGGGAAAACCCTACAAATATGCAATACCTTACAATTTTAACCATTCTTCTCCCCTTTCTCACCTTTCGTTTGACCCTCTCTATAAGAAACAAAATTGGGGAAGAGGAGCAGCCTGTTTATTAGGAAATGTATCAAGCAGCCGTGTTCTATATAAAGCTGCTGTTTATTACATACTTTTTGCTATACTCTCATACCACTTTGCCCTATATTGAGCTACAACAAACTCTGAAGATAGCCGCAGTCCAAAATTATATTGAGGGTGGTGGGGCCTGGATGTGGACAGAAAAAGCCGCATGGTGGAGTAGCTTCTCTAAATTTCTATGAAATTAAGCCTTAAAAGTAAGCTGTACTGTAATTCTTAGGGAGCCTATAGTCCTTATCTCAATGGCTAAACAGTCAGATATAGTTTGGACTGACCTTTTGTCTCATAGTTGGTTGCCAACCACAATTGACTTCTCTGAGGCCTGCTTCATTGACCTAAAGTGGGGGAAGAGGCCAATTAAACCCAGGTCGGTGGGGTGATCCTGGCCTACACTGGCCAACTCAGCAAATCACGAGGCCAGCTAAAGAGTATTTGTTATTGCTGGTGCAATGTACTTGGAGCTTCCAATATGGCAAATGTACCTGATGGTGTTGAGTGGCACTTTCTAAAGGCGTTTGGCCAACTGTGCAATTCTTTTGGGCAGAAGTTGGCTACCTAATTACCACATCACTCTTCATCGCCATATTCCGAATTACTGAACTGGAGGTTACGGAGGGTCCCAGGGTCCCTAATCGCCTGCAGTTACAGGGCCAAATAGTAAGGGAGAGGCTGACTTTCTTCAGGCAACGGGCAATTAGGCTCATTCGACTCCAGCACAGCTTCCACAGCCAAAAGGCTCTGAAGTGCAAGTGGAAACGCAGAGCTGTTACTTTGCATAGAAGAAATAGACTCAGCACGGGATCTGGGATAACTCGGAACGCCTAGTGCACTCTGACTGAGGAGCATGGTACAGATGCCTGCAAGTAGACCTGAAGACCGGTTGGCACTTTCCTGCATATCATGGCAGCTATACGCTAGCAGCTGCAGCACGAATCCGATCAGAATTTCATTAATTCGAATGAGATTCCAGTACCGAATTTCATCCTAAAACAAATGGACAGACTGTACTCATTGTGTTAGGATGAAATTCGGTGGATTAGCCAGCACACTGTCTAAATGACAGGACGTCTGAAAGGCGAATGACAGGACATTTGAAAGGCGAATGACTCCGCGCGTGAACACAGGAGGAGAGGTGAGTATTTTGGAAAGAAAGAATTATTTGACCACAGGAAATGGAGCGGACTTAAGCTCCTCCTTTGGTCAATGGAAAAATACATAAAACAAAAAGTAGTCCCTACGTAAATAATTTAAAACATTTAATTTGTGAGTTTGTCAGGGAGTGTGTGTGTGTCAGTGTCCTTTGTAACTACACAAACATATACAGATATATAAACATATACATGTAAGGTATTGTCATGCAGTAAGGTATTGTCATGCATGAAAAAGGGCATTCATTCTCGGGACAAGAATATAATTTTGCCTCTTTATAAATCACTGGTAAGACCCCATATTGAATATGCTGTGCAATTTGGGGCACCTGTTCTAAAGAAGGATATTATGGCACTAGAAAAAGTGCAGAGGCGGGCTACAAAATTAATAAAAGGAATGGAACATATCGGCTATGAAGAAAGGTTAACAAATTTAAACCTATTTAGTTTAGAAAAACGTCGCCTGAGAGGGATATGATAACATTATACAAATATATTCGGGGCCAATACAAACCATTGTGTGGAAATCTATTCACAAACCGGACTTTACATAGGACACGAGGCCATGCGTTTAGACTGGAAGAAAGAAGATTTCGCCTAAGGCAAAGGAAAGGTTTTTTTACTGTAAGAACAATCAGGATGTGGAATTCTCTGCCTGAGGAAGTGGTTTTATCAGAGTCCATACAGATGTTCAAACGGCTACTAGATGCATACTTGCAAGAACAGAATATTCAAGGATATAATCTTTCAATGTAGGGTAATAACTGCTTGATCCAAGGATAAATCTGACTGCCATTCTGGGGTCAAGAAGGAATTTTTTTCCTAGCTTGTTGCAAAATTGTGCTTCAAACTGGGTTTTTTTGCCTTCTTTTGGATCAACAGCAAAAAACAAATGTGAGGAAGGCTGAACTTGATGGACGCAAGTCTCTTTTCAGCTATGTAACTATGTAACTATGTAACATACACACAAACGTATATCCATGCACATTTATACATTCATACATACATATTGTATATATAGGTCTTCTTGCATATTCTGGATTCTTGGATGTGAGTTTATGCATTCCTAATCTGTATTTATTTTTTTGAACTCTCCCCCTTCTAGTATCGTCACCTGAACAATTTTATTTTTCTCTCTATTCCCCCCTCACTCTGATCTTTACACAGCACATTTACAACATTTGTGAAAATGATGTTCATTTTCTATCAGACCTATTTTATCTGCACTCATGTCGATTTAACCCCAGTATCACAACTCAATTTTGAATTCGATGTGTTGTGTTGTTTTTGCTCAGAAGTGCTTTAGACTTTTAGAGAAAGGGAGGTTCTCCTGTAAGCTTGTCATTCCAAAATTCTGTTCATCCAATAAGAAAAGGTATTACAAAAAAAATACAAAAGTATTACAAGATACAAATTTCATCTGCATCACTGTACTAATACTACTTTAACACTACATTGAATATTAAAAAGAGTCACCACATGGGGGAGCTAGAATACCAGACAAGCAAAAATCTAATTTGTAACAGTTTACCAACATAGATAAATGTTTAACCATTAGAAAGCAAGTCAATACATTCTTTGAACAGTGTTTACGGAGCATCGCTTTATAGAAATTAAATCCTGAATCTTACATCAATACAAAGAAATGTAATTATAGCTCAGTGTCAGTTAAATTAAACATAACCACCCTTCATATTGTAGCATCATAATAAAGAAAAAAAAAATTCATGCCTGCTTTGTTCCACTTTGTTAACTTATTTATAAGGCGCCAACAAATTCTGCAGCGCTGTACAATAGGTGGACTAACAGACAAGTGTTTGCAAAAAGACACGTTGGACACACAGGAACAGACGGTGTTGGGGGTCAATGACCTTTAAACAACAATCTCCCCATACTATACTTTAAATCACCACACTATATATCTATCAGAGTTACTAGATATATACAGGAACTAGATCGGAACTTCTCATCTTTGTATTAACCCCTTAACGATGGAGGCCAGTGTCTGAACCAAAACAAAACCTAGAATTTAAAGTTTTAAGTTGTTCAACCATAATTTACCTCTTCGCACCTACACATATTATATATACTTTTGTTCAGGAGAAACAGGGTTTTATTTCACATCAAATATTGATGTATAAAACAATTTAATATACATTTATTTATTTTTTTTTAAAGGTTGAGAAATTAAGAAATATTTTCTGTATGCCGTTTTAACTGTGAATTTCATAATACGGTCATCAGCTTTTACTGCAATAAAATACACACATTTGTATGCTGTGATGTCCTACAAGTACAACAATGTCCATATGTACAGATTATATGGTGTTTTGGAAAGTTACAGGGTCAAATATAAGAGAGACACACACACACACACACACACACACAGACAGACAGACACACAGAGAGAGAGAGACCGAGACATTCTAAGTGTATTTATATATAATTATTTTATTATATAGTAATACAATTTAATCACAGAAGGTTTGGCACCCAGTGTTGACCAGGGTAAGAGAACAAACCATTGCAGGTTAAGGTTTTTGGGGGTTTTTTTGCTTTGTTTTTTTACAGAAATTTTGCTTAACCAATTCAGTTTTCTCAAGCACTTCAAAGTGGGGGCAGACACCTAAATATTTACAGGACACTTGCATTAGGAATACATTTCTTTAAACACTGCTTTGTATTAGGTAGTGGAAAATCCAACCCACTGGATTTTCCCTCCTCAATGCTGTGCAAAATACATGCAGCCCATCCCAGTACAGGCCCAACACGTCGAAGACATTGATAAATAAAAAATTTTTTTAATTTTTTTAATTTTTTTTTAAACGACAGTTTGACACAGCATTGAGCGACACTGTAGTGTCAGCAGTATATTTCATTTAAACAAATGACATGGAACAAAATAACCTGAAAATTGCACTGTGGCTGCATTGGGACTATTTCGAACATTTCCAATAGAATTCATTGACTAAATGCATCTCTATGAGGAGATGCTGATCGGCGAGCACTGTGTTTGGCTCCGCCATCAATCCCTTTGGCTGAGATAATCAGAATTGATTTACCATGGGAAAGCAATGGATTGGGTGAGATAGTAAATTCTAATGATCTCAGTCAATGAGGCAGATTGGAGGCGGGACCAGCGCTGGCAGCTCTAGAATAAAGGGGGAATTAGGGGGCCTAATACATGAATAATGTTTTAACACTATAGGGTCAGGAATACACATTTGTGTTCCTGGCCCTATAGTGTTCCTTTAATATAGCACTGGGTAAAACACATCAGACAATAAGTTTTACAAATTTCCTCAAGAGCCCCTTTGACATTTAAAAAGAATATACATATAAATATGATCTAAATGTTTTGTCATTATTACTCTCTGTGCAGTTCTAAAATCATTGACACAACCCTCCAAAAAAGACATTTCCTATTTAACGAAAGAAACAGAAAATAAAAAGCGTTGGATTAACTGGTTACATTGCAGTTAGTGAATGGGTTAATTGTTTGAACACCAGTATAGACCTTGAACCACAAACAGACACACCTACCTTTACCCATACCTCTACAGCTACATATAGCAATGCAGCACAAACAAGTCAATGTTCAATTAATAAGGCTTAAATTACATTTTTACAGGAACAATTTTGAAGGGGGTGGCTTAAAGGACCACTATAGTGCCAGGAAAACATATTCGTTTTCCTGGCACTATAGTGCCCTGAGGGTGCCCCCACCCTCAGGGACCCCCTCCCGCCCGGCTCTGGAAAGGGGAAAGGGTTAAAAACTTACCTTTTTCCAGCGCTGGGCGGGGAGCTCTCTGCTTCCTCTCCTCCTCTTCTCCTCCTCCTGGACTGAATGCGCACGCGCGGCAAGAGCTGCGCGCGCATTCAGCCCGTCGCATAGGAAAGCATTTACAATGCTTTCCTATGGACGCTTGCGTGCTCTCACTGTGAAAATCACAGTGAGAAGCACGCAAGCGCCTCTAGTGGCTGTCAATGAGACAGCCACTAGAGGATTAGGGGGAAGGCTTAACCCATTCATAAACATAGTAGTTTCTCTGAAACTGCTATGTTTATGAAAAAATGGGTTAACCCTAGCTGGACCTGGCACCCAGACCACTTCATTAAGCTGAAGTGGTCTGGGTGCCTAGAGTGGTCCTTTAAGGTAAGTATTATTATTTTATTATTTATATAGCGCCATCAGATTCCATAGCGCTGTACAATGGGTGGAGGAAGTATGTAGCTGCAGTCGAGTACAAAAGCGTGTTTCAACAGGCACCATCCTCAACCACTATTTTAAGTAACACCTGTCACATTTAGAAAACATAACATTCTACCAGTGTGATGGAACGTTGGCACACAAACTTGCATTATATTTGCCTGTTATTAACATCCATTGCAGTCATCCAAATGAATGTCAGAATGTTTGCCAAACATTTATTTAAATATTCATAAAACGGATGCAGCCAACATGTGACAAATAGCCCTATTCTTATTTCTCACTAACTTTCCAAGCACTGCCAAATTACTTGTAAGATTGAAAAACATCTGGGGGCTTTTGTGTTTATTATTTATTTTTTGCATTGCCATTTTATTTACTTATAACTTGCGTTCCTAAGTTTGGGATTTTGTGGGGGGAGGGGGGAGTTTATTTTTTTTTAGGCATTAATGCGGTCTCTAGTAGCCATATGTATCCTAAAGACACCATCATTCAACGTGCTGACAGATAATTATCTCTACTGTATTGAAGGTTTTTCATTTGAACTGGATATATGCAGGTTTTTATTACCCAAATGCAGTTCTTAAGAGATGATCGATAACTACTAGTCTTAACGAGATCTCCTCAGGCTGTATTAGAGTAAATCACGTTTTTTTTAAAAAGCCCAAGCGCAAAAAGCTCATTATTCTGTTGCCAAGCCCATGGAAACTGCTGACCATCACAAACTCAAAGAATTTAACAGTATTAGCGAATTAGTAATGCTTTGTATCCAATAATAAACTAAGTGCAATTACGGATTTATTATGTAGGGTTGGGGAAGATGAGGCAGTCGGCAGAACAAAGACAATGCAAACAAGGATGGATTGTAAAGCACAGTTGAAATCTTTTAAGTCAGATTTGATTTGAGATATTGGTATGGTAACAGTTACAATCATAGACAGACTGCCACAAACCGTTCCAACAGATTATTATGTCAAGATCCGTCTATCAGATCAACTACATGTTAAACTGCTATTTTACAAATCCTTGGAAATTATGGATTTCTTTTTTTTTCTTTAATGAATTAAAAATTCAAGCATATTGTTTTTTTAAAAAGTTTAAAAAAATTAAATAAAAAAAAAAATCAGAATGGGATGATAAAGTATAATTTTTCTACACTAGTTTTTTAGTAAATATTTGAAGCAATTCAATTTTAAAAATAAAGATTAAAAACGTCTAACAAAAATCAGCATTGCTCTGTGAATATTGTGGATTGGGAACTGACCAAGTGCATAGACATGAATCCTGCGATCACAAAGAAAGAACATTAAAAGACTATCAACTCCAGCTATCGCTATGACAATCTCTGTGGTTTGTTAAAAATCAGCAAAACCGGTTTTTCTGTCCTTTTCGTTTTGCACAGTTTAGTAACAAAAAGGTATCTATACTGCTAGAATATCATTAGTCCAGACAAATGAATGGCTGAAAAAGAATATCGAGTGGTTTTGTCAAGGAAAAACACAAGAAAAGTTAGAAAAAGTGGAAGGAGGAAAAATCGGGACAGTTAAAAAAACCAAGGTATTCAGTCAAAAAGCAGACATAGAGTGGGAGAAGAGGTAGAATATAAACATACACTCGGAAGAAGTCAGTAAGAAGTAGAAAGCACATCACCAGACACAAAGTAGGATGATATTGCACCAGTCCAATAATGTTAGCAGACATCTGTAGTTTTACTGCTCAATTCACTGCTATTTAGGAGTTAAATCACTTTTGTTTCTGTTTATGCAGCCATAGCCACACCTCCCCTGGCTGTGATTGACACAACCTGAATGAAAACAAAATAGTTTCATTTTCAATCCGATGTAACAACTTTAAACGTTTATCTCCAAATTTGTTAATTGAACTTGAATTACGTACAAGAGGCTCCTGTTGGGTCTAGCAAGCTATTAACAGGACAGGAGATGAGAAATTCTAAGTTAAACAGAATTTAAAATAAAGGAAGTGTAAACATTAGCTGACTCTTTTCAGGAACTGTTTAGGAAGGCTATGCAAATCACATGCAGGGAGGGGTGTCTAGGGTTGTATAAACAAAGTGATCTAACTCCAAAATGGCCAAGAATTGAGTAGTGAGACTGCAGGTTCATGATCTATACAGCAAAACAGCGTCATTAAGCTAAAGTTGTTCTGGTGACTATAGTGTACCTTTAAGAAAAATGAGTACCAGTCTGTGTAGACATTGCAGTGGAGTATCTGATAGACATTGCAAGCAAATTAAAAGGCTTATTGCTGGACTGGCACTGTGTATATAGGTAGAAAGGCACTCCATGCAACAGAATAAGTAGCCATATATAAGGGCATGGTCCAGATAAACCGAGTGTAAGAACAACTATCGCCTAAACACTATATAAACACAGTATCGCCTAAACACTATATAAACACAGCGAGCAACTGGACGCAATCAGTTGCAAATATATACAAGGTTCTCAGGCTGGAAAGAGAAAACACTGTTATAGCCACCGGTAAAACTGGAAGATATACAATTTGGAGCTAAAGAAATCACAATGCAAATTAGAAACACAAGATTGTTTGCATCAGGTTTAGATTGTAAGCACAACAGACAAGGTACACTCTTCCAGAGATGGTTAACCTTGGACTACAGAGGCTTGTAAATATTTTATGATACTCAGGCAGCAATTAGCCGTCACTGACCTATTCATGTTTAACCCCTTAAGGACCAAATTTCTGGAATAAAATGGAATCATGACATGTCATACATGTCATGTGTCCTTAAGGGGTTAATGTATATTATGCCCTGTTTCCACTGAGTGATATGGTTCAGGTAGGTATGGTCTGGTACGCTATTTTGAGTGTTTCCATTATGAAAGTGGCCCATACAACTGAACCAAACCGCACCATTCCTGGGCCCCTGTTCAGATGTATGTTCATAGGAAATGGTACGGTATGGTTCGGGCGGAGCTACTTGAGTCACACTATACAATTCATTGATTGGCGGACAGGAAAACGTCAATGCTCATGACAAATGACACACTAAGCATTTGGTCTAAATCCCGCATGCCCCCTGGCAGTCCGACTTACAGTGGAAATAGCCTGGACCATTCTAACCCTTCTGAACTGTACCGACCCGAACCATAGCGCTCAGTGGAAACGAGGCATAAGTAGAATTCTGTTCTGCCACAGAAATCATTGGCATTCTAGTTCCAGTAGTAACACCAAGTGTGGTGATTTCAGACCGGGACTATATTACAAAGGGAACAACAGCAATCAGCAAAACTTAACTGGCTTTTTTGAATCGCTGTTCCATCCACCCCATAACTTTCAAGGCCGACGTGGAAACGATGCTACAAAAAGTGTAGTGCTGCACACCTCAGCATAGCCCACTGGTGGAAGATTTTGGCGCCTGAATTTGAAATGCGACCAAGGAAAATCCACTTTATTTGTAGAATTCATATATTACAAGCGCACTGACCAGGGACAACTTCATGTCTAAATATCCCCTTCCACTACACTGTAACTGCGCTGCAGAATACGTTGGCGCTAAATGAATATGAATAATAATAATCAGCAGACCTTGTTGGTAGATTTCCCTCCTATAGGAATAGCCAAGTTCTATACATCTTTACTAAGAGGGGAAATGAAAAATTGTGATGGATATGAGAGAAGTGAAAAGTATATGCAAATAATTTTTCTATTTTCATTTTTCTTCTATACCAATTATTTTGGGGTTTTTTTTCTCCAAAACCTATTTATGCCCTTCTTTCCCCCTTGTTTTTTTCTCACCACTTTGGTTTATAGTTTGTCTTTATTTTTTTGGATTGCTGAAGTACTTTGATGTGTGAAGAGTGTGTCCTGTTATTTTGCAAAAAGTGCAGTCCTGTTAATTCCTGGTTGTTTGGCTCAGTGGATCTAAACTCAAGAGGCAGGCAACCGCTCAGAGCATCTTCCTTGCAACGACTTCTCATGAGCTGTATTTGGGAAGTCTGTAATTGGACAAACACAAAAAGTCTGGGCGGGGTTAGAAGGTGAGGACTTACAAAGGTTTCAAACTAAAGGTCTGCATCTTTGCAAGTTAATTTTAGACACCCTCAATGAAAAAATGCATAAGTAAATGCATGTATGTTTTATTGGGGGTATATCTACTAAACAGTGTGGGTTTGTTTAGTTTTTATTTGGGCATTTAAGTGTCCTGGTATTATGGTCCTAATTCTATGATCACCTGTTATGACGACTAGCATTGAATTGTTTTATGGTTACATATTTAGTGCCCCGAAAAAAAAAAAGAAAAAAAACACATGAAAAAGCACAGTTAGAAGTTTCTTAACAACAACCTAAATATGATTAACTATGATTAAGTAGCCAAGAAGGCAGGCATAAACAATAAATAAATGTATATATCATGAAAAAAAAAAAATGTAGTGCGTTCTCCCACACATTTCCTTTAGATTTACTTTTTTCATTTTTATGTTCCCCAAATAATAAAAAATATAAATAATAAAATATAAATATATATAAAAATATAGATTGTGTATTTAACACAAACTGCTATGTAACAAAGATTTAGGAGAATGCAATCTATAGTTTACTGTAGGGGGTGCTAGTACTCTAATAATTGTAGCTGTTCTAATCAGAAAACGCAGAGAGACATTACCTAGGATTTAAGGTTTTGTAAGGTCAGTGCACACATTTAGAATCCAATTCACAAAGTGTTTCCTGGAACTCAAGGCACAAGAGCAATGAATGATCAATTTATTTACCTATAATTGTTTAAGGATTTTTATTATATTTTAGTGCAAATAGTGGAATAAATAAATGTGCTCAGAAAATCAAGCATGTGAAACACTGCAAAAATGTGCAAAAGCTGGACAAGAGTTCAGTCACAAGAGAAACACTGTTTTTCTTTTTAATGACCCAGCAATCTTATTAAAAACCATAACTACTTATCTTTTCTCTTTAGGCCAGAATAGAACCAGGATATATTTATTTACTACTAGTGTTCAATTACATTAATTTAAATGTCGTATGAAAATGCACAAATTCATAGGCCTAAAATAATGGTAATAAGGGCTTTTGGCATTCAATCCCTGGTCTCCCATTTCTTTTTTGGTTATGAAATTGTCATGGACAAGGTTGAGACATATAAGGAGGGTTTACTTTCTGCACTCTCAAATGGAAGGACTAAGCCCACAAAACAAGCCCCCAATTGGCGGAGATGGTGGAGAGATCATTCACGTCCAGCGCATGTTACAGTTCTCTCCACTGTCATGGACTATTCGTTTTTATGTCGAATTTGATGGACTAGCAATTGGAAAAAAATGTGAATTCTATCAGCCTGGCAGGAACTAAACCTACTTCAGTCAACATGATTTTGATAACAAGAACTATGCCTATGATTTCGGCTCCTTTCTTCCACCGATATTTGTAAGGAAATATAACGTCACTCACAGTTGCATTGGGCTTGGAAGAATGGCCACACTCAATAGCACTGTGCATGGGTAAATTGAACACGTACATTCAGCCAGGTCCCGCCTGGGTCTGAACATTTTGGGTTTTATTAAACTAACCCAGGTTTTGCACAAAATTGATAAGGGAATAGTAAGCATCATGCCAAAGTAAAAAAAGGTGGAGAAAAAAAACATAATTCTACAACTCGGCTATTTAACCTAAAATGTTAATCTACCTTCTCATTTCTCCACAACTCCCCATTTATTGAATAACACTGATTTTATTGGAAGTAAAATACCAAGGGTGTGGCACTAAGAAAGCGTGTGATTTTGTTTGTTTTATCCAGATATCTAAAGCATGTTACTTTAACATATATAATGTATCGGCAAGTTTGGGAACAGAGACATTGTTGTGTGTACTCTGGCTTTAATTACATGTGGTGGTTTGGTAGAGAATCTCATCCACCTTCAGATATTATGCACAATGGTCTGCACACACCAACCGACTCCCTGAGTCTTAAAATAAAAAAATTTAAAAAATAAAAACACCACTATTGTGAAAATCAGCAGAAATTATAAATACAAAAATTCCTTTCATTCAGTGTGCGCACACAGGCTGTTTCCGCTTGTATTGCATGTTACAGGCTAGAAATAAGGAAAGACAGCTGTGCCTGGTCCACAGTATCTAGACAGCCACAAAAGTCTCCCTCTCTCTGATATAGATGTACCACATTATCACCTATGAGCAGAGTTCACATTGGCTGCTAGAGGACAATTCTTTAAGAGAGTTTGTTGAATCGCTGAGGTGATGGGTATTTTCCAAAGTTCCAAGAAATTCAGCAGCACTATGCAATGCAACAGAATGACAGGAAATAAGGGCTGCTTTTAAGGATAGCCCTAAATTCCAATGACACATAAATATGTAGTTGAAATTTTCATTGACTTCACTCGTGTCACAAATTATGGCGGAAGTTGTGCAAAACAATACACACCAGTATTTCTGATAATGTTTCAATTTTTTTTTCCCACCACAGTGAATTGAAAATGTATTAAAGGAACAACGTTCCAAGAATCATAACTTCTAGAGACCACTGTAATGAATAAAACCAATTTTCACTCCAAACTGTGGGGAAAATGACAAAACAATCTATCCAAAATAGAGTGAAATCAGGATGATTAATCCAAAAACCAGGAGAAATAGAGTGGGGATAATTGGCCTAACTGGAATTAAAGATGCAAATGCTGTAATAAATGCAAATATAGGGGGGCAGGTAAAGGGCTGCCGCTAAAGAATCGACTGGAGTTATACACAGTCAGTTATATGACAGAAGAGAAAGAACATGGGGTTTAGATACCTCTAGATGAAGAATACAAATATTGTAAATAAAAATATGTGAAGGTATGGACAGGAAAGGTGCTGCCCTTTATAGTGATTGAAAATGTCCACAATCAGCTAAATAGTGAAATAGACAAATAATACATAAATTTGCTAATTAATCAAGTGAAAAAGATATATACATGTATGAAAACAGAATAAAAAAAATAACAATTATAGTCCCAGATAAAAAAAAAAATTGAAATAAGGAAACATAATTTATTGTTTCTCACTGTACATTAATTGTAAAATTAGAGAGAATATCTTTGAAATATTTGTGTATACCACAGGCATGTAATGTGACATGGGAAAAGCCAATGAACAAGCTGCCCTAAATAAAAAAAAAATAAATAAAATAAAAAAAACATACAATAAACTTGACCCCAATGAATAGATCTACTCCCCTTTTAGCACTCTCTCTCCCAGTGACATGTTTCCTCCAGCTGTTTCTGCTCATTTAAGTCATTTTCTTCCCATGCCCCCTCTGCCTTCCACATACCAGAATGTGTACAATGAGAAAAAAAATACATAATGCAAAATGTATATAAAAAAATAATAATAATAAATACTGTGACTTTGGAGATTCAGAAAGTGGATGTGACTCCATAGTGAACAGACCATGGAACTTCATTTAAAAGGACTCTCTAAGATCATCAATGACTACAGTAAAAATGTAAAAGGCACATCTCTTGGCAAACTTATTACCCTCTTTTGGATTCCACTACCACCTGTACGCTGATGACACCAAGTTATATCTCTCCTCCCCGGACCTCTCCCCTGCCGTCCTGCAACGTGTCACGGCTTGCCTTTCTTCAATCTCTGACTGCATGTCCTCCCGCTTTCTGAAACTCAATCTCTCTAAAACCGAGCTCCTCGTCTTTCCTCCTCCTAATACTGATCCTCCTCTTTCGCTCTCCCTTCAAGTTTGTGGTACCCACATCAGTCCATCCTTGCAAGCGCACTGTCTTGGCGTCATACTTGATTCTGCCCTCACCTTTGAGCCTCACATCCAGCATGTTGCCAAATCCTGTAGATTCCATCTTAAAAACATAGCCCGCATCCGCCCCTTTCTTACACAAGATGCTACCGAGGAGTTTGTCCATGCTCTAGTAATTTCCCGCATGGATTATTGTAACCCTCTCCTGATTGGTCTTTCCAAAAGCCGTACTGCACCGCTACAGTCCAGCTGCCAGACTGATTTTTCTCTCTGGTCGTTTCTCGCACACCTCACCCCTCTGCCAGTCCTTATATTGGCTTCATGTATGCTATGGAAGTCAATTCAAGGTACTAATTCACACCTATAAAGCACTGAACAACTCTAGCCCCTCACAGATCCATAGGTATGTACCTTCTCGGTCTCTCCGCTCTGCCCGTGACCACCTCCTGTCCGTTGTCCGCACCCGTACGGCCAACTCAGGCTTGCAGGACTTCTCGCGGGCGGCTTCCTTCCTATGGAATACCCTGCCAACCGCCATCAGACTCTCCCCTAGTCTTGCATCTTTTAAGAAGTGCCTTAAATCCCATCTCTTTAGGAAAGCTTATGGCCTCCAAGACTAACCTCTACCTCACATACCTGTCTCTTGCTCTCTCCTAAAGGGCAGCCCACCTTATTTGACTGCAAATTCCTGTCCTAATGTGTTTTACACCCCACCTCCTATAGAATGTAAGCTCGATTGAGCAGGGTCCTCTTCAACTGTAAGTTTTTTGTAATTGTCCTATTTATAGTTAAAATCCCCCTCTCATAATATTGTAAAGCGCTACGGAATCTGTTGGCGCTATATAAATGGCAATAATAATAATAATAATAACTCACAATATCTTTATGGGATACCTTCATGGAGACTATAGGTCACAAATGAACATTTCACACCAAATCGCCAGTCTCCGTCTTTAAAGCGATTGTCCCAGACATCTCCCTCAAAGATTGGAACGAGGCAGGGTTAACGAAAAAATCCCAACTACTCAACACCAAAGGAATAATACCATTCCCAGTCTTACAAACACAGTGGCAGGTCCCGAACCGAGCAATCTTTTCCTACTTACAATTAAAAAAAGTCTTTTACAGACACACACATTACCCTCGCAAAAAACACAAGAACCAACACGAGCCACCTCAAACTTAATTTTAGAAAGATATTGAGCATCACCCTACAAAACCCAAAAACACTTACACTATAATACAAAGCATGTCAGGAACTCTCAGCAACCAGCCCACACCCATACAAAGGTCAATGGGAGAGAGATTGTGAAGTAGCGCTGATAGATGATGACTGGTTACGCACCCTCAACGGCCTGTCCAAATGGACAGAGTGTTACACGCACATTGAAGCCTATAAAAAGCTTCTATACCGCTGGTATATGACCCCACAGAGGCTTCATCGTAAATACCCCAATACATCCCAGATCTGCTGGCAGTGCAATACGTCCACGGGAACATTAGAGCATCTGTGGTGGTCATTCAACAGCATCCAACCCCTTTGGACTGCTGTTGCCACAACATTGGGACAATTGGACATTCCTAAATTCCCATTAACAAAAACCTCCTGCCTCCTGCTCATACTCCCAGACCGCCTAAGCATAGGACAAAAGCAAATCACAGCCCTCACCATACTAGCTGCAAGAAACTTACCAGCACTGCACTGGAAATCTCAGATTTGCCCTTCCCTAGCCCAGCTCCGAACCAAACTTACTCCGTTCAAAATATACGAAAGAATGGCAATAACATCCCCACAACAGAAACAAGAATTTGACATGAACTGGGGGAGTTGGGAGGAGGAGGTGGACGAAACAAGAGGGACCAGATACGATAGCTAGCTAGCCATTAACAAAAGGGCACCACAAAAGGAAACACCCTCCTTATAATTACTCTAAGGGCCTAGACTCGGACACTAGCAGAACTCGAATGCAAACTTGACACACTCAACCCCCTCTCCCCCCCACCCTACTACTCATAACTCCCCCCTCCCCACCACACACCAAGTTCTGACCCCGACACTCACCTACTTACTGGGACAAATCCAGTACAATTCACACCACTAACCCGCATACTCAGGGATAATCCGCTCTGAGAAATGAAAAAGAGATATCGAAAACGCACAAGGAAGTCAACGATGCCATACCTATACCTTGGTAAAATACTCACAGTAAAAGGGAGAAAATCCCACCTTAGCAACCACTCAAATACTCAACCGCGTGATAATAAATGTAACCACACAACAGAAGTTAAAATAAGAATGTACTATACATGCACCTAAATATAACTGTACTAATGGGAATCAATGAAACCAAATGTCAACTGTTGTGAAAATACAGAAAGTGTGTACCCTCATTAACCCAACCCTTTTTCCCTTCTGTATCCCATTTTGCAATTTGAAAATAATAAAATACAAATTAAAAAAAAATGTAAAAGGCACTATAACTGCTTCATCTCGTGAATTGGTTACATAATCTAGATTCCCCTGGCACCATCCTTCCAGTCAATATTAAACCATTTTTAATGTTTTGATGTTAAACCAGAGTCCCGGCAGCCCCATCCCATCTGTGCTGAGGAAGCATTAGTGTGAATGGGTGGCTGTGATTGTCCTATAACTTCGGCCATTGCTGCTATGAATTGCTATGGGAAGAAGGAGGTAATTGCTGCCACTGTCTTACATAACTCCAGTAGGGGCCGCCGCTGTGGGTGGCCAGGGATCCTAATTTAGAGCTAAACTGCTCGGAAATGGTTTAAAATGGAATGGAGGGACAGTGCCAAGGGGCTCCAGGTACTATAACTATTTAAGTGAGATTAAATGGCCCTTCAATTTATGCTCAGTTTATTAAACCAGTGGCTGCTGGCATTTTCAAATAATTATGGATAATAAGTGTTCCAAGTAAGGCAGACAGTTAATGTAACGTTGAAAAAGCTTTAATAAACTCTACACTCAAACGCGTACAAAATTCCAGTCACAGTTATTAAAGGACCACTATAGTGCCAGGAAAACATACTCGTTTTCCTGGCACTATAGTGCCCTGAGGGTGCCCCCACCCTCAGGGTCCCCCTCCCGCCCGGCTATGGGGAGAGGAAAGGGTTAAACACTTACCTTTTTTCCAGAGCCGGGCGGGGAGCTCTCCTCCTCCTCTCCTCCCCTTCGGCTGAATGCGCACGCGCGGCAGGAGCTGCGCGCGCATTCAGCCGGTCTCAAAGGAAAGCATTTACAATGCTTTCCTATGGACGCTTGCGTGTTCTCACTGTGATTTTCACAGTGAGAATCACGCAAGCGCCTCTAGCAGCTGTCAATGAGACAGCCACTAGAGGATTTGGAGGCTGGATTAACCCATTTATAAACATAGCAGTTTCTCTGAAACTGCTATGTTTATTAAAAAGAAAAAAAAAAAAAGGGTTAATCCTAGAGGGACCTGGCCCCCAGACCACTTCATTAAGCTGAAGTGGTCTGGGTGCCTAGAGTGGTCCTTTAAGAAAAAACATAATTCTCCTGACTTTCACTGTTTATACAGAGTATCAATAAGCACTTTTATAAAAACACTATACTGTATAGTGTTCTGTAGCAATGCCCCTTTTTGTAGCTCCCTGAATTCTAGCATACTTTCATGCCATGGATATAAAGAGGGTGCAGCATGAGTTCAGATATCTTCTCTCTTGCCCTTACAGTACATCTAACCAGATAACCCACTTTAGACCCATACCTACTTTGTCACCAGAAGTTTAAATGTGACAGTTACTTTAGTTTGAATGTGCCTGCACAATATCAGCACAAGTTTAATTAGACATATAAATATGTGAATTAAAAGGACACTATAGTCACCTGAACAACTTTAGCTTAATGAAGCAGTTTTGGTGTATAGAACATGCCCCTGCAGCCTCACTGCTCAATCCTCTGCCATTTAGGAGTTAAATCTGTTTGTTTTATGAACCCTAGTCAAACCTCCCTGCATGTGACTTGCACAGCCTTCCATAAACACTTCCTGTAAAGAGAGCCCTATTTAGGCTTTCTTTATTGCAAGTTCTCTTTAAGATTTTCTTATCCCCTGCTATGTTAATAGCTTGCTAGACCCTGCAAGAGCCTCCTGTATGTGATTAAAGTTCAATTTAGAGATTGAGATACAAATATTTAAGGTAAATTACATGATTTAACTCCTAAATGGCAGTGAAATTGCAGGGGAATGATCTATACACTAAAACTGCTTTATTTAGCTAAAAGTAATTTAGGTGACTGTAGCGTTCCTTTAAAGAACACTTTAGGGTCAGAAACACAAATATTATTTCTGACCCTACAGTGTTAAAATCACCATCTAGGCCCCCTGACCCCTCCTTTCTCATCCTACTGCTTTTTGCAGTAAATACTGTCTATTTAGAGAAAATGCAGTGTTTGCATTACAGCCTAGTGATAACTTCACTGGCCACTCCTTGGATGGCTGTTAGAGATCCTTCCTGGGTCATGGCTGCCTAAAATGCATCCAAACATTCAGTGTCTCCTCCCTCTGCATGCAGACACTGAACTTTCCTCATAGAGATTCATTGATTCAATTCATCTCTATAAGGAGATGCTGATTGGCCAGGGCTGTGTTTGACTTGTGCTGGCTCCGCCCCTGATCTGCCTCCTTGTCAGTCTCAGCCAATCCTATTGGGAAGCATTGTGATTGGATCAGACTACAGCATGCAGAGTTGCATCTTCAGGCTTGAATATAAGTAAGATTTTACTATTTTAGGGAGGCATGAGGGGCCCAGGGTGGCTAGATAGTGGTTTTAACCCTATAGGGTCAGGAATACATGTTTGTGTTCCTGACCCTATAGTGCTCCTTTAATTATGTTTCTGAATAACAGTGATTATAATCAAACACGCGCACACATTTTCCCCCCCAATTTTATTATTATTTTTTACAGCAATAGTATGAGGACAAAGCAACTTGTTGTGTGGGTGGGAAACCAGGGTACTGGCCGGCTATTTTTTTTATAACGGAAATACTTTTAGGGTATATCATTGTGCCCTTTTTGGATCAGAATATGAATCGACCACGCATATCTACGCAGGTGATCAGAAATTCATTTTATTTATCTATTTAAATCCGCCAATTGATTTTGATTTGATGGGTTCATAGGGATCCCCAGTTCACATTTATTTCCTTTGGGGTTATAGCTTACATATATAAGATTTTGTATCTCTCATGAATGTGACCTACTGTCAAAGTGCCCAAATCCCAATCAATTGCTTGTTATTATTTTTATCCAATTCACCCACTAATAATAGCACTAAACTGTATTTTATCACAAGTGCACCTATATTCACCATCATTTACTGGTATGCCAGACAAATGTCATGAACCTATTGTATCCTTAAAACACCCATAATCCAATTTTAGATCTAATGAATTCATAGCAGACATAATGATCTTGCACATTTGCAAAGACGGCAACTATTATTCTTTAAAAGGGTACAGAACATGCTTTTCACTGCAGATCAGTCTGTCTTTTTCCCTCCCTGAGAAATCATGGTATGTGGAATTGTTACATGACTCAGGAGTCTAGGGTGTGAACCAATAAGATAAATAATTACTTTATCGTTGCTGAGTGCAGGTGACATTAAACTATGCTAATTTCAGCTCTGCAGCCACAGACTGTTCAAGGCTCTTAGTGCTAAACACATCAATCAACTCCCAAGTGGATCAGAGCCGGATAAAAGCTTCAGCAAAGGAAGAGGCAACATCCCTAACCAGGAGATTTCTTTGGAGGAAAAAGAAAAAAAAAAGTTGAAAAAGGAAAGGGAATGTGCACAACACTCTTTGAAAAATTGCCTACCCTTCCTGCTCTAGATACTGGCACCAACTCAAAATAAAAAGCCACGTTTTGGTTATATCAAGTGATGCAGTGGTATATAATAATATAGCCACAGATGTTGTAGAAGTACAACTCCCATGATGCTTTGCTAGAATGTCTTTAGAATGATAAAGCATCATGGAAGCAGTAGTTTTAAAATATCTAGGGATCTACCATTTGGGCACCCCTGAAGTAACAAATCCCACATTTTCTTCACTGGGTTCATTATTCTTTTTATGTCTGCCTTCATCATAGAGTTGAGGAATTTTTTTTATTAAAATATATCACTGTATAATAGTTCAACATTTTATACATAAAACAGAGTTTTATAAATGGTAAATCCACTTAGTAAAGCGAGATTTATTGCCCATGTCCAAGCGTTTAACTTGGAAAGTGCCTGCTGAGCATCATGAGAGTTTTAATTTAACAATAGCAGGAGAGCTACCTGTTGGAATATTTTTTTTTAAAAAAAGGAAAAAAAAATATCCCAAAGGAACTGTGTAAAGGTCAAAGCTTCTGATAGATGTGTGTATATCTATATATCTCAATATATATGGCATGGTAAGTAATACGTAAAACCACCTTTGCTAGCACTATGACTTGCACAATGACTTGCAAAACCAAAACATGTTGGCAATGACAGGAGCAGTTTAATATTTCACATATGCGAAGATACAGAATATGCAAAACAAATCTATTACCTATATTCGATTTTTCTCCCTTAAAATCTTTATATATCAGTGCCCCTTAGGCTTGCCTGTTTTATGGTGTAAACCAAACAGAACACACCCTTTTACAGCAGCACTATTAGGTAATTGGTTGCCATAATAAAAAGAAAATGCAGCAGGCTCCAGGAATATCACCATGGTAGTATGCTAAAGGCCAGAAACTAGTCTTACCGTAGCCTAGGACCACTCCTTACACATGTCATGTCACTGGTCTATAAAAACCATTAGCATTAAGAAATATCACAACATAGTCTGCAGCAAACTACAGTGAGTATTAAGTCATTCAATTAAAATAAATAAAAAGTAAAAACATGATTCACACTCAGAAATAAGATCACTACTCTCTGCAGCGCTCGAGTGCACTCACAGCCATCTTCACCAACTGTGGCCTGGTAGGTCACAAAATTAGGGACTTTCCGGATAGAGCTGCCTGGGGCCGTTCTCTTGTAGCTGCTCTTTAGTTGTAAGAGAAGTTTGCAATTAAAGTTGCAAAGTTGCAATGCTACAAAGACTGAGCTCTGACTCCTACTGCAACATCATCTACTCAAAAGGGAAATGCACATCCTACTACATGATTGCAGTTTTTATGAAGAGCCAAATTTAGACTCTGATGTGCAGAAGATCCTCAGGGAGCAGGCCATCTGCTAGTGTAAGTTCTGGAGCCCTATGATGTTGGTTGGCTTCACTACTACACCTCTGATGGAGGGGGCGCTCCTTTGCACTTCACCTTTTAAGGGGCATTATACGCACCCAGATCACTTCATCTCATTGATGTGGTCTGGGTGCAGAGTCCCTGTTCTCTTATCCCTGCAATGTCAAACATTGCAGCTTTAGAGAAACTGCAATGTTTATATTACAGGGTTAAGACATCCTCTAGTGGCTGTCTTCCACACCACCCACTAGAGACACTTTCCACACTTTCATGGAGTTTAACTCCATGAAACAACATTAAATGCCTTTGCACAAGGACATCCAGTGTCTTCAAAATCCCCATCTGAAATCACTGATTCGATACTATCCTATGGGGAAATTCTAATGCACACGAGTTGCTGCGCACGCGCTTTAGGTTAGCCCCATTGGTAAAATATCACGGCAGAATGAGACCAATCCAGCGCCTAGGAACCACGGCACTGGAAAGAGCTAAGTGAAAGAAAGGGACCCTTTACATGTCGGACATATGCATAGGTACACTATAGCATTAGGAATACACTTTTGTATTCCTAACACTATAGAGTTATTTTAATTAAATTATTTTCGAGCATAGATGCTGCCACTGTAGCCTTGCCAATTAAAACAGTTCAATTTCTGAGAAATATCACAGTTTGTATTTTGCAATCCCCATGTCCCTAGGGTATATCAAAATAGACTTAATGCTTCAATTGGTGTATCGTGGTGATTGCTGTGTAATCTCTGCGGGAAGCATTTGACTGGACACAGATCATCACACTTGATGATCTCATAGAAGGTGGACTGTGCTGCAGTGGGGAGTCTCTCTCAGACTTCAATTACAGGTTTCATTGAACTGTTAATTTTTATTTATATATTTTTATATTGTACTGTAAGAGAAATAACCTTATGTGCAAGGCTTTACTTAGTATAGCAGAAAACAAGTTTATGCACAGACCATATCATCTTAAATGGATCAGGGATGCTTTGAGAGTTGGAATACAGCCAATAAGCCGGCTTTGTATGAACCTTCTGAATAGACAGTTTATCAAAGAACTACTACACAAGCAACATTCTATATATTATCAATGCTCATCGTGGATCTTTCTTATTTAATGTTATTGAGGATTTGAGGTTTACTCATTCCGCAGGCCAGATAAAACTCGTAAAACCAAACACCATGCAATTAATTACTGCCAGTTATTTGGCAGCAGCTCCACAACCTGTTAAAGCATACACTATTTCTTCTCAGATGCAAACTCCACTCTCTGTTCCAAGAAAGGACATTTCTATTACATAGGTGAAGATTAGTGAGTCACATCTAACATCCATTAGTCAGCAGGAAATCACATATTTATGTTGCAATATTCCTAAATAAATAAAGGGAGAATATTCAGAAAACAAGAAACAACTGGGATTAGAGTAATGCTCTGGGGCCAATCACCATATCCACTACAGCACACTGTAGTGCTGCTGATGCTAGGAGTTCCATGGTGTCCTCCAAAGGTAAGCAGTCAAACAATTTGAGAATGTTTTTGACGACTTATACGGGGTTCCGCCATACACCCATTACCACCTCCCCATGAGTTGTAATTTCCACAAACCTGTAGTGCAGGACCACCTCATTGGGTGAGAGCATCATCTAAGCACTCTCAGCCGATGAGCAACTCACTGCACTGCTAGGCTTTGCACCGGAAGTAATTTGTCAAATTTAACGTAAAATTTTTTACTACTCCCAGGGCATTCCAGGCACCATAACCACTGTAGCAGGCTATATGTTGCAAACAGGTTACAGGTTCTGTCCCATATTATTTTGTCAAACCGTTTGACAAAAAGACAAAAAAAAACAAAACAAAAAAAAAAAAAAACACAACAGGGCTTCAACCTTTTTTTTGTCAAACACCTTAAACCACCCTCCTCTTCACTCCTTTGTTAATGCAGAATTCACGCTTTCATATTAACAATACCAGCTCTATCCTAATTGGATGGCAATGATTGGCCAAGGAAGTTGGGGTGAATTGGTTTCCATGACCTCTTTTGCACCAAAGCCACTGCACTCAGTATATAGTAGTTATGGTCCTTGCAAAGACCATTTTAAGAGGCGGATAACTTAACTGGAAACAGGGTTAGAGAATTTAACCAATTCAACTATGTTGTCTTACAAACAAATGACATCAATGTCTACATAACTATGTTTACGGTTTAAAATGTAATAGCTACTAAACAAAATATGGGAAAAGGTTCTGCCCTAGAACTTTGATTATAAGCTGTATGGTCCAAGCTCTCAAAAACGTGCGTATTACATGGTTTCTGTCCCCCCCCCCCCCACTCATTTTTGACTATTTTCTTGATACAATATAGCCAGAGTTGCTGAATCAGACATCCGACAAATTATAAAATTGTCAACATTTGCTGAATAGCTTTTCATTGTTTGCTTTTCCAAAACTCAGCTAATCAGGACCACCAACTTCTTTCATCTAAATGTAACAAAGAATTTCTGGTCATCCGGGCTTCCTATGATTACATAAGAAACTTGTTAACAAATTAGCTCAGTTCAATGTACCCTTTTTCCCAAAGATTTCCAAGTATGCGGCACTGCAGTGAGAATGGGGGTTGGGGCCTGTAAAGACTGATTTTGTTCTACATCCCACTCCTATGAACTACAAACTAAAATACTGCAACTATTGTGTTCTAATTTACATGGCAAGATTCTGTGGGAGATGATTCTCACGGACTGTGTAGAATCAACACCACAAACAACAGGAACAAGGGAGTTTCTGTAATGATCTAAAAACTTTAAAACTATTAATATGTTTGACGTTTTCACATAAAGTCGAGTTATTTCAAAAATGACACCACAATGAGCAACATACACTACATGCCTTAACTTTACGGGATTAGTTTTGAAAAGTACTGTTCTAGATCCTGCAAGGAGGGGTCTGATGTACGAAGCAACATATAGTCCATGTCTGAACAATTTCAGGAGCTGACTGCTTTTCTGTATCAGACCTGATAATGATAGCAATGAAGGGGGCAGCAAAAAACAAACAAACTGATAGTCCAGATGCTCTGTCCATTTGGACAGACATGAGCCTAACATTAAAATGCATTCCTCACACTAACGTGTATTAAACACACTTCTCCAGACTGATTGTGTTCATTTACTAATGCAGCTGCAGAATTAAAAAAAAATAATAATAGCCAGTGAATATAGAAATGTAATCACTCTTAACTGGACCAGTCTCCTGTTTGGACAGATAGGATCGTCTTGTGCAGTGCACAATAGAACACCAACAAAATGCCTATGTTAAGTTCCTAGTTACATTAGCCATGTCATATACTGGCCTGTCTGTATACTTACGTATGTAGGAGAATACAGTGAACTGAAGGGAGAGGATGGTGGTAAATATTAACTTGTGTACATTTATTTTGCAGGTTCCTAATTACAGATTCACTTAATACCATTAATTGCAATAATGCATCCCAAAAATAGCCACTTTACAAGAACTCTAGGCCTAATGCACTTAGTATGTGTCGAACTACTGAATCAAGGAAAGAATCAGGACTCTCTGATCCTTCCTATCAATTATTCAACATGACATAAGAATCAATGGATTTGTTTCACGCTCTGATTTGTATGATGAGCCAACAGATTTGTACTACAGGTCTCAAAATCATCTCCCATAGTTCTTCAAAGAAATGTATTCACTCCTATTATGGAAACATTCCCATAGATAAAATAAAATTACAAAATTAAAAAAACCTATAAACATTGCGTCCTGTTGGGTGCATGTTTGAATATTCAATATTCACTAGTGGAATAAGGATGAAAGTTAAATATTTGAATGTAGAAGAAGCAACAGGTTTGTGGCCATAAAAGGAACATATTTATAATTTGTAAAAATAACACTCCCTGTTTAACCAAACTGAATCACACCTACAAGGCAATCACACATTGCTCAGAAGGAATAAGCAAGGTTTGTTTTACTGTAAAGGACAGAACTCTGTTTCGCCCAGTCTATGTGATATGATCTGCAACTAGATAAGCACAGTGAGTGCCCCTTACACGGACCATATTCTATCTTCTAATACAGGAAGGAATATATTACTGGATGAACAAATAGAATACCTCCATTCAGTTTCAGAATCCTGGAAAGCATTATTCAGAAAATAAATTCTTCCCACGTGAAGCTGCTCTTGCAGTCTGGGTATTCATGGTCTCTGCAGTCCCGTGGCTCCTGTAATGGCAATTTGTTGTTTGGACCATGGTTTGGCATTGTGCTTGTCCCTGTCTGCACTACCCATTTAAACCAAAATATGCAGAGATTAAATCCTGCATGAGTGGTCAATCAGCCTGTTCCGGATTTCACTATTCTGCTAAAGCCACCAGTTGGTGACATGGATAGTCTAAGTACATCAGTTTATTACATTTTTTTTTCTTGTCAAGCAGAGTATCCTCAAGCCTTAAATTAATTACTTTGACCACCGCAAAGTCTCAGTAGCCATCAAAAAGGTTCAACTGGTAAAACCAACTAGAGAACTAAGAGGGAATCCACCAAAGGGCAACTAAGCTATACATTGATCAGCCACAACATTAAAACCAATGACAGGTGAAGTGAATAACATATTACTGCAATGGCACCTGTAAAGGTGTGAGATATATTAGGTAGCAAGTGAACAGTTAGTACTTGTATGTCAGGTCTTTGAACCAGGAAATTGGGCAAGAGAAAAGATCTGAATAGATTTTGTAAGGGCCAGATAGTGATGACTAGACAACTGGGTCACATCATCTCCAAAACATGAGTCTTGTGGGGTGTTCCAGCTATACAGTGGTTAGCACAGACCAATTGTAGGGCAAAAAGGGGTGCGGGGTCATGGGTTCCCAAGGCTCATTGATGCACGTTTACGTCTGATCCAATCACACAGAAGAGCTACTGTAACTCAATGCTGGCCATGACAGAAATGTATTAGAACATGCAGTAGATCACAGTTTGCTGTATATGGGGCTATGCAGCCGCAAACCGCTTAGATTGCCTATGATGACCCCTGTCCACCGCCAAAAGCACCTTTATTGGGAACATGAGCATTAGAACTGGACTATGGAACAATGGAAAAGGATTGCCTGGCCTGGTGAATCAAGTTTTCTTTTAGATCAGGTGGATAGCAAGGTGCATGTGTGTAGTTTACCAGGGAAAAGATGGCATGATGCACTATGGTAAGAAGGCAGGCGGAGGCAGTGTTATGCTCTGTACAACGTTCTCCTAGGAAACCTTGGGTCCTGGCATTCATGTGGTTTATACTTTGCAACAATCTCTAGGTAGGTGGTACATGTCAGACCACATAAGCCCCTTCATGGCACACTGCCACACTGCAAAAAATGATAAGGAATGATTTGAGGAACATGACAAAGAGTTCAAGATGTTATCTTGGCCCTTAAATTCCAGAGATCTCACTCTGATTGATAATCTGTGGAATGTGCTGGAACAGCAAGTTCGATCCATGGAGGCCCCACTTGGCAAATTGCAGGACTTATAGGATCTGCTGCTAATGTCTTGGCACCAGATACCACTGGGCACGTTCAGAGGTCTTGTGGACCATGCCTCGGATGCATGAGAGCGGTTTTGGCAGCATGAGGAGGACCTACACGATATTAGACAGGTGGTTTTAATTTTGAGGCAGATCAGTGTCTGAGCTTTTGGTCATTTTCTGTATTAAGTTGAATATATTTCAACTATGACATACTAGCAAGATAAGAATAGATCTGAGATATAGTATGTATGTATTCAAGGTATGTACTAATAAACTAGAGTACGTAACCTGTATAGGAAATTAGAAGACATCATATATTACTATATTTCCTACTAAATCATCTTTCAATCCAACGATATCCTTGTGGAATTCTATTTGGAACCAAGGGAAATATCTGGGTTTGGTTAGCAAACCAAAAGCCACAAATATTTTTATTATACTCTAAACTCTGAATCACCTCCCATCTCTGCCCAAATATTTTCTTCCTGCCCTATGCAAGAAATGAAACTAGTGAAATGTCCAAAGTACGTAAAGGCAGCAAAATGTACCACAAGAGTTAACAGTTAGTCTACAACATAGGACAAAATCATACTCTGCAAATCCTCAGTGCTTTGCATGTTGTAATACAGGATTACTCAAAGAAGCAGAAAGCCTGAAATAATACATCTACGTCATACACTTTGCCCCAATTTAAGGTTTGCTCTTTAAGGCAAACACTTTGCAAAGGCATGTCGTCTATCAATTCAGAAAGGGATTAACTTTATGGCCTTGAGAATTAACAGGTTATACAAACGCAGCATGTCTCTAGAAGATCCATAAACCATTCAGAATAGAAGGTAGCAGTTACAATAAAACAAAAGTACCTATTTGGGCAGCTCCTGAGGGACATATTTGATTTTAAAGCAGCCTGTCATGTCTAATAAATGTGTCACCCTAATCAATACAGAATAATAAGAAATATATTTTTACATTTTGAATCTAAAGATTCTTATTTTTAAAATTAATTCAGAATACGTCAGAGTGCTCTGCTCCTGTTCCCAGAAGTCTTCCTCAGTAGAGGCCGATGACAACCCTATGACTCTGTCGCAGGTGGAGTTACATGTCTGGCAACTGAGGGGTTAATCTCTATATGCGCAGTAAATACCAGTAATAATAAAACTACTTCAAAGCAAAACACTGCACATCCAGACTACAGGCACCGTGACCTCTTCAAATCACTGAAGTGGTGATTTTAGTGACCCTTTAAATTATATTTTCTAAAATAATTCAGAAAACAGGTAATAACAAGGGATTAAAAAGTGTATTAAATTACACTTGTAGGGTTATTCACTAATTCAATGTGAATTTAAACTTTTTGAAGGCCTAAATAATCAAACTGAATACAGAAATGGCATAGAGATATTTTTTTTTATATTTCGTTTTAACTTTTTACATTCATTACAAACACTGGAAAGAACTGGGCAAAAAAAATAAAAATTAAAAAACTTATTATAGCTCAACAACTGGGGATTCTTATGTGGAGCACCAGTCAACCATCTATGAAGACTGCCTATAATTAGCAGCTGTTTGTCAATGCTTATATTCTTTTGGGGTTATTAACTGGATAAACGACTGGGTTAAAGGGAACTTCTGGGCATCACAATAACTTCAATGGAGTGAAGTTGTTACAGTGCCGGAGATCCCAGATGCAAGCTTACCTTTAGGAGTTAAACTGTTGACGTACGGTTTAATCCCAAAGTCTTCTCTGTACGTACGTATTTATTTTTTTCACTAACGGTTTAACCGCTAAATGTTAGCCAGTGCCAGGGACCTCCTGGCACCATAACTACTTTATTCCAATTAGGATGTAATGGCACCCAGAGTGTTGCTTTAATAAATCACGGATAGGTTTTGGTGTCATAACATACCCATTAGTTACAGTGCCTGATGTATGTGTTGCAAAAATAAATAAATATTTCATATATACATTTGATAGCAATTAAGTGGGTATAAAGCATGAATGAAAGTTTATTATCTGTAGAGAGATACAAGGTCATTACTGGACGACTGAGCACTTTAGTGGTTTAAGTTAACACATTGCTCATCTCTCCATTGTACGTCAACAGATAAGCAGCCATTCGTCTAAATGCACACAGCTTTACAAAAGTGTTTAGCCTAATATGCAAATTTTCATTATTATAAAGGACCATCTTAAAAATTTGTCAAAGGATATGACTCAAGTCTCACACAGGGAATAGCTAAGGTGCACCCAGTGATTAGAGTGAGGTGTGCAGACATTATTCACGGACAGCTGCTAACGCACACACATACACAAGCAGGTTAGAGTGACTGATGTTTTCAAAGCCACATCCCATGCAATACCTGCTCTGCTGGTCTTCTACTCCTACTACTCCTGCTGAAAATGCAAAAAGGAAAAACAGAGGAGTAAACAACAAAAAAGATAAGTGGTGTATATTTCAAGGTTTCCCCTCCCAAAAAAAAGTTTCTGCTTTAGTTCTCAAACATATTACAGAAAATCAGTCCAATGACATCCACAAATCATGCACCATGAGTCTAGATTACAGTCCTGGAGAATAGCTTATTAGATATAGTTATCTGAAGATCACACCACACTCTTCACAACATTTAAAATGTATTTACAATGTTTGGAATTAACTGTTAACGCCATTGTCATAACCGTAAAGAAGACACTGGTTACTGTATGCAAAGACACACAGCCTCCAATTGATGCAATTACATCTTCTAACCCTCAGCTCATTGGTGCAACGTGAAATAAAGATAGATGGAACAAGAAGAATGGTGATTTTTTTTTTTTTAATATATTTATTTAATTATTTATTTATTTTTATATAAGTTTTGAAATGAACACTCCAACCCTCAAAACAATTTAAAGTGACACTATAGTCACCAGAACAACTACAGCTTATTGTTTTGTTCTGGTGAGTAGAATCATTTTTGCAGTAAATAAACCGTGTCTTTTCAGATAACATGCAGTGTTTGCATTACAGCCTTGGGATGACTCCAGTGGCCACTCCTCAGATGGCTACTAGAGGTGTTCGTGGGCAGTGCTGCACAGTGTGGAGCACTGCCACATTGAGACACTGAACTTTCCTCATAGAGATTCATTCATTCATTCAATGCATTTCTATGAGGAGATGTTGATTGCCCAGAGCTGTGTTTGGCTTGTGCTGGCTCTGCCCATTATCTGCCTCCTTGACAAGCTCAGTCTATCCAATGCTTTCCTATGTGAAAGCATTGTGATGGGCTTGAATCTACACTTCTGATGATGACAGCCAAGCACGGAGATCAGGGAGGTAAGGAAGGGTAGGGGGGCTGGATGTTGTTTTAAAACTATAGGGTCAGGAATGCATGTTTGTGTTCCTCTAAACCCATTGAACTTGTTATGGGGGCAGAAGTGTTCAGGGAGCATTTTATGTTCTGGAGTTAATCTGCATTGGGGTTCTGATGCCAGGCACATCTGCCACCTGGCTTCCTTTCTCTCTGCCCCAACAGAATAAGTGAAGCTAAATGGACACTACAGTCATCAGAATAACTATAGCTTAAAGTACTTGTTCTGGTGTCTATATAGTCTGTCCCTGCAGGCTTTAAGACTGTGAAAAGGGCAGTGTTTACATTGTTACCAAGGGACACCTCCAGTGGTAGTCACTTAGACAGCCACAATAGGTGCTTCCTGAGTCAGTGCTGCACAATGTGCAGTACTGATGTTCAGTGTTTCCATGATTTGCATGGAGGTGCCTGACATTTACCATAGAGATACAGTGATTTAATGCATCTCTAAGAGGACATGCTGATTGGCACAAAGCAGCACCTTTGTATTCCTAACACTATAGAATCTCTTTAAGCCCTGAGGGTAAGATAGCACCTGGACCCTCCTGCCCCCAAAACAATTTTAAGGAGTTAAAGTTGTTGTCGTGGATGGGAGTGTATTTGTTAAGGTTTATTTATTTAGGTTTTTTTTTAACATTCTCAATGACACTCTTCAGAAATATCTCAGAAACATAATATCGGAAACATAGTGATAGTGCTACATAATGCTTGTGTGAAATTTACAGCAAACAAACGTTACCATACTATATCCGGTTTTGAACTGTTTATAGAAGGAATTCCTAAGGAGTAGCAAACCCATAATGTTACTGTTGTGCATATGGACTAGCATTTCAAAAACTGAAGGTGGAAAATGAATGCTATGCAAGGCAAGCTGATTAATATATGGAGAATTGTGTACTTTGAGTTTATGTTACCATGAGAAAGAACACTTGTTTATGTATTTGGTCCTTTCTCATTCTCTATTACAGAAAAGAAATACAATGCTCACATGCGAATGACATCTGCTGAAATAAGGAATCGGCTGAATTCTCTCAGCTAGTCCCTGACAAATATACATAACTAACTTTAAAAATTTTTTTAAAAAATCAGGAATATTGTTTCCATTATACGAATCTGTCACGAACGTGGGCTATTGACCCAGCCAAGACAGTGGGAAGAGTGTGGAAGTAAAAGGGTTAATGACAACACACCCCTGGTTACCTATTGTTAGTCCCAGCAACAACTAAATTAACCCCTGCAATCCCTTCTACACTAGCACCCTAGTACACACTTTACTGCCACCACAAAGACTTTATACTCGGGCATCTTAGGTTAACCCACACACAGTAGAATTACACTATCGCAACCTTACGTTACTGGTTGACATATATAAATCAACCCTTTTGGTAACTTGTTTACCTGAGCTTTCCTCAGAAGAGTGAGCTCATAGAGAACGAAGACACAAGCTGATTAAGTCAACATTTAATCTGACAAAAAGGATTCACAGTGCGGTGTACAAAAATACAGAAATAAAGGACATATAGAAACAAAAATAAATTGCAAAACAGTACATTAAATAAAATAGAAGAAAATACAAGAAATCCTTACATATATTTACCACTTATATAGAATTCTTGTGGGAGATTCTGATGTTAAAGTTCTCCAAGTAATTGTTAAAGGACCACTCTAGGCACCCAGACCACTTCAGCTTAATGAGGTGGTCTGGGTGCCTGGTCCAGCTAGGGTTAACCCATTTTTTCATAAACATAGCAGTTTCAGAGAAACTGCTATGTTTATGAATGGGTTAGGCCTTCCCCTATTTCCTCTAGTGGCTGTCTCATTGACAGCCGCTAGAGGCGCTTGCGTGCTTCTCACTGTGAAAATCACAGTGAGAGCACGCAAGCGTCCATAGGAAAGCATTGATAATGCTTTCCTATGTGACCGGCTGAATGCGCGCGCAGCTCTTGCCGCGCGTGCGCATTCAGCCGACGGGGAGGAGAAGAGGAGGATCGGAGGATGAGAGCTCTCCGCCCAGCGCTGGAAAAAGGTACGTTTTTACCCCTTTCCTCTCCCCAGAGCCGGGCGGGAGGGGGACCCTGAGGGTGGGGGTACCCTCAGGGCACTATAGTGCCAGGAAAACGAGTATGTTTTCCTGGCACTATAATGGTCCTTTAAAAAGAAAATCTCTCTCTGGATAGTACAACATCCTCAATATATACCGTAAAACTAGTTATTTCTAAGTGGCCAGAGCCCTGGGAGGGGTTTGGCCTGGCAGTTTATTTCTTAAATTTGAAGACCCCAAAGTCAGAGCATATGCACCAATACCTTTAACAATGGCCTATGTCCAGTTCTGGTGATGGTTATCTAGTAGTTTTATGGCTTGGGCCTGGTGTAAGATCAAAGCCTACAATAAATGTTATCCCAACGTTTACACAAACAACTCATTACATATATTATATCCTAATTCATGCTTTGGCATGACTAAATCATTAGATTCAAGGTTGCAGTTTAGCCGTCTAGCGTTTCCTTTTGCTACCATCAGTAAACCATAATAAAATTAGCAGTCCATAACACGAAAAAAAATGGCCCTCATACAATGGATGGTTTCATTATTCTAAATATATATAAAACATATCTATTCATGCAGTTTTGTTTCTGATATTACCCATGATTCATCCATTTGCCTTGTCATTCTACAGCCTGCCATTGGACATCATATTAATGTCAAACCATGTTCCCATCATCTACACTCACTTACCTGAGGACGAGGTAGTGGCTTCAGTTGACAACGCACTGCCAATGACTGACAGTCTGTACAATGAAAGTTGTACAGCCTTGACGCAAGCCAGCCTAGAGTTACACCTCCAGCCGCAGCGTTTCATAGCAAAATGCTGTACATACAGTCTCCAGGCACTATGGCCACTTCAAATCGCTGAAGTGGGCATGGTGCTTGGAGAGATGCTTTAAAGGGAACAGTCTGATGTTAAAACACTAGAAGCCGGTTTTCTGACAAATCTAAATATAGAAACAAAGAAGCAAAAATTCACAAACTGAATATAATGCTGGCTAGTGCGGTGTTTATTATTATTTGGAGTCAGTTTAATTTTTTGTTGATACTTTCTGTTACTTCAGATATTTAGTGGTCTCCCTCTGGTTACATTGTTCCATACCACTGGATGCTTTGGTGCCTACGTCTTTATCTCCAGCCAGCATTATATTCAGTTAGTGAATTTTTGCTTCTTTGTTTCTGTTGCTAGTATCTAGGGTTAAGCCCTTGGGCATTGCTGGAGTGCCCTTCTGGTGCATGGGATCAGTGTGGAGGTGGTGTTTATTCCCTTATACACCCATTTTCACACGGATCCCATTTCTTTCTATTTTTTTCAAAATCTAAAGATACCAGAGGAAAGGGTCACAAACTAATGCACCAAAACCATATCAAAAGTAGCAAGGAGCACAACTTTTTTTTCCTGTATGTTCTGGAATGGTGCAGATAGGGCTGTACAATGTACTGTAAACATCCATAAGCCCCCCATGCTTACAAAGAAAAAGTAAGGAGAAACCTACAAAGAAAGAAAGAAAAGAAGGTACATAAAAAAAACCCATGAACAATAAGCACCCTGGGTATAAAAGTATGATTCAAACATATTCTACAGAGCAAAACATACATAGATGGGACCCTAAATATTGAAAACACATACTTGTATTGCCTAATATTCATAATATATGCCCCATGTCTGCACCATGTACTTTTGAACTGTAATCTTGTTTTAGCATGGCCGTTGTCACCTCTTTATGTCAATTTTGTCACAATGACTTGCATGTTTTGCTTACCAGTCGTACAGAGCAGCAGAATCTGATGTTGCTTTGTAAATTAAAGTAATACAAATTGACAAAAAACAAAAAACAAAAGCACTATGAAGGATGGCTTGGGTTCGGAAATAATGCAATTCACATGGAATTTGAATAAGTAAAAAATGGGATCAAGTATATTAACATCAATGGCAAAAGGATCACAGAGAAATCTCGGGGTGGGAGGGAGAATGCCCTAATGAAAACAGTGCACTAGTCAAGGGAGAGGAATGTAAATCCCCAGAGGGTTTTCTAAAGAGGAATCTTAGTTTATTAATGGTCACTTTTTGACCTTCCATTGGGTCTTGGTGATTCAGCAATTACACAACGGTCAAAGGCCATATCATTTATATTAAAAAGTGACTGGTCAGCAAATGCCTTCTATCGCATGTATAACTTTAGCTGTTGTATTGTACTATGACACTATTGGTACTGTATTTTTTTTATTAATGGTTTATTAATGATTACCACTTTGACTATATTTTTTGATCATCACTTTACAGGTTGTGCGTGATCCACCAAAATTTATATATATATATATATATATATATATATATATATATATATATATATATATATATATATATATATATATATATATATATATAATTAAAGTGTTATGTATTGATATAAAAATAGAGAAATATCCATTATAACAATGGAGTAGTGAGAAAAGAAAATGCTTTATTCACTTAGTGAATTGTGGGAAGTACATAACCAACTAGTACATTCAGGCTTTAAGTTAAAAGGATTGTTGTGCATTTATTTAATTGCAATAGGAGTATTTTGGTATAAAATAGAATAATGTTGCGGGTCAGATGAGTGTTTAGTAAAAATACTTCATAATTTTTCTCTCTTCTAGCATGTCCCTGTATACAACGTAAATTATAAAAAAAAGGCTGGATTAACCAAATTGGCCAACTTTGGCACTAGATGGTTTTATAAATTACTTTTCTCATAGTGTTCAGCCAGCCATTAGGGAAATTGCTGCTCGAATAATCTACCATGTCAAATGTAACAAAACCGGTTATGAATCCTATATTTAGAACTTTAACCCCTTAAGGACCAAACTTCTGGAATAAAAGGGAATCATGACATGTCACACATGTCATGTGTCCTTAAGGGGTTAAAGGATCAATCCAGACACCACAACAACTTCACCTGAATTCTGGTCCCAGGCTTCAATCAGGAAGCACTGGACAGGGCACCATAAACTAAGTAGCTCCCTTTAAAAGGAACACTATAGCATTAGGAATACAAAATGTGTCCTGTTAATGGATTTAGAGCCCAGTCCCCCTCTTTGTGTAGAGCAGGGGAAAATATATATATATTTTAAAAATAATAAATGTAAACAAAAACACAAAAAAAAAAAAACATTTTACTTACCTTTTCTCTCTTGCAGCACTAGTCTCCGCACGATTGTCCCAACTTCTTGGCAGAGATCATCGAGGTCAATGATCTCTGGCAATCCAATGTATTCCTTTGGAAAAATGCATTGGGATGCTTTTGCGCATGTGCGTCAAAATGCAGCGAAAATTAGATGGTCTCTATGACAGACATAGAAATAGAGTTTTACTAAGCCATTTTTTGGGAAGTGCCTCAAGTGTAGCCACAAGGCATTAGGGGTAGGCTAACCCTGCAACATTGCCGCTGATCATGACAATATTTTACATTGCTGGTTAGAACGAAGGGCAGATGGCACCCTTTGAGATTAAGTGGTCTGGGTGCCTATAGGCTCCCTTTAAAATCCTGTGGATTGGATTCGTAATATTATAGTTGAAGGCAACCATTTTTTACGGAAATGTTTGGCAACTTCTGATACAAAGATATCCTTAAAGCAGTACAGTCAATTTTGATATTTTAATAAAGATAGATGATCTGTGAAAAGGACTTGTTGAGTTTGTTTGAATTCCTTTGAAATTTCAATGCAATAAAAACATAGTAGATGTTTTTTTTCTGCCCAGTACTACTAATAGTTACTTGCTTTAGGGCTTTGGGATGGGACTATGTTGATTTACCTAACGAGAGAAGTCAAACTTACAATTCCGTTGTCACAAAAGTAAATAGTTATGGTCTATATATGGGAGATACAGCAAACCTACTACTTTTCTATGTGACCTTTGAATACTCACTAAAGTGCAATTGCAAGGTTGCATATCTGGTACTGGCTGATCACCAATTAGAAATAATACAGTTAAGGGGACGGACTGATCCAATGGCACCCCTAGCACGATAACATTTTTTTAAAAAAAACATTAAATTATGAATCAAGATCATAAGTAAAAAAGGAGCGGCAGACAATGGAAACTGCACCAAACTATGTTGCTTATTTTGAGTGCAGTTCTGTTTACAGAGTCTCCAGGCTTCCTGATTATTTTACTCAGCTATACACAGAGCCCTGTCCTTGCAGAAGCTGTTGCATAGAGACATGCTGAGAACAGACATACAGGATGCACAGTAAAGGAATAAAAACAAGTAGTCCCTTCAAGTCCACTGAAAAGGCAGCTCAGCATGACCGGACACCACTCAGCGCTGCCGGTTCATAGAAGATATGTTTTACTTAGGTTCTTTCCAATTGTACAGGCCTACGTAAGAATTGCTTCCCATATACATTCTTATTCAAAAACACAACCAAGACGTCAATTAGTGAATAGACAAGAGCTGTACAAAACAAACTTAATTATTGGTTTGAAATGGAGTAAAACTACACAGCTTGTTATTATACAGAGCTCTTTAAAACTGAGATACATTGAAAATTGAATATATCATAAAATTATTTTCACTAAACAAATGTAAAAGAAAGATATGTATTTTTTTCCCTGTGGCACTTTGTCAGATGTAGTATTCATGTAGGTGTGGCTGATTGACCTAGATGAACTAAGGGATATTTGTGACCAAACCAGTCCTTGATCCTTACACACAATTCCCAGAAATCCTATTAGTTCAAGATTGTCTTTGGCCCGTATGAAGCACATACCTTTTGTTTTTGGCATTTCCTGTTTTCCAGCTCTACTAGAATTCGTCTCCTGTCTGTGTGTACAACACATGCATCTAGGTAATAGTATACACTAGTAATCTGTGACAGCCCAAGGGCACGTGTAGACCACAGCAGGGGCCCAACTGCATTTATTTGACCAACATTCCAAAGGAGGCCAATTTAATGTATCAAACAACATTAAAAATAAAAAAGAAACACACCTTGACTAAACTATTTTTCTATTTGCACCTGGATTTCAAACTCTTTATCTGAAACTGTAACTATATTTAGAGAGAAAGCACAGTAAAAGCAAATTCCTTAGGGGAGGCGTCAGTAGGGTCAAAATTCTGATCTGATAAACTACAATAACTCCTATGCACTGGTTTCATTTTTTATTTTTTTCCCCACTTGCTTTTGACGGAAAGATATATACAGTTCATGCATTGCACCTGTTAAAGTATGTCTGGTGTTCGCTTAACCCTGAACAATGTGGATATGCTTTCCTTTTTTTCCCCTTATGCGTGGTTTCCGAGCATATGTGCAAGCTAAGAAAAGCACACAATTTCTAAATTTAAAAGAACACTCTAGACACCTTAAATGAACAGTCCACTGCACACACAAAAAAAGTCACTGTTTAGTAGATACACCCCAATAAATACATGCATGCCTTTTCATGCATGTATTCATAGGGGCATATCTTATAACAGTTTGCAAAACTTGCCGTTATGAATTGCAGCCCTTGCAAGCCCTCCAGTTTCTCCCTTTAGTTTTAGTCTCTACATGACGAAATAGGGAGTCTTAACTCCATGCACATGCACTTACAGCATTTTGAGCTGAGGTCTGTGGACACTGGTATGATCTCTGATCTCAGGTATATAGGGGGGAGGCAGACACACTTAAATAGAGTGCCTGTCACTTCGGTAAGCTCCCCTGAGGGAGGAACAAACCTCACTTGCTGTCTGACTACAATGGTGAGTTTCATTATTTATTTTTTAAAAGATTTCTCATAGAAATTGCCATTTTTATAAATTGTCATTATTATGGGATACTTCTCACCCATAAAGCACTTTAGCTGAAGTGCTTTATGGGTGTGGAGTGGTCTTTAAAGCAGTAAAGTTTATTGCAGTGCACGCTTACAGGATTATTCACAAAAGTGAGAAATTACTTTTTAGGTATTGAATTCGCCAACAGCGTTATTCACCAAAGTGAGAATTGTCAGAGTTTTTTTCCCAGTTAGGATAATTGCTCCTTAAATTTGAAATTCTCTTTGAATTCTCATGTTAGTAATTAACATGAGCAGTTATTTTAAATATTGCGTAAAATGTTCAGAGTTGTAATTTCACCCATTCAACCTGTACACTAACCATTAGCCTTGCGTGAGCGCATGTTCAGGCTAGTTGCTCAAACACATGCAGAGTCTGGAAAAAGCTGTAAGTTTAACCCCTTCCTCTTCATCCAGCCCTCAGGGCACTATAGTGGTCCTTTAAACACCAATGAGGAATTGGAAAGAAAGAACTTCAGGATTATTATTTTATTATTTATATAGCGCCATCAGATTCCATTGCGCTGTACAATGGGTATGGAATGTAAACATTCCCTGTATGGCAGATACTATAAAGCATAACAGACAGATGCTAGTTGGCAATGTGAAATCAACTGGCACCATCACATCCATTGTTTTACACCACGTGCCCAAACAATGAGCTCTGAAAACAACTGTGCTAATCAAAGGATAGAATGGGACACTCATCAGCCACACAAAGCCAATCACAGAAGCATGGACACATATTTTACCCTATAAGATAACCATTTACCCGACTAACTTGACGAGATCTAAAAAGCACAACCAATGTATAACAGGGAAATGTATATAAATACACACATCTAAAATTTGTAATACCTTTTTTTTTTTTTTGAACCAACAGATATTTTTAATGACATGCTTTTGGGAGAACCTCCCTTTTTCAAGTCTGAAGCATTTCTGAGCAAGATGACACATACACATGCTCAGAAATGCTTCAGACTTGAGAAAGGGAGGTTCTCTCAAAGCTTGTCATTAACAAATTCTGTTGGTCCAAAAAAAAAAAAAATGTATTACAAGATACAAATTTTATCTGTTTTTTTACATCTACATCACTGGACTAATACGGCTCTACTTGAATATATATATTTAATTTATATTTCCTGACCATTATTCATGGCAGCATTTACTCATGGGGGTTAGCTCCTCCCCTCACAGCAGAAAGGACAGGAAATAGAACTTTGAAACTGGTATAAATAGATCATCCCCCTTCCCATCAGGTAGTCTTTTTTCCTGTCCTTCACATCAGTTTGGAAGGAGTCTGCTTATGCAGGCCTAGAATTTTTATTTTATGCTCACCAGGCAATATTTTTTAGGCCCTGCCGGGGTTCAGCCTCTAAGCCCTGAAGACCCAGCAAAACGCACTAGATTAAGTGGCTGGCCTGGGTACCCCCTTTAGTGACCGGGGGTCGGACCCAACCTCTCCTTGAAAGGGATGAAAATGGTCCACTGCATGCCAGGGTTCAGCCTCTTATCCCTGAAGACCCTGCAACAAGCCAGCTTGGGTACCCCCTCAGGGGATGTATGTGATATACTGCCTACATGAAGCCAGGCCAGGGTTCAGCCTCTTAGCCCTGAAGACCCAGCAAACAGGATATCGGTAAGAGTTGCCAGCCTGGGTTCCTACTTCAGCAACCAGGGGTCTGTCCTATCTCTCTCGGAAGTGATGACAGTAGTCCACTGCATACATGAGGCCCAGCCGAGTCTAAGCCCTTATCCCTGAAGACCCAGCAAACAGCACATGTGTAAGAGTTTCCAGCATGGGTACCTCCTTCAGCAATCAGGAGTCTAACCTATCTCTCTCCCTGAGGGGATGACAGCGGTACACTGCATACATGAGGCCCAACAGAGTTGTGACTACCGGGGTATACCTATTCTATGTATGCCACCTTGTATGGTGATGATCGGCATATGGGGTACAGATGGAAGCCTATAGTTTAAACAGTTTAGGCTGTCAGTTGTTCAAATCCCCATTTTGCCGCTGAAACACAGGCCTGTAACGGTTCAGGTAAGTGCATTAGTAATTTAGATTAAAACTAGTATAGGCACCTGGGTCTCTGTTCTTTCAGTCCCTCCCAGCTGCTTACATTAGGCTTCCTTCTAAAAAAAAAAAAAAAATAGGTCACATTTATGAGATTTGTGTGGTGAGCATTTAGGTAAGTTTATAAGGATGTTTGGTGCAAAAGAGTGCTGATAATACAAGTATGCATTGGGCAAAGTAGTGCTGATAATGCAATGAGACACTGTGAAAAAGAATGCTGATAATGGATATCCTGGCTGTATAAAGTCTGCTGGAATTCCACAGCCTGAAGACAGAGAAATATCCAAGGTAAGAACCCTCTTGGGTGTCTGATGAGGGTCACACATGTATAGGACAGGTTTTAAAAACCTAACTAAGTCCACACACACACACTTGTTTCTATCAAGGTATGTGGCATTGATTACTGTTATCTGTGTATTATCACAAATAAGCAGGCTTTGCAGAATACTGCACAGGAGACCACTGGGCCTCAGTATCTGTAATTGAACTGGTGGTGGTACAGCATCGGAATTTTTCCACTATATGCTCTAATCTAATGTATGAATTGGTATGAAGTCTCAGTGTGTGTCCAGTATATGTTCTAGGTATGAGTTACTATGAGGACACGGCCTCAGTATATGTACCCACTATATTCTCTTGGTATAAGTTACTATGAGGACACGGCCTCAGTGTGTGTTCTTTATATGCTCTGAGTCGCTGTGAAAACACAGCCTCTGTATATGCCCTCTACATGCTCTATAGGTAAGATGGTGTGGAGACATTGCTTCAGTGTATCTGTTCTCTATATGATTGATGTATTAGTGGAAGCACAATATAGGTGAATGATATAAGTACATCCGCTATATGAGTCCAATCTAATACTGGTTCTATGTGTGGGTTGTGAGTCACAACCTCAGTATATGTGAGTAGTATATTATGTACATGAAGTTCTGTTAAAACACAGCCTCAATTTCTCATTCATATAATCTTAATATGTGTACAGGCATAGTGTCACTGTATATAGCAGATGTAGGCTATGTATGATTACTGTTTAAAAAGACTCAGTATATGTGACTGATTTTTCTGGGCATAATGTGCGGTTAGAAACATCCATAATGTATGTGATTCATATAATCTGTATGCAGGTTGGTAGTATTATATAACCCCAATTTATATACGGCATTGGTAGATTTAATATATACAAACGATCTAAGGTCTGTTTTGCGCTGAAATGTAGCACTGCCCAATTCTAGCAAATACAAATGCACTGTTGTACTGGGTAAGTAATTATTGCCTACTGTGGATTTTCTATTTCAGTTTTTTAACCCCTTCAGGACGGAATCAATAGTACACGTTCTGATCAAAACAAAACGTAATTTGCGCTATATGTGTTCAACCGTTATTCACCTCTTTCATATTAAATGCACCCACCCTTATTATATATCATTTTGTTCAGGAGAAACGTGGCTTTCATTTCATATCAAATATTTAGCTATGAAACATAAATTTATTATGAATAAAATTTAAAAAAACTGTGATAAATTTTACATTTTTTTAAAAGAAAAATTGTAGTTCCGCCTCATGTTTAGGTTTTACTGCAATAAAATGCACATATTTGTAATCAGCAATGTCTCACGAGTACAACAGTACCCCCCATTAACAGGTTTTATGGTGTTTTGGAAAGTTACAGGGTCAAATATAGAACGTTTCATTTTCAAATTGAAATTTGCCAGATTAGTAATATTACCTTTGAGACGATGTGGTAGCCCAGGAATGAGAATTACCCCCATAATGGCATACCATTTGAAAAAGTAGACAAGCCAAGGTATTGAAAGTGGGGTATTTTTAGTCTTTTTTAGTAGCCACTTAGTCACAAACACTGGCCAAAGTTAGCGTTCATATTTATTTTTGTGTGAAAAAAGCAAAACACTAATATTTGGCCAGTGTTTGTGACTACGTGGCTACTAAGAAAGACTGGACATACCCCACTTGCAATGGTATGCCATCATGGGGGTAATTCTCATTCCTGGGCTACCATATGCTCTCAAAGGCAACATAACCAATCTGGCAAATTTAAATGTAAAAAAAATGAAATGCAAGCCTTATATGTGACTCTCTAACTTTCCAAAACACCATAAAACCTGTACATGGGGGGTACTGTTATTCCTGGGAGACTTCACTAAACACAAATATTAGTGTTTTAAAACAGTAAAAACATATAACAACAATAATATAGTCCATAAAAGTGCCGTTCATTTGTAAAAAATGAAAAAAACTTCACTTTTACTTAAAATATCATTGTTGTAATACAATTTACCAGTTTTAAACACTAATATTTGAGTTCAGCGAAGTCTCCCGAGTAAAACAGTAGCCCCCATGTACAGGTTTTATGGTGTCTTGGAGAGTTACAGGGTCAAATATAGTGCTTGTGAATTAAATTCTCTGCACTTTCTCCCTGTGTTGTCAGGCATGTCAATCAAATTTTAATTAATCAAATCACATAATTATGTTAAAAGATTACTTAAATTTACACGTAGAATTTTAATATATATGCATTTATAGGTATTTAAATTCTACGTGTATACTAATGTAATCTCATATGTAATTATATGTATTTTGTTCCTTACGAAAATCGAACCAGATATCAAATATTTAGTCTCGCAGCATCAACCCCAAAGTTCTCATTAATCCCTAGTAAAGGTAATTTCAATTTACTTTGTTTTCTCATTAAACTTCATAAAGTTAAAAACCATTATAAACATGCATAAAGTAGAAATTAAAAGATAAATGTACATACATTTATTTATTTTTTTAAAACACCCTCCTTTCTAAAAAATATTCTGCACTTGCGCGAAAACTGGTGGGTGGTAAGGAAATTTTTCCATCAAGAAAGATGCTTTAGAGGGCGGTAGGTAGACAAAGGTTGACTACCAATGGTGTAACTCATCAAAATAATAAAACAATCCAGGAAAAAAAAAATAAAACCTCACCAACATCCAATCAGAACCACACCAACAAAACATTTTTTTTTGTTATCCTTGAAATGAAAAAATATCTATAGCAATTACAAGCAAACCACAAACTGATAATCATCATGTGAGTTGCGGTCTAACAGAAAGTGGAGATCTGTCCAGACTCTTAGCAAAACAGAACTAATTCAGAAGACAGTTTTGCTTGCAGCAAAAGTTACATTTATACTTTTAAGACAGAAAAGACAACCAGAAGATGAGACTGCAATAAACCAGCATTATTAATGTAAAGAGGGAAGTAAACACATTTATAAAAACATAATGCATACCAATCAATACAAAATCAAACCAAAAGCAGATTATACTTACATCAAAAGCCTCTTTCCGGAGACCTTTACTGCTCCTTAACCAACTCCGACTTAATTCACTCAGCTCTGGAATTGGTTGGACCTTCAGCCTAACAGTTTCCCCAGACTGACGGATCATCTCCACAATTTCATCCCGAGACTTATTCTCCACATTACGCCCATTTATTTCCACCAGCCGGTCCCCTGGCACCAAACCCAAGGCAAGGTCTTTAGTACCAGCCCCAGGTTCCGCAAAGTGAACAACCCTGCGATATACTTGGCCATCTGGTGCTCTGTCCAACATGGTGGTCCTACGCAGAGAGAAGCCAAAATCTCCGGTGTTCCTCCTCTGCAGTTCCAATTCTCTTGGTACTGGTGCCAATGGTGGGAGTACTGAAGGCAACTTTAAATCAGCTGGGAATGTTTTTCCTACCACTTCTGGCACCGGAACAAGTTTCACTGTATTGTTGGGTGGTGTCACCAGTACTGAAGGAGCATCATGTTTACTGAATTGTGTATCAAATGCTCTAACTTCTACTTGAGGAGAGGGAGCAGCAGAGTGCTCTGAAGGAGTGGAAGTCTCAGAGAGGCTCTCATCCCGGCTCTTTTGGGAAAAGGAGAAGCGTTTTACCATCTGCGCCACCCCAGAATTCTGTTTGGCAAGGGAGCCAAATTTAGCAGCACGCTGAAGCACACTACCTTTAAAGGTGCTCTCCTCGGTCTTCAGATCATCACTGGAGCTGGCAGTACTCAGGTGTCCCGAATCATACAGAACACTTCCTCTATTACTGACATTATCCGAGTCAATATCAGTGAGGTTTAATTCAGAGCTACTTGCCACCTTAATTGGAATGGGGTTAGAAATTTCCAATTTCGCCTTCGAGTCCCTCTTAGAAGAACGATTAAGATTAAAAAATCCCCTCCGAAGGCTCATTTCCTCCAAACTCTTTAGCTCAGCTGCCGACATCCTTTCTTTCTTCTCTTTCTTCTTGTCTTTCCGGACACCATCTTTTTCCTTGTCCTTATCCTTTTTCATCAAATTGAACATGTTGAAATATAACTATAATGCAAGACGTACTAATTTCTCCAAACCGGGTCAATACGTGTGCCTTCCTCCAGTGCAGCTCCTATGCAGATAAATATTCAGCTGTTAAAAATAAATAAATAAATAAATAAATAAGAATTGCTTCATGGACAGTTACGCACAGACACAAACAACATAGAATCAGAGCTACGCAGTACAGATGGATAAATAAAAACAGAATTCCGATTGTGCCCATGACTTGATGAGACACTGCTTGACAGCAGAGCCTGATATAAATGAGTGATTGTAACTTCCCAAGCTGAAGTGTATGGCTTAAATGTGATGCTTATTTATGAAATATTAATTATGAAATAAAAATTAATTATGACTGCCAATTGAGAACCAGATTCCTGTCTAAATCTCGGTCATATCCCTATGTTTAAAATTGCAAAGGAGACAAACGTCTAACTTGGGACATGTATTAAACATATTGTAACTCTACAGGGTTATTTACAAAAATGAGAATTCACAGTGAATTTCAGTTTTAAGTTCAAAATAACCAAACGGGAAAACCTCTCTAAGTCAGCTCTGTATAGAGTTTAGGTTGTGGCTTTAAAATTTGAAATTCACTTTGAATTCTCACTTTTGCAAATAACACTTTTAGTCTTTATTTACATAGTGAAAATACAGTATTCCCCAAGTTACAAGTGGATCCGCAACACGAGCACGGGAAAGTATAGTACAAAATAGGCAGGTGTGGTAAAATTATTAGGGTCTCAGAAACAGAAATAGGATTCCAGTTCCAGGGACTTCCTTAGTGAGTACCTATTTTCTCAACTTTTTAAAATAAAATTTAAAATTAATCATAAAGCATCTAATTAAAACGCTAATACATGATTTTAGAATGATGAGCTGATAAGCTTTTAAACGTCTTTTCAGCAGCTTTGTCTCTCCTTGATAATTACAATAAGCTGTATGCTCTGCTTCCAGGATTTAAAGCGGATCTGTAACCTGAAAATACTAACATATACACTAATTTATTCTGCTGTAAACAGTTTTCTTTAAAAATTTGACCTGCGGTAACGAGATTTTCCATATTTTTTTAGTTTTGACCTACTGCAGCACAGCACAAAAAAAGAAATAATTTTAAATACATAAAATCACAAAAAAGGTTTCATTTTCTTTAAGAGTATTTAGAAAATCACATCATTGAGCAAACACACCTATGTGCTGTGCTTGTTTAAAATGACAGATAATGTACGGATGAGATTGTGTTACATGCTTCAAATTGCAAGACTGACCACAAGCTCTCTTTTTAAGATTATAAGAACCCCAGATTCTATTCTTAGAACAATTAATCTATGCACTAGAATAGATGGTTAGCCAAGTGTTAAGAATTACATTGTATCAATAACAAAAATACATCACATCATCCAGTTTTGTGGGCAATTGGTCCGCTTCAGCGGATATAAAAAAAAATTATATATAAATAATAATAATAATAATAATAATAATAATAATAATAATAATATTGTATCACTCCAGTCACCATTAAACTTGCAGTTCCTCAGACAGAGAAAGGATAGAGTTTTTTTTATTGTTAGTGCAACAGCTGGATCAGGCTATGGTGATCTCTAAAATAAACACACAAAAAGTTGGGTGTCAAAAGTAAATATGTATGTGCTATTACTAACTGGCTCATGTAATGTATACAGACAGAGTGGCCGGGCTCCCCAAGCTATGTAGTTGCTGAATGCAGATTTGTTTTTGAGGGTCAGGGGAAGGAATTGATGCAGCTGTATATACTCCTGTTCTGTCCATTCCTTTCAGTCACACTGCAAAAGTCTTGGATTGGCAAGTAACATTTAAGCCTGGCTAGTACACTAGGACTTGTAATCCGCATGCTAACCAACATGCTCTTTGTGTGTGTACACATACATAAATACATACATACATAAAAACAAAATACACAATTGCTTTCACAGGAAGTATAAAAAAAGTATTTTAAAAAAGGAAGAATAATAAAAAAAACAAAAAAAAAACAGTTTTAGTTTATGACAATTGTTGACAAAATTAAAGAATAATTTTTTTTATTTTTTTTAAATATGAATTTAGAAATGCTTATCTCTTCTGGGCATTCAGAACAGTTCTTTAAATATCTCTTAATAATGTATTCCCAAATGTATTACTAACAACCGACTTGGAAGCTGTCCTGTTCTACAGTTCAGCAGCCTGTCAGTGAGATTTATGGAACGCAGTGCACAAGTTCTATGATCAAGCAATGAGTGTAAACAGTTATTGCATTTATACAAGGAAGACACAGAACTAGAATGTTAGCTATAAAACCATTTACAATAGCACCACCCACAATCTGCATTTTTTTCTTTTTTTTACTGTAACAGGACATGATCAACGGTATAGATGATGTCTGACATCATCAGAAGTCTTGATTATTATTTTATTATTTATATAGCGCCATCGGATTCCGTAGCGCTGTACAATGGGATCAAATCCAAACACAATTCTAGAGGCCAAACAGACACAAATGGCTTATTCAATAAACAGTGAACTTTAGGGAATTAAAAAAATAAAAAAATAAAATTGTAAACTCAAAAGGAAAAGAAAAAGAAACACATTCTGCTTCGATCTAGAATTATGACTATGCAATATATATGTTTGTTTTTAACCACAGCTATCAGACTAATTGGAAACTCTACCCAATAAAAAAGTGAATGATTGTAGCTTCCATCTACTGAGAAATTTACCTTGTGGAAGACGTTCTATCAGATTTAGTTTTAAAGCATTAACATTGTGGCTTTGCCGAGAAAAGTCCTCATTGGCCGAGGACATTTTACACACAGTGACTATCAGGACTATACCATATTAGATCGTCGGAGCATGAAAGAGGATCTGATGCAGGGGGCTAAATTGCAAGTTTTCACAATTGATGCAATTTCTGGCCAAAACCTCTTTCAGGATATAATGTGAGGTAAGTTGGGTCATGTTGGGGGACTGCTTTGACTGTGAACACAGGAAATTCTCTCTTTTAGAAAATGTCAAAATTTCAAAACCTCCATTTTCAGTTATCCTGCCTACAAATTCAATTTCCTCCAAAACTCGTGAAATTTACTAACACTGACCTTGAGAACTCTTTAGATGCAGGTATACTCATATATTTAAACAATATTTTAAAGGACCACTATAGGCACCCAGACCACTTCAGCTTAATGAGGTGGTCTGGGTGCCAGGTCCTTCTAAGGTTAACCCATTTTTTTTTTTTCATAAACATGGCAGTTTCAGAGAAACTGCTATGTTTACCTATGGGTTAATCCAGCCTCTAGGGGCTGTCTCATTGACAGCCGCTAGAGGGCTTCCGCGCTTCTCACTGTGATAAGACGCCAGCGTCCATAGGAAAGCATTGTGAATGCGCGGCATGCGCGGCAGGATCTGTGCGCGCATGCGCATTCAGCCGAAGAGGAGGAGAGGAGGAGGAGAGCTCCCCGCCCGACACTGGAGAAAGAGGTAAGTTTAACCCCTTCCTCCCCCCAGAGCCCGGCGGGAGGGGGACCCTGAGGGTGGGGGCACCCTCAGGGCACTATAGTGCCAGGAAAACGAGTATGTTTTCCTGGCACTATAGTGGTCCTTTAAAGCAGACTTGACTCCTATAGTAAGTCCAAACTCAACACATCACATCGCTCAGGACCTGCAAGATGGCTGAATTACTTTCCCTTAAATTGAAACTTTAGCTTTAATTTACAGATTGACAGCATCTATGTGATCAGAAAATGCACTTAAAACTTTCAGCTTACCTTGCTCCAGATAAGCAGTTTTGACTGAAAACAAGGGACTGAAATGTGACCGGATGGAGCAGACCTGTTCCACTGCCTTTAGTTTGCTATACTGTATATACAATTGATAGAATCAAAATGAAACATATGGTACCTAGACGCCAAAAAGGACTATGGTGCTATCTCCAGAATTAACACCACTGGGTCGCATCCAAAAGGTCAAAACAGCTTTTTTCGAAACTATAATAAGTCGTTGCAACGGTCACCGGGAAAAATTTACAAAGCTGTATAAAAGGTCGAACTCCTGAATATTTAATATTACTCTCCAAATTGTACCATGCATTTCAAATAGAGAAATTTGCATCCAGAAAGAAGAAAACCTCACAGTAAATTCTTTAGCATTTGAGGCAGTACTCCTATTTGGGTGATCTTTCCCATCCTAGGAACTGGATAGTAGTAATAGTAGTTCAAGCAAACGTTTAAAATTGTTCAATTCAGAGGGAATGCAAATGCCCCTGTATGCCTTCCATTACAGGAAAAGAGGGATTGTGACGAGAATGAAGTCGACAAACATCTCACAAAGCCCCCAGAAACACTGGCCTAAGCCTAGTAAAACTGTGTGATAGTGCCCTTGGATCGCAACCCGTGCAACCCCATCAGAAACCAACTGGGTGCCAAGGGATAGACATAGACTGAGGATTATGGGGGCTATTGGCCTTTATCACAGGAGAAGGAATTTCTGGAGGACAAAACAATACCATTTAAAAGAGTTCGCTGGATCAGTCTCGCCCACCGGCCGACGTAATGAAGAGGAGGAGCGGCGGCGACCCAAAACAACTGCCGAGGGACATCGGCGGGCATTTCAGGTAAGTGACTGAAGGGGTTTTCACCTCTTCAGCAACCGGGAATTGGGAGGTGGGAGGGAGAGGGGACCTGCAGTGCCAGGAAAACAGATTGTTTTCTTGGCACTGGTTAGTCCCTTTAAATTAAAAACATTCAAAATATGAATAATTATTTACAGAATCCCCTGTCAAACGCATAGAGACCTTTTCACAAGATTGTCATTTAAATGTAACGCAAGGCTAATTGTTTATTTTTGACTGAGTGATAGGGGATTGCACCCACTTCATAATATGAGTATTTTGGCAGTAGCACAGCACACTTCTTCATATTTGTTTGTTCTTTGTACTTATAGATGTGCAGACAAGTAGCATTACGAGTCTGTATACCTTCAAAACGGTTTTACGACGGCCATTCACACTGCCATCAGAAACAGATTTTTTTTTTAAATGAGTCTAAAACGTAAATGTTGGATGAAAAATCACAATGTATTTTAAAGATAAAGGGAATGTGTACAGAATTAGTACAAAAAGTTAGAAAATTAAAACAGCACCAAACATGGTTTAACCCGAAACAGGTTAGAGGACACGGCGTGTACTGAATCCAAACTTAAATGAGTAAAGAAAATTATTAACAATAATATTTAAAGTATTTCAATATATTTTGACAGGCTGCACAGAGGCGACACACAGAAATCTAATTCTGAAATACAAGTAATAAAAGGTTGGGTAAAAGACAACAGGAAAGGGAGCCCCAGGCCAGGTGCACGACTATAGGACCTGATCCCGCAAACCGACCCCTTTCTCACTCCCCATGTACGAGGACGTGACCTGGGACCTACCGCACCACTCACCATTTGATTGAGGTTCAGCTATAGAATTGTACGGCCCTCACTGATGTGGGCCAGCGGTCATCCGCTTCCGATAACGTTTTATAAAGGTTCATCTAGAGTTGGCGGTACCTGTGTCAGACGCAATTGGAGACCTGCGAGTCTCACTGACGATATAAGCTCTGCTATCTGTTATTGTTTGAACTGCTAATAAAAGCTTTATTTACAAAAAAATAAAAAATAAAAGGTTGGGTAATCTTTTCACTTTAAGATAAGGATATGTAACAGAGCAATAACCCTGTGCAGCTGTCAACAATTCAAGTAAAACTGCTTCAATGCAGAGTAAGAGTAACCTCTACCCCCTCTGTCTCTATCAGAGCAGTCAAACGTGATCTATGATGATGGGCATGTAATTGCGACATCACCACATCACACACGCATTTTATGAGCAAATATTGAGCAGAGGTGTTTCTACTTACTCAGCAGCAGGACATCCAAACCACTCCAGGTCACGACAAAAGATGCAATGGGGGATGGGGAGGTTATAGTTGTGGAGAAGCTAAAAGTATCAAAAGGGAATTCTCCAAATCTGGTCAGAAGAAACAAGCTTCCCCTTCACATCAATGAAGCCGAATAGACTACTGATAATTCAGAGAGGACCACCAGCTAGGGGCTTTGTTCCCAAAAACACCACACCCACTCTTTCTGCTTCTAGCAAAAAAAAAAAAAAAAAAAAAAAAGGCTAGCTATATTTTATAATTTTATTTCTATCTGGCAGTTCCCTTTTTCTATCTTAACCCATTGGTTGCCAAGCAGTACTCAAGAGGTTAACAATTCCACCCCTGCTCATAACTTAGAGCACTTTGTTATTATATTTGAGCAGAACTTAACACCATCTCAATTATTCATGAAAGGAAACTGCCAGTTTTTTTCTAACAAAGCATCCTTCACAAAGACCTGTGTTGGGCTGTAGTCCTGTCAGCTCTGCAAAGCTGGGCCTGAGCCTTCCATTCCCCCCAAGCAGTCAGTCAGTCAGGGTAATGACAGACTATATTGTATCTATAACATACATGCAAATACAAGATTCTATTCTAGAACCAACAGCCATGAGACAGCTGAGGGACTGCATACGTTATTGTTAAAATTTTCCAAATGGTCTGCTCACATTTTACCATCTGCAGAATGTATTTTTCCATGGATAATCGAATTCATTATCCAAACCCTAAATCTTTATTCAAACCTAATTTGGCTGTGTGCTAATCACTGGAGACAGCTGCTGTAACAGAACCTGAAAGGCATAATATTCCCTGTACAGAATGGGTGAAACAGAGATCTCGGCCAAACGTTCCGGTTATAGAACACAGCATTAAATCTTGGCTTAAGTACATTGGAGACAATTCTAAATAAATATCTTCCCCTCTTTAAAAGAGTAAAGCCAAAATGTATTTTTAACATGGGCGCTTGAATCAAAATTTTCTCTGGGATATTATCAATGGATTGTAGGTTTCTTAAAGCAGAACTGTTGCTACTGAGAACTAAAAGATAGTTTGGGCTAATGCGTTTAGGTTCTTAAGGTTCTCATAATTTTAATTAAAAAAAAAATTAATGCAACCGAGACGTCACTGAGGTAAATATGTGTTTTTGCTGTTTTTTTTATTACCTCTGCAGGCTCTGCTACATTATTCAAACCAGTAAATTCTTCAATAACAACATTAACTGGGGTAAACCAAGGTAAATAGAAGATGAAAGGGGACAGTATCACTTTAAGCACATGAGAATATTCAGCTTAGATACAGCTTTCATGACACCGAATCAGCCATTTATCCCTACTTTCCTGCTCTGCACACCTGGCACCTGCATACATTTCAACAGGAAATGAGGAACTGTAAACAAAGTGTTAAAAGTTCCTATTTTAGTTCATTCAATTGACATTTTGAAGAAATGGAAAATCAATAGAGAGGTTCATTTAAAAAAAAATAATAATCTTTATTTTAGAGAGACAAACATTTTCATTTACAGAGTTTTCAGTCTCTTAATTTAAGCTTCAGCTTAATATCAAACAGTAAAGAAAGCAGAAGCTTCAAAAGTAAAGGATAAGAAACAGGGGGTGATTCCACCATAATGAGAACAGAGCAAGTCCCATGGTGATCAGCAGTGCGTTGTTGTGAAAGAAAAGTCTTGCCAAGGCTTCCCAAACTTTATATAAGGCTAGTAAAGCCCTGTGCATAGTAGCCAACAGTTTATCAACTGGTTTTCCTCTATTTTTGCTCTAACTTCCCTCAACGAAGGGGCTGACGCTTCTGACCATAATGCCGCCATAGCCCTTCTAGCAACTAAGGTGATTTTATTGAACAGCTTTTGAGGCAACCATCCAGAGGTCGAGATAATAGGAAAAGCCAGGGCTCTAAGAGGGATTTCTAGAGAGGAAGGGAAGTCTGGCAGCACAGCGAAAAAGAAACCGAACAGAAATCACAACCAAAGTAAAGTCATAATAACTGCATCAGGAGGTAAGACTGAGAGTGGCATTCTGGGAGAGGGCTGCTATTTTGAAAAGTGTAGGTGTATGGATCTCACGAGAAATTGAGCACTGCACATAAGAGAGTAGAGAATATTACCCTAAAAAAAGGTTATCCATTAAACAACGAAAAGGCAGGAATTTATCAGGGAGCTGCAACTTTAAGTCCAAAATAGCAAAGCATTTTCATTTATCTTATACAGATATCTCTTAACCCCTTCAAAACAAAGGATTAGGCAAATAAACGGAGGTCATGACAGTTATACAATGTAATCTGTCATGATAGCATAAGGTTCTACAAACTGAATTACTTTGTTAACCGATAGATAGATAGAGAGATATATATAGCTAACCAGTCCTAAACGAGAAGTAAAAGGACACAATACAAATGAAGCATAATGCAGGTTTTATTATTTTTGGTCCTCAGACTTCCTTATTGTAATATAGAAAAGGGATCGCCAACAGTCTCTATACAAGCTTCCTTATTGAAAGGGAAACACTTCACACCTAAAGCCCACACATGCTTCATGTATATATAATAAAAAAAATTAAAAAAAATTCATGATAAAAAACTAACATTTTCTAAAAATTTTAACTGGAGATTGTTAACACAGCCACAATACTGTAAACGAGGCGGTGGATAGTTGTTAGTCCTTACGGGGTTAACAACACCACCACATGCTCAGACATTCCAGTTGCTGGATGAGCAAAAGTTAATTGGGCTAACACTATAATGAATAAAGAGATTACCCAAGTATTTCCACATTTTATGCTAGTGTTCTAAGCCTACGCTCCGGATTTCAATATTCCCTGGGCTAATGGTACAATCCACTGCCCCCCCCCCCAAAAAAAAAAAATTAATAAAAAAAGAAAAAAAAAAGTTTTTAAATCATTGAAAACATGCATGCATCTAATTATGCCATTTTCATTGAAGTTAGATCTAAAAAACGCTTGCAAAACATGCAGTTCTCAAGCCTGCAGCCTTTAGAAGTCCTCCCCTTCTAGCCCCACCCAGACTTTCTGTGACTGTCCAATCACAGGTTTCCCAATGCAGCTCAATGAGAAGTCTTTGCAAGGCAGGTTGTCTGAGTTATTGCTGCGTCTTAAATTTAGCTCCACAGAGTTAAACAAGCCAGGCGGTAACATTACTGGTTTTATGCTTGAAAGCCAGGGTAATTTATAAAATAAAAAGTGTAAATTTCTACTGAAATCTGCACGTTTTGCTAAATGGGAAAAAAAAATAAAAGCACATAAAGCTTTTCAGCAAGCTAGGTGCTAGAGGTCTGGAGGGTCCCTCTAAGTTGGAACAATTCTGTTTAATCCATGTTTCCATTTTTTCCTTCAATAATAAGATTTTACTATATAGTGGTATGTCAGCGGAAGAGGAGGTAGAGACCTGAGCATTCACAGCATGCTGCAGACATTACAATCCACGTACCAGGTTGAGGTCCACCCAGGCCTTGATAAACATATAAGCGGGATAGGAAGTTAGGGTTACAAATAATGAATAGCAGTCTTCCGATATAAATACAGGCCCCACAGCAAGCATGAAATGTGTAAAGTTAAAAGTTCACAAGCAGGGTTAATAAAATAATTTCCTTTAATTTATTTAAAGTACTGGGCTGATCAAGTACATGTTTAAGGTATTCACACACCTTTAGGCCTATTTATAAAAGAGTTTTAGTAGCATCAATGCACACATGCACGTAAGCCTATATATGTATAACAGATAATGATGAACACCTCTCACCCACTTCTTAACAAGTCACATGTACAGTAAACCACTTCTGCTACATCTTTGTTAAAGGACCACTCTAGGCACCCAGACCACTTCAGCTTAATGAAGTGGTCTGGGTGCCAGGTCCTTCTAGGGTTAACCCATTTTTTCATAAACATAGCAGTTTCAGAGAAACTGCTATGTTTGTGAATGGGTTAAGCCTTCCCCTATTTCCTCTAGTGGCTGTCTCATTGACAGCCACTAGAGGCGCTTGCGTGCTTCTCACTGTGAGTTTCACAGTGAGAGCACGCCAGCGTCCATAGGAAAGCATTATGAATGCTTTCCTATGCGACCGGCTGAATGCGCGTGCAGCTCTTGCCGCGCGTGCGCATTCAGCCGACGGGGAGGAGAAGAGGAGGATCGGAGGAGGAGAGCTCTCCGCCCAGCGCTGGAAAAAGGTAAGTTTTAACCCCTTTCCCCTTTCCAGAGCCGGGCGGGAGGGGGACCCTGAGGGTGGGGGCACCCACAAGGCACTATAGTGCCAGGAAAATGAGTATGTTTTCCTGGCACTATAGTGGTCCTTTAACTATCACTACATACCTTATAAATAGGGAAGGGGGGTAAAATACATCAGGCATGCTGTGGCTCTGATTACAGTAACTTAAAGAGACACTATAGTCACCAGAACAACTGCAGCTTAATGTATTTGTTATGGTGAGTACAGCCATTCCCTGTAGGCTTTTTGCAGTAAACTCTGCAGGTGCTTCCTGGGGCAGTGCTGCACAGTGAGCAGCACTACCATTCAGTGTCTCCACTCTCTGCATGGAGACACTGAACTTTCCTCATAGAGATGGATTGATTAAATGCATCTCTATGAGGAGATACTGATTGACCGGGGCTGTGTTTGGCTTGTATTGGATCTGCCTCCTTGACAAACTCAGCAAACCCAATGCCACTTCTGATGATGACAGCCAAGGAGGCACATCGGGGGCAGAGCAAACACCAGCAGACTGGAATAAAAGGTAAGATTTATATTTAGGAGGGAAGATAGGTGGGAGGCCCAATGGAAACATGGAGCAGTTTGTTCGAGGCAAAACAAGTTGTATTCTAGGACAAAGTGCTAGACAAGAACCAGTCACAACAGAAACAAAGAATGTATTAAGAATGCACCAAAATAGAATCTGTTTACCATGACAAATCTACCCACTGGTTTCAAGCAAACATGTATTCCTGACCCTATAGTGCCTCCCTAAATATAGCAACATCTTACTGTATTCAAGCCAGAAGCTGTAACTCTGCATGCTGTTAGACTCAGAAAATAAACAAGCTGTCTGCTGACATCATCAGAAATGGTAGCCTGACCCAATCACAATGCTTCCCCATGGGATTGGCTGAGACTGACAAAGAGGCAGATCAGGGGCAGAGCCAGCATGATTCAAACACAGCCCTGGCCAATCAGCATCTCCTCACAGAGATGAATTGAATCAATGAATCTCTATGAGGAAAGTTCAGTGTCTGCATGCAGAGGGAGGAGAGACTGAATGTTTGAATGCATTTTAGGCAGCCATGACCCAGGAAGGATCTCTAACAGACATCTGAGGAGTGGCCAGTGAAGTTATCACTAGGCTGTAATGTAAACACTGCAGTTTCTCTGAAAAGACAGTGTTTACAGCAAAAAGCCTGAAGGTAATGATTCTACTCACCAGAACAAATACAATACGCTGTAGTTGTTCAGGTGATTATAGTGTCCCTTTAATTTTAATCTTAGTAATGAAAAAATGCCAATGCAAAATTAAAATTAAAAAAACCCTCTTCATTTTTCAAAATGTAACCTTAACCTCATGCTGTAGCTTGAGCCACTTGCAGTACCTTAGAGTAGGGTTTATCTTTTATGGAGAAGTACCTCTGCAAGTCAAAAAAATTCCTAAGTACTCCTGCCTCGAGAAAGTAATTTCTATCGATTTACATTTCAAATGAAATGTGTAGACACAGATATTTTAGTTAATCCCATATTGGAGAACAAGACTGATGAAAGGTAGTAAATAATGTTTTTAAAATAAATATGACATGTGAATATTGTGTATATTAGGAGGAGTGTATGAACTATTAATTTGAAGTATAAAAGTTGCACAGTAAAATTATAATACACACTTAATTGATAATGGGATACTGTAGTGCCAGAAATACAAAGCTGTATTCCTGGCACTATCGCTCTCTCCTCCCCCCGCCCCCCAGTAAATAAAGGGTAAAAACCTTTATTCACTTATCTTTTCCCAGTGCCGAGGTCCCTTGGCGCTGTGGCGACGCTCAGTTCCGCGACAGGTGGAGTCTATCAGACAACCACTAGAGGGACTTCCGGCTTCTTAGACAACTTTTGGTTGTCTAAACGACGCTGGACGTCCTTATGCTATGCATGAGGACCTCCAGCATTGCCGGAATTGAATAATGCTTTTCTATGGGGAGTTCTAATGCGCATTAGGTCTCCTCCGCCAACAGAGTGGGAGCGGAGCCTGACGTCCCCGAGGGACATCAGCGTTGGATTCAGGCAAGTGTCTGAAGATGTGTGACACAGGAGGGCGGGAGGGAGGAAGACACTCCAGGATTCTACAGTGCCAGGAAAACGGGTTTGTTTTCCTGGCACTAGAAAATCCCTTTAATTAACAGCATGCTCATTTCAGCCAACCTATACCATCCAAACCCCTATACCATCAGCACTGTAAGTTCCATCCTACATTACTAAAAGAAAGTGGGTGCAACAGCTATGCAAATGCCAGGTAACATCCCAGAAATATGAAATGTGCCTCCAGCCTAAAGTCTCTAGCAATATCTGCCTCGCTGAATCTTCCTTCAAAGAGAAGCAGCAATTAGGCTAAGTGGTTAATGGCATTGTATATGTCATGAGTGTTACAGCAGACAATTGTATGTGCTCTTCGGGATAGTGCAGAAAACAAAAGTGATCTCAATGTATTCATCCATGTAAAAACTTCATAAATAAATAAATAAATAAAAACACTCTCAGAAATGAAGCCAATTTTATCATGAGCTCGGAGGCTCACCTCCCTTACATGTATATCATGCCCTAAGCATGGGGGTGGGAGGTAATACATCAAAGTGTATTCAGGTAATAAACATCCACGTGGCTATCTTCTAAATCCCCAATTAGTTTATTCAAGGCTGCATCTGCTGACAGGCCCCAGCTTAAACAAAAGCACAAAGCAAACATTCCACATCTAACAACAATATTGGTCAATAAACAAAGCCATTGAAACTCTCCTCATGGTTAATAATAAGAGAGAACGCTATAATAATATAGTAGGCAGACAGACCTGAATCCTTAGCAATCTCTCTCCAGTAACTGGAACTCACAAGCCAAGATTATACAAGATCTTTATCAATGTCATGTGCAAAGAGAATCAGAGCAGACTGTTTGTATAGTGCTCGGTTTATTGTAGTATAAACACATGCAAATGTTTGGTATTGTTTTTCACCCTTATCTGTGCCAACAGACCCGCAGACATTAAGAAGTCTGGTTAACATACCTTTGTAATTTATAACCTTTGTTACAGTACAGGTAATTACTGGTCACTAAAGCCAGCAATTCCACGATTGAACTGACATGGTCAATTATCTAATTTTGGCAAAACCCAATAGTTAACGAAAAGTTACATATGGGCTGTGATTTATTTATTTTTTTTAGATTTTTTTTTTTAGCTACATTGTATTTGAGGCTATTCTGGCTAATTTGTTTAACCTACATGAAGTCGTGCATGCAGCCAGTGCTATCTGCAAAAATACATTTTTGGGGGGGTGCCATTATCTGTATAGGCACAGACTCTCTCAGGCAACATTTATAAATCAAAGGAAGATCAATCTACAGTGGAGAGAAGGAAGAATCAACAAGCATGATTTTATCAAAATGGCTCAGTATTGGCCTTACAAACTGTTTGAGCAGCAAAACTAAGGTTACATCCCATTGCCATTTAAGTTTAATGCTGTACCATCACTTCTGAGAACACTGAAAATCATCTATAACATTTTTCATATGTGATGTTTATTGTAAAGGTATTTTAAAGATTTAAAAAGTTGCATAACAATCCAGTTCAGGCGAGGCACAGCCAAAGGCATATATTGCATATGAGGAGATAGAGACATGGTTTCATTTTTACTCATCTATTAATGCTGATGCAGTAATTGGCAGGAAGCGAAGATGGATATAGAGGTGTGGATTTCTACATATAATTAAAATTTTACACCCCAAAAACAGATCTGTTATATATACAGAATAAGTAAACAGGATATTTAAAATACTGGGACATTTCCTCTGATAGACCAAGCATCATCCTAAACGTGCTCTAGGACTTCAAATTTAAAAAAAAAAAAACCACACAGATAATGAGACCATTAGTTAAAAGTTATCGTTTCACAAAATGTTTTGCACTATAGTTATATAACAATAGCTGTACACAAGAGATGCTTGCATCTACAGTCTTCATAATTGTAATTCTATAAAAACCATTTCCTCTGTGTCTGAAGAAAAAAAAAAAAAACCATGTGAAAAACAGACGTAAAAAAAAAAAAAAAAAAAAAAGGCAATTAAAAACAGATCCCATACATACACACAGTGCATCTATTTGATGAGAAATCGAAAGCAATCACAACAGCTAACGTTAGCGATAACGGTCAGACAGTCTTTTCCGTGGGCTTTGCGGGAATCACTAGGTGTCATCCTTTACAAATCGTATGGAACCACTACATTTTTGGATGCAATTATTCATCTCAGAGTATTTGCTCTCAGACTTTTCTGCTCTTCATAAAAATTCACTTATAACAACTCTTGCTAAAAAAAGGCACCAAAGATTGAACTGCGGCCCTCTCTAGAGACCGGCTTGGCTCAACAAATGGGTCGATGGCCAAAAGTCACAATTCTGCAGTGTGAGGAATGCAGCTGCCATGATAGACCAGATTCCATTTGCGTGAACACCCTTGGCTGCAAAGATTACTACCTAGTAAGCAAAACGTAAAGAATGTTTCCATAAAAAAGGGGGGGGGGGAATGCAGTTTTTCGGAAACCCAACAGTTGAGACTATTTTTCTTCTAGCATTTCCTTTTCCCATAACCTCTGGAAATAAGGAGGAACATAGTGCAGTTTTCACACAGGTAGTTGCTGCAACTGTTGCTGAAGTAGCACACAAGCAGTAAAATCCTGTAACTAATGAAGGTGTTATAGAAAGCCAAAGCTCTCTTTAGAATTTGTTATCGGGTATTGTTAAGGTTTATTCATACACAGCAGCTCTTCATAAAGCTATGGCTTACGGCACTGTCTTACATACACACCACCACTTTCCTTTTTCTGTAAATTTATTTTCCTGCTTAAAGGAACACTATAGGGTCAGGAACACAAACATGTATTCCTGACCCTATAGTGTTAAAACCACCATCTACTCCCCCCCTCCACACACCCTCTTACTTGGCCCCCCTAAGTCTAGCTAAATATTACCTTTATTCCACTCTGCTGCTGCTGGCTCTGCTTGCCAGACATCATCAGAAGTGATTTTCTGATCCAATCACAATGCTTTCACATAGTAGAGCAATGGATTGGATCAGATAATAAAAGGAGGCTGAACAGTTGCAGAGCCAGCACAACCCAAACACAGCCCTGGCAATCAGTATCTCCCCATACAGATGTATTGAATCAATGCATCTCCATGAGAAAAGTTCAGTGTCTGCATGCAGAAGATGGAGACACTGAATGGTAGTGCTGCTCACTGTGCAGCAATGCCCCAGGAAGTGCCTTTAGCAGCCATGTGAGGAGTGGCCAGTGGAGGTTTCACTAGGCTGTAATGTAAACACTGCATTTCCTACGAAAAAACGCTGCCTTTACATTGCTGCCTAGTAACACCTCTAGTGGCTGTCACTCAGATGGCCACTAAAGTGTCTCCTATCTTAGTCCACAATGTTCAGCACCTAGTTCAGCGTCTCCACGCTCTGCATGGAGGCACTGAACGTTCCCCATAGAGATGCTTTCATTGATTTAATGCTGCTCTATGAGGAGTTTTTTTTTCCTATAATATTAATATTAGACTTAATTTAATCTTATATGAAAAACTTCCTCTTTTAGTGGTCCCCCCCCCCCGCTTAAATGTTCCTCTCCCCCCCTCTAGCGTTTCTCTCCCCTCCCTCTGTTTTAGTATTCTTCACTCCCTTCTCCCCTGTCCCATAGTGTTCTTTCCCTCCGTTCCATATGTGTTCTTTCCCCCCCTCCCCTGTCCCACAGTGTTCTTTCCCCCCCTCCCCTGTCCCACAGTGTTCTTTCCCCCCCTCCCCTGTCCCACAGTGTTCCTCCCCTGTCCCACAGTGTTCTTTCCCCCCTCCCCTGTCCCAGTGTTCCCCCCACAGTGTTTCCCCCCCTCCCCTGTCCCACAGTGTGTCCCAGTGTTTCTCCCCCTCTCCCCTGTCCCACAGTGTTTCTCCCCTCTCCCCTGTCCCACAGTGTTTCTCCCCCCTCTCCCTGTCCCACAGTGTTTCTCCCCCTCTCCCCCACTGTCCCACAGTGTTTCTCCCCCTCTCCCCTGTCCCACAGTGTTTCTCCCCCCTCTCCCTGTCCCACAGTGTTTCTCCCCCTCCCCTGTCTCTGTCCTGTCCCACAGTGTTTCTCCCTGTCCCACAGTGTTTCTCCCCCTCCCCTGTCCCACAGTGATTCCCGTCCCATAGTGTTTCTGTAAAGACCAGGAAGTGGCTTACATTTTAAGCCATTCTTGAGTTTCCCATTTACCTCAACTGGAGCAATAAAGTTAAGCATGTAAATAAAGGACGAAAAACTAAAAATAGGCAGTTTTTACCAACAATTCAAGCGATTTCACTCACTTTTCTTTAGTGAACATACAGCAGATCTTAAACATGACACCAGAATCTATACATCCCTTCCCTGTTGTACTGTAGAGAGTGGCCATAGATCTTCAAGGAATTTAGTAATTTATTATAGCTGAGCTGGACAGCAGCATCGCTTTAATTTTAAAATAGAATTGCTTCCTGCATCTGCCTCAACTCTAGAGGTTTTTACATCTTGAGACATTCCATTTCTGGTCACTGACATCCCTTTGACTTATGAACTACATACCAGAAAACCTCTCTCTGTTCCTGACAACTTGACTGTTCCTTTTGGTTGGAGAACTTAGAATTTCTAGATGGGCAGTCCTGGTCAAATCACGTGGAGCCCGGTGACCAGGAATAAAACAGGACTGGCCAAACTGTGGAAGACCATCACTAAAGTAGCCGACTGAGTTATTTTAGGTGGGAGAATGTGAAGCCATCCTAAATAAAATTTCAAATCACACACAGACCAGAGAAGGAGATAGGACAGCCTTGACCGATGACACGTGCTATAGAAAGCAGACTCTCTGAACCAAAACAAAGTGTTCCAAAATTTGTACATATATTTCAAATGGAACTGATCTTAAACATGAACTTTTCACACAAAAAAAACATTAAAAACATGCAGCAGCCTTGCGGTTTCTTAAAATATTTCATAGCATGCGATAAATTATTATGAACATACCTGTCTCTACAGGCAGTCATTCCAGCGAACCATCTGGTCCATCAAAAGACTATTAGCTTGCCTGAAAGTGAAGTACACATATATTGAAGGCTTAAGGAGATTTCCCGAAAAGTATAAATATCACAGAGTGAACGCTGGTGTAGGGATCACCAACCACACAGAACACTAACAAGCATTGGAATGAAAACTGATTGTATATGTTTTATGTTGTATCTTTATAAAATACAGTTATATAGTCTGTAAGCTCGTTTGAGCATGGTCCTCTTCAACCTATTGTTTCTGTAAGTTTTTCTTGTAATTGTCCTATTTATAGTTACATCCCCCCTCTTGTAATATTGTAAAGCGCTACGGAATCTGTTGGCGCTATATAAATGGCAATAATAATAACAACAACAACAACAACAACAACAACAAAGAAAACACTATATTTCATCTAGGGTAGTGTAGGGAGCCAGAGGGCTAACTAAATAATTTTAGGTTGTTAAAACAAGCAGGACTTTTAATGCTCTACAGCTAATTCAATTATTTTTTTCCCTAGAATTGTCTAACACATTGGGGCAGGGATAGGCAACCTGTGGCACTCCAGATGTTGTGGACTACATCCCCCATAATGCTGACAAAGCATCATGGAAGGTGTAGTCCAAAACATCTGGAGTGCCAAAGGTTGCCTATGCCTGCACTAGGGTAAACAACTCAAAAATAAAACAAATTGATTGCCATCACAGGTGAGAATTGAGTAAGTTATTTGCTCTGCCTGACAGTTTCACAAGAAACTGCTCTGGCCACAGCATCCTGTGTTGGGGGCCGAGTATGCTCATGTCAAGTCTTCCCTCTAACAAACGTTCATGAATCAAAAGTATTTGCCCTGGGGTATGGGAATCCCCAGCCTGACACCTTACCTATGCTCTTTATGGCATGCTCACATAGTCCATGCTCACTTCACAAAACAAATAGAGATTTCTCAAAGTTTTGCAATTTTTGGCGTAATTTAGTTAAATAGCAGTTTATTGGTCTGTTGCTTTTTTTGCGTCCTAACCATAATCTGTATGCCATATTGTATCCCACTGTTTTGCTTCTTTTTTTTCCAGCCACTCTAAATTTGGAGGTCTACTACACACAAACAGATTGAAGACCAAAAATAAAGTATACTTTTCAGATGACTTTGACAAATCTCCCCCAAAGTGTCAGAATGAGGAATATCCCAGCCCTCTGCTGTATGAATTTGCACAGGATTGCACGCTATAGAGATCTGTGGCATCTGACACAACAAATCTCTGCTATTTTCCTAGACTACCAGGAACGAATAGTGGGATCTGGAACTGTGGGAGTCGTGTCGATATTGAATCAACGTATCATACATACGGGGCCAGTTTCGGCCACGTGGCTCCTTTAGTGCAATTTTTTGTCACGTAGTGCCTGTTTGCAAATGTATCTATTCTATTTTGTACATGTGAGGTCTGAATATACTATGCTATGTTTTCCCCCCCTCTTTTTAAGCAATAGAGAAGTGAACACTCTTATTGAATACTCATTGGTATCATCAATTGAAGATTTTATTGTTTTATAAGAGTCTGAATTGGTACATTCCACTATTTTCACATTTGCGTGACACCAAATAATGCAAATGTTTTTATTACTAAAGTACCTTCAAACTGCTGAATCATTGGAGAAAAAAAAAAAAAGCTTTTTATGCAAAGATTTTCCTGAGGCTACATGCATCTGCATTTAACAAACATTAAAGGGCTTGTCTGTTATGTATTTCACGGTTATTTAAATACAGGTGATAAGAACTGCAAGGAGACAGAAGAAAAACTATTACTAGTCGAAACTGTCTGACAGAAGACATTTTTTGTTTTAAACTAGACTTTAGACGTTAAAATCCTTGATGGTAAAATGCACAGATAGCACAAAAAAATAATAGTGGTAAATGATCTAAATAGTTTTCTAGAACTAACCAATATATATAAGCTTTTATAAAATATATATAATTAGATAAGTTGCCAGTGCCAATTGCTCAGCACCCCCTTTCAATTACCACAGTTGTGCCAGATCAGTAATGCAACGCCCAGAGGAAGGCATGTCAAGAAGTGGGAGTGTAAGCCCAGTGACAGCTGGCCACTAAGGTTTGTCCATGAGCAGATGACTGCACAAAGGCTCTCTCGTGGACAGCAATGCCTTGCAAACACGTTAAAGGACCACTCTAGGCACCCAGACCACTTCAGCTTAATGAAGTGGTCTGGGTGCCAGGTCCAGCTAGAGTTAACCCATTTTTTTTTTTATAAACATAGTTTCAGAGAATCCTAATCCTCTAGTGGCTGTCTCATTGACAGCCACTAGAGGCGCTTGCGTGCTTCTCACTGTGAAAATCACAGTGAGAGCACGCAAGCGTCCATAGGAAAGCATTGTAAATGCTTTCCTATGCGACGGGCTGAATGCGCGCGCAGCTCTTGCCGCGCGTGCGCATTCAGCCCAGGAGGAGGAACGGAGGAGGAGAGGAGGCAGAGAGCTCTCCGCCCAGCGCTGGAAAAAGGTAAGTTTTAACCCCTTTCTCCCTTCCAGAGCTGGGCGGGAGGGGGACCCTGAGGGTGGGGGCACCCTCAGGGTACTATAGTGCCAGGAAAACGAGTATGTTTTCCTGGCACTATAGTGGTCCTTTAAGCAATGATACATTTGTTCTGCACTTTTTCTAGGATTTTACAATTTAGTGCAATAACACTTGATGAATGGGAAATAAATTTGTGCAGCATGGGACACAGGTCTCGTGCCAACCCTCATGACCCCAAGGATCAGGCCAAAGGTAACTACAGAGATGATTTTAAGTAAAATGGCTAAAAGGCCACTATGCGAGGCAAACACCTATTTTACGCATCTGTAGAATTTAACTTGGAAATAAATATAAATCCTTTGTTACATCTTAAATTTCCTTTATTTCACGTAAATCTTTAGATACCAGGAAGTATCAAATACTTTTTAGTCAATGCTTATTCTCACATTATTTACACCAGAACTACTGCATATAGCTCCTGAAAAGTCTGGTCTTACAAAAGGTTTGTAGTTTCATTCATGAAACAGCATGAATGACACTACTCTTCAAGATAATAGAAACTACCACAAAGCTCATAATACCTTGATGAAGAGACATTTTTCATGAACGAATTCATTTGCAACTCAAAGACAGCTAAGAGGACCCACAAAAGTAGTTTACAGGTAAGGTAATACATATTTGTCCTATGTGACACCACTAAGCTAATGATTTCTGTAAATTGCTTTAGCTGTAATTATTATCAGGTTTGCATAATAGAGATACTTCTAGTTCCACTAAATTGTAGTTAGCGTAACAATAAAGAAGATATTTCAAGGGTACGCATGTCACAGTCTAGAAACTACAATTAGTTTAAAGCTTCAATTAACAAAGGAAAACAACCACTGAACGGAGTAAGTCAGCTGTGAAAGCACATGTGCACAGTATCAACTTGGCCAAAATTGTCAAACATGAAACTAAATTTCTCTGAAAGCAAAGTTAGTAATGACTTTTTCCAGAAGCCCTGTAGGAGTGTATGTAAATTGAATGAAGACAAGATACAGGCCTCTTTCAGCAACTGCTTTATATTAACCCCCCCACCCCCCCGAGTGCTTTGTCTGAGTACAGGAGCTGACTTGACAGCAAGACATGCACATACAGGTTGAAAAAAAGCCAAATATCAGTCATGGTTAGGGGGAAACATCACTAACAGACTCACACGATGACAATAGCCTGTGAAATACAAAGTAATGATATTAGAATGCCTGAGAAAGGAGAAAAAAAAAATGTGTATGTATATATATATATATATATATATATATATATATATATATATATATATATATATATATATATATATATATATATCTCATGATTCCCTATTATTTCTGAAGTTGTGTCCTTAACCCCTTAAGGACACATGACGTGTGACATGTCATAATTCCCTTTTATTCCAGAAGTTTGGTCCTTAAGGGGTAAACAACAGTGAATTTGTTTCCTAGACAGACCAAGATATTGCTGGAAAAGATTAAAGGGACTCCGTTATCCAAAATATTTCAAACAGCGATATAAGATTATCTTCACGTACGAACCCTTGGAAAAATGGAAGAGACAGGAACGCAGAATTCAGGGCATTTCCATTCTGAGTTTTTGGAAGCTCCCAGAAGATGAAGGTTAGAGGCAGGGAAGGCATGCGGAGCTCAGCTGGAATGCAGAAGCCTAAAGGAGGCCCACAGTCAAATGTGTGTTTTACTGTACTCCAAAATGATGGCATCGCAAGCCACCAAGCCAAACACTGTAGCATATAGCAAAGAGAGACGTAACCATCAAAAACACCAGCAGGCCATTTATTCATATCATTAATACAGCGCGCTCATTGACAGTTTCACTTATAGAAAAATTTATGCTGGTGTTGTTTTAGAAGTCATATCCCCATTTATTCTCCCCTGCTCCTACCCCCAATGAATGTGAGAAAGCACCTAGCCTGGATTTCCATCAGGATCTCATCTCCTGATGTTGTGAAAATATACCGTATTTACTCTAATCTAATGCGTCATCAAATCTAATGCTCACCTCAATTTTTGAAACCTGGAAGCTGAAAACAGTTTTTGCTGGCAAATGTAATGCACATTTATACAAGAATAAACTACTATACAGCATTGTGCTACAATGAAAATGTTTATTGCCATAAATCATAGTAACATTGATGGTATTTCAACTTTAGTGTTACATGATAAGTCTATTCTTTCTTAAACAAATACTATAGTGCCAGGAAACCAAACTCGTTTTCCTGGCACTTTAGGATTATTAGGTCCCCCATCCCTCTCAGCCCCCCTCAGCCATTAAAACCCCTTCAGCCACTTAGCTTAATCCAGCGCCAGGCTCTCTCAGCGTTGGTGACCTCTCCTCCCCCTGCCAACGTCAGCTCCAAATGCGCATGTGCGGCCAGAGCCACACATGCATGCAAACCGCCCATAGGAAACCATTACTCAATGCTTTCCTATCGACGTCCATCCACTAGAGGCTGGATTAACCCTCAATGTAAACATAGCTGTTTCTCTGAAACTGCTATGTTTTCAGCTACAGGGTTAAAACTAAGGGGGACCTGGCACCCAGACCACTTCATTGAGCTGAAGTGGTCTGGGTGCCTATAGTGATCCTTTAAGCTCTCTTTCAGGAATGAAATTCGCCTGTGTGAATTCACCAGTTTCAATTTGCCTTTGCAAATTTGCCGGGAAGCAAGTCGCCAGAAAGTTTCGAATTTTGCCCCGAATGTAATGCGCCATTGAATCGAATGCGCATTCAAATTTTGGAGACGGTGCGCATTAGATTCGAGTAAATACAGTACTTTATATTTATTTAGTTTTCTCTGGAAACTCTGTGCATGCTTATTATTCAGTGAGATGAGGAAGTCATCACAGCAGCAGAACAATTAATATTTATACTATGTATATTGCACTAATCACATCAAGAGAAGATAATACAAACAAAAATACTAATAATAAAAATCTAGATTGAACAATGTACAAATTAAACGTTTGTATCAAATATCCAAGGACAAGGACAACTGTAAAATTAAGAAATGTTACGATCCTGAATTTAAAATCCAGGAAAATTATTATAGTAACTCACTTCACTTTTTGTCTTTTATTTTCAGTATGCTCATTATCTTAACAAGAAGAATTATTTCACTATGTCAGAGTTAAGCATCAATCAATAATATCAATCACTGATATGATCCGATTACACTGCTACAGTAACAGTGCTTATAATCTTAGATCAAATCATAAATCTGTTGAATTGTCACACGCGTGGCTAGCAAAACTGGCCATATGTTTGTTTGCTCAAACTAGTAAAAATAAATTATTTGTCAAATGCCTGGTCAGCCAAACTGTGATCACAATCAATCCAATCTAAGTGAGAGTGAGAGAGTAGCCCTAACCTAATGTTACTACAAAAACACAGTCCATACACAACCCAAACAGGCTAATGCTTAAAGGGACACTCCAGGCACCCAGACCACATCTGCCCATTGGAGTGGTCTGGGTGCCAACTCCCACTACCCTTAACCCTGCAAGTGCAATTTAATAAACTGCAATAATTACCTTGCAGGGTTAAGTCCTCCTGTAGTGACTGTCTATCAGACAGCCACTAGAGGGACTTCCATGTTCTTAAAACACGAAAAGTGTTTTAATCGAAGCTGGACGTCCTCACGCTATGTGAGAACCTCCAGCGTCGCCGAAATCCCCATAGTAAAAGCATTGAATAATGCTTTCCTATGGGAGGTCTAATGCACGAGCACGGCCAGGGTCCTGCAGTGCCAGGAAAACTACTATGTTTTCCTGTCACTTGAGTATCCCTTTAAGCCATCTCACCTGTTAAGAAGAAAAAAAATAATAATATCCAATTTAGGAGGGACAGTCCCTACAGTCCCTACTTTGGGCAAAAATGTATCCTACTGTCCTCTTTTCTAGGAGTTCCATATTGCTGGTGTGTAGCAGTGTATAAGACTTTCAACTAGAATACATGTGTTTAGAAATCAGTCTGTGTAAATAAGATCCATTGTTCTTGTTCTAAATTAAATTTTAGTTACATAAAATTATTAGTAAGTCACCTAAAATTTCTCAGAGAAGCCCTGCTCCCAGAAATACCCATTAAATTAGTGTCCCTCTTTGTCCATTAGAAATGATGGAAGGTATGTCATGTTATATTTTGTTACAAAAAAAAAAAACCAACACAACAACAACAACAACAACAACATGTGCAAAAAAAAGAAATCCACATGAAACTATTCAAAGCTCTCATAACATGCGCAGAAATATTTAAATCAGTGTCTTAGTACCTACTGGGATTTAAGATTCACTAGGTGCTGTTCTGTTGAGTGACTGCAGTGAAGACTGTGGTGAAGGGTTGTTCAGGTAGCAAATTACAAAAATCTACGTAATCAGAAATCATTGCAACATGTGTTACAGGAGAAACCTGCAAATCCACATGCCAGATGCTCCCTTGAGCACAAACCAATTGAGGTTAGAACCCAGACCAGGCCATCCTGTTTATCGTTTACACAGTGTCTTTACAGTATCTCTAGATTTGATATTAACATATATGGCTCCTAGTGATATCTACTAAAGCAAGCGTTCTAGCATGTTCTCTTCCACATTCAATACAAGGGCTGAAGACACATCAAGAAATCTCTGGATTCTCATTCTAAAATGTCCAATGGGTGATAGGATCCCCAACTGGCCACATATCTATTCTGTGGGTTTATTCAACCTTGTTGCAGTCTGGGTATCACTAATCTGCAAGACTGGTTGTTCTTTTAGAACTTGTCAAACAACGAAGGACCTATCCTAGACTATAGCAATGCAGCCCAAATTGAAGTCCCTTTCAAGTCCATGTCAAAAGTTCGTAAAAGAATCATATCCATCCTTTAGGCCAGGCTATATTATCACTATTTTCGAGTCTTTGACAAATGTGAACACTGATTGATAACTCTTTGCTGAAAGAATTTCCGCAGCAGCAGCAGAGGCAATTCAAAAGGTATAACCTGTTAAGAAGGTGACATTTTAAACTACACACATCATTCTAGGATAGAGTTGTCACATCTACGTAGACACATATGACTGCTACATACAGGTAGGCTGCACGAAAAGTGCTACCGTGCAATATGCAACCTGCTGCAGAACAGAATTTCAAATCAGTTCCTTTAGGACTGATCCACTATTAATTAATGAATCAATTTCTTGTAGCATATGAAAGATACATATGTCTGGGCGGCAATGACTTGAGCTCAGAAAAACCTAGTGGATGTGGCAGTTCTGGCCTGTTTTATCTATATTTAAAGCTGCTGCCCCTCCCTGGCATTCACTGATCAGTTCAATCCCACACTGCTACTAGTTAGAAAGGCAGCCTGGAGCACATCACTGACTGCAAGTCACTGAATTCAGACATACAACACATGCTCCTATCTCACTTAACAAGTAAGCCATGGATAAACATTCCTACTCTACTGCTTCACATGATGCACAGCCATCTGCAGGTAGCCAAGATGCCCAATAATGAGCCATCACTGCACTGACATCTGGCCTGAAATCCTAGACCAGGGTTGGCAACCATCAGCACTCCAGATGTTATGGACTTCATCTCCCATAATGCTCTTACACAGTACTGGCAAAGCATCAGGGGAGATGTAGTCCACAACATCTGGAGTGCCAAAATGATGCCTACCCCTCCACTAGATCAAAAGGTATAGACAATGTATGCCCAGCTGTGGCAAAACTACATCTCCCATTATGCTTTTCCAGTCACCTCTATGAATGGATTAATGCAGCATTCACTCAAACAATGCATCAGCAACGTGATCATAGTACTATATCCTGGTTACTATCATTACCAGCACTGTGTTAGTATCCCTGGTGCTAGTCAGCAGCCAGCAGGAAACTGAGCGACCCTAGCAAGGGATGGGGGGAAATAACATGCAAATATCCTAATTTAAAAAATAATTAAACATTCTGTATACATACCCCTGGGAGAAACCATGCAGCAATGCCAGATCTGCAGAATTAAATGCATTAACCAGCTCAACACGAGCCACCCCGTAGGTTTTTCCAGGAGCTTGTTAGAAATAATGGAGACTAAAGCCACACCTTCCCAACATGTCATCGTGTCACATGACCACACCAGGCCAGGGTTAACTCATTGAGCTCCCACAGACAAGCCTTCTACCTGTGGAATGTTCGGATATGTATCTATGGAATAGAGTTCTTAAATGAAACCACTTTATAAAACACGGTCTGTTTGTTTTTTACCAAAGTCATTTTAGTAACAAAAAAAGAGAGATCTGACATGACCAAATAAAATCATTTCATTATGAAAATAAATAAATAAATAAAATAGACTTTTGAAGCAGTCTTCCACTTATTTCAACAGTTGCTTGAAAAGAATTTGGGAAATAAACATGTGCACACTAGCATAATATGCTACTGGTACTATAAAATAAAATAAAATTAAAATTAAAAAATTCTCTATCATGCTAACACATACGATTTATACTGTGCACGGTCAGAGTAATGAATATGCAAAATCTGAATCATTGCTGTCCTTGTCTGAGCTATTAATAGTAGCTTTATTTGTGGTAAAGTATTAATTGATTGTCATATTCTGACTGTTGTACTTCATATATATATATATTTTTTCTTTTCTATTTACATTATACATGTATGAAACTAATTTATTTATGGAACTATGTTTTCATAAGCAGGAGCCCAGATCAAGGATGCGGTGGCTACCTTTTCAGAATGCTAAACTATTGCTATTATTTTTATTATTACGTATTATTATTATTATTTATAATGCTACAAATGTTTTTCACACTATAGTGGGTTCAGGAGACATACAAGTAAATTTAACAGCATGGGTTTGTCTTACAGGAACAACATGTTGACGATCTTGTTCAAACAAGCTTACAATCTACAGATCTGCACATGTGCACATTTCTGTAAAATATGCACACTCCTAAAGTACTATACCATATATTTTATTGACTTTTATGTTAATTTGGGCATTTTAGAAAGATCAGAATAAGAAGGTGCAAAATTAAAATTCACACGTCAGAATTGTTATTACTGCTACACAAATCAAGCAATTTAGCATCTAAGTGGAAATATACAATTATATACAATTAGCTATTTTATTCTACATATTTTGGAATACATTATTCAACCAGGTTGTTGTTTCACCACAACTCACTGTTAAGTAAATATATTCCCTAAATAGACATTATATGCTACTTTGAAATGTTGCTTCATTGATTGAAGCAGATTTTAAAATAGTGTTGCCCCCACAGAGCAGCGTAAAATGGATACATACATATCTCAAAAATTTACAGAGTTATCTAGTGACCACTCCCTGACATGTGCTGACAGTTTTAGGGTGCACTCCAAGCAATCAGCAGCAGGCGTCAGCCCATTGATGTTTGACTAATGAATTACTCAGAGTGCAAAGTTCCATTTTTATATCATACTAGTAAATAGAACCTTTCCATCTATCAATTCCATATAACAGTAGGTCCCCCAAGATCCTAGCGTACCTCCCAACATCTCAAATGGACTAAGAGGGACACTTTCATTTTAGGGGTGTGAGCTGGGTGAGACCAGCTGTGCGGCTATTCTGATAAATGTTTGGTGACTTTCTAATAAATTGTGGCGCTAAAGTGTAATTTATAACAAAATGAAATTAACCTTTTTCCGCAGACTGCTTTCTATACACATTTATTGTAGTTTAAACACATTTTACGGTGAGTATTATTGCAGTTGAGCTCTGTTATACACTCAGAAACAAAAGCAATATGGAACTCTTACAAAGGAGGGACATTAGGATAGAAAAGAAGGACATAGGGGTTTGGACCCAAAGAGGGACTGTCCATCCTAAATAGGGAAATGTCTGTCCCACTAAACCATTTTTTTCTCTGGTGTCCATTTCTGGGGATCCCAGAGAAAAGTCCAATTAAGTAGAACACAAGTGCTTAGGGAGATTTTTCCAGCTGATTTTTGTCAATGCGCAAGCGCTTCAGAAAGGCTCTGCATAGCCTTTGACTGCTTCTTATTCTGTTCACAATTGTATCCCATTCACAACTGTAGGCTTCACCAATATAATTGGTATAACTGGCATGCCTTCAAACCAGCGTCACCCCTTTCCAGGTACAAACTTTATGGTGTTGCCAAGTATAACTCAATACAGATTGAATCTGAGATATAGGGGTGCCCTGCATACGATATAGTGCTTTGTATCTTACAAAATGCATGCTGTTTTATCCTCAAGCTTAAAGGGGTATATAGTCACCCAGACCACTTGAGCTCAATGAAGTGGTCTGTGTGCCAGGTCCCTCAGGTTTTAACCCTTCACATGTAAACATAGCTGTTTCAGAGAAACTGCTATGTTTACATAGCAGGGTTAATCCAACCTTCCTGACAGCCGTTAGAGGCGCTTCTGCGACGCTGGATGCGAAATTCGCATCCAGCGTGCAGAACGTCCATAGGAAAGCATTGAGAAATGCTTTCCTATGGACGTTAGAATGCGCACTCTTGCCGCGCATGGACATTCCGCTCCACTCGGGAGCTGACGTTGGCGGGGAGGAGAGGTCACCAGCGCCGAGGGAGCCCAGTGCTGGCTTAAGGTAAGCTGCTGAAGGGGTTTTAACGGGTTTGTTTTCCTGACACTATAGTGATCCTTTAAGGAATTAAGTCATATTTTTTTCCTTAACATTTCCTCCTTTCTAGCGTTGCCTACTAATTTTAAGAATAACAGTAAACTGAGCACATCTATATATAATCTTTAAAAAGTAAAATTTATTGTGTGCATAATTAGGCATATACATTTTGCTTTTGATTATTTAAGTGGATGTTCTCAGTTGTTTTAATATATTAAATTTCATTGATGTTATTCAGTGCTTCACTCTAACAAAGGCACCAGGTACCACATGCCTGTACCAGTGGCAGATCCAGAGCCTGATCTCGGGAGGGGCAGATTATTTAAATAAATAAATCCATGCACAATAACCACTATTGGGGGGTAGTGTGTGTATGGGGGACAATATGTGTGTGGGGACAGTGTGTGTATGGGGGTAAATGTGTGTGTGGGTGCAGTGTGTGTATGGGGGGCAATGTGTGTGTGGGGGCAGTGTGTGCATGGGGAGACAATGTGTGTGTGTGGGGGGCAGTGTATGTGGGGGCAGTGTATGTGTATGTGGGGGCAGTGTGTGTATTTGAGGGCAATGTGTGTAGGGAGGCAGTGTGTGAATGTGTGGTGAGGAGGGTAGGGGGGCTTTTTTATAATTTTTTTTAATAAAAATAAATACAGTTATGTCCCCCCTCCCTTCTTACCTCTAATGAGGAGGAGGGGGGGCATTTCTCAACCACTTGTGGTTCGTGGGGAATCCCTGGTGGTCGCAGTGGTGAGAGTGAACTCTAGCCCGTAGCTCAAGGGCTAGAGTTCACTCTCGCGAGATCCGGAGCATTGCTGTGGTAACCGTGGCAACACTTCGTGTTTGCGAGAGAAGGACCCAGAGGAGCTGCAGGCTGAGCTCCCTGGTCCTCTCTCTCTCCTCTGCCAGCTGCCAGCATGGTGCCTGCGGACCGGGGAGGAAGATCTCTGATCTCCCCTCCGGTCCGTGAAGGCACATTGCAAGGCTGGCGCTTTCACAGTGCCAGCCCTGCATTAGCCGGCAGGGGAGAGCCTTGCAGGGGTGGGGTGGGGACAATTGTCCCGTTGCCCCCCCGGATCCGCCAGTGGCCTGTACTGCACAAGCTTTAGCTTTGTATGTTAATTTTGAGGCCAGCCACTGAATGGGTCTAGTTGATTTATGTAGATTCATTTAATGGGTCTTTATTTTAATGGATGCCTACTTCAAGAACAGAAAACTAAGATACTGGAGGGCATCAGTTAAAAACAATGGATTAGCTGAGCTAAAAATATGTTTTAACTATAGGAAAAACAACAAAATTTAGAATACAGCTCCAATAATGCTACATTTGGGGATCTACCTTTTTGCGCCCCTGCGTAACAGGTTAGGTATATATAGACATGGCCAAATAGTGATGGCTAGATGAGTGGGTCAGAGCATCTCCAAAACTACAATTCTTGTGAGATTCAAATTACTGAAAGGGTAATATGCTGGCCATGATAGCAAGGTCTTAGAACATACAGTGCATCACAATTTGCTGTGTAGTTACAGACCATTTAGAGTGCCCATGATGACTCATGTCCCCCGCCAGAATTGGGGACATGAGCGTCAGCTGGACCATGAAGCACTGGAAGGAGGTTGCCCGGTCTGGTGAATCACATTTTCTTCCAGATCTCGTGGATGTCCAGGTGTGTGTGCAGTGTTAACCTGGAGAAGAGATGGCAGCAGGATGCATTATGGGAAGAAGGCATGTTAGCAGAGGCAGTGTTTTGTTCTGGGCAATGTTCTGCTGGGAAATCTTGGGTCCTGGCATTTATGTGGTTGTTAGTTTGATACGTACCACCTACCTAGAAATTGCTGCAGACCTCGTACATCCCTTCATCGCATTGGTGTTTTCTGATGGCAGTGGCCTCTTTTATCAGGATAATGCACCCTGCCACACTGCAAAAATTGTTAAGGAATGGTTTGAGGAACATGACAAAGAGTTCAAGGTGTTGCATTGGCCTCCAAATTCCCCAGATAGCAATCTGATTGAGCATCTGTGGGATGTGCTAGAACAAAAAATCACAACCATAAAGGGCCTACCTCTTAACATGCAGGACTTAGAGGATCTGTTGATAATGTCTTGGTGCCAGATACCACAGGAGACAGGTGGTTTTAATGAGGTGACTAATCAGTGTGTATTTATTGGCATGGGGGTAATGCAAAGAAAAATGTAATAGTTTCATGAGGGCTAGACTTCATGTGGTAGTACAGGGCAAGGGGTTAAACATGATGATAGGGAACAGGGCAGTCTTGGCATGATATCGACTGGAGCTGGATGTTCCCTTTTTGTGAACTGAAGGCCCTTGGACCCCTTTACACATATCTTGACCCCTCACCCATTATTGCTGAACCCTCTATTTAAACAAAGTAGCAGCTTGACTTTCTAGGGTAACTGCTCACTGAAGATGCAAATGACAAAAAGAGCAAGCAAACAAACAAATAAATAACTGAATTAGCCAGCAGTAAGTAATGAAGAGAAGACAAAAAGCTCCCCAGGACTATTACATTTGTTCAACATGTCAATCAGATGATTCTAAACAAGTCTGACATACATCGGTTATACCTGAATCTAATTACATGGTACAGATCGAATGCCTCACTCCTATACCTAATCATCTGCTTTCTCTGTTTCAGCTACTTGCATGTAGCTTTCATCGCACATTGTTCAAGCCTTTTATGACTCAATGAAAAAAAACAAAAATGAAGATTGTCAAAAAAAGCACCCCTAGGATAAACCTTTATGATTACGAACCACAAATATAAATGTTAAGTGAGACTGGATTGACAGATAGATGAAATTATTTATAAGAGTGCAGGATGGGCTAGTTGTTCTGAAGCCTATAGTCCTTTTAAGGTGAAATATAAAAAATATCAGTGATGTGTTAATAAATCATAACAATGTCCTATGATTTTAGCATGTGTACCCAAAAACTAATCTTTGAGGTTTGACGTTCAGAATTCTGGAATAGTCTTCTAAAAAAACAAAAAAGTCAGATATGGCGCATACCCAGACTGTAGCTCAAAAATGGGTTGGAGAGGTAATAAAGGGCATAACCCTCAGTACAAGACAATTTATCGATAAAGCCTACTGGGAGAAAACCCCTATCTTATTATTATTGCCATTTATCTAGAAAAAGAAAGGATCCACTCCCACTGGAATTACCTCCCAGTGACTACATTCAAAGGTCATGGCAACTTGATTTAAATACTTAATAAAGAATCAAGACAAATATACATAAAACCAAACAAGATAGTGTGTAGTGAGAAATAGAGCATAAGCTAATTAGAAGGAAAATGTGTGAAGAGGAACAGGGAGTAGAGGTTGTAATAGAATAAATTGGTTTTAGAAATAAGGCCACCATACATATCTCTCTGTCATCCCCATCCCATCAGAGACCGCAAATGGGGACCCAAGTAAAAACACAAGTGCTGTCACTAAAGGTGATGTCAACCTCAATACTTAAAGGGGCAGGTATCATGATAGTTGATTCAAAATAATTGCGTACTGGACACAGTGGGCACCCAAACTAAGCCCAGATATAGCATTACCCACTAACCCAATCAAGGAGTGCACACATGATATTCCCTTAGGCAGGGGTCATGTGCCAGACAGCTTGGTGAACACAGCACAGTATAGCCCCCAACATGCATTAGAACATCTGCTGGTGTGCAAAGGGGAAGACATAGGGTAGAGATAGACTTATACAATTAGGGATTACTCTGTGACTAAACCTATAGTTTTTTATTTCTCTCCCCATTGCGCCTCCAACCTGCACCTGTGTCTGGGCAGTTCCCTGAGTTTTTGTTGTGATGTGATGTGTCCACTGTGTTTAGATTAATAACTTCTGTAACACTTCTTAATGCTTGATATATGTATCTTCTTGCTATTACAAGGATACAGTTGCGATATAGAGATACTACAGACTTGGTACACTCTTGTTAACTACTCTATCACAGCTTCGGATACACATATAATCTGGCCTTATTTCTAAAAAAACTATTTATTCTATTACAACCTCTACTCCCTGTTCCTCTTTACACATTTTCCTTCTGATTAGCGTATGCTCTATTTCTCACCCCACACTATCTTGTGTCTTGGTTCTCTATTAAGAATTTTCTATTAAGAATTTCAATCAAGTTGATTTTTTTTACTGTTGCCATGACCTTTCAATGTAGTTACTGGGAGGTAATTCCAGTGGGAGTGGATCCTTTCTTTTTTGCTAGATAGGGTTTTCCTCCCATTAGCCTTTATCTATAAATTGTCTTCTAAAAATATTAGGAGTTATTCTGCTGTTTATATGACGTAAAGGTTACTCCAAACACCATGACCACTTCCTGCTTTTAAAAGTGGTTATGGTGGTAGCAATCTGTATATGCGGCACTTCCTTCTCCACACTTTTAACGGACATAATTAGATTTTTCACTAACAGGAGCAAAAAGTCAAAATCACTGAGCCTAAATTTGTGTGTATGTGTCTTTAAAGGGATTATTATTCTCTAAGCAGTGAATGTTAGTGAGTTGAAAACCATATTGCAAACTTTGGGCTAAAATAGCCAAGCTGTGATAAAAGCCAACTTGAAGATGTTTTTGTAAATCATTTTTTATGCCCCAGTTACGCAATTTAGTTTTCAGTTTTCTGCAATTCAGTGTTTGGTGAATAAATTCCTGTGTTTTTTTGATCCATAAATTGCGTGTACAGAATATGTCTTCTGACTATAGTATTTGAACTCATGCAGTATATTTACATATATATATGGGTTTGTGTGAACAGGGGTCGCTGAAGAGATAATATTACATAGTCAAACTGGGCATGTTTAACAACGTGAATTATACACTATATTAAATCTGGAGTTAGATTAAACTCAGTCTACAAATCAGTCAGTAAGATGAATGTACGTTAATCAAAAGCTTTTTTTGGCCAAGCGTCAGGATATATATTGGCTTGTATAAAATCTGCTAATTATACCTCAGGGCATTTTTTTCCAAAATCCCTACCCAAACAAACATGCCATTACAGTATGCATAATCTTGGGAAGAGTGAGGCCTCTAGTGGACACAATAGAATATGCAGCCCAGAGGAGCTGTGAGTTATAATGAGTGAGGGATCTAAGATTTGTGAAAGACAATTTGTCACACATGACACTTGGTATAGGCCAGTGATCTGTGTAGGGCTCCATAATCAGCATGTCTGAAAAGGATACCATTACAAATAGACAGCTAAAAAAAAAAAAGCACACAGTGTGTTTAAATGGTACAAAATGGGTTTCTGGGGATTGTAGTTCAAGTGTCAGCTTTCAACTGTAATAGTGCGGACTTCCCATAGAGATGTATCATTGGAACAGAGCTTAGTGTTAGAAAGGGTAGGCATCAGTATAAATCAATAGAAAAAATAATGAATAAAATTGAATTAAAAAAAACCCAGTAATCTCTTGAGTAAAAATAAATGGGATCTTGGAGGAACATTCTGCAGTTACACTTTGTCCCGCTCCTCATCACACTTGGTTTGGAAACTTAACTTAAAGAGTCTAACACCAAAAATAAACTTTATCTTATCTGCTTCTGTATAGCTCCCTGTGTCTAAATCTCTTCTATTTTTTTGTTCTAGTTTTCATAAATACAAAAGGAAAAGTAGGGACTACGTTTCCTAATGTTTAGCAGTCATATTGACAGAGCTGATTTAGTGGCCATTCGTATTTACCCACAATCCATCAGTAAAAATCAAACCGGTAGAAGGAAATTCAGAAGACATCATAGACAGAGCAGAACAAAATGGCTACACCCAGATATTGAAATCTGGCACAAGGATAAAAGGTAATAATTATAAATAAATTAACAATGATTATTATAAATGAAGTGGAAAGGCGGAGAGCATAATCATTAAGACACAAGTGGCAAGGTGGAAAATTGTAGACCACTTAGTCACTTGCTGTGGACCAATGTACCCTGTTCCTCAGGATTTACAAAAGAGTTCTTAGAAAAACTATTCTCTGAAAGTTCGCCTCTATATCACTGCATCTCAGCACTGTTGTAGTTGCCCCCAAATCCTGGCTCACATATATCTATCGAAGATCTGTTCTCATGAAAAACATCTAACCTGAAATCTAAATCATTTTTGACTTTCAAAGACTTCCTCCTTGCCCAGTGATATAACATATTTCCCCATCTAGGAATGCAGAGACTATCTGCTAGAGGTGTGGTTGGTCAGAGGATTCCATTCTACATACATGGCAGGCTTCCATTCAGTTCTGACATTCTATACATAAGGTGCTTGGATTAAGGGTGTATAATCCCCCATATCACACTCCAGAGGCCCTGCTACTGCATCACACCCCTACATTTGTGTGGACATACTGAACATAATATACCAAGCAATCTCACCAAGAAATGGAAAAATATCAGACCACTTGGTAGCAGTGGCCACTTGCTAACAGATGCCAGTCAAGGGGCCACTTTACAAAATCATCTCTCTTAATTTCAAGCTCAGACCAAGGAAGAAGAAACAGCAAGCCTTTAGTCCTGTAGCCATCTTCCAATATGTCACTGACACAAGACAGGGAGATGTGAAGCTGTAGGGTGCAGCCCAGAACTTTGCTGGACAGCCCACAGAGTAGCAACTCTAGAATGTAAGTTCGTTTGAGCAGGGCTCTCAACTCCCTCTGTTCCTGTCCATCCAATTCGTCTGGGTACAAATATATAAAAAGAAAAAATCTCAGGCACTCACTGTGATTGTATGCAGGCAGGTTTATTTGCAACGTTTCGACCTGTCAAGGTCTTTATCAAGCATGCAAATATTTGTCTGTTAGTCCACCTATTGGACAGCGCTGTGGAGTTTGTTGGATCTTTATAAATATTAATATTAATAATAATAACTACATTATCTCAACCTAATGGGTATTTGTGTAGTATTCTCTCCTTCAAGTCATCACAAACTACCGACAACTTCTATCAACTTGTTTTAGAATTTTTCTTCACATTTTCCATGAATGAAAGGCTAGGTCTGCAGTGTGATGTGCAATACTCAATAGAAAGCTGTTCAGGAGTTAACAGAATATCTGTAAAGCTTCTATAGAAAACAATCTGTGGATTTGAAACGGTTGAAAGATCACAGTCACTTCCTGGTCCCTGCAGATTAAGGTTTGACAATAGGAGCAAATCATTGGAACCTGCTTCAAACAAAAATTATTCAATGGTATCTTTTATGTTTCTTTTATTTCTATTGAATGCATAATATCAGAGAATCATAGGTACAGAGCCAGGATTCCCCGAAAAGGACACATCTGTTTTGGAGGGAAGACCTAGCTTATATTTCAAAATGGTGGGTCTCCTGGAGCTCTTTACAGCTGACTGAGAAAGCTTATTGCTTCCATGAAACACATTTTGGCAACTGAAGGAAATTTACAAATAAGTAAATACAAATACAAAAAGATAAGTCCTGCGCTCACTCCCATCACTACTGTGCCGGCAGCAATGACTGCAGTACACATCAGCCTCAATATATAGTAAAAACCAAAGAAAAGAAAAAGTTACCTGTGCTCTCTCCTTAATCCCTATGTAAATTTAGACAAATGGAGGTCATTTAGTTGCTCCAATGGCCATTGGAGGGAATGCCCGCCTGCCAACATTAAGGCAGACCCCCCTCAAGTGGGTCCTACACTGACCCTTCAGCCTGCTTCCTTGAGCTTCTGGCAAAGATATCTCTAATGAGACAGAGAGGGGTATTTTTTATAAACACCCCTATATACTTATTAACCCTTAATAGTGAACACATGGGATGGGCGGCAGCATTGTAACAAAGCTGTGTGATACAAAGTAAATACAAATACAAAAAGATAAGTCCTGAGCTCATTCCCATCACTACTGGGCCGGTAGCAATGACTACAGTACACATCAGCCCCAATATATAGTAAAAACCAAAGAAAAGAAAAAGTTACCTGCGCTCTCTCCTTAATCCCTATGTAAACTTAGACAAATGGAGGTCATTTAGCTGCTCCACTGGCCATTTGAGGGAATGCCCGCCTGCCTACGTCAAGGCAGACCCCCCCTTAAGCGGGTCCTACACTGACCCTTCAGCCTGCTTCCTTGAGCTTCTGGCAAAGATATCTCTAATGAGACAGAGAGGGGTATTTTTTATATACACCCCTATATACTTATTAACCCTTAATAGGGAACACATTGGATGGGCATACTGTGTACTGCAGTATGACTAGTCAAAGCCTTCTTCAACTTTTCCATTGTTTGTCTCTAACACCTCTACTGTACTACCTACAACCTAAAAATGCAGTTCCAAATGGTAGTTATTTCTTTAGATAGTCTTTCTTTACAACTTATCCCTTACACATTTCTAACAATACTTCTCTGTTCCGATTGCCAGGAAAATAGACATTTTTTTATTTGCAGTGAGTAGACGTAAAGTCAGTTTCAGTTCTGATATATGGGATACTTCTAATGATCTGTGTTGATACCTAATTAAAGCAAGAAATGTCAAAAGTAAACGATGGCAGCTGTGCAGAAGATATTTATATAAAATATCTTTTTTTTTTTTTATAAATTAAATTTTTATTGGATTTTTTGAGTGCATGCCTCCATGTTTCTGGAGTAAGGTAAGACATTGTATTATAACATTGTAATAACACAAAACGTAGTGTTATAAAGAAAAAGAAAGAAGAAGAAAAAGGATATCGCAACATTGCAGCACTGAATACAAGTATGACATTCTCAGTAACAGTTGTATTTGGCCTAGGATACACATTGGTTTCATATCTGTCATGGTAAACCTGCAGCCTTGTCCGTTAATTCCTGTGTGATTGTGTGTGCGGTTTAACTTGCGTCCAAGAGTTATGGTGTGTCGTTCTGGGTATCACTGTGTTTAGACTGTTATATCCAGGTAGTTAGATTGTTGTGCAAGAGGAGGAGAAGAAGACCAACCGTGCTCCCTATTTCCCACCCCCCGGCCCTGTTCCTTGTCCCTTTCCTAGTTAGCTTCCCCCCCTCTAGGCAGAGATGATGGTTTTTAGTTGTCAGCCTGTCTACCTCTTAGTAGTTCTTTCCAGGGTTGCCATATGTCTTTGTATCTGTGATATTTGTCTAAAGATCCCCATCTAAGTTCCTCCATCTCATGAAAATGTTCTATTCTTTGAAACCAGTCTTTTTTAGAGGGCGGAATCGCCGATTTCCAGTGATTCACTATCGAGCTTTTTGCCGCTGTCAGCATAAAGTAAACGAGGGAATGTTTGAATTTACGGTGTGGTATTTCGAAGTGGAGTAGGAAGAGTGCCTCCGGGTTGCAGGGTATGGACGTGTCTATTATTAGATTGACAGTGTTCCAGACTTCTTTCCAGAAGCCCGATAGCTCCTCACATGACCACCATATGTGTTGGAAGGTGCCCTTATCTGAGTTGCATCTCCAGCACATTGGTGATGAGTTGGAGTCGAATCTGTGTACATCCACCGGGGTGGTATACCACTTGGAGATGAATTTATAGTTAATCTCCTGTAGTGGTATGCTAGAGTGTGCGTGGAAGATCGTTTGGAAGATATTCTTCCAGTCTCCTACTTCTAAATCTTTGCCTAAGTGGTCCCTCCATAATCTGGTAAAGTACGGTAATTGTGTACACGTCTGGGTTTGTAACAGTTTATAGCAGAGGGATGTTGGCTTGGAAGGCGTTTTATCTCCCGAGCATATTAGTTCAAATTTGGTCCTGTGCCTTGGGGTCCAATTTGATAAGCCCTGTGCATTCAAGAAATGTCGCATTTGTGCATACTGAAATCTCTGCATGAGAGATGGGTCTTTCCCTTCTGTCAGTAGTGTGATTGGCGTCACTCCCCCCTCTTTCACTACCTCGTCCAGTGTAAGATGTGCCTTCCGTTGTTCACCTCCCTGTGGTTTCAATTGGAAGCCCCTTTTCCCTGCTATGAAAAGGGGGTTGTTCGTTATAGGGTATTTTGGAGACGGCGTTGGGGCAATGTCTGGGTAGCAATGTACTTTTTTCCATATTTGTAGAGTTGGTGTTACCGTCGGGTGTGCTAGTGTCGTCCAGTCGTTAACTGAGGTCAGAAGCCATGGTATCGCCTTCAATGAGTCACCTATCTGAGCTTGTTCTATTGTAACCCACCCTTTACAATAGACATTGGTATGTCCAGTCTATAATGCGGCCTATATGTATCGCCTGGTAGTATAGCCAGATGTCCGGCAGGCCCACCCCCCCCATCTCCTTAGGTCTCGTGAGTATGTTGTACCTTATTCTTGGACGTCTTTTGGCCCATATAAACTGTGTAAGTAATGCCTGAATTTTCTTAAAAAAGGTTCTTGGAATGGCGATTGGGAGAGTGTTCAACAAGTATAGTAGTCTGGGGAGTATATTCATTTTTAGAATATTTATCCTCCCAAACCATCGGAAGTGTTGTTTATTCCATGTTTCCAGATCCGCACTGATAGCTCCTAAAATTTGTGGGAAGTTAGCTCCATACAATAGCTTACTGTGTGGAGTTATATTGACTCCTAAGTATTTGATGGACTTTGTTGCCCATTGAAATGCATATCGCGTTTGTAGTCGTGTTTTGTCCTTATCTGGTAATGTGAGGTTCAGTATTTCACATTTGTCGACATTGATTTTGAAATTGGATAGGGCACTGTATTCGTCTAAGAGGTCCATCAGTGTGGGGAGGGACTCTAGGGGGTTAGTGAGTGTAAATAGTAAGTCGTCTGCAAATGCCGACACTTTGTACTGGTGTGCACCCACCCTTATTCCCTCTACACGCGGCTTGTTCCGTACCGCATTTAGCAGAGGTTCCAATCCCAAAATAAAAAGCAACGGAGACAGGGGGCAACCCTGTCTCGTGCCATTCGTTATTTGGAACGGATCGGACAGTATCCCATTAATTTTAAGCCTTGCCGAGGGGTGAGAGTAGATTGCCTGGACCCACTGCATCCACCTTTTCCCAAAGCCTAGTCTTTCCAGCGTCGACAGCAGGAAACTCCAGTCCACCCCGTCGAACGCTTTTTCCGCGTCAATAGCTAACATGATGGAAGGGGCTTTATTACTAAGAGCTTCATGAATCAGGGCAATGATCTTTGTGGTGTTGTCTTTGGCTTCCCTTGAGGGGACAAATCCCGCCTGATCAGGGTGGATTAGGGTTGGGAGCATAGGTTTCAATCGTAATGCCAGCATTTTAGTAAAGATTTTGATATCTATGTTAATCAGCGAGATTGGTCTGTAACTGCCGCATAAGTCAGGGTTCTTCCTGGCCTTGTGGATAAGAGTGATGTTGGCCTCCAGACTCGGTTTAGGGAGGGGTTTGTCAGGGCCTATGGAGTTAATCGCTTCAAGAAGGTGTGGGCCTAGCTCTTTCAGATACGTCTTATAGTACGTAGCCGAGTAGCCATCTGGACCTGGGCTTTTGCCCGAAGGGGTAGTTTTGATCGCGTTCATGAGCTCGTTGAGAGTGAAGGGCTCATCTAGGGATCTGGCCAGTGTTTGGGGTAGTATTTTGTCGAATTTATCACTTAGGTATGCCTTGATCCTATCCTTGTCCTGTGGTGTATTTGTTAGATTGTAAAGTGAGTGGTAGAACTCCCTAAATGTTTTTGCTATCTCGCTGTTTGATTGTACAATGCTGTTGTTTGCTGTTTTAATCTGGGGGATGTACGTTCTCTCCTGCCTATGTTTTATTGCGTTTGCTAGGAGTTTGCCACACCTATTTCCTTGGGCGTAAAATAGCTGTTTAGTCCATACCAGTGATTTTTTAGCCTTTGATTGTAGCAAAAGTGTTAGTTCAGACCTAAGGGACAGAAGTTTGCGATGATCGGATTCAGACATGGTTCTCTTATGCGCCTCTTCTAAGTTTTTTATGTCCGTCAATAACTCTGTCTGTCTCTTCATTCTAATTTTTTTAAAGAAAGGAGCCCCATTTTATTAGTTCCCCCCTCACTACACACTTATGTGCTTCCCACTGGAGGAAAGGAGTTGTGTCTTGTGTGTTATTGTCTAGAAAATATTGGGAGATAGTTTTGGCAATAGCCTGTTTTGCCGTTTCGTCATGCAAAATGGTGGTGTTTAGTTTCCACTGGCCTTTACCCTGAGCTAGGGAAGGAATTTTTAGTTGTATATGGACCGGGGCATGATCGGACCAAGTGATATTGCCGATTGTTGCCGAGGTTACGAGTGAGAGGTCTCTGTGTGTGGTGATGAAATAATCTATTCTTGTGTATGTCGAGGCCGGTCTGGAGTAAAATGTGTAATCTTTCGTGGTGGGATGGAGTGCTCTCCAGCAGTCCACTAATTGATGGCTGTGTAGTAGTTGTTTAATTTGCGTTCTAGTCGGTTGGAGATGGTTAGGGTGTCGCGCCGTGCTGTCTTTTTGGGCATCTAGAGATACGTTAAAGTCGCCCCTTATGATTAAGGTCCCTGTGGTGAGTTGTTGAACCTTGTTTAATATTCTGCGGAAGGTGTGACATTGTCGTGTGTTTGGAAGATATAGATTGACCAGGGTCACAGGGTAGTTGCTAATCTGTCCTTGTAGTATGATGTAGCGGCCTGATTCATCCGCGAAATGTTGGCTGTATACAAATGGTATCTTGGCCCCTATCAGAATTGCAACCCCGCGAGATTTGCTATGTGTGAAATTGTTGTAATACGCGTGGGGGGTACTGCCTATTGGTTAGTTTTGGTGCCGTGGGTCCCTTAAAGTGCGTTTCTTGCACGAATACTACATCAGCTTGTAGTCTATGAAAGTCTCTAAGTGCCATATTCCTCTTTTCGGGAGAGTTTAGTCCCATGACATTGTATGAGAGTATTTTTATAGCATCTATGGTAGGTGCGTGTGTCCTGGCCGAAGCTATTGCAGTATCTCTTGTGTCCATGGTAAGGTCGTGTTGTGGTGGGGCGTAGATGCCCGGCGGTGTGTGCGATTAAAGGTATAGGAGCAACAAAATATCTAAACTGAGATTTAGGATAACTTTTTAACAGCGAACTTGTAAAAAAGTGACTTCTAGGTCTAGGAGTCACGTATTACCGTTAGTATTCAACTAACTATGCAGGAGTCGGTGCTTAGTGTCAGTCACCGTCGGCCTTATTAGCCGAATCGGGAATCGATGTCTGATAGTGTAAAAGATGTCAGTGCACCGCTCGTAACCTTATTCGGTTACTTGGGGTGTTGTGTATGTTGTTTTGCGTAATCAAAGAATGAAATGTGGCTTCCAGTCGTATTTGTTTTCCGGTGGTGTGACAGTCTGTATTACGGGTCTCTGCGACCGTTCACAATAACACTTATGTTATAGCGCCGCCAAGCGCCGTAGGTGATGTGCCTGGGTCTATTGTTAATTATCCTTGTAAAACATGACTTTTGAGCACCGCTGCGCTGCCATGTACAGGTTGGGATGTTTTTTGGGGTTTTTTTTTTTCGTTTTGTCAAGACAACCTGAATAAGCAGTGCGCATAGTACGTACAGTGAGAGATCATTACGTCTAATGTGCTATGCTATTGGGAGATGTAAATGCTTTCTCCCCTTTACCCCTATCGGGCTTAGCAATCACCCTCAGTGTGTAGGCGTGTCCTGGTGGGGTCTCCCCGGGCCGGGCCGGGCCGAACTTTGCATCTAAATCAGTGTGGTTAATAATAATAATAATAATAATAACTAATATATAATATCTATTTTTTTTTTTGAGATAGATAGAATATAGTTCGTCCTGCCAAGTGGTCCTGACTCCCCCCTTTTCTAGAAGAATCAGTCCCATAACGTTCTCCCTGCATTAATGTGTGGTGGACTGTGTGTTCCTATGTCCCACATTACAACAACTGGTGTAGGTTACAATACTTGCGCCTTTAGGTAGAAACGCCAGTCGTCGTCGTTCTGTTAGAAGTTGTATTAAGTTGTATTGAGTCTCTGTCCCGATCCAGGGACACCCCACCAGGGGGCTGGAAAAGTCACTGAGGTGAAACAAGCCTCTCCTGTGGTAGGTGGTTAGGTGGATGGGTAAGAGGTAGTCCGTAGCTTCAGGGTGTAGAGAGTCCAATTCCAGTGTCTCGCCCCGCTACCCTTGATCTGGAAGTTGGTGTGAAGGGAAGCCGTTTCCCAGGTGTCCGTCTCCTCTCCGCCGTACTTCTCCATCGGGATCGCTGTGGTAGAGTTTGTATAGCTGCTTGGGACCAGGGGTCATACCAGTCCTGGATCTCCATATGTGGCAGGTCAAACGCCTTTAAGAAATCTGGTAGGTCTTGTATCGTTGCGATGCTGTGCTGTACTCCTTGGTGTGAGGCGATTAGGGCAAAGGGGTAACCCCAGCGGTAGCGGATTTCTTTGGCTTGCAAGGCTTGGATGATAGGCCTCAGGGCCCTCCTCCCCTGGAGCGTTTGTCACGCCAGGTCTGGTAGTATCTGGATCTGTGTATCAAACATGGTTAAGGCCGGTGAATTCCTCGCCTGCTTTAGTATGTCCTCTTTTAGGGTATAGTAGTGGATTCTACATATTATGTCCCTGGGAGTCTCTTGTGGTAATCCCCTGGGTCTTGCCGCCCTGTGCGCCCTGTCCATTAATATCGGGGTGTCTGGGGCGCGCTTCAGTATGTTATTGAAGAGGGCCTGGAGAACGTCCTTGGTATTTTCCAGTTCCCCTTGTGCCTCTGGTACCCCTCTGACCCGGAGGTTATTCCTCCTGCCTCGGTTGTCGAGGTCCTCTGTGTGGCGTAAAATCTGTACTAGTTTGGTTTCATGTGCATCCTGCCTCTGCTCCATATTGTGCAGCCTGAGTTGTATGCTGTCTCTGTCCCCTTCTAGGCCTCCCACCCGGAGCCCTATCTGGCGTACCTCTGTTGTGATGGAGGACAATCGTTCCTGCATGGAGGCCTCCAGCTTTGCCAGCATGGAGGCCATGTCCTCTTTTGAGGGTAGGTTTTGCAGCATCTCCTGTAGTGTCGCGTTCCCAGGCGGGTAGAGAGAGTCGGAGCTTGCTGGGCTCGCCGGCGGGGAGACACGTGGTGAAGATGGCGGACCCTCTGTGTCAGCCTCCGCCAGCACTCTCACCTTGTCTCGAAAAAATCGGTCGAGGTCCCCGTTTTTCTTGCCGGTACCGGGACCTGGGGTCTCTTGGGAGGTTGGTTGCTTTTTTTTGTTGCCCATCTTGCGTTATTCTGTCGCTTGGCGGCTTTGATAAACCCGGAGGAACGGGAGCTTCGCAGAGATGCGACCGTTCACATGTAGAGTCAGGCCACCTTATATAAAATATCTTAAATTACCTTGATCATTATGCTTTATCCAATCCTTCTCATCCAAGCCAATGCTTTGAGTCAAACACAGTCGGTGCAGAGGAAGCACCCTCTAGTGGCTGTCAGGAAGACAGACACTAGTGGTGTGTCTATCCCAGCAATAAAACATTGCCACATCAACAAAATGGCAATGCTTTACATTACAGGGCTAAAAGTACATGGCCACTGCACCCAGACAACTTCATTAAAACAAAGGTGCCTATAGTGGTACTTTAAATTGACTACAATTCAGCATTTAGTGAATACTTCCTGGTGTTTACCCCTGAAAACCAAATTGCAAAATGTACTCTTAAGACAAGTTCTAACCATAGCTGAGATGGAAATTATTTGCAAATCAGATATTTTGGCCTAAGCCTCAATTTAATAAGCTTTTCAAATGATTCAATATGTTCAGAAGAAATTTCCATTTTGATTTATCTACAAAAGGCATTATTACATTTTTGTAGATAAACCATTTGGAAGGTTTTCTATTGAATTATTTGGAAAGCTTGCTAAATCGAAAACCCTGTGGTGTTAACTGAATAAACCCAATTATATTGTGAATGAACATATGTCTAATGTATTGTCTATGCATTGACTCATATACAAGACACATTCATACTAATTCTTCTTGACCTCTTCCTTTGACACTGTTGATCATGGCCTCCTTCTCCTAACTCTACAATCTCTTGGGCTCTGTGACGCAACCCTCTCATGGGTCTCCTCCAATCTCTCCCAACGCTCCTTTAGTGTCTATTTTTCCAACAGTACCTCCTCTCCTCATCCTGTCTCAGTCGGAGACCCATTCATTAATTAATTTGGATTCCATTGCCACCTGTACGCTGACGACACCCAGATATACCTCTCCTCCCCTAACCTCTCCCCTGCTGTCCTACAATGTGTCACCAATTACCTTTATTCTGTCTCTGATTGGATGTCCTCCCACTTTCTGAAACTCAATCTCTCTGAGTTCCTTATTTTTCCTCCTCATAACACTGATCCTCCTCCTTCACTCTCCCTGCTGGTTGACGGTTTCTGCCTCACCCCATCCTTTCAAGCTCACTGTCTTGGTGTCACTTTTGATCCTGGCCTCACCTTTGCGCCTCTTGTCCAGTCTGTTGCTAAAACCTGTCGATTCCAACTTGAAAACATTGCCCGCATGCGCCCCTTTCTTACGCAAGATGCTGCCAAGGAGCTTGTTCACGCTCTAGTAATCTATCGCATGGATTACTGTAATTCTCTCCTAATTGGTCTCCCCAGAACCCGTACTGCCCCTCTACAATCTGTGGTGAATGCTGCTGCCAGGCTGATCATTCTCTCCTGTTGCTTCTCTCACAGCTCACCTTTCTGTCGATCCTTACACTGGCTTCCTGTACCATACAGGTGTCAATTCAAAATACTAACCCTTACATATAAAGCTCTAACCAACTCTAGCCCCTCTTAGATTTCTTCACTGATTCATAGGTATGCCCCCTCTCGGTCTCTCCGCTCTACTGGTGGTGACCTTCCCCTGTCTGCTGCTCGCACCCTTACTGCAAATTCATGCCTGCAGGATGGGCGGCTCCTTTCCTTTGGAACAGTCTGCCTACCCCGATCAGACTCTCCCCTAGTCTTCAAACCTTAAAGAAGTCTCTCAAAACCCATCTTTTCAGGATTACTTATGCCCTTTATGAGTAACTTCTATCTCTCAAACCTTCCTCTCGCTCTCTCCTATACGGCCACACTCCACTCTCACCTCCACTTCTGCTACTTTCCCACCATGTCTATTTGCTGTCTCTCTCTATACCCTTCCTATTGTGTTTTTATACCCCACCTCCTCTAGACTGTAAGCTCGTTTGAGCTGGTTCCTCAACTACCTATTGTTCCTGTTACATTTAGTTATTGTCTCATTTGGTAAATTCCCCTTTTATTGTAAAGCGCTGCAGAATAAGATGGCGCTATATAAATACCAATAATAATAATACTCATATACCATGCAAGAATATACCATGCAAGAAAATATATTGTTTATTTTATTTAATTTTTTTAGAAAATCAGGTATTGTGGAGAACAGTCAAGGAACTACACATTTCAGCCAAAAAGAACTGAACTGGAACAATTCTTTCACACAACTATTTTTTTCAATTCAGCTATTTTCGACTAAAATTTTACATTTTCTTGCAATTTCTCTACTATTACTTGCTTAACGAATAAAACCCTATTGTGAAAAACATATGAATTGCATTGTCTTAGGTTTTTGGTAGTTTGTATCAAAATGGGCTTCATACTTTTAAATAATGTCAAAGATGATCATTTTTGGTGGCTGAAATAAAAAAAAAGTAAGAAAATAAATAAATAAAAAGATACTCACATCTGAAGCTCCGAGTCCTGACTATACTGACTCTGCCAGTGTCCTCCTCCATTTTACAATAGTTTTTTTTTGTAGTGCAGCGAAGTGTACACGGTATGACAGTGACATGTTGCAATGCAAAACGTTTAAGGTTGCACAGGATTACTCTGGAGCTTTTCACTGTGAGTAAGCCCCTTTGTCTCTGGCTGCTTGCCTCTCTAGACTCTGCTCCCTTGGTTGGCTGTGGTGGGGACATACTAAAAGGAATGACAGATTGGAATGCCCATAGACTTTAACAAGGCAGTGGAATGCCCATAGAGAATAATGGAAGTGAAAGGAATGCCCATAGAGAATAATGGAAACAAAATATTTCAATTAGAGACAAAACTATTACACATATGAAATCCATATTTTGCCACAATACTCTCCAGATTCAGTGTCAATTTTTGAAATTGAAATTAAGTGGGATTATCATTGTTTTCTATAGAATAACAATGGTGAATGACTAAAGAGAATGCCCATAGACTATAATGGGAGGCAACACATAAACTAATTTGCAGGTAAATCTGTGTTGTGTAGCAAATTCATCTTTACCACAGGTGTTCCCCAAGTACAGCAGTAGATTGTAAAATTAAAAATAACTGGGATTATAGCTCTTTTCTATGGAATGACAGGTAAATGATACAATGGAATGCCCATAGGGTATAATGGGAAGCAATATGTGACTTGGAATCTGAACCATGAAACATATCAAGTAAATCTTTTGCAGGCATACTCTGCGAGTTCAGTGGCAATTTTTGAAATTGAGTTTAAGTGGGATTATCATTGTTTTCTATAGAATGACAATGGTGAATGACTAAAGAGAATGCCCATAGACTATAATGGGAGGCAACACATAAACTCATTTGCAGGTAAATCTGTGTTATGTAGCAAATTCATCTTTTCCACAGGTGTTCCCCAAGTACAGCAGTAGATTCTAAAACTAAAAATAACTGGGATTATAGCTCTTTTCTATGGAATGACAGGTAAATGATGCAATGGAATGCCCATAGAGTATAATGGCAAGTAATATGTGACTTGGAATCTGAACCGTGAAACATATCAAGTAAAGCTTTTGCAGGCATACTCTACGAGTTCAGTGGCAATTTTTGAAATTGAGATTAAGTGGGATTATCATTGTTTTCTATAGAATGACAATGGTGAATGACTAAAGGGAATGCCCATAGACTATAATGGGAGGCAACACATAAACTAATTTGCAGGTAAATCTGTGTTATGTAGCAAATTCATCTTTACCACAGGTGTTCCCCAAGTACAGCAGTAGATTATAACATTAAAAGTAACTGGGATTATAGCTCTTTTCTATGGAATGACAGGTAAATCATACAATGGAATGCCCATAGAGTATAATGGGAAGCAATATGTGACTTGGAATCTGAACCGTAAAACATATCAAGTAAATCTTTTGCAGGCATACTCTGCGCGTTCAGTGGCAATTTTTTTAAATTGAGATTAAGTGGGATTATCATTGTTTTCTATAGAATGACAATGGTGAATGAATTAAGAGAATGCCCATAGAGTATAATGGGAAGTAGAATATAAACTCATTTGCAGGGAAATCTGTGTTACATAGCAAATTAACCTTTGCCACAGGGGTTCCCCAAGTACAGCAGCAGATTGTAACGTTAAAAGTAACTGGGATTATAGCTCTTTTCTATGGAATGACAGGTGAATGATACAATGGAATGCCCATCGAGTATAGTGTATATCAACTCTTTTGTAAGGAAATCTGAAAGACATAGCAAGTTAAACATAGCATCCCTCCTTAGACAACTTAGACTACAGCATTTAGCCTACAACTACAGCCCCTAACCCTTAATTGCAGCCCACATCCCCCTACTACAGACCCTACACCCTACTACAGTCCTTTAGTCCCCACTACAGCCCCCATACTCTACTTTAACCCATAATCCCCTACTACAGCCCTGTAACAAACTACCCTTCTTCATTGGCTTTTGGAGAGGCCTTCTTGACAGCCTCTTGCCCTGTGACTATGGCCCCTGGGTTGTATTGCCCTTTAAAAACTTTATTTGTGCCTATTGTATTTTGGAGCACTGTTTCTGCCACTTTAAATGGTACTGGTACAGTTCTGCACTTTTGAAGTGGCACTTCGGATGCAGCTGAAGTGCCGAAGTAGTCGAAGAAGCTGCCATTCGACATACGAACACGTGGCGGCGGCCATTTTAATTCAGTCGAAAGCGTTCAGCGGTGTCTAGTTGTCGAGTTCATGGAACTCAAATCAGATATGCGACGGGTCGAACACCGCTGAACTTTACCTTCTCCAGACTTCGACGCTTCGACTGGAGTCGAAAACTGTTTGACAATTCGAACAGCACTTTAACATTGACTGTTTGCACAAATGGTTGCCGTTCGTCTAATTGAACTAAATCTGACTGTCTGCCAGAGTCTGTGTGTGTGTGTGTGTGTGTGTGTGTGTTTGTGGCTGTCTGCCTCTGTGTGGCTGTCTGCCTCTGCGTGTTGTGTGGCAAAATATCACATACAACCAATACACACATACACACACAGTTAATACACCCAATACAGATATCACACATAGCATATATATCACACAGTCATCACACCTATCACATACACAGACAACACAAACATTACATCATACATGGATGACGGGGGAGGGGGGGCGCTGTGAAGATTTTTCGCACAGGGCGCCTAAAGGCCTAAGGGTGGCCCTGAATGTAACACATGGTTTCATACTTACCTCTTAGGTGACATTATGTATGTATTGCCTCATCTTAGACCATGTGTAACTACTGTTTTATTTTTTTCTTACTTATCTCATACTGCGAACAGTTGTAATTTGTATGTGCAAACTACAATAAAATACAAATTATAAAAAAATAAATAAATAAAGCCTCAGTTCCTTCTGTTCCTGCTTAACCTTCAATACATAGTCTTGTCTCGTTATTGTAGGGAACTGCTATACTTTTATACTCCCCTGAGCTCTAATCACGTAGCTCTTTTAAGAGCTGTTCCTGATACGCTCTCCTGGAGGAGAGGTCTTTCCCACACGGTCCTGGAGGACAGAGGTTGATCCAGGGTGGAAGGAAGACGGTGTGACTCCAGGTAAGCTACGGCGGTTGTGGAGTCTGCGGTGGTTGTGGTTTCCGGTGCGTGGTTATGGTCCTCGGAGTCAGCTAGGAATCGTCCGTCAACGGAGGTGCCCAATCGGGGTACCAGGTGATCCGTTACAAGCCCCTTACTGTAAAATTGCAGCCTCCATACCCTACTACAGCCCCAAACCCCCTACTAAAGCCCCTTTAATCCAACAACAGCCCCTAACTCAACTACAGCACCGAACCCCTCCACTAAAGCCCCTTATTCCCACTGAACCCCCATACCCCAAAGTAGCTCATATCCCCCACTACAGCCCTAAGCACCCTACTACAGTCCCATACCCCCACCCCTACTGCAGCACCTATCCCACACTACAGTACCTACCCCCAAATGTAGCCCAGAACTCCTCACTATAGTCCTTATCCCCCACTGCAGCCCCTAACTTCCCTACTACAGCCTCTATCCCTCCAACTAAAACCCCTATTCTCTTACCACAGTCCCTTTCCCCCACTACAGTCACTCTTATCCATTACAGCCTTTTTTTCTCCAACTGCAGACATTCCCCAATTCAGCCCCTGACCCCATACCACAGCCATTATCTCCCCACTAGGCTCCCCCGGGGCAGGCGGCCAGTGGCTTCCTGGGCGGGCGGCGAGGCAGCACTTTCAATGCAACCCGCAATGATGCCGGGAGCCGGAATATGACATCATATTCTGGCTCCCGGCATCACTCTGCGGCACGCGAGGGAGCTGAGGGGAAAGTGCTCCCTCACTGAAAACTGCACGTCTGGCCGCCTCCCTGCCCAGCAGCCCCACTGGACCTCAGGTGAAAAGTCCACGCAGCTATCCCAAACGTAGGGAGGCTGGGTGGATTTAAATAAAAAAAAAATAATAATAATTGCGAGTGTGAGAAAATGTGTGTTAGTGAATGTGAGTCAGTGAATGTGTGTGTCAGTGAATGTGTGTGTTTCAATGAGTGAGTGTGTGTCTGTCAGTCAGTGCGTGCGTCTGTCAGTATGAGTGTGTGTCTAAGTGTATGTCTGTCTATCAGTGTGTCAAATCAGTGAGTGTGTGTATGTCATTTTTTTGTCAGTGTATATGAGAGTGTGTGTCTGTCAGTGACTGTGTGAGTCTGTCAGTAAGTGTGCATCTGTCAGTCAAAGTGCAGCTTTGACATGAAGGGGTGGGGGAAATTTTAATTAGGGGGGGTGCCCGAGCACCGTCCTGCCTAGGGCAGCACAAAACCTAAATACATCACTGATTAGGTATACATATCTGTATTCTTTACACTACAGTCCTGATGCACCTTAATAAATAGGTCTCTGTGGCAAAACTAGCCACTTGGACTAACTTGGACAATATGTGGGAAAAGTTGCCTGTATCTTTATTGTGCTGTACTATATGCCTGGCTGTAATTGACTGCCTTCTCTGTATGTTTCATTGATCTGTCAGCTATCTGCCGAAAGCAGGTAGCCTTACTGTGTTTCGTTTCACGAACAGCGCCTTTGCGAGCTGTTCGTGAACCGAATTAACTATCTTTTAATAGCCCACACACTAAGGGACGTGTGGCGCTTGTTAAACGATTGCAACAATGTTGCAATCGGTAATTAGTGGCTCTCCTAGGTGGCCGTCGTTCGGGCTACCGGCCACACGGCGGTCAGCCATCTTGGATCCTTTGTTCCCCCCCAGCGGTGTTTGGTCGTCGAGTGCATGGAACTGAAAACGGCTACTCGACGGCGCAAACGGTATTTTGGGGCAAACTCTATGGCAAAGTGTATTTCGTGCGGCGTTCGGTTGTTTTAGCTGGGATCTGAGCAGGGTTCTCACGAACTGTGCATTCAGACCCCAGCTATCTACCGAACGTCCATTCATTTAAATCTGCCAAATATTATTGACGTTATAGATTTTAATGTAACTTGTCGGTTCTGCTGAACAGAGGGATAATCCACTTAACGGTACATTCCAGTGGGAGTGTCCCTCTCGTGCAGCAGTGCCTGATGGGAGAAATGCCCTGTACATTAAGTTTCCCATGTAGTCCACTCCTGTAATGCCCCTGTGATGTGACTCAGGAAACCCCTTGCATGGGGAATTGTATAAATACTGGAGCATGTGATTTAAGACCTCAGTTGACTCCCAGAACTGTGTTTCGTCCAGTTACTGGGGGATTTGGGATATTGCCTTACTTTTCAGCGCTTGACTGTGGATTACTTTCTGTACCAGCGGAATTCGTGGGATTTAATATTGCCGATCCGCACTGCTGCACGAGAGGGATCCTCCCACTGGAATATACCGTTAAGTGGATTATCCCTCCGTGCAGCAGAACCGGCAATTACTTTAAAATGTACAGTTCTTCGACTATTTGGACTATTTGCACGAATGGACGTTCGGTAGATAGCTGGGGTCTGAGCGCATCATTTGTGAGATTACCGCTCAGATCCCAGCTAAAACAACCGAACGCCGCACGAAAAACATATTCATTAAAACACACATTCAAAAGACCGATTGAAGTATAGGGAATATAATACCGAACGGCCCGGAACTCCCGAACAGCCTGGAAGTTCAGCACCTCTAAGTGTGTGGGCTATTACATGGTGGTTATTTCGGTTCACGAACGGCCCGCAAAGGTGCCGTTCGTGAAACGAAATGGAATACAGCTATCTGCGTTCGGCAGATAGCCAATACAGGAAATACAAGGTATTACAGCCAGCATACATTATACTTATGCACACACATACCCCACAACCATTCAGGCAACCCTTAAAGGTACAGTCTCTTTATATTGTCCAAGTGGCTAGGTTTGCCACACTCACCCTTCCAGACTTGATGCCCCCTCCTGCTTTAGCGCCACCCGGATGATGGGTCAATCCAATGCACATCAGAGAGGAGTATTGTGTGCCTGAGGCACATGCAATGATTCTCTATTGCCGACCATGACAGCACTGTGCATGCATGCGTAACGTCAAGGTATGTTACAGTATGAGAATTGGGAAGTAAGATTCCTGGCTCTCATACCCAGAAGGCTTGGAGACATGTCTTGAGGTCGCTCTTCTAAGCCCTATATTTAGACACACACACGCATAAGGACATACAGACACTGACATACATACACACAGACATACATTCATACTGGCATACACTGACACTGGCATACATACATACTGACAGACATATATACATGCATACAGACACTGATATCCATACACACACACACATACATACATACACACAGACATACATTCATATTGACATACAGACATACATTGGTACTGGTATACATACATATATACATACTGACATGCATGCATACAGACACTGACATCCATACATACACACAGACATACATTCATACATACTGACAGACATACATATATACATACTGACAGACATACACACTGACACAGACAGCTCATTTGTCAGCCACCCTCCTGTTTCTTACTGTTTCTTTGCAGGAGGGTGACTGGGGCTGATGGGAGTCAGCATGGCTCTCCCTCTTCAAGGCCTCCACGCTGGCTCTCCTCCTGCGCATAGTGAGCTGGGAGGAAGTGACCAGCCGTCACTTCCTCCGAGCAGCACTTGCGTTACGGCTGCATTTTTTTATACAAGGGGCCCTGTTGCGCTATAACATGGTCACAGCGCTGACAGTGCCCCTGAAGATATAGGGCCCATCGGGTGGCCCTAAGTGTGTGGGCCACCCGATGGGCCCCATTAGCGTGCGGGCCCAAGTGCAACTGCACTGGCGGCAGTTCCGTCACTACACATGGGTCTCGGGCAATTTCAAAAATTTACACTGAACCTGTAGAGTATGCCTGCAAAAGATTATTATGTTTCACGGTTCAGATTCCAAGTCACATATTACTTGCCATTATACTCTATGGGCATTCCATTGTATCATTTACCTGTCATTCCATAGAAAAGAGCTATAATCTCAGTTATTTTTACTTTTACAATCTACTGCTGTACTTGGGGAACACCTGTGGAAAAGATGAATTTGCTACACAACACAGATTTACCTGCAAATGAGTTTATGTGTTGCCTCCCATTATAGTCTATGGGCATTCTCTTTAGTCATTCACCATTGTCATTCTATAGAAAACAATGATAATCCCACTTAATCTCAATTTCAAAAAATTGCCACTGAACTCGTAGAGTATGCCTGCAAAAGATTTACTTGATATGTTTCACGGTTCAGATTCCAAGTCACATATTACTTGCCATTATACTCTATGGGCATTCCATTGCATCATTTACATGACATTCCATAGAAAAGAGCTATAATCACAGTTACTTTTAATTTTACAATCTACTGCTGTACTTGGGGAACACCTGTGATAAAGATGAATTTGCTACACAACAGAGATTTACCTGCAAATTAGTTTATGTGTTGCCTCCCATTATAGTCTATGGGCATTCTCTTTAGTCATTCACCATTGTCATTCTATAGAAAACAATGATAATCCCTCTTAATCTCAATTTAAAAAAATTGCCACTGAACTCGCAGAGTATGCCTGCAAAAGCTTTACTTGATATGTTTCACGGTTCAGATTCCAAGTCACATATTGCTTCCCATTATACTCTATGGGCATTCCATTGCATCATTTACCTGTCATTCCATAGAAAAGAGCTATAATCCCAGTTACTTTTAATTTTAGAATCTACTGCTGTACTTGGGAAACACCTGTGGAAAAGATGAATTTGCTACACAACACAGATTTACCTGCAAATGAGTTTATGTGTTGCCTCCCATTATAGTCTATGGGCATTCTCTTTAGTCATTCACCATTGTTATTCTATAGAAAACAATGATAATCCCACTTAATTTCAATTTCAAAAATTGACACTGAATCTGGAGAGTATTGTGGCAAAATATGGATTTCATATGTGTAATAGTTTTGTCTCTAATTGAAATATTTTGTTTCCATTATTCTCTATGGGCATTCCTTTCACTTCCATTATTCTCTATGGGCATTCCACTGCCTTGTTAAAGTCTATGGGCATTCCAATCTGTCATTCCTTTTAGTATGTCCCCTGTGGTGGTTGCCATATGGTGCTGGAGCTTGACCCAGAAGCGTTGGAAGTGGCGGTCGAGCTCTAGTTGGAACACTGCAACAGCGTCGCTGGGAGTCCGCTGGAGGGGACTCATGCATCGTGAATCTGTGAGAGGAACTCCTGCCATGATGTGATTGCGGTCGCTTTTTTCCGTTGCTCACCTGGTATGGTATTTGCTAGCTAACTAGGTCTGTCAGCACTTGCTAGTCAGGTCTGTCAGCACCGAGGGGACCGGGATGACCCTAACCGGTTCAGGGGGGGGGTGTGGGAGTGTCGCGGTTCCACATGTAGAGCTAGATCATGAGAATATAGACCGTCTCTCTTCTGTCCTGACCGAAGTAGACAAGAGTTTTTTTTTTTTTAATCTCCACTCTTTGCTTACATGTTTCAACAGCTCTCCACTAGCCCCTTTACCTACCTATACTATGTGATATATGAATATTTCATGGGAGTTGTGTGTGTGTGACTTCATGTGTGTTGGCATTTTTGTGTCTGTGTGATGATATTAGAAAGTTAAATTACATAACTGTAATATAAAGCCTAGTCAGAAGTATGGAAAAAACATGCAAAGCCATCCAAGTTTATATTGGAAATTGCTGTCTATTCAACTGTGCCAGAAGATGCAAGAGTACATGGTTAGTGGCAATTTGGCATAACCAAATAGACTTGGGCTAAACTTGCTATTACTGCAGTCCTGCCAGAAGAATGTAGTGTGGGATGTTCTGCTGGTGCTGGCTTTAGAGGATTTAGGAAAAGCCAAAATGGCAGCAGTGTGGGACCTGCTACTATCAGGGTCTCAAGGGTTAAGAATAGGGGATCTTGGGGCGCCGGACGGAATGGCGGCGTGAACCACGAGCTCCCTCCAGGCTCACAACACTTACCCGCCTCGACAGCCCCATCGACGCCCAAAATGGGCAAAACACACAAGCCACAGCAAACCGTGGCGGCAGCCAACACGCCGAGGGGGTCGCAAGCGCCAAACATGCGCCAGTACCTGACGGCCCAGACGGACCATGCCTCTCAGGCCTCCAACACCCCAGAGGCCTCGGGCCTGGCCCGCCCGACCTCACCCAGGGATGAACAGCACGGCCTTGAACAGGTACACCATCCGACAGACACCCCCCTAACCCAGCTGGACTGGGTATCACTAATACAGAACCTACCCACTAAGAGTGACCTGAAGGAGGCTAATGCCGCCCTCCATAAGTCCATCACTGGGGAACTCCAGGCCCTGAGGGAAGACATCCAGGGGATTCATAATAAACTGGCCCAATTGGAGGCGGATTGTGACCATGTGACATCGGCACAGAATGCCACAACAAACACCATACGGCGACAAGAAGCACAGCTTAGCCAAATGGCCCTCCACATAGAGGACTTGGACAACAGGGGGAGGCGACAAAACATTAGAATCAGGGGTCTACCTGAGGAATGGGACCAGACATCCCCAGTGCGCGACACCCTCACCGAAATCTTTAACACCCTCCTGCAAAGGCCGACTGCGACGCCCATTGAATTTATCAGGGCGCACAGAGCCCTCAGACCCAGGGGCCCACCAGATTCCCCCCCCAGAGATGTAATATGCTGCCTAACACACTACCAAGTGAAGGAAGACATCCTGAGAAGTGCCAGAGACAAAAGACAAATCATGCACAACGGCACAGAAATACAACTGTACCCAGATCTCTCCCCGGCAACACTGGCATACCGGCGAGCCATGCGCCCACTCACACGAATACTGCAAACCAATAAGATCAGATACAGGTGGAGTTTCCCCACCGGGGTACAAGTCACCACAAGCAACGGCCCATTTACAGTACGGAACGGCGTAGACTTACTGGACCTAAGCAGAGAACTACAACTACCGCCGATACAACTGTCATGGCCGGATCCAATGGCCTTCTACGCCTATTCACCAGAGACGCAACGCCAGACACAACAACCACCCAGACCCAGAAGGACGAGACAACAGACAACTCGCCCTACGGGCACCAACATGTAAAAAGACCGTTTGAATTCCGCCCACCTTCCCAGGAACCCACAAAACACAACCGCAACACAGATAGATGTCGCTAGCCCCCGCACGAAGAAACCAGACCTCCTGAAAACACAGCGATGAAAAACCCCAGAACCGCAAGTATACACCCAAGAGATGACACAACCAAAGAGGTACAGCACAGAAACAAAAAGAGAGACTCAGAGACATACTCTAAGCCTGGAGGCCCAAAAGGCAGGACGATTACAGGACCCCTAGGCCAGATGGGCTACCCCTGGACTAAACGGGTTGAAACCAGAGGATGGGGAGAGGGGAAACAGGGGAGCGTACTCCTGGCCCCGACACCGTAATAACAGGGAAAGGGGGGGGGGCCGCCCCCCCGGCTGGGCCTGGCCGCCAGAACCTAGCCGCACTGTGACGATCCGTGGGGAGCAGGCGGTGGGCGATGCCGGCGGGGCACACCCGGGGCGGGGGCGCCTACCCGCACCCAGAGCAACAGGAACATTTAACACACAAACATCCCTTACAAACAACACGACACACAGGGTACACTAGACAGGGTACACCCAACATAGACGCAGAGACAATAAGAGACCACACCGATCAGATCCTGAAGCAAGGAACTAGCCTACACAATCTGCCCTCACTAAGAACACGCACGCGCCCCAACAAACTAACGAACAAGCCACGAAGAAACGAGGGACGCAAAAAACACATTAGCCAGGAGGGTCAACGGGAACTTGGGGTAAAGGGGGGCGGGGACAAACGGCACATAAACTTCTGATACGAAATGTTGAAAATGTTGTTTTCACCTGTTGTGAATATATACTGGAATGTTAATGTTATTGTTATTGTCTACATCTTACTATCTAGTCGAAAACAAAAGGCTTCTCACAATGACGCACACCCACACAAGCCCGAGAGCTACCACACCCAGAGGCGGGACAAGCAGACACGCTCCCCAGGAGCAGGCACCGAGGAGCCGCATAGGGAAAACACGAGACAGGACACACTACCAAGAAATCGATCCAGACGCCTGGACCCCAACCACTGCCCGACAGGCAAGGCGACACACGACAGGTGAGCAATCCACGCGCATCACTGGTGGTGCCGTGGACAGACGCTCCCCGACGCCTAAACCTAGCCATCACGATCAGTGACAAAGGTACCGAAACACTTAGGGAACACCTAAGACTACCTTAAATACCCTAACCCATACCTATCCCCACTCCCGACCCTCCAACCCGACACTGACCGCAGGACAAGCGACGACCAGAGACTACACACACCTCAGTGAACTAGGGCGAAACCACCCCCCACACCACCTGACGACAAAAACCAGATCAGACTAGACGACATGGCATTGACCCCAGAATCTTTGCACATTCTTACGATTAATGCAAAAGGCCTAAACAAACCTGAGAAGAGATCAGGAGCGCTCAGAGACTTCCACAAACAGAGGGCCTCAATAGTCATGATACAGGAAACCCACTTCAAAAAGGGAACCAGACCCAAACTGACGAATCAGCACTACACGCAGGGATACTATAGCGACTACCAAGGGGGCAAGGCGAGAGGGACAGCTATACTTTTTCACAAGAAGGTGCCATTCCAGGAGGGGGGATGTATGACAGACGATGAGGGCAGATACCTATTCCTTAAAGGGAAGATTGCAGATCACCAATACACACTTGCAAACATCTACGCACCAAACTCACAACAATATCGCTTCCTCAAACAGACATTCCGTAAACTCCAAGCCTTCACAGAAGGGACTCTTATAATAGGGGGAGACTTCAACGTAACGCTCGATCCGACATGGGACAACTCGACAGGCACTTCACACATCCCCACACAGCAAATTTCCACCATTAAATCCCTACTCCGCAGTCACCGCCTGGTGGACTGCTGGAGAGCCCACCACCCGGGCGTGAGAGACTTCACCTTTTACTCCCACCCCCACAACTCTTACTCACGAATAGACCACATATATACAACATACCACGACCTATCCCTAGTGTCCGATGCATCAATCGGAGTGGCCACATGGTCAGATCACGCCCCAGTTGCAATCAAACTCAAATCACCACTCTACCGCCCCACGACTTCGACTTACTCACTAAACTAGAAGTCGTAACCCTCATAAGGGAGAAGATCAGAGACTACCTGCTAACAAACACAGGGGAGCAAACATCCCCAATGATACGATGGGAAGCGCATAAAAGCGTGATAAGGGGCCACTATATACAACAGGGAGCAATAGCAAAGAAACAAGCAGAAGCTCGTCTCAAGGAACTGATAGCCAAAATACACGAGACGGATGACCAAAACAAACAAACCCCACACCACACACACCAAACCCGACTCCTACAACTAAGACGGGAACTAGCCACACTACTACACTCTAAACACCACAGAGACGCAACCAGACACAAAGCCTTTTTTACATTACATGGGAACAAAAGCGGCAGACTCTTAGCCGCAGTGCTGAGGAAACAGAGACAACACACATACATCGACAAGATTAGAGACAAACAGGGGACCTTACACCGACTCCCGACAGATATCATGAAAACAATACGTACATACTACACAGAACTATACGCACTCCCTCAACCAAAAACTGATACGGCGACAACGCGCCTCAGGGCCACTATTCGCGACTACCTGACGAAATATCAGACACCGTCACTAGACCCAGAAACAGCAGAACTAATAGACGAACCAATCACAATAGAAGAATTAGCACTAGCGATTAAGCTAACCAAACCAGGCAAAAGCCCAGGACCAGACGGTCTGCCGATCAAATACTACAAAACATATGCCGAAGACTTATACCCACCCATGGTAGAGGCGTTCAACGCGATACGAGAAGGGAATCACATCCCCAGACAAGCCCTAACAGCCCACATCACTATTATCCCCAAGGACGGCAAAGATAGGGAACAATGCGGAAACTACAGACCGATATCACTAATAAATTGCGACATTAAACTACTGGCCAAAATCCTTGCAACTCGACTTACAAAACATATCCCTTCACTGGTCCACCCAGACCAGGTAGGGTTCGTGACAGGTAGAGAAGCCCGAGACAATACCATCAGAGCGCTCACTCTCATGCACGGGAAAGAGAGTATGAAAACGGGTCTTCTTCTGCTGTCAACGGACGCAGAGAAGGCCTTCGACAGAGTAAACTGGACATACCTCTTCGAGACACTGGCCCATGTGGGATTAGGACCGCACATGAGACAATGGATAGAGGCACTATATCGAGAACCAACAGCCCAAGTGCTGGTAAATGGGGCACTGACAGACGCCTTCCAAATACACAATGGCACGAGGCAGGGATGCCCCCTCTCGCCACTACTGTTCGTCCTTGCCCTCGAACCGTTCCTTACACACATTCGAAACAACACAGACATAACTGGCCTAACGACAGACACCACACATCACAAAGTGGCCGCCTATGCGGACGATTTACTCTTCATCATAACCAACCCTGAAATCTCCCTCCCAAACATCCAGAAAGACCTACAGATATACGGAGAAATATCCAACCTGAAGATCAATAACAGTAAATCGTTCATTCTTAATATTAGCATCCCTACCACACGGGTAAACTCCCTTCGACACAGCTTCCCCTTCCAGTGGGCCGAGCACAAGATCCGATACTTGGGAGTCTGGTTGACTAGGCAGAGTGGGGACATGCTTAAGGAAAACTTTACAAACACACTACAGACATTTCAAAAAGACATGCGGGAATGGGCACATCCTCACATCTCCTGGCTGGGGAGGGTACAAGTAATAAAAATGAACTTCTTACCACGCCTCCTCTATCTCCTCCAAGCCATCCCCATCGAGCTCCCGAGCCCCTTTTTTGAAACCCTTAGAACAGAGATGATAAAATACGTATGGAATGGGGGGAAACCAAGGGTGAAATTCACTATCCTGACGCGACCTAAAGATAAAGGAGGCTTAGCCCTCCCAGACTTCCACCTATACTATGTGGCCACACACCTACAGAGAGTTGTAGAGTGGACAAAAGACAGGGTACACAAACTGTGGAAGACGGTGGAGGAGACGGAGGCGGGTAGACCAATCTCGGGACTGCCATGGGACCGAAACGCGACGAACTGGGACGAAATGTCCATCTACACCAAACACACCCTAAAAATATGGAGAAGAGTAGCGGTGAAGGGAAACATATCGCCATACCCCTCTCCCCTCCTTCCATTGACGTTTAACAAAGACTTCCCCCCGGGGCTAGACCCGAGGGCCTTTAGAGGCATCCTTCCAGACACACACCCATGCTTACATCACGTCATGCAAGACGGGAAATGCAAAAAGCTTCCAGACATGATGGGAGACGTACCCCCGACTTTCATGCACAACTTTCGATATTCCCAACTAACCAACTACATCCACACCCTACCACAGGGCTCAGCACTCACTAGAGAACATACCACAATAGAGGTGATATGCATGCACCCAGACCCGCTCCCACACGGAGTGTCCGTCCTATACACCGTGTTGCAAACAGACATCCCAACTGAGACACCTGTATTTATGGGGAAATGGGAGAAAGCCCTGGGACACACATTGACAGACACAGAATGGGAATCCATCTGCTCACACACCACTGCTCCACACACAGTAAAACACAAGAGACAGCCTACAAATTACTAACCCACTGGTACAGGACACCACACCTCCTACATCAGATAAACCCAGATCAATCTGGCCTATGCTGGAGATGCCAACGAGAAGAGGGAGACATGAAACACATCTGGTGGGACTGCACAAAAATTAAACCATACTGGCAAAACATACACAGAATGCTCGAGAAATTCACGGACGAACCACCCCCCTTGGAACCAGCAGCAATGCTCCTACACCACACTCTAAGTACAAACGATCCATGACCATCCGAATACTCAATATAGCCAAACGGGTAATCCCTCAATACTGGAAACAGAACATAACACCTCCACTTAAGACTTTGTTCAGCCAAATGGAGGAACTCAGAATAACAGAAGAACTGACCATGACGACTAACGTGACCACAAAGACCTACACGGACATTTGGACATATTGGATCCTAGAGACAGCGAAGGAAGGCTTCCAAATGGAACTCGGAACAGACGTACGCCAAACCACGGACAGTTAGGCTTAGAACACCCACTAGACGACAGACGACGGAGACAACGACTACAGACACCCCCTCCTCACCCTAACCCCGACCTTTCCCACCCCCTCTCTCCTAAAGACCCACACAGGACGATACCCCAATCAAAGCAGAAATTATTTCATATAGAGGAGACACTAGGGCCCTGAACGGAAAACCCATACGGGTTCACACACAACTCATAAACTCCAAGAGACACGACCCTAATGAAACATAGACCGAGCAGACGGGATAACCACAACATAGCCTGAGGGCAGCAATGAACCACGTTCAAACCCCCCCGAAATATGAGTCATAACCCTCTCAACACAGGTACATTGTACCCCTAGATACAGGACACCCGGGACACTAAGGGGAGACTCACATTAATCTGCTACAGGCATAGAGCCCAACACTAAATTTAGGGACCTGAACGACACCTAACAATAAAGGCTGCATACGAGGTCTGCGAACCTCAACACAAACATAAGGAGACCACCGGCTACTATACATGAAACGTATAAACCATGTAAACAAAACCCAATTAGGAAAACAAATGACAGATGGTAAGATGTACTTGAAGGTGCTTGTGAACCTGGAAAATAGGGACTTGCAAGTCCGTCAAC
>OW240912.1:71443069-71588069 GCA_933207985.1 Pelobates cultripes
TTTCTTTTTTTTTTATAATTCTTTATTTTTCGTGCATATAGGCTTAACAATCAGGTTTGTGGTGCCCCAAAGGCAATCCACTCACTTTTTCCATCAACATATGAAACATTGGGGTACAGAATGACGTGCACATTTTTTACTTTTAAAGAGTATTAACCAAGTGTTGAGTAACGTGCTAGATAGTCCAGTACTGTGATTACTAGGGAGAATGGGCAAAACATGAATAGGCTTGCTTCTATAGTAGTTAAATGTGGAGTAACATGCTAGACAATACATGACTGTAATTACTTATGTATTTGCTGTTCAGGTGTACGCTAATGGGGTACATAGGCATTTTGAGTATGGTCGTGAGTTAAAGTATGCCTGCCTTAGTAGCCGAGTAGGGGTGAAGGGGTTAATTCCGCCATTACTTATTCGCCATTTGTGGTTCAGCGTATCCTTATCATAAAATGACACGTTTATCACAGTGGTCATGGCTAAACTTTCTTGACATAGATTATATAAAGTAGAACTTGCTAGCTGCTAGGCACGTCTGATCTATCGGTATAATAAAAATGAATACAGCGAGGACAGAATGCCCCAATACAACATTGGATCTGCGTTAAAGATTATGGTTTGTCAGTGTTAGGTTATCAGGATTAGAAGGTACAGGCTGTCCTTGGCGTTAGCTATCACAGTATGCATCAAAATACATGTTTAGTAGATGAGCATTATACATTATAAGATGCTACACAAAGTCACGTTAGGGGTGCGTGTCAGGCAATACCAGATCAGTATTCGCAGGAAAGAGTCCCAGCTTGCGAGTATGTGCGGCTTCTGCGCCAATCTTCCACCCTGTCTACATCTTGCAGTGTGGGGCTGATACCTCTATGGTGTGGTCATTCACTCCTGCCCACGAGACTGACCTGCCTCACACGCTGATGATCAATGCGGCTCCCAGTCAGACACGCTCTCCAGCTCCAACACACCTACACAAGCGGGGCATCGGCTGAAATGACCCTCTTCTCTTTTTATTCCCCTCCTCCCTCTCTTCTTATTCCCCTCCCCTCTTCTTATTCCCCTCCCCTCTTCTTATCCCCCCTCCCCTCTTTTTATTCCCCCCTTCTCTTTTTATTCCCCCCTGCCCCTCTGTTCTCTCCCCCTCCTCCCCTCTTTTTTATCCCCCCTCCCCTCTTTTTATTCCCCCCCTTCTCTTTTTATTCCCCCCCTCCCCTCTATTCTCCCCCCTCCTCCCTCTCTTTTTATCCCCCCTCTTCTTATTCCCCCCCTCTTCTTATCCCCCCTCCCCTCATCTTATCCCCCCTCCCCTCATCTTATCCCCCCTCCCCTCTTTTTATTCCCCCCCTCTTCTCTTTTTATTCCCCCCTCCCCTCTATTCTCTCCCCCTCCTCCCTCTCTTCTTATCCCCCCTCCCCTCTTCTTATTCCCCTCTTCTTATCCCCCCTCCCTTCTTTTTATTCCCCCCCTCCCCTCTATTCCCCTCCCCTCTTCTTACCCCCTCCCCTGTAGCGTGGCCGAGCTGCACTCCGGTCCGCGGTGGCCGGCCGGCCGGAGTGATAGGAAGGTGCACACTCAGTGTGCACCTGCCTATCACTCCGGCCGGCCACCGCGGACCGGAGTGCAGCTCGGCCACGCTACAGGGGAGAAGCTGCAGCCGCCTGAGGCTCTTAACAGAGCGCTCGGGCGGCTGCAGTATTTAAAGGGCCGGCCCGTCGCGGCCGGCCTTACAGGAATTTAGGGCGGCCGGGGGGGCAATTGCCTCCCTGCCCCCCGGCCCAGCCCGCCCCTGGCCACACTCCACTCTCACCTCCACTTCTGCTACTTTCCCACCATGTCTATTTGCTGTCTCTCTCTATACCCTTCCTATTGTGTTTTTATACCCCACCTCCTCTAGACTATAAGCTCGTTTGAGCTGGTTCCTCAACTACCTATTGTTCCTGTTACATTTAGTTATTGTCTCATTTGGTAAATTCCCCTTTTATTGTAAAGCGCTGCAGAATAAGATGGCGCTATATAAATACCAATAATAATAATACTCATATACCATGCAAGAATATACCATGCAAGAATATACCATGCAAGAAAATATATTGTTTATTTTAATTAATTTTTTTAGAAAATCAGGTATTGTGGAGAACAGTCAAGGAACTACACATTTCAGCCAAAAAGAACTGAACTGGAACAATTCTTTCACACAACTATTTTTTTTCAATTCAGCTATTTTTGACTAAAATTTTTCATTTTCTTGCCAATTCTCTACTATTACTTGCTTAGCGAATAAAACCCTATTGTGAAAAACATTATTTTCAATACTGGGTATGAATTGCATTGTCTTAGGTTTTTGGTAGTTTGTATCAAAATGGGCTTCATACTTTTAAATAATGTCAAAGATGATCATTTTTGGTGGCTGAAATAAAAAAAAAAGTAAGAAAAAAATAAATAAAAAGATACTCACATCTGAAGCTCCGAGTCCTGACTATACTGACTCTGCCAGTGTCCTCCTCCATTTTACAATAGTACACTGTATGACAGTAACATGTTGCAATGCAAAACGTTTAAGGATGCACAGGATTACTCTGGAGCTTTTCACTGTGAGTAAGCCCCTTTGTCTCTGGCTGCTTGCCTCTCTAGACGCTGCTCCCTTGGTTGGTTATGATGTAGATGCTCTTATCAGATGAGTAGGTAATCCCAGGAACTTGAATGCGAGTATGATTGGCTATATGGAGGTGTGTAAGTAATAGAGAAAAGTGATGTTGGTTGGAAAGTAATAGTAAAATTCTAAGTGTCAAGGAGTGTTTCTTGTGTCCAAAAGAGTTTGAGAGTTGAGAGTTAGTCCCAGAGTGTCCTGAATATCTGTCCTGGATCTCTCTGAATGTCCGAACCTGAATGCCCAAACTCCCCTCTCTTCCATTTGTCCTAACTTTTAAAGGGCCAGACTCTATGTACGTCATTAGTTGATAAGGCCAATAGGAAACTGTAGGTGTGTCTACGTTATCTAGTATTATCTAGTTTTTGGTCAATAGAGGGCGCAATTGCCGCATCAAAATTGTATGTCCTCGAAAGAGTTAACTTATTTTGATGACGATTCTGACATCATTTGGCTTATCTAAAATGACTACCATAACTTAAATTTGCTGTCAGTTCAAAGCGTTTCTTTGGATTTTCTCCAGACAGTGCGTTGACAATTCCTGTTGTGATTTCTAAAATTGACAATTCTAAACTCAATTTCACCCCTTACTTACAATGGGACCTTGTAAAATTTAGAAAGTAAAATTAATTACTGAGTCTTCTCTGTCACTAGTGTCTGTGTTTAAAATTATTTCTGTTCCATTAACATTTAAAAAGAGCATTCCATCCCCCTGCTTCATTGCTTATCACTTGGCTTGTTTCCCTAGCTCGGGCTAGTGGCTAGTTACAGAAAGGAAAGAAATTGTGTGTCTGTCTTGCCTGAAGATAGCAAAATGGAGTCTGCTTTGTTCTGAGTGACTCTGGCAATATACACTTTTAATTTATATCTTAGCACAAAATGTCTGCCGATATAAAAATCCTGACAGATTCAACCTGTATCCAGGTTATTATCAAGTCTCCAGTGTTCCCTATGTATCACAGTGTCCCCTATGTATCACCATATCTCAGTGCACAATGTCTTCCAGTGTCCCCTCGTGTCTCAAAGTCACCCAGTGTCCCCATGTCTTCCCCAGTGTCTCCATGTCTCCCAGTGTCCCAATGTGTCCTAGTTTCTCAGTGTCCTAGTTTCTCAGTGACCCATGTCTCACTGTGTCCCAATGTCAAGGATATAATTGATATGTATGTAAACAGGTTGTTGATCCAGGAGCTTGCTAGGGTAATATGGGATGCACTGACGCCAGTTTGATGGCAGTGAAGCCAGCAAGTTTATGTCAGCATAGGCAATGGCCATGCTTAGGAAAGTGACTCCAAGCAGGGCCAATTGCTTCACACACAACCAAACCGCATATACAAGCACACTCAGCAAACCACACACATACACACAATCACACTCTGCCAACTCCACACAGATTCACACTCAGACAACATCTGCGCAATCACATTTAGCCACTGCACATTTATGTGTATTGCTTAGGAGGAGCAAGGAGGGGTGGTAAGGGGGGTCCTTCCTTGATTCTTGCACTGTGGCCTTGTGATTCCTAGTTATGCCCTCTGTGTGAAAAGAGATTTGAATGTCTCTTTTTATTTGGAAAGGGAATTATGGCGTGTGTGTATGTGTTGAATGGGAATTGTGGTGATCTTTAGTGATTTGTGTATGTGTGCACAAAGGGAAAATGGTGGCGATTGGAAGACATTCTTAGTTTTCTGATATGTTCTTTTCTTAGTTTCCTTCTGATGTGTTCTGTTCCAAGTCTCCTTAAAACAGTCAATTGTGTGTTTGTTTTGTGTTTGTTAGGGTGGTGAATTAGTAAAGTGAGTTTTCAAAGTGGATTAGTGGTATGCATATTGGATTTGAATATCTAAATTATTCCATATTTATCTGTAAAATATTTTCCCAATTTTTTTCCTGGCATGTCCATATGTATTCTACTTGTAGTCCTGATAATTGATAAAATGTTTTGAACAGAATTCAGGGTCAGACACACTGAGCCAAAGAATACTGTTCAACCATGGTAGGAGTTGATATGATAACGTGGGCATTTGAACTTCCACATATTTTGTACTAGGTGGTTAATTAACAAAAAGCCAAAAACACACTTACAAACGCAGAGCTTCACAATCCGCACTAAGTAAACAGTTTTTGTCACGTAACCACCTAATACAAGATATATTACAATATTGATATCCTGCTTTTTTCTTTATATGTTTTTATGTTCATGTTATCCACTCTAATCAGACTGTGATCTGCTCTTTACCTGTAAACACCCTGCATGCTTACTCATCTGTAACATCCGTGACAAGGTTTATATTGTCACACAAGGTTGATTTTGAGCTAGTTGGTAGGTCTTTACTTGTAAGTATATTTCCATTTTTTCATAATAACACACAATTTTCTGTAAATATTACACTATTAGAGGCCTATATTGTATATATTTTTTAATACATTTTTCATCTGCTGACCTGTTGATGATATCAGACTGTTACCGAATTATCCATCCTACAAAGACTTTTTTTATCATAAGGACCGATTTGGGACTATTAAGAACATTCAGGCAATATACTTTTTAGAATTATACTTAATTCTTTCATAAAGTGTCAGATGTGTATGTTCTCCAGTTACCACTAGGGGCAACCTTTATTTCTGTATTTTATTGTGTAAGATATAGTTTAACCCCGGTCTCAGCGATGATCCCTCTCTGAGATGGCAGACCCACACCTTTGGTGGTATGTCATGGCTTTTGGTAGGCTCAGGGCAAGATGTGCTGTCACACAAAGTCTCAACATAATAGTGAGACTAAGCCCCAGCTGGAATGTGTTTATGGTATTTTAAGGCGATGCAGGGCTAATTATGAGGTGTCTCCCTGTTAATTTGAGTGGAAATATTCAGGCTTCAGATAACTTTCCGAACTGATACCGTTATGAACCATGAGGTGTAGTGCAGGTTAACCATTAGTGTTACTGAACAGTCACTACCCCTTCGTATGCTGAAAATTATTTGGGGCATTTTGGTGAGGAATCATTCTGACCCAAATAAGTTCCAAATTAAAGACCTTTTGAAGCAATCCAAAAGAAGCCCAAATATCTTTAAGAGCTATAAAGATGATATGATATCGATAAATCCAAATAAATTTCCTAATCAATCTTATATTAATTCCTTTACCACCAATTTCTTTTTATTTAACAGAACTTTGCATAGTGTTTATTTAAAAAAAAAAAAAAATCGGATGAGTAACTGACACATAATATTAAACGGCTGTTTTATGTTATAGATTTCTAACTCGTCTAACTGTGAACCCATTGAAACAGCCTTTGGCTATTTTCCTTTCAGAGATTATTGCTCACTCACCTGAAAAGGCACTGAACATTCCAAAATGATTTTGACGAAAGAAAGATGTAGAATTTAAAAATATTTAATTTTATAGTAATTTCAAATTAATGACAGATATATAACCACACATAATCAGAAATGTGTCAATCATCAAACACATCTCAAAAAGTAACGTTTTTTGTATTTTTTTTGTCTATATTTTTAAATCCAGGACTTTCTGATTTTGGATATTTTAGCTAAGTTACTATGCTTAATGTCAGGGCTTTTCCTTGAGGTAGAATCTTTATTGTCATCATTCGTGAAGGAAATAGCAGCCGGCTGGGTTGGCACATAACTAATTTTCTCCTTTGATAGACTTGAGGATGTCTTAAGGACAAACCGTTCCTGTATAGTGTCCTTTAAGTGTATAAGTAGGCTATTCTGCTCAGGGTGCAAAACCATTGTTTTCTTCTTGTTCTTAAACTCACAACAGGTGTAGCACGCAGCTGTTAAAATCCGAAAAACATAGAACCAGCCCAGGTAGTGCAACTCAACAATGTTCAAAATAAAGCATCCAATTCCAACTCCAAACATGAAGTTGAGAAACACAGTCTTCTCTGTAGCTCTTGAAACAAAACAATCAGTTGTGGTTGGGCAGGGGTAGGTCTGACACCGAAAGAGGTGAGGAACCTCAAAGCCATAAAGATAATATTGACCCACCAAGAATCCCATCTCCATAATAGACCTTAAAACCACATGTACAATGTATATTATATGCATCTTGTCAAAGATGGGGATAGGACCATGGATACTATCATGAATGAGTTTGGGTCTAAACCGATCGCCTTTTGTAGAACGGTCCTTCATTTCCACTTTTTCCTCAGCATCCACATTCATGGTTTTCTTCTGTAGGTGTTCACCAATAGATAAGCTTTGGAGGAGCTCCATTACATAGGCTCTTTCTAGTTCAGTTTTCTCATCTTTGGCAATTTTATGCAACACATAAATAATATAAAATATGGAAGGCGTTGACACCAGGACAATCTGAAAAATCCAGAATCTAAGATGAGAGACTGGAGCAAAGCTGTCATAGCATACATTGTTGCAACCTGGTTGAAGAGTATTACAGGTAAATTTAGACTGTTCATCACCGTACATTGCATCTCCTACTAATGTTACCAAAAGAATTCGGAAAATGAGAAGCATTGTAAGCCAGATTTTTCCAATCACAGTAGAATGGTTCTGGACTTCTGTTAAAAGGCGCCCCAAGATCGACCAGTCACCCATGTTTAAACCTAGTGTCAGAAAAATATAAAAAGGGATACAATTTTACATACAAAGCATTCTACAGCACTTAATAAAGACAAGACACAATATTAAAATAACTTGTGACAATTCAGGTTTAAAAATACTAATCTCATAAGGGGACAGGATCTTGCTTGTAAGAATTAATTAGGAAACAGGAATCATTAACACGTTGCTCTCTCTCGCTAATCTAGACTGATATAATATATTTTGGGATACAGACTGGGGCTGCACTTTTCAAATAGAACTCATGGTGCCGGTCAAATCGATCAGCATAATGCTGAAATTAAAAATATCTGTATAAACATAAAACATTTCTAGACTCGTTGGAGAGAGAACTTACACTGGTGCAGTGTTAACTTTTTTAGTCATCTGAATTGTTTTAGTTTTAGTCTAGTTTTAGTCGACTAAATCTCGAAAATTAAAAAAAAAAAACACTTGCCTTGGTGCCCTCCCCTCCAATCCGACACAGCTGCACTTCTGTACAATTTATATGGTGTGTGTAAGACACCAGTGAACTGTATGGTTTAATAGCTGGAAGGCAGTTTAATCTTAAAGAACAGGGTGTTAAACTCATTGCCTCTGTTGAGTTTTGTTTTATATTGTCTCCTGCATTATACACCCACTGATCTTTTTTTTTTTTAAATTTGACAATTTTTATTTTGTTCAACATAATGTTCAATGAGAACTGGGTGATGGGGAGGGGATACAGAAGAAAGAAGAGGGGTGGGGAGAGGGGGAAGGTAAGCATCAATCGAGCATTTCCAACTAGCCGTCACACCAAGACGTTACATAGTTATGTATTTACATATATGTTCAACCAGCTTTGTTATTTTCCTATCTGCAAGTCTATGTAATAATACCTTTGTAGGTTTCTATTGACCTCGCTGTGCTTAGTTGAGTGTCTGCTATCCCTAGACTTGGCCGCTCATAATGTCTCCCACTCAGATGCTCTGTGTCATATGGGGGGAGTGTGGTAGACAGCTGTTATGGCGGGTGCTTTCGTCTCCAGCTCTCCCATCTCTCCCATGTAGCCAATGTTGTTATATTGGGAGAGCATACCGTATGGAATTGTCTCTCGTATATGTTTTGGGTATCCATTTCTGCCAGTACTAGTTCTAAAGGCGGAGTGGTGCGAGATTTCCATGCCCTTGCGATTACTCGTTGGGCTGTGAGTAGAAGGTGGTAAATGAGTTTCTTTATATATTGGGGTGTCTTTGGGGGGAGCGCAAGCAGGAGATACGTGCTAGGCTCATACTTCGGCTCTTCTAGGGTGATTCCTTTGAGTACCTCCTGGATGGCTTTCCAAAAGGGTTGTATCAATGGACAGTTCCACCAGACATGTAGTGTTGTGCCAATATGTTTGGTACACCTCCAGCATTCTGGAGAGCTGGATGGGTAAAGTTTGTGTAACTTTTCAGGTACCAGGTACCACCTGTACACTAGCTTCATATGTTGCTCTATAAGCGTCGCTGATTTTATCAGTTTCCTGGGGGAGGTCACTAGGTCTTCCCACTGTTGTCTGGTGAGGTCTGTGGCCAATTCTCCCTCTCATTGTGTTGCCGGTGAGGCTGTTGCTAGTGGTGTGTAATCTAATATCATTTTATAACAGGATGACAGTGGTCTATATGTCTTCGGGAGTCTGTGTTTGATGCATATGTCCTCCCAGAGGGTGCGTAAGGGCGGGCCTGGGCTGTGCTTAGTGAGATCCTTTGTGTTGTGTTTATGTAGGAAGGATGCCAATTGTCTGTATGAAAAGTGTGAGGAGGTCGGAATGTTATGTGTTTGTTGTAGTGTGTTGAAGTCTGTGAGCGCGTTGCCCGTGTGGGCATGTGCTAAGGTTGTGATGCCTCTTTCTTGCCATGGAGCTGCATGGAATGTGGGTATGCAGTATGTTAGGGCACGTATTGGCGTGGCTTGTGAGACACAGGGGTTCGAGCTCAGTTTGTTCCTGTGCGTGTCCCAGACTTTTAGGAGTAAAGTGATCTGTGCAGGGATATCTATCATTGGTGGCCTCAGTGTCCTGGGGAGCCATAACACATGTGAGAGTTCGTACGGTTCCATCAGGTGTTGTTCCAGTGTCACCCACTGGGGGGGTGTTTGGTCTAGCAAGTGTGGCAACACTGATGCCAGTATGGAGGCATGGTAGTAGGCACGTATGTCTGGTACTGCTAGGCCACCTGCTTTCAGCGGTGCTGTCAGCAGTTTCCGCGCTACTCGCGGTTTCTTTCCGTTCCATATAAATGCATTGATGTCTTTTTGAATTGCTTTGAATTACATTTGGGGAACCTCTATGGGCAGCGTTCTAAAAATATATTGTAACCTGGGAAGTATAGACATTTTCAGTGCAGTCACCCGTTCAGTCCATGTAAGGAATAGGGGCCCCCACAGTTTGAGGGTTGCCTTACACTCGTTCCACACTCTAATGTGGTTCACCGTTACTAAGTCTTTGGTTTGTTTGGTGATATGAAGCCCCAGATATGTTATAAAGTCTTTCCTCCAGTCAAAGTCATACTTGATGCGTAGCGATTGGATTAGGGAGGAGGGAAGGTTTATCCCCATGGCTTGGGTTTTCGAGGAGTTTAGGGAGTTGTATGATAGGTGGCCGTATGCTTGTATTGCCTGCATTATGTGTGTTAATGAGTCTTGGGGTCTAGTTATATAGAGTAAGATATCGTCTGCAAAGGCGCTGATTTTATATTCGGTGTTCTTTACCTTAATGCCCGTAATCTCTGGGTGAGCCCTGATATTACGGAGTAGGGGTTCAAGTGCACATATAGGAGAGGGGAGAGCGGGCATCCCTGTCTCGTCCCGTTCGTGATGTCAAAGGGTTCAGATTTGAACCCTGATTGAAGGACCTGCGCTGTCGGGCCGGAGTAGAGAGCGAATATTTGATTTATCGTGGTCAGTGGGAATCCATATGCTCTCAGGGTTCGGTCTAGGAAGGGCCAGCTGAGGCGATCAAACGCCTTTTCGGCGTCTAGGGCTAGTAACAGTCCTCCTTCCCTGCTTCTCCGTAGGCCCTCTAGTAGCAGCATCAATTTTCTAGTATTGTCTAGTCCCTGTCTACCCGTCACGAACCCGGTCTGGTCTTCTCCTATGAGGTTAGGTAGTATGTCACTGATTCTGTTAGCTAATATTTTCGCGTATATTTTGGCGTCAGTATTGAGCAGTGAGATTGGATGGTAGTTTTGGCATTTGTCTGGTGTTTTCCCCGGCTTAGGGAGTGTGACGATAGTGGCTAATAGCATCTCTGGTGGCAAAGTCCCTGAATTCGCGGTAGCCTGGTACACTTTAAGTAGGTGTGGGGCAAGTTCTGTGGCGAATAATTTATAGTAGGCATTAGTGAGGCCATCTGCCCCTGGAGATTTGCCATGAGGGAGACCCGCTATCACCTTTAGGATTTCCTGTAGTTCTATGGGTTTAGTCAGATTCATTTTTTGGATTTGAGATATCTGGGGGAGATTGGTTTGTCTCAGATATTCGTCTATGTCTGCGTGGCTCGCTGTGTATGTGGTGTCTTGTGATTGTAGGTTGTATAGTTTGGAGTAGAAGTCGGCAAATTCTTTGCTGATGTCTGCTGGCGAGTGACGTGGTTTGCCGTCTGCCCCTGTGATTTGTGCAATTTTCGTGTTGGCGTATCTGGCTCTTAGTCTGTTGGCCAAGTTTTTGTTGGCTTTACCTCCATTATGGTAGACATTGGCTTTCAGTTTATAGAGTAAATTTTTTGTTTTTTCTGTGTTTAGTTCATTTAGTCTCGTGTGCAATTGTTGTAGTTGTGTCGCTAGTGTTGGGGAGGGTTGTTGTTTGTTTTGTTTGGATACTATTGCCAATTGTTTTTGACAGTCTAGGAGAGTGGTTTGGTGGTGCCGTTTCAGGAAGGATGCCCTTCTAATGAATATCCCTCTCATGACTGCTTTGTGTGCTGCCCATACCATGGTGTCAGAGACTCCTTCCCCCACATTGGTAGTAAAATAGTTCCGAAGTGCCTCCCTACTCTCTTTCGCAAAGGTTGAGTTCAGCAGCAATGAGTCATTCAGGCGCCATGTTCCCCTCCCCTTGAATTGGTAGGCGTCTAGGAGGTCTAGATACACCGGTCCGTGGTCTGACCATGTTATTTCCCCTATTGTACATTCTCTGAGTTGTGCTAGAAGTGGCCTATCTAGGAGGACCGTGTCTATGCGTGTATAGTTATTATGGACCCTTGAATGGAAGGTGTAGTCTCTGTCTTCGGGGTGTAGTGTTCTCCACGCGTCATACAAGTCATAACGGTCTATCAGCTTAGTGAAAAGTTTGCTAGTGGAGACCATCCTTTTTTTACTATTACCCGTGAGGGTGGCTGTTGTGTCTAGGGTGGGCGACTGGATGCAATTAAAGTCCCCGCATAATATTACGCCACCCTGCTTAATCTTGTCTGTTAGTTTGAGTAACTTTTGTAGGTACTGCCCCTGTTTCTCATTGGGGAAGTATGTGGCTACCAGCGTAAGTTGGACGTTGTTAAACTGGCCTACTAGTATGACATATCTGCCGTTCGGGTCTATACACTGTTGCTGTATGGTAGTTGCTACATCTTTGTGTATGAGGACTGTCACCCCTCTTGCTTTCGTGGCAGCTTGGGAGTGGAACTGAGTGGGGTATGTCTTCATATATATTGCCGGGGTGTGGTCATCCCTAAAGTGTGTTTCCTGGATACATGCTATATCAACCCTGTGTGTCGTGAGGTCCTTAAGCAGTAGCCTCCTTTTACCAGGGGTGTTTAATCCTTTTACGTTGTATGAGACTAATTTCATAGTGGTATATTGAGTGGTTTCTGGATCTACTCTTGGTCGTCACTATGGTGAGCTTCAGTTTGCTTGCTTTCGGTTCAGTGTGGCTATAGGGCGGTGGTTGGTTTCTGTTGATGCTATATGGGACATGGGGGTACGGGGCATCAGAAGGTGGGGGAAACTTAGGGGGTGTAAAACAAACAGTTAGACAGTACGTCTTAAAGAACGTCTCCATAAGGAGCTGAGATGTGCCGGGGGGGTCCCGGTCACATTTGTTGGGGGGTGGGTGTATGAGCCCGGCCGTAATCCGGTGCCTCATTCGTGGCTACAGCATTGGGGCCGCAGCGTTGCATTGCTAGCATAATGAGCGCCTATCTGGGTTTAGCTCCCTGGCATTTCAAGATGGGGGCCTTAGAGTGTAGCGCCTGTGTCCCAAAAGATCTTGTTAACTAGCCCCTGCATCTATAACATTGTATGCATATAACTAATAGTACAGGATATAATAACCGAAGGGTAAACATAATGTAATACATTGGTTAATTTAAACTCACACTTTCGCTGTCGTATAAGTTTAGCAGTATAACCATGGGTTATCCGCCGCCCGTCTCCTTACGGAGGCAAGAGAAGGCTGCATTGTTTATGTGATTGACCAGTCTCTGGTCACCCTGGGGGTTTTGTCATGGGGTTGTTTCATCTCGTCCCGGACTTGTATACCCCAGTCCTTGAGCTTAATAAGCCCCATTTCTGGATTAATTACCACATGCATTTTCCCTTCACGGTGGATCAGTAGTTTGGCCGGGTACCCCCATCTGTAGGCGATGTTCTTCTCTCGCAGGGTGGCGGTGATCTGGGCCAGGCTTTTCCTGAACTGTAACGTTTCTGCTGATAGGTCTGCAAAAATTTTGATGTGTCCATAAGGGTCCGGCATACCTGCTGTTCTGCCCGCTTTCACTATCTGCTCCTTCATGTGGAAAAAGTGTATGCGTGCGATGACATCCCTTTCTGTGGAAGGCGGTAGGTGTTGCGGCCGTCTGAGGCGGTGCGCCCTATCCACCACCATCTGGTCTGGGTGTATTGCTGGGGCGAGCGCTTGGAACATGTCCTGGAGGTAGTCGCCTAGGCCTGCCTGCAGCACTGTTTCAGGGATGCCTCTTATCCGGATGTTGTTTCTCCGGGAGCGGTCTTCCAGGTCCGCCACTTTTGCTTTAAGATTTTGCAGGTTAGTTTCGTAGTCTTGCACTTTTTCAGCTAAATAGTTGTGAGCGTCTGTACAGTCGTCCAGTTTCTGCTCTATTTGAGCCGTGCGCTGGCCTATGTCTGCAACATCCTTCCTCAACTCTGCTGCCAGGCTTTGGAGCTGTTTTCATAGTAGCCTGGAAGTTTTCAGCCAATTCTGCCAGCATGAGCCTCATTGAGGTTGTGGTGAGGGGCTGCTCCTCTGTTAGTGAGGTGGTGGATGTCGCTGGTGAGATGGATCCCTCGCGGGAGCGGTCTCCGCCGCCATCTTGGACGGGACCGCCGGCTTCCCGCGGTTTTTTTGCGGCCGATCTGGCTAGGAAGAAGGTTGCTCTTTCAGCTTTGGCAGCTTTCTGCCTCTGCCTGTGGGACATTGCAGGTCTGGAAGTACCTTTAGGCAGTGCTTTGCGGTCCGTTTATATGTGCTGTGTCCCCAAAACTGCAGGAGCCTCACATGCGTGCGTCCATGCCGATCGAGCGCCAAGCCACGCCCCCCCACCCACTGATCTTTTAATGATCTTACCTGTTCAAAATACCTGTACCCAGTGGTGTACATACCGCGGTCGCAGCTGCGACCGGGCCTGTCACTCCAGGGGGCCTGGCCACCCTGCGGATCCCTTTGACCGGGTACCCTCCGCCATCTTTTGCCGCCCCGGCCAGCGCGGCAAGCCACCGGGGCCGCTGTCCAAGGGGTCCATTGGGTGGCCCATGCTGTTAGGACCACCCGATAGAGATGGATTGTCAGGGGGCCTGGTCAGTGCTGCGGGCTGCTGAGACACTTTAACAGCGCGACTGGGCCCCCTGTGATGAAATCACACGCTGGGAGGAAGTGACTGCCCCGGTCACTCCATCCAGCAATCACACAGAGTGAAGCGTGGGAGGAAGCAGAGAAGGGAGTCAGAGTGGGAACTCTGACTCCCATCAACCTGAGTCACCACTGGACCCCAGGGAAAGTCACCCTCCTGCACCTAAAAGGTAGGAAACAGGAGGGTGACTTAAACATTTTGTGTGTGTGTTTGTATGTGTGTATGTGTCTTTCTATGTGTGTGTGTGTGTGTTTTTGTGTATGTGTGCCTGTCTGTTTGTATGTATGTGTGTCTTGTGTATGTGTGTGTTTCTGTGTCTATGTGTGTGTCTGTCTGTGTACGTGTCTGTGTGCATGTGTGTGTGTCTGTCTGTCTGTATGTATGTATGTGTGTATGTGTGCCTGTCTGTTTGTGTGTATGTGTCTTTGTATGTATGTGTGTCTATGTGTGTATGTGTCTGTCTGTATGTATGTATGTGTGCCTGTCTGTTTGTATGTATGTGTCTGTGTATGTTTGTGTGTCTGTCTGTGTGTGTCAGTCTGTATGTATGTGTCTGAGTGTGTGTCTGTCTGTCTGTATGTGTGTGTGCGCCTGTCTGTTTGTATGTATATGTGTCTTGTGTGTTTGTCTCTGTGTGTATGTATGTATGTGTCTGTATGTATCTGTCTGTCTATGTGTGTCTCTATGTATGTGTGTGTATGTATGTGTGTCTGTATGTATGTGTGTGTGTGTGTGTGTCTGTTAGGTGGGGCCCACAGATCAATTTCGCACCGGAGCCCCGTGGATTGTGTGTACGCCACTGCCTGTACCATACGCTCTAATGACCCTAGTCTTTTGTAATGTAACTCCCTCAATATATATTCTATGGCATCAAGTCTCCTACTACCAGAGGAAAAAATGTGTTTTGAAGTTTTTCAAGTTAACTCCTGACTTAGTGAGGTCTTACACCTGGTGGTCTGGTGTGGGAGGCTGTCAGCAAGGAGTATGTGTATTCCCTGCTGAGTCAGACCATTCTCAGCACTCCCTTTAATCCAATGTGTCAGAATGAGTTGGCTCATCTGGATATATCTTGTTTAGCACTCTGACTCAAACCAGGGAGAACTGTGTATGGTCTAACCAAGCAGGCAATACATAGGTTACTCGCTCCCTGCAGTGGGCCGATTAGATGACCTCTTCAACCAAATATATCAGAGGCAGGCTGAATAAACACATTTATATGATAACTGCTATTTCATCTTAATGACTTTGGGCAGATACGGGTGGAATGCATCAGGAGTAGCTTCTGCCTTCCGCATAAATATTATCAGCAAAGTCAGTGCACCATATCCAATGACCCTATCATATGTGAATGTTATATATGTGGTTATTACCTTACATGGTTAGATCTACTATAATAGAATAAAAATAAACAAATGGAAAAAAAAGGAAAGAAAAGAAAATTGCTGGAAGCAACCATCTTGCTTTATAAGACTCCATCTTAAATAGCTTGGCTGTGAATATCATCAGTCACACTGAAAACTGTTTTTATTGCATACAATAAAACTGATTTGATAACAGAGGTATATAATCAGTGAACTAAGTTAGAAACCTGATCACAAGGTTCTTACATCACTGGTACAATGTGCCAGAAGAGAAAGATTGCTGTCTCCTGTGGTCTTGTTTTTTCCACATATGTGCAGCAGAAGGGTGCATTCGTATAAGAAAATGGCCAGAAACAATCAGAAAGTTGATTTGCTGATTTGTTGACTTTACAGTGTAACTTTATTGATGGTTGAGTCACATATTGTGAATTGTAAGAAAACGGAGGGCTTAAAGGGACATTCCACTTCCCAAATACAAAATAAATAAAACCACTGTTTAGTAGATATACCACAAACGAAAGCTCTTGCACATTTAATTATGAATTTTATAATGCAGGTATATCTTAAACTAGCTTGCAATATCTGCAGTTCTCTTGTCTGCTACCTCTGCGAGCCTGCCTCTTCTAACCCCACCCAGACTTTCAGTGACTGACCAATCACAGATTTCCCATCCCAATGCAGCTCAATAAGAAGTCTTTGCTATGAACAATTGCTGCCTCCTGAGTTCAGTGCAAATAAACTAACCAAACCAGGAAGTCACAGGACCTGTTGTCAGATTTAAAAGCCAGGGGGTGTAACCAGTATAATTTGCACTTGAAAATTACACTTTTTTCAAAATGAAAAAATAGGAAACACTCTTCACACATAAAGATTTACAGCAAGCTAAAGTGCTTTAGGGTTCTGGAGTGTCCCTTTAAGCAGTGAAAACAATTTAACATTATACTGTGCTATAGATGACATTCAGAAAGAGGGTCCTTAATGTCTATTACACACTTTGAAAACAACATTCAATTTTCACAAAGAATTTAATTATGGTATGTTGGAAATACTTTGCCTATATTTACCCAGGGCTTAAGATACAGATGACCGACTGGCCAGTCTTTCTAAAATTGGTTAACATGTCAGCTATTTGCAATAATATACTTTATCTATATCCAATGCTTATTGAATATACCCCTGGACAATTAAGAGCTGTAGAACATCATGTAACAAGTAATAGGTATAGTTATAGTTATAGTTATATCCTGTTCCTGTCTGTCGTCCTTACTTCCTGTTTTTCTCCCTTTGATCATAACTGCATAGTAATGTGTAATTTACAATTGAGTAGTGAATATCTTTAATTCGTAGTGCGCATGCATATTAAATGAAGTGCGTAGTTATAGTGAAATTATGGCATGATATAAGGAAAATTCCTGACGCAGGAAATCTTCACTAACATAGTATAAATCTTCACTAACATGGTATAAATCAAAATTTAATAGATCTGCTCTTTAATTATTTGAGGTGTCTTAAAGTGTAGAAGACCTACATACTTAATTGACTCTATAACCAGGGCCGTCTTTAACGCGGGGCAAACGGGGCAGCTGCCCCGGGCCCAGTTTCTCTTGGGGGGCCCGAGGCACCTGCCCCGTGGGCCCCGCTGACCCCGGCGGGCGGGTGGCCGGTCGGGCAGGAAGGCGGGCGCGCGAGGGAGCACTCACTGCTTCCTCTTCAGCTCCCTCGCGCACCTGTGATGCGGGCGGAAGATGGCGTCATCTTCGGCTCCGTATCTGCGAGGGAGCTGAAGAGGAAGCACTGAGTGCTCCCTCGCGCTTGCCCTGCCCGACCGGCCACCCACCCAGGAGCCCAGCAGCACCACTGGACCCCAGGGAATCCCCCCAGCACTCCAAAAGGTAAGGAGGCTGGGGGGATTACATTTAAAAAAAAAAATGTGTGTATGTGTGTGTTTGTGTGTTAGTGTATGTGTGTGTTTAGTGTTTGTGTGTTAGTGTTTGTGTGTTAGTGTTTGTGTGTTAGAGTATGTGTGTGTTAGTGTATGTATGTGTGTGTTTGTGTGTGTTAGTGTGTGTGTGTTAGTGTTAGTGTATGTGTGTGTTTATGTGTGTTAGTGTGTGTGTTTGTGTGTTAGTGTATGTGTGTTAGTGTGTGTGTTTGTGTATGTGTGTTAGTGTATGTGTATGTGTGTTAGTGTGTGTGTATGTGTGTTAGTGTGTATGCGTGTTAGTTTGTGTGTTTGTGTATGTGTGTGTTAGTGTATGTGTGTGAGTGTGTCAGCATGTCTGTGTGTGTGTGTCAGTATGTCTGTGTGTGTGTCAGTATGCCTGTCTGTCTGTGTGTCAGTATATATGTGTGTGTGTCAGTATGCGTATGTGTCAGTATGTCTGTCAGTGCGTCAGTATGTCTGTTAGTGCATGTGTATGCATGTGTCAGTATATCTGTCTGTGTGCCAGTATGTCTGTGTGTGTGTGTCAGTATATCAGTCTGTGTGTGTCAGTGTATGTGCCTGTGTGTGTGTGTCAGTATTTCTCAGTGTATGTGGGTGTCAGTATATCTGTCAGTGTGTGGGTGTCAGTATTTCTGTCAGTGTATGTGTGTCAGTATGTTGATCAGTGTATGTGTCTGTGTGTGTGTCAGTATGTCGGTATGTGTCTGTGTGTCAGTATGTCTGTATATGTGCCTGTGTCAGTATGTCTGTCAGTACGTCTACCAGTGTATGTGTCTGTGTGTGTGTCAATATATGTACCTGTGTCAGTGTGTCTGTCAGTGTATGTGCCTGTTTATCTGTATGTAGTCAGTGTATGTATCTGTGTATCTGCTTGTGCGTCAGAGTGTGTACCTGTGCATCTGAGCCGCAACTTTAAATTCAAATACACACCTCCAACGTCAACACTACATACAAGCACACTCCTACATTCAAAAACAAACACTACACATAAATGCACACTTGCATTCAAACTCCAGTACCACATACAAACACATTCACACAAACATACTCCATACAAACACATGCTTACATTCAAACATACTAACATGGCTCAGTGCTAAATACAACCCTGCAAGCATGGGAAATTGGTAGAGTCCCAGCTGTCAAAGCATTGTTGGAGTTGCACGACAGATGGGGTTCTACCTTTAGTCCAACCTTGCAATTGGGGGTCCCAATAAAATTCATTCTACTTTAGTACCGCCACTGCGTTGGGATGGATGCCGTGATTGCATACCAGGGAGTGAGGGGCGAGAGCGGCAGGGCACAGGGGGCCCAAGCAAACACTTGCCCAGGGTCCATTCGTTATTAAAGACGGCCCTGTCTATAACCACAGTAAAGCTTTACTGCAGATCTAGTTTGAGGTAGAAGGGACTACAATTGGTCCCTCGTTATTTAAAAATACATATAAATATAGTTAGGGGATCAGACTTTGTGTCCTTTGGCCTCATTTACTGCGTGGCTAAGCAAGATGAGGGAGTTAGGGGGAAAAAAATGCTCAACCCTTGTCACTAAGGACAATATTCAAAATATGAATCAAAATAGTTTGTAATAAAGAAATTATTAGAAATACTAACAGGGTTATTCAATAAAATGTTAATTTCAAATTTAAGGCCAAAGTAGTCAAACTCAAAGCAAAGCAGACTTGGAGAAATTTTACTGTTCGTCTACTTTGACCTTAATTATCTAATTTGCATTGAATTCCCGATAATTCTCTCTATAGTGAATAACCCTGCAAATAAACTGTTGGAAAGAGACATCTGTAGAAAAATATTGATTCTCAATGTGCTGAAAGCCTACCATGTCCGCAAGGGTTTTGGTATACCAAACTACTTTGTGAATCTTTACATGCATATATGAAATTAATATTACACACATAAATATATGTTTAAATTTCCCTCCTTCTCATTCTCTCTCTCTATTAGTTATATTAGAATTATTTACTAGAGAATTCCATTAACACACCAGCAGCTATAATAATAATAATAACAAAGTATTTAACCTGGAAAGGTCCATTCAGATTACTCTGGATTTCAAGTACATCCTGGGGATGGTACCTTAGCCCAACATCCAGGGGTTGTTACTATTACCCAATTTAATGGTACTTATGATTTGAATATATATCGAACATTCAATAATGCTCAGTTAGATGGAATCCTCTTCGTTAAGGTTGTTTGTTGAGCAGAGATTTTTGAAATATAAATACCCCTGACATGTATTCATTACTCATGTGCGCCCATTTGCACATTATTAAATGCACACTTGCAAACAGTTTCTTCTTAAATTGCTTTTCATTTTGCATGCAACATAAAAAGCATTGTGCTGCAGCCATTTTATAAACCTGAAAAATAAATCTACACACACAAAATATATATATTTTTTTTAAATGCAGAAGTAGACTTAGAAATGCCAAACACTTACCTTATTGAATAGGAGACAGAAAATAGTCCTGTAGGTGACAGTCACATCATTTAGGTAGAGGTTAGTGATGTCTGCATGGGACAGGCTCTTTCTCTGGGCCACTGTTAGAAGAATAGGCTGACAACACATATCCAAACTGTTTATCTCCAACGCTCATTGTACATCATATGAGGACAAAAAAAGGTTCAATTTACAGTGAGTGACAAAGACATATGTGAACATGGGGTCATCCCCTCTATGCAGCTATTCAGCAGCTCAGCACAACAGAATATACTAGAAAACGTGCAAAGGAGTGGAAAGCCAAGCTACCTTGTATGTGTAACTATAGGATGTTAAAAAAAATATACTGTATCAGTGAAGCAAGGTTTTTGATGATTATATTCTGAAATAAGAAAAATTGATGTATGCATACAATATGAAAACCAGTGTACAAGTTTAATAAAATAAGTAAAATCAGCTCTCTATAGGAAATCATTTTCACAGACTGGTAAACATGTGTTTAATAAAAAGTCCTGTATTAAAGCTGGACAGATGATAAAGGCATAAACAAGTAACATATATTGTAAGGGTTTATTCACTAACCTGTGAGTTGTGATGTAATTGACAGCTGGTTTGCATGACTCATTTCGCGTTGTGATGGCTAACTCTCTGGATAGCGAATGAAGCCCAAAATTTTGCTCACCTAAATAGACATTTTATTTAAAACTTATAAGCCCGAAGTGATAATGGTGGCATTTATATGTTTTATAAATTGAAAAAGGATTGCTTTCTGATGAAATAATTGTGAGTATGTTTCTAATCATTACGTTAAATTATCTGGCTGAGATGGAGTTTAGATTGCAATAATGCACTACTGTTTGTCACAGCTACGTCACTGCAGTTGTTATGGTGCTTGAAGTGTTTCTTTAAGGGCTAGCTCCTCCAGGACAATTTAACTGGGCGTCAAACAGAATTGCTGCCTGAACTTTCAGGCCCATTACAAAACCACCAGTTCACACTATCCAAGACACAGACACATGCTCACATATGCAAACACAAATACACACAGCAGACACACATTAAATCCCAAAGTACAGTTTGCACCTTCTGATTAGTTAAGATATTTCTATCAAAAAAACTGCATAGTGTTTTAGGACAAATTCTAAATGAAATACTAGTACTTTTGGATCGTTTGCTCCTCAGTTTTGGCCCCTAATCATCTCTAAGACAGTGCTGCCCAGAAAGGATCTTCCAGTCCTGAACTGACAGTAATCTTCAAGTGGATACTCATGAATCACAGACTAGAAAACGTGAGTCCCAAGAGTTTGAAGTCTTACACGGGGTCCATCAGGTGCCACTTTCCACCTCCATTAATGATCATTGAGTGCCTGAAGTTCTTGTCACTGAGCTAAGCCAAGAGGTGCAGGGATTAGTTCAGGAGAGCTAAGTGCTAAGATACAGATGGAGTGACAACTGTCAAAGTTAGTTCTGTTTTGAAATACTCTGTAAATCACATGGATTTAATTATTTTAACAAGAATCTTTATATTATTAGACTGTGAACTTCTGCCATTTACGAATGCCATCTCTCTGGGTGCCAGCACTTCAAATTATTCATCCAGGTACCAGTGTCTGTATAAACATCATGAAACCTTTGGATCATAGATAGATATTTGGTGCTGAGCATTTCCTGAGTTTTTTGGCATTTTGTGCAATTGTGGGTTTAATAAAATTGCATGCATTTTTGTGATGTGATTCCTTCTGGAAAATTTCTTCGGTGGCCTGACTTTTTACGGTGATAGGCAGTGGGCCCATTTTATTTACTATTGGTTTAAAAAAATATTATTTTTGCTTGTGTACCAAATATATTTCAGTTTTCAGTTTCCATTAGTCCAATAATAACAGGCACAGAGTATTATAATGATGCCATCACTTTTTAAAGAAAATCCAAGTGATTTAAAGAGACACTATAGTCAGCAGAACAACTATAGCTTATTGTATTTGTTCTAGTTAGTATAATCATTCCCTTCAGGCTTTTTGCTGTAAACACTGTCTTTTCAGAGAAAATGCAGTGTTTACATTACAGCCCAGTGATAATTCCACTGGCCACTGCTCAGATGGCTGCTAGAGGTGCTTCATGGGGCAGTGCTGTACAAGGAGCAACACTACCATTCAGTGTCTCCACCCTCTGCATGGAGACACTGAACTTTCTTCAAAGAGATGCATTAATTTGATTCATCTCTATGTGGAGATGCTGATTGGCCAGTGCAGTGCTTGGTTTGTGTTGGCTCTGCCCTTGATCTGCCTCCTTGATAGTGTCAGTCAATCCCATGGGGAAGCATTGTAATTGGCTTAGACCACCTCTTCTGATTATGTCAGCTGTAAGCACGCAGATCAGGGGCAGTGGCCGCAGCAGACTTGAATACAAGTAAGATTTTACTATATTTAGGGAGGCAAGGGTGGGACAGGGCTAAGGGGGTGGGGGGGGGGAATAGATGACGGTTTTAACACTATAAGGGTAGGAATACATGTTTGCATTCCTGACCCTCTAGTATTCCTTTAATCAAATGTTCCACTTGGAAACATAACTAAAGTGCACAGTGACTAACCAATGACTTACCAAGTTAAAGAGAGTACAATTATATTTCTGCCAGGAACGAAATAATGCTAACTAGAACAAGCATATATGAAAAGGCTATTACCAAGCCACCTAGACGTTACTTGATAGCATCATCCATTAGGGCTCTAAACCCTCACTACACCAACACTATGCACGCATCAAAATCCCTAGCTCACTGCATACATTGTGTTGTACTAAATTATTTTTGTATTATAGTGTGAATTGCAGTCATAATGTCTCAATTACATTTTCAGTTTTTTGATCATAATTGCGCAGACATTTTCAAAGAAATCAGAATTCCAAATTCATGGACCATTTTAACTTCAATAACACCACTAAAGTCAGAAAATGTTATAGATCTAAAAAAAAGAGCCTACAACATGATTTACATGTTAAACTAATGATGTTTACCTGCATAAGCTGAAATTGTGTGGATAACAACAAAATATATGGGGCAGTGTGTGTGTGTGGCAATGTGTGTATGGGGGGGCAGTGTATGTGTGCATGTGGCAATGTGTGTATGGGGGGGCAGTGTATGTGGGGCAATGTGTGTATGGGGGGCATTGTATGTGTGTGGGGGGCAATGTGTGTAAGGAGGGCAGTGTATGTGTGTGTGGGGCAATGTGTGTGGGGCAATGTGTGTATGGGGGCAGTGTATGTGTGTGTGGGGCAGTGTGTGTATGGGGGCAGTGTATGTGTGTATGGGGGCAGTGTGTGTGTGTGTGTGTGGGGCAGTAAGTGTATGGGGGGCAGTGTATGTGTATATGGGGGCAGTGTGTGTATGGGGGGCAGCTTATGTGTATGTGTATGTGGGGCAGGGCCGGACTGGGGGAAAAAAAAAATTAAAACACAGTGGCCCCCTGATAAGGGAACGGGGCCAGAGAGGGTGTGTTTTGTCATCACTAATGACAAGTACACCCCCCTCAATGTGATCATGTTGGTTCAATGCGCAGAGCCCTGCTGAAGAGCTTTAGCATGAGGGAAAAGGCCCTGTATTTGTTCTGCGCTGCGCAAGCAAATGTAATAACATGCTTGCGCTATGTTTGCTTTTTACTTGTCTCTGGTGTCTCCATAAGTGGGATACCAGAGGACAAAAGGGCCAGGAAAGCATATTGTGCATGTGTTTGGAGCCTGCTTGTGGGATTGCGTTTGTAGAGTGACCTGATTGTGGTGTGGCATTGTGAAAATAGGTCGATTTAATTTGTGTTTGTGGTGTAATATGTGTGGCTAGGGGCTGTAGAGAGTGTGTGTATAGGGGGCATAGTGTGTATAGGGGATGTAGCGAGTGTGTGCAAATGGGCTGTAGTGTGTGTGTATATTTGATATAGTGTGTGTAGGGGTTGTAGAGTGTGTGTTTAAATAATGTTATATGTGTTTGCTTACAAGGAATGTAGTGTGTGCATAGGGGATCCAGAGTTTGTATGTCAGGAATGAATGTAGTGTGTGTAGGTGGTGCAGTGTGTGTGTGTAGTGAATCTAGTGTGTAAAAGATCCAGAGTGTGTATAGGAGATTGTGTGTGTGTGTGTGTGTAGAGGATTCAGAGTGTATATAGGGTAAGGGATCAAGTGTGTATCTGGAGCGTAATGTGTGTAGTGGTGCAGTGTGAGGGGTGCTGTAGTGTGTATATACAAATATGTTTGGACAGATTGTGTGAAGGGTGCAGCATGTGTGTGAGGGGTGCAGTGTGTGTGTAAGAGGGGTGCTGTGTGTGTGTTCTTATCTGCCATCACATTCTATGTTTCTAATTTTCTTTGTCTGTTAACTCACTGAGGGTTATTTTATATATTATATATGTGTGTGTGTGTACGCTGTATATGTGTGAGAGTGTGCTGTGTGTGAGGGTGCTGTGTGTGTGAGGGTGCTGTGTGTGTAAAGGTGCTGTCTGTGTCTGAGGGTGATGTCTGTGTCTGAGGGTGCAGTATGTCTGAGGGTGCTGTATGTGTGAGAGTGCTGTGTGTTTGTGAGGGTGCTGTGTGTGTCTGAGGGTGCTGTGTGTGTAATAGCGCCCGCTCTGCATGGGTCGACAGTCCATGCCCATCGCAGCCCACTGGGCATTTGTCCAGTATGCCCGATGGTCAGTTTGGGCCTAATGTGGGGGCAGTGTGTGTATGGGGGGGCAGTGTGTGAATGTGTGGTGAGGAGTGTAGGGAGTTTTTTTTTTATAATATATATATTTTTAAATTTAATAAAAATAAATATACTTAATATCCCCCCTCCCTTTTTACCTTTACTGAGGGAGGAGGGGGGACATTTCCCAATCCCATATGGACCGGTGGAGAATCCCTGGTGGTCGCAGTGGTGAAAGTAGACTCTAGCCCGCAGCTCCAGGGCTAGAGTTTACTCTCGCGAGATCCGGAGCTTTGCTGTGGTAACTGCTGCAATGCTCCGTGCTCACAAGAGAAGGACCCGGAGGAGCTCCCGGGTCCTCTCTCCCTCTCCTACCGGCTGCCAGCAAAGTGCCTGCAGACCGGGGAGGGAGATCTCTGATCTCCCCTCCGGTCCGTGAAAGTACATTGCAGTGCTGGCGCTTGGATAGCGCTAGCACTGAATTAGCTGGCAGGGGAGAGCTTCGGGGGGGAGGCAATTGCCCCGTTGCCCCCTCCTGGATCCACCAGTGCATACACGTTCACACCCAGACTGGAATATACAGGCATACACAGACAGAGGTGTAACTAGAAACGAAACGAAAATTGCCCTGAGCACCCCTGTGTCTCATTCCATCCCCCCAGCATCTCTGTGTGTCTCACTCCCTCCCCAGCCACTCCGTGTGTCTCATTCCCTCCTCCCAGGCCTCTGTGTGTCTCAATACCTACCCCCCAGTTCCCTCTGTGTGTCCCATTCCCTACCCCCCAGTCCCTCCGTGTGTCTCATTCCCTACCCCACAGCCCCTCCATGTGTCTCATTCCATCGTCCTCCATGTGTCTCTCTCAGTTAGTCCCCCCAGCACCTCCATGTATCTCTCACCCCTAAACCCCCCCAACCCCTCTATAGGTCTCTCTCCTGAAGCCCCACCTCTAAGTTTCTCTCTAGCTTACTCTTTCTCCTCTGGAACCTCTATATGTGTCTCTTTCCCCTAGAACTCCCTCTATGTGTCTCTTTTTCCTAGCACCCTCTACATGTGTCTCTTTCCCCTAGCACCACTCCTTGTATCTCCCCTTGCCCCGTCCCTCTCCCCTAGCCCCCCTCCATGTGTTTCTCTCCTAGCACCACCTCCATGTGTCTCTCTCCCCTAGCACCCTCATGTGTTTTTCTCTCCTAGCACCACCTCCTTGTGTCTCTCTCCCCTGGCCCCCCTTCATGTGTCTCTCTCCCCTAGCCCCCTCTATGTGTCTCTCTCCCCTAGCCCCCCTCCATGTCTCTTTTCCCCTGAGCCTCCCCTCCATATCTTTCTCCCCTAGTGAGCACTGCTTGTCAGCCACGGCGAACAGCAGGAGGGGACTAGCACAGCACAGCGCTCTTCTCCTGCCGGTCACCCTGCATTCGTGGGGCCCAGGCCTGTGCGGCTGTGCACCGGCCCTGAAGCTAAGCCGGTCGCAGGGGTTGGCAGGGTGACTGGGCTCCCTGGAGTGATGATCACAGCTGCGACCCCTGCAACCACAGTAGATATGCCACTGTACACAGATACAGGCACACCCAGAGGGACACATAAAGGCACACAGACACTTACGTACTCAGAAAAGACCATTCAAACATACACAGATATTGGCACACACAGAAAGGCACATACAGGCATAAAAGCACGCTATAAAACTAGAATATTTTTATCATTTTCCCTACCTAATTGTGCTCTGGTCAGCGTGTAAATCATAAAAAAATTACTCTTTATTAGATATATTTAAAAATCCCGCCAATACCAGAGAGCACTATAATTATTACAATATGTAGTACAAATGGCTAATGTAGAATAATGTAATAAATAGTATATTACCCTAGAAGCATTAAGAAAACCATCCATGAAACAGTATACTAAAACAAACAGACTACTTAAAGCGATACTATAAGTACCAAAACAACTTTAACTTCAAGAAGCAGTTTTAGTGTATAGATCATGCCCCTGCAGTCTCATTATGTGCCATTTAGGAGCAGTGCCAGAGCAAGACTATTTTGCGCCCTAGGCAACACTGTCTACTTGCCACCGGCTAGTTTCCCAAAAAAATACACAAAAATTGCCAACAACCAACTTTGTGTGCCTTTTTCTTCTCCCAGCCCCTTTGTGTGTCTCTTTTCCCCCCAATTGCTTTTTTTCTTTTCCCCCTCACCACCTTTGTGGGTTTTTCTCTCCCCCCCAGAACCTCTGTGCGTCTCTTCCTCGCATGTTTGTGCCTCTCTTCTCCCCCAGCTCCTTTGTGTGCCTCTTTGTCCCCCCACAGCCCCTCTGTGTGTCTCTTTGTGCTCTCCAGTCCCTCTGTGTGTCTCTCTTTAACCCTAGCCTTCAATGTGCCTCTGTTCTCCGTTTTAATGTGCCTCTCTTTAAGGTTTAAAAATAATATTAGGAAATATTACTTTACTGAGAGGGTAGTGGATGCATGGAATAGCCTTCCAGCTGAAGTGGTAGAGGTTAACACAGTAAAGGAGTTTAAGCATGCGTGGAATAGGCATAAGGCTATCCTAACTATAAGATAAGGCCAGGGACTAATGAAAGTATTTAGAAAATTGGACAGACTAGATGGGCCGAATGGTTCTTACAGTCAGGTCCATAAATATTGGGCCATCGACACAATTCTAATCTTTTTGGCTCTATACACCAACACAATGGGTTTGAAATCAAATAAACAAGATGTGATTTAACTGCAGACTTTCAGCTTTAATTTGAGGGTATTTACATCCAAATCAGGTGAACTGTGTAGGAATTACAACAGTTTGTATATGTGCCTCCCACTTTTTAAGGGACCAAAAGTAATTGGACAGATTAACAGTCATAAATCAAACTTTCACTTTTTAATACATGGTTGCAATTCCTTTGATAGATAGATAACTGTGGCGAAACCAACCTCGCCACTGTGAACTGGAGAAGCCTGGTTGCTCGCCTGCTCCCTTTGGACTATGGCCCTGCAGGTTAAACCGTTTATTTCCCCTGCAGAAAGGCTTATTTGTGTGATCTGAGTGCCATTCATCTAATAATGTGCACTCAGATCCCAGCTATCTGGGGATATGTGAAATGTCTGTGTGTTATGTGTAAATGTGACTTTATGTATTTTAAAGTGTTTTGTGTCTTTTTGCAACCATGTGCTTAATGGAGTCTTGTGTCTATCCTGGGAGATAATTGAATTACTCTCCAGGATAGAAGACTCTGAAACTGGTTTGGGCCAGAAAGCCATGCTTCATTTAGTCACAAAGGACTTTCCCTTAACTTTTGAACCCCTGGTCTGATTCGTGCCATTTTTTAATATGTTGTTCCCCTGAATGGATTGATTATGAAAATGTATGTTTTATGTTTGTGACATGTATATTTTAGAAGTTAGAAATATTGTGTAAAAACTGTATTCCTCTGCCGGTGATAATGAGATTACCCATTGTGTTCAGTAATCATATCACCTGCAGAGGGGAGGATTTTGTGTGGGAGTGTCTGGGTGTATTGTACAGATTGATTGGCTGTTTTGTAACGCCCTGTGGGCAGTACTATGTTTTGTGGATTGTAATAAAAACCAGGCTGGGTGTGCCAGCACTGGAGTTCCTGTTTTAACCCTCAAAGTGAAGTGTCGTCTCATTATTGGGGGAAGGATTTATTGTATGCTGTTCCAGTTTGACTGCTAGGAGAGTAAACCTATTCATATGGTTCCTATTCAACTGTCTACAGCATTCATATGCTTGAGAGGATTCATATGCTTCTCCGGTTCGGTGGTTGTGGTGTCTGCTGCAGTGCTTGGAGTCCTCAGGAAGCGCTAGGAGCATCCTTTAACGGAGGTACCCAGTCGGGGTGCCAGGCGATCCGTTACAATAACGATGAATACTGAGACTCGCTCTCTGTATCCAATGCTGCAAGCCCACCATTCAATATATCTACCGCTCCTTATACACACACAAGGCAACCCCTATTTTTTTTTTTTTACTAATGGTGTTAGTGGGGGCCTTATGTTTGAGTTTTGCCAAGGGCCTTACAAACTCTAGAGCCGCCACTGGGCAACTTTCAAACTCCATAAAAAGACATGCTTACATTCAAATGCACAAACACTGCTCACAAACACAACCCTGTAAGGATGAGCAAATGGTAGATCCCAAGCGGGCATACTATTGTGGAAGTTCTACGAAAGATGAGAATCTACCTTTTGGCCATTCTTGCGCTGGGAGGGGAGAAGGGCAAAAAATTGTCTTGCACCAGGACCCTCTCTACATTAGTTCCACCACCGGCTTTAACCCCTTAAGGAGACATGACATGTGTGACATGTCATGATTCCCTTTTATTCCAGAAGTTTGGTCCTTAAGGGGTTAATTCAATACAAAAAACAACTTTGGATACATTACAATCTCACATTTGACAAATCAACACATTGATGGCCTGATTGGCTGGAATGATCACAATCTCAACATCAGATACATTTTAGAAACACTTTTACTATTGCACTTTAGGAATAAATGTGAAACTGGGTGTTGATATATCTCAGCAATATTTTGGTTGAAGCAGACATTAGTGGAAAATAATCAGAGCCCATGGATTTACTAAGAAAGGGTAACTACTTAAGTATCCTTTTGTGTGTTTAGTATTGTGCACATAGGGATCACCACTACAACTTGCACAGGTGAGTTTCCCAATAAATAGGTATCCATTTCATCAAGGGTTGGTTAGCACATTGAATAAAGGGACTACGCTTCCTTATCTGAAGAGCATTTAGATGTTATCCTTTTGTGGAAAATTACACTTTTAACTGCACAGCAGTGCCATCATCTGGCATCATATATAAATGCACTGCTTGTGTTTCATATTATTTAAGAGAAACCTGCTGTTCATAATATCCCATAGTTTGCCCACACCTCAGTTATAGTCAGTCAGTTATACTAGGTGCTAGAGTGACGTGCACATAATATTCTCAGTAGTAGCATAAACAGACTAATGATGTCTTTAAATCAACAATATGAAAGCTGAACTTGAAAAAAAAAAATTATATTATCGCCATTTAGTTTATAAGGTTTTATTATCCATTGAGTAGGCAATGTACCAAGTCAGCTGGGGAAAAGTAAGCTTGCTTCGTTATTGGTCTGGTCTGATCGGAATCGCAATAGTGGACATGGGAGTTAATTACTATTTTATTTACATAACATATATTTCATGTGACAATAAATGCAAGGAACAGTCCTGATTAGTGAACTGGGCCTCCCTTAAATGACCTTTTTACTCTGGTATCCAGCCTCTGCAAAAATCCATAAGGAGGCAGACCCATTAGCTGCTTTCAAATGTTGGATGCATGGACATTCAGATTAACTAATGCCTGCACATATACAGCTGGTTAATAAGAATATCGGTCTGATTGTTAGTTGAGCTGCATGCTGAACAAAGTTAAATCTTGTCAGGATATTTATATCGGCAGACATTTGGTGCTAAAATAGAAATTAAACGTGTATATTGCCAGAGTCACTCAGAACAGAGCAGACTCCATTTTGCTATCTTCAGGATAACAAAGACACATAATTTCCTTGCTTTCACTAACCACTGAGCCTGAGCTAAGGAATGCATTATATAAACACAGACACTAGTGACAGAGAAGACTAAGTAATTAATTTTACTTTCTAAATTTTACAAGGTCCCATTGTAAGTAAGGGGTGAAATTGAGTTTAGAACTGTCAATTTTAGAAATTATGATCAAAGTAGTTGCCACAAAGACTGAGACAAACGCTTTGAACTGACAGCAAATTTAAGTTATGGTAGTCATTTTAGATAAGCCAAATTACGTCAAAATCGTCATCAGAAAAAGTGTGTCTGTCTTGCCTGGATAGGAAGGTTTCGTAAGGCGAGACTGCCCTCTATGGATCAAATACCTAAATTGCGATCTGAAGGTTGAACACACCTTCAGTTTCCTATTGGCCTTATCAACTAATGATGTACAGAGAGTCTGGCCCTTTAAAAGTTAGGACAAAGGGAAGAGAGAGGGTAGTTGGTGGAGTTTGGGCATTCAGATTCGGACATGCAGAGAAATCCAGGACTCTCTGGGACTAACACTCAACTCTCAAACTCTCTTGGACACAACACAAGAAAGACTCCTTGACACTTAGAATTTTACTGATACTTTCTAACCAACATCACTTTCCTCTATTACTTACACACCTCCATATAGCCAATCATACTCGCATTCAAGTTCCTGGGATTACCTACTCATCTGATAAGAGCATCTACATCATAACTGGTAATTATTCTGGTTTTATTTAATTAATTTAAATTAATTAAACATTTACTAATAGCATGATATATGACTGGATAAATCATGGTCAGATTTCAATATTTAGAAATCTTAGTTAACTAAAGAATATATAGTTATAAACATTCCATTCTGCAGGTGGAATTAAGAATAATTAAATATTAATGTGATAGTATCACGTGTTAGCATACCATTGTTTTCATCCAGGTGTATTGATTTGCTCTAATATAAGATAAGATATCTTTTTAGGCAAATTAAAATTCGGCTTTTGTAAAAATCTGGTAGATTATTCTTATTGGATGGTTCCAGGAAATGATTAATGAGCTGGTTCAAATGTTATTTTAATTGAAAATTACAAGAGAATAGGATACTATATGCCTAGGAGGATCTAGCCAGCATTGAAAGGTTTACTCAGTTGATCTGTTAGCCAAAGTTTTACTTTCGCTGGAAGTTTCGCTGTGTGAAGTTTTACTTTCTGTGTGTGAAGTACCCTCATAAATCTTACTGACAGGTGATGCTGTAGCTTTGTAATGTGTTTAGCCATTGCCATTGTATTACATACTTATGTTATACTAAATATTCACTGATTATTATCATGCATGCTGCCTAATATTATTATTTTATTTGTCACAATAAATTATATCTATTTTTATAACAAATTGTGATTTTATTTTTATGGAATACATTTCACTTACATGATAACGATCTCTAAGATCTAAGAGAATTGAAATAGTGGGCAATTCTCGACTGTTTAATATTATCATCCCATAAATATCCCCACAATCTCCCTTTAGAGAAGCTATGTAATGCTTCTGTATGAGGAGAATCCTATTGGTGCAGCAAGGTGATTGCATTGGAATCAACACAGTAAAGGAGGAGACTATATTTAAAAGAAGAAAAACTACCACAACAAGAGGACATAGTCTTAAATTAGAGGGACAAAGGTTTAAAAATAATATCAGGAAGTATTACTTTACTGAGAGGGTAGTGGATGCATGGAATAGCCTTCCAGCTGAAGTGGTAGAGGTTAACACAGTAAAGGAGTTTAAGCATGCATGGGATAGGCATAAGGCTATCCTAACTATAAGATAAGGCTAGGGACTAATGAAAGTTTTTAGAAAATTGGGCAGACTAGATGGGCCGAATGGTTCTTATCTGCCGTCACATTCTATGTTTCTATGTTTCTATTGCATGTGCAGTGAGGCCATCAATGCTTCTGTATGGAGAAGTATTTGATTGTCCAAGATCATACATTTGGATGATCTCGAATGAAGGAGTGGTGGTAGATTGACCAGGATACATTCTCTTTTAATTTCTACGGGAAGAGGGGCAACAATTTAAACATCACCAGGTGTCTTCTAGCATTATATATATATATATATATATATATATATATAAATTTAAAATATATATACACTGAACAAAATTAATTAATTAATAAATGCAACAGGTGTGCCTTAGGCTGGCCACAATAAAAGGCCATTTTAAAATGTGCAGTTTTATCACACAGCACAATGCCACAGATGTTTCAAGTTTTGAGGGAGCGTGCAATTGGCATGCTGACTGCAGGAATGTCCACCAGAGCTGTTGCCCTTGAATTGAAGATTATGCTAACAGAGTGTACCTATAATCTTAATTTTAGTAATGACAGGAGGCGAGTACTTGCATAATCTTTCTTTACTAAACAACTCCAGCAGCACAGATCAATCAAAAAGTTTTAACCAATCAGAATCAAGAAACGCTCTACATATGTCTCTGTGGTGCCTGCCTCTTCCTCTTTCTTTGATGCGAAACTAGTGGAACAACGAACAAGAACAAAGTCCATAACGTAGCAGATCCGTCCAACTCTTTAACAACAGATGGCAACGGCCAGTAGTCCATGACAGCGCAGCGTGGTTAGCCAATTTTCATACTGAAAAGAACAGAAATAAATGAAAGGTAACAAAATGACCTTTTGACATGCATATTAAAAAGTTTTAACTGCTAATGAACATAATAAACTAAATTGTCTGATCAGCAAGGATTATAATCTAACAAACGAGTATATTTAAGGATAGGCTGAGTAATGTACATGAGATCTAATCAAACAGTATTCGAAGGAACTGCAGCGAGCACAAGAACATTCTAGCAGAGGTATAGCGAGTAGAGAGGGTGCATAAAGAAATGACTAAAGCGGAGAGGAGAAAAGACCCAAACTAGGGAGGGTAAAGCAGAGGGAATAAGGGAGGGAAATACTCGCCTCCTCTCATTACTAAAATTAAGATTATAGGTACCCTCCGTTGACAGGAGGCTTCGTATTTGCAATTTTAATGCTATGAAAGAGCAAAGGAAGCATGAGAAACAGGTCTGAAATAGAAAGTCCGAGACCAATCCACAGAGAGCATGATATCCAACAAGGAAGCCACCGAGGAAAAGGCCTAAGAAGCTGCCGCGCTGCGTACGGAATGGGCCGCGAACGACGTCTCGACGCCTGCCAGAGATAAGAGCCATCTGACCCATCTAGCGAGGGTCGTGGATGAGACTGGCCCATGCGGTTGAACATATGACATGAGTAATTGACCCGAGGGTGAACGACGGAGAGTTGCGGTAACTTCCATATAACGAAGGATAGTTTTGATCACGCAGAGTCGTGGAATGGAAGGAAAAAACGGAAAGGAAACCGAGGATGAGTTAGATTTAGTCCGTCTTGAAACCGAAAAAATTACGTCCTCCGGAGAGAAGGAGATACCGTCCACGTCGAACGCTCTGACATCCGAAATCCGACGGAACGAGACTAGGCAGAGCAGTAGAGTAAGTTTAGCCGGCAATTGTCACAGGGAAAGCGACTTGTTGTCAGGCTATTTCCAAATAAACTCCAGTACTAACTCTACGTCCCAGAGATGCAAATATCTCGGACCCGGTGGTCGAGATAGTCGCATGCCTCTCATGAGGAGGCAGACCAATGGTTCCTGTCCAACCGGGTGTCCTAGGACAGGAACGTGGGCTGCTGATATAGCCGATCATGCCACGTTGACTGAATGATAGGATTGGCCCGCCGAGTACAAGGAGGATAGGAAGTTAAGAATTAAGGCAACAGGGGCTGAAAAGGGATCCGAGTTCCTCTCCAGACACCAGCGAGTCCATCTGTTCCAGGCTGCCAGGTAGCATCATCGAGTGCCTGGGGCCCATGAATCCCATAGGAGGTACTTAGTCGTCTGTGATAATCTGTCGATGTCCCATGATCCCCTGAAACCGTCCAGCCAACCAAACGGAGCCGGTCTTGAAGAATGAGCGGATGTAATTCCCCTTGAGGGTTGGTCAATAGAGATGGGAAGATCGGGAGCCAGAATGGGTGGTCGCACAACATTTCTAGAAGGTTCAGGAACCAGGCTTGGCTCGGCCAAATTGGGGTTATCAGCAGGACGGTCGCCCTCTGAGTCCGAATCTTGTGTAGGACCCTCGCTATCATGGATAAAGGGGGAAACGCATAGGCCCCATGGGGTGGCCATTCCTGTCCGGAAAGCATCCACAGCTTCGCATTTGGGGTCCGGAAGCCAACTGTAAAACATGGGTAGTTGATGATTCGTCCTGGAAGTGAATCGGTCTAGCAGTAGTGGACCTCTGTGAACTAGGAGAGCCTCAAAGACTTCTACATTCAGCTGCCGGTCGCTATTGTCCCTCCAGTGGCGGGAGTACCAGTCCACCGTGAGGTTTGACATCCCTGGTAGGTATTCCGCCTTGAGCGTGATGTTCCTGGCCAGACAAAAGGTGTAGATATCCTTGTTCGCTTCCGATAGTGCTCTACTGTACCGCTGACACATTGTCCATGTACAGTAGAATACAACAGTTTGACGTGTTTTGCCTAGCTCCTGATGGCAAAGGAGCCTGCAATCAGTTCCAAACAATTGATGTGTGTCTCTGACTCTTCGTGGAGCCAGGGCCCCCCTGTGGAGGAATCTGCACAGTGTGCTCCCCAGCCCCATAGGCTGGCATCTGATTCCACCACAAAGTCTGGTGAGGGACCAAAGATGGCTTTCCCATTCCAGGCTTGCATATGGAGGAGCTACCACCTGAGTTCAGTGCGTACTTCTGTGCTGAGTGGTATGCTCTGATTGTACGCGTATCCTGCCCGCAGAAACTGTGCCTTGAGGCGTTGCATGGCTCTGTAGTGGAGGGGTCCTGGGTATATGGTCTGGATGGAGGCTGAGAGTAGACCCAGGACTGGCTAGGAGTCGAAGTAGGTCTAGCTGTAGTATTTTTCTGATCTCTTTCCGGATGGAAGCGATTTTCGATAGTGGTAGTAGGCGTAATAGGCACGTCGTGGAGTCAATTTTGAATCCTAAGAACTGGACCTTCTGCGATGGTGTAAGGGCTGACTTTTCCCGATTCACAATGAAACCCAGAGATTCCAGAAAGACCACGTCAAATCTCGTCTGAGATAGTAGCTGTGAGGCTGAGTCGCAGAAGATCAGTATATCGTCTAGGTAAATTATGGCACACATGTGTGCCATGACGGGCTTCAGAAGTTTCGTGAAGCACCAAGGTGCCGAGCTCAGTCCGAACGGCAGGCAGGTGAACTGGCATGTGGTGTTCCTCAGAACCGCAGAAACGCAGAAACGCAGAAATCATTGGCAGGAGGGTGCGATGGGAACTGAGGGGTAAGCGTCCTTGAGATCCAAACGAGTGAACCAGTCGTCCTCCAGTAGGAGGTCGCGGAGTAAATGGATACCCTCCATCTTGAAGTGGTGGTAAATCACAAATGTGTTCAAATGTCTTAGGTTGATGACCGGTCTGAATTCACCTGTCTTATTTTGTACTAGAAAAATATTGCTGAAAAACCTTCCGTCTCCAGGGGCCAGCTGGACCATGCCTTTGGAGAATAGGGATCATATATCCGTGTCCATGAGGAGTTCCTGAGCTTCGGAAAAATGCAAGGGGGGCAGTGGTCGCAATTGAGGAGTGGAGGTGAATGCTATGACATATCCCTGCACTGTCTGCAGGATCCAGGCATCTGTCGAGATGTCCCTCCAGTTCTGGAAGAAAAGAGAAAATCTCCCTGCGGTTAGCGTAGAGGAAGGGTAATGAAAGGTGGGACTCACCTGAAGTAAAGTGGCCAACGTCCCTGTCCGCGGGAGCCTCTGGACCTGGGTGTTCCTCGGTAGGTGGAGGATTGCCGGTAATTGGAACTCGGGTAGAATGAAGTGGAGGGTGTGTTGGGCCCAGGTCTGGAAGACCAAAAGCGGCTGGTGGCCTCTCTGCCGACCAGCCCTTCCAAAAACACCACGAGAGGCTGGTTGCCGGAACACCTGTCGGAGGGATGCCTGGGCCTTGTTGAGCGTGGTGAATAGCGATACGTGCTTCTTTAGCTTGGAGGTAAAGGTGTCACCAAACAATAGGCCATATATCAACTCAAGGTGGCTCGAAGTTGGGTGCTTTTTACTAGCAACTGTGACAATTCCATTTAAATATAATGTTAGACCTTACGCTGGGATCACCAACCCACCGGACTGGCAAAGCAGCCACAGTACTATATGGACGCTCTTTGGACTTTAATACCCAGTCCAACCCAGGTCCCCCTCTCCCTCCCTTCTCCCCCACACCCACACTGCACCAAGGCACTAGACACCTACCTCTCACAGATCATCAGGTCTAACACCCTCACTCCACGCTTAGGAGTCCCATAATCAGGGAAGCAGCATACACCACATAGAGCAGAACCCACAGCACAGAACCAACTTATACCATGAATAGTCTCTTTAGTAGGACTCCCTCCTCAGAGTGGCCCTAGGCCTGGACAGAAGCACATGAGACCTCTGGTATCTAGACCGGGCCCGAAATATCTCAGGTGAACCATGTCCTACTGACACAAGACCAAGCCATTTGTGACTGTTGTCAAAATGCAGAGTTCTCACTTAATTTTAACCTCCATGGACCAACGGGTGAATCTACTGTTCAGGGGCAACTAAATAAAAACCTACAAGCCCTGACTAATGACCACTTCCCAATCATATTACTCTTACTTAACTGCGAGAGCGCTCTACCAACACGAGAGACACATCCACTGACAATCCCCCTACACACTGAGACACTCTGCTGCAACCGCTATATAGACTAGCTTTTGTTAACATTTCTTGCTTGTATTTGCGTAGTTACCTAGTGTAACCTACCAGTTTCCTTTAAACAAAATATTGTGCTGTTCACATATGCCATGCAGTTGTCTTACTCTATTGTCATTATTGTACTTGCCCATGCTGTCGTGGCTGTGCAGGTTCTTTTGTTACAACATGCACAACAAAAATAAAGAATTACAAAAAAACAAACAAAAAAAAAAAAACAATAGGCCATTGGCAGCCGCTCCTAATTCTTTATTGGCCGTGTTTCTTAAGTTTGGCGTCCATGTGGACCAGTGCCCCTCTGCGTCCCTCCCTGCAGAGGGCCACATTCGTGTTGCCTAGGAGGCCGATACTACATTGCACCCATTCCCGCACGGCGTGGGGGTCAAGTTGTGTGCCCTGGGACAGGGCCATGTCTGCGAAGTACAAAATATTTGCTAAGGGGCCCAGGATGTCGAGTCGAGTAGTTTGTCCTGTGTGGATTTCACACCACGTTCTCCCCCCTTCCTGGGGTATCGTCCCGTCCGGGACATGAAAACGACTACCGTTTGGCTGAATTCTGGGGTCACTGCCAATTTGTCAGGCAGGATAGGGTGTGGGCATTCCGCCCAAAGTCATGCCCTGACCTCTTTGTCCAGAGGTTTGCAAATCCAATAGTGCACGAATTGTGCTAAGTGATTCGGGAGGCCCCATTTCAAAGATTTCGGGTGCATAATAGATCGCGGGTCGAATAATGGACAGCCCTGCGTATCCAGGAACAGACCTTCAGTTTCCATGTCGTGTAAGGGCTCTTGTGGGGAGGTTTCGCCTGCGTGGGTTAGGTCCTGCCACTCGTCCCCTTCTGATGTGGAATCGTCCGCTTGCCATTTGTCTAGAACATCTAGTGCATGTGGATAGTCATCCTCTTCCCCGGAGGAGTGTACGAGGAGTAGAGGTTCAGGTCTCAATTACCTTTTGGTGCGTTTAACCGCATCTTTCCCTTTAGGCCTGACTAAAGCCGTAGTACTCGCTCTGTGGCATTTCAGTAGGAGAGATGGTTCCCCGGTGGGTCTCTCCGAATCCTCTGCGTCCTCCTCCTGTGTCAGGGACATGCCCGTGTTAAGCAGAAGTACCTCTGGGGGAGGTTGAGTGAGCATTTTTGACAATGCTTTTTCCACTGACGCTGCCACTGTGGCGTTGATCATGAACTGGAAGTCCTGGGTGGGTGGAGGTGGTGTATCACTCATCCTCTTGCAATGGTTGTTATCTGTGGAGAGGATATGGGTCAGCAACCTTGTAAGGTCGTCTTGTCGGGTTTCCCCTGTGTACGATCGGGGTATGCCGACTAGGTGGCAAGTATTTTCCACACTGGTAAAATTATTTGGTGCCGGTCGCAGAGAGCGGCTAGAGCGCCAGGGAGTGGAGCCCTGGATTGGGGGGAAGCGCTAAAAGCTTCCATTACTGCAGGGGTAACCCTGTGTGATTCCAGTGGGAGTACCAAGCGTCCTGCCTGTGGCAATTAGTTTACCCAGAGTGGGTTAAGATACCAGTAATGAAATAGCCACCGTATAAAAGCTCACCCGGATAGTACTACATCCACCACTGGGTATGTAGTGGCAGTGCAGGCAGTAACAGGGTTAGGCATGTGAAGCACCCTGTCAGTATGTGGAAATAACTGGTATTAACTGACATAAACAGTGCTTACTTGTAGACCGATGTTACAGTGAGTATGCAATGTCCGTGAGGAGGAAGGGATCCCTTGTCAGTACAGGTTATCTCCATTCCGCCTTTATTCCATTTTATAAAATGGCCGCCGCGCACGGGGACATGGCGGGAACAACTTCCGCCTTCTGTGTGAGCAGCGGGAACAAAAACCCACCCTGTAATCCCCACAACACGGCCACCCCCCCACCCTCAGAGATGAAGCTGCAAGTGGCGAGACCGGAACTACCTCCCGCAGAAAAATGAGCCGAGGGTAGGGAGGCCAGACCGCCCACCCGCTGGACAGGCAGGGTAGATAGAGATAGAAGGGGGGGGGGAAATAGTCGGATAAGGGATAGAGGGTGAGCAGTGCAGAAATAATTAAAAGTAAGAATATAAACTGAATGAAATAGCACATAAAAACCAAATCATGAGGTAAAGTGAGAGAAGCAATACTCTGACCTGTACTCTAGCCGGAGCAGCAAAGAAAGAGGAAGAGGCAGGCACCACAGAGACGTATGTAGAACATTTCTTGATTCTGATTGGTTAAAACTTTTTGAGTGATCTGTGCTGCTGGAGTTGTTTAGTAAAGAAAGATTATGCAAATGCTAAGCCTCCTGTCATGTGGTAAAATTGAATGTTCATTTCTCTCATAAGCTGTCTCCAAAGGCGTTTCAGAGAATTTGGCAGTACATCTAACTGGCCTCACAACCGCAGACCACGTGTAAGCACACCAGCCCAGGACCTTCACATCCAGCATATTCACTTCCAAGATTGTCTGAGACCAGCCCCCCGGACAGCTACTTTAACAATTGGTTTGTATAACCGAAGAATTTCTGCACAAACTGTCAGAAACCATGTCAGGGAAGCTCATCTGCATGCTCGTCGTCCTCATCAGGGTCTCGACCTGACTGCTGTTCGTCGTCGTAACTGACTTGAGTGGGCAAATGTTCCTATTCAATGGCATCTGGCACTTTGTAGAGGTGTTCTCTTCATGGATTAATCCCTGTTTTCACTGTACAAGGCAGGTGGCAGACAGTGTGTATGGCGACGGGTGGGTGAGCGGTGTGCTGATGTCAACATTGTGGATCGAGTGGCCCATGGTGGCGGTGGAGTTATGGTTTGGGCAGGCGTATGTTACGGACAACGAATACAGGTGCATTTTATTGATGGCATTTTGAATGTACAGAGATACCGTGATGAACTCCTGAGACCCATTGTTGTGCCAATTATCCACGGCCATCCCCTCATGTTGCAGCATGATAATGCACAGGCCCATGTTGCAAGGATCTATAAAGAATTCCTGGAAGCTGAAAACATCCCAGTTCTTGCATAGCCAGCATACTCACCGGACATGTCACCCATTGAGCATTGGGATGCTCTGGATCGGCGTATATGACAGCATGCCCCAGGTCCTGCCAATATCCAGCAACTTCGCACAGCCATTGAAGAGGAGTGGACCAACATTCCACAGGCCACAATCAAGAACCTGATCAACTCTATGCGAAAGAGATGTGTTGCACTGTGTGAAGCAAATGTAGGTCACACCAGATACTGACAGGTTTTCGGACCCCCCCCTCCCACCCCTTGGACTCCCTCAATACAGTAAAACTGCACATTTTAGAGTGGCCATTTATTGTGGCCAGCCTAAGGCACACCTGTGCAATAATCATGCTGTCTAATCAGCATCTTGATATGCCACACCTGTGAGATGGATGGATTATCTCTGCAAAGGAGAAGTGCTCACGAACACAGACTTAGACAGATTTGTGAACAATATTTGAGAGAAATAGGCCTTTTATGTACACAGAAAAAGTCTTAGATCTTTGAGTTCATTTCCTGAAGAATGGGGGCAAAAACAAAAGTGTTGCGTTTATAGTTTTGTTCAGTATATATATAGCTAGGCCTCAAAATGTTGGAGGGGCTTGGGTCCCCTTTTAAGAATCACCAATCCTCTCTCCCTTACCGTTACTGGTCTGGCGAATTGAGTGTGACTACTTCCGGTCACTTACAAGTCGCTATTTTGCTGGACTTACTTGTGTCCTCGTGGTCCTGCTCTTCGGCTTGCCGACCCTCTCACCCGACCTCATTCTGGTCGTTCCAGCCCGCTTCCTCCTCCAGCTCAACGGAGACTGACCCAGAAGTGCCCTCTGAACCGTAAGCTATAGGCCCAGCCATCGCGCCTCGGACGCATGGCGTCATCTCTGTTTGGGTCTATTTTTTACCCAATCTTTCACTTCTCTTGTTCGTATTTAGCAGTTTTTCGTGCGCCTACTTAGGCACGAATACTTTCTTGTATACAATTGCTACATGGAGACTTTTCGGCTCCCATCGCATGAACTAGGCACAATTTTAAGTACTAAATTCCCAAAGCATTAGTTCCTTTTACCTGGTAAATGACTCCATTGTAGAGAGGTCGTTTATACATGAACACTCTATGGCCGTATATAGGAATTACCATATAGGAATTGTTCTAATCCCACTGTGCTTCAGATTAATTCATGCAAACTCAGGTGAATAACTGTTCTCCAGTTTGTTTTAGAATTTAGGTGGGTGCGAGGCCTGATGCTCAGGTTATGTATTACAGTCTTCAATTGTTTAAATTGTCTTAATCTACTTTGGTCCTATAGTTTACTAATATGACTAGTGTTTTATTTAAATCACGTTAGCTGTCATTATTTTTTCGAGCAGTATAATCACATTGTTTCTATATTGATGTTTGTCATTTATCTCCTTAGGATTGTTCAAGGACTTGTACACAGTTTAAGTACTTCTGCCACTTGGCAGATTACCGCTTTGTCATATTTAGGTGGGTAACATTTTGCTGTTTAATTATTTGACATATTCAACGTCACGGCATCTATGTCACAAATACTTACTGTTTAATTTACTTTTTTATTAGGTGTCATACTCAGGCTCGCTGTTTCATTTGAGTCAAGTGGGTCCGGGCATATAGTATCCTTACAGGTTCATGAACCATTACTTGTCTTGAATATTATGCTTTAAATTACAGGTTACGAGGTGCTCACCATTGCAGGGCAGCATTTGCCAATTTTACCTCGTGCCAGGCAACTTAGGTGGGTTTATCTTGAAATTTTTCTGGTTCCACGATCTGGCCCACACAAATCATAGATACATAGATATCATTAAGTATCAGACCACTGCTACTAACCCAATACCAGCCACCTATCTAGAACTACTTACTACTTCTCTGACTTACATGATCAAGGTACTTTAATTAACTGCATATTACTCGTACACAAACTTAAATACTCCCTCAGGTAGAATAGTTACTGGTTCACAGGGATTTAGGAGTCCAATAGAGTTAAACATTCCTGACCTTTTTTGCTGGTTACTGGTCCCGCGAAGCCAACACCTATCCTCATACTCAGAGTTATTACGCCGATCGTCCCAATGCATAGTTATTCGATTTACATGGTTTCATAGTGAGGGCCTCACCTGTCCCTCCCATACTATCTTATGATTTAATTGTCACCATGAGGCCGATCACAATGTTCGGTGATCGTGAAATCCCCTCAGGCCAATGCATAGATAGAGCCTCTCACGTAGCTTGGCAACTAGCAGAGCCTCACCTGTCACACTTATTAGTGGAATTTATTTGCCACTCGACAATAGCTAGCCTGCCAGTACATTTTTAGGATCATACTAAATATTACTTTATATTGTAGTATGTCTCAAGTTCCCGAAGCAGCAGAGGAACTATCTCTATCCAGTACCGCTGCTAGGCCTGTCACTCCATCTCGCAGGGTGGACCTGGCTAGTCCAGCATCCCTTAGATCGTGGACTATTCCACGGCCGAGCTCGGCAAACAGAACATCCAGTGGGTCTCAATTATCTGACCTCCATGCGATGATGTCATCGTTGTTGTCCTCCATTGGGCAAATTAATGATAGACTGGAGAAATTGGACTCTGGCGGTACTGCCATGTCGCCTGCTGGGCCTCCCTTCCTTGTTCCATCAGGAACCCTGCCCGCATTACCGGATAATTCCTTGGTTTCTCTGAATATTCCTACAGTTATCAACCCATCGCATATGGTCCCAGCCAATATAAAAAAGGACATCCTGGAGGACAAAGACGTTAATGCTTCCAGGCATTTCACACAACCCTACCCGCAACGTCCCGTTATGCTACTCCCGCCCCTCTGTTCCGAGACATGACCATGGACTAAATGATTTGTTGACTCACACAACGGGCACTTTCCACAAACGCCAAGAAATCATATGATAGGGCATTCCACTTTTTCGTTAGGTTCCTAGCAGATTATCACATTCTGGATAAATGCACAATGGAATCGTCAATCGATTTTACCTCTTTTTGCCCCCTCAATTTAAAATTATCCTACAACACCATTAAACTCTACCTAACAGGCATTCAACATCATATGCTGAGCCAATACCCAAATAAAACAGGATTCCTATTGTCTTATCAGATAAAAACATAACTCAAAGGTATTCAGAAATCGAACACCATATTACCCCCTAAAAGACTATCTATGAACAGTCAGTTGTTCCAGTCACTCTCCGACTTGCTAGATGAGTCATCTTTTGAAACTCTTACTAATATGGTTATAAAAACTGCTATATATTTGGCCTTCTACAGTTTCCTACGACCAAGAGAGTTCACCACCATCAATCTTACCACCACGGACTACCTAAAAAGATCCAATATCCACAAGATCACTACATTCTGTCACTTCCCCACTCCAAAACTAGCAAGATGGGATGCAAGGTTGACATCCCTTACTACCCTACACACAACAAATGGTGCCCCATAAAGGTGTTGGCCAAATATTTGATCACAACACAAGCAAACCAGCCGTTGCTGTTATTACATGGATCCATACTCACCACCACAAAGTTTATGCTTTATATACGTACTTTGTTGACAAGACTTGGTCTTAAACTGGCTAGCTACACAGGTCACTCCTTCTGTATAGGTGCAGCATCCTCTGCCTCCAGTAACAATATTCTAGTACACATAATCAAAGCACTTGGACGCTGAAAATCTTCCGCTTATACTGTACAGGGAGTGCAGAATTATTAGGCAAATGAGTATTTTGACCACATCATCCTCTTTATGCATGTTGTCTTACTCCAAGCTGTATAGGCTCGAATGCCTACTACCAATTAAGCATATTAGGTGATGTGCATCTCTGTAATGAGAAGGGGTGTGGTCTAATGACATCAACACCCTATATCAGGTGTGCATAATTATTAGGCAACTTCCTTTCCTTTGGCAAAATGGGTCAAAAGAAGGACTTGACAGGCTCAGAAAAGTCAAAAATAGTGAGATATCTTGCAGAGGGATGCAGCACTCTTAAAATTGCAAAGCTTCTGAAGCGTGATCATCGAACAATCAAGCGTTTCATTCAAAATAGTCAACAGGGTCGCAAGAAGCGTGTGGAAAAACCAAGGCGCAAAATAACTGCCCATGAACTGAGAAAAGTCAAGCGTGCAGCTGCCACGATGCCACTTGCCACCAGTTTGGCCATATTTCAGAGCTGCAACATCACTGGAGTGCCCAAAAGCACAAGGTGTGCAATACTCAGAGACATGGCCAAGGTAAGAAAGGCTGAAAGACGACCACCACTGAACAAGACACACAAGCTGAAACGTCAAGACTGGGCCAAGAAATATCTCAAGACTGATTTTTCTAAGGTTTTATGGACTGATGAAATGAGAGTGAGTCTTGATGGGCCAGATGGATGGGCCCGTGGCTGGATTGGTAAAGGGCAGAGAGCTCCAGTCCGACTCAGACGCCAGCAAGGTGGAGGTGGAGTACTGGTTTGGGCTGGTATCATCAAAGATGAGCTTGTGGGGCCTTTTCGGGTTGAGGATGGAGTCAAGCTCAACTCCCAGTCCTACTGCCAGTTCCTGGAAGACACCTTCTTCAAGCAGTGGTACAGGAAGAAGTCTGCATCCTTCAAGAAAAACATGATTTTCATGCAGGACAATGCTCCATCACACGCGTCCAAGTACTCCACAGCGTGGCTGGCAAGAAAGGGTATAAAAGAAGAAAATCTAATGACATGGCCTCCTTGTTCACCTGATCTGAACCCCATTGAGAACCTGTGGTCCATCATCAAATGTGAGATTTACAAGGAGGGAAAACAGTACACCTCTCTGAACAGTGTCTGGGAGGCTGTGGTTGCTGCTGCACGCAATGTTGATGGTGAACAGATCAAAACACTGACAGAATCCATGGATGGCAGGCTTTTGAGTGTCCTTGCAAAGAAAGGTGGCTATATTGGTCACTGATTTGTTTTTGTTTTGTTTTTGAATGTCAGAAATGTATATTTGTGAATGTTGAGATGTTATATTGGTTTCACTGGTAATAATAAATAATTGAAATGGGTATATATTAGTTTTTTGTTAAGTTGCCTAATAATTATGCACAGTAATAGTCACCTGCACACACAGATATCCCCCTAACATAGCTATAACTAAAACAAACTAAAAACTACTTCCAAAAATATTCAGCTTTGATATTAATGAGTTTTTTGGGTTCATTGAGAACATGGTTGTTGTTCAATAATAAAATTAATCCTCAAAAATACAACTTGCCTAATAATTCTGCACTCCCTGTATATATCCCTGAACCGGTGCAAGAGATGCGTCAAGCATTTCTTGATTTGAAAAAGTAATAAATACGTTGTATTGTTGACTGAATAAATGTATTGTATGGTATACATTCTTTGTGCCCACTTTATTACAGGCCTACTGCATTGTCAATTTGGGCACACCACAATCGACTGGTGCTATTGACTATTGTGTTACAATCATTCTTGCTTATAACTTCCTTCATTACGGCAATATTGCCCCGAACACAAATGCTGCAGAATATGTTGGTGCTGTATAAATGCTAAAATTAATAATAATCATAGTGGAGAGCAGCTAATAACGTCAACTGATTATTGTAGATGGTTTTCTTGGGTGTACCTTTAATTATATCTTATATTATATTTAAACGTGAGCATTTGGTTTTGAACTAATTGTAATTCGTCTGAATTCTGGCAATCAGTAATTCATCCGAATTTCCTGACTACAAAACGCCAGCCATGTGGATGAATCACTAAACAAATAAAAAGTAGACAATGGATAAGCTGTTTCGTTTGTTTTGTGATTCGTGAGTTCTGTCTGTAGCACCAAAAAACCAAAACAAAGATGATTAATGGAAAAAAGGATGAGTGAAGGACAGCAACTAGTTTACAAATGCACTCAAGCACACATACACAGACTTACCCCAGCATACAGACGCATCCTAATACACACACTAGCACACATACAGACACACACTAGCAGACATCCATAGACAAACACTAGCACGCATACATAAACACACATTTACATTACAGAAACCAGAATGGTGCACAAATATACTTAGACACACACATACAGAAACACACACTGACACACAATTAAATATACACAGATAAATCATAATTTTAGGAAGGGAAAAGAGCTTTGTGCTATCCCTGGTGTCTACAGTTGGTGAAAGAGATTTGAGCACAAGGTAGCATGGCTTTCCTTCCTGTCTCCCTCTCAGCTTGCTGCACATCACACAGGCAGTGAGAGGCAAAATATGACTCCATGGCACCTCCTGCCTTTCTCGTTACTTTTGGACGGGCAGAATTGCTAACAGTAAATCATCCCACGGTACAGTCCACCATAGGTTAAATATTTCGCAGAGAGATTTAATAGTGGGAGCCACTTGATCTAGTTTCTCACATTTGTGTGGCAGAGGTAGTGTCCTGCTCTCCACCTCACCCTTCATGTGACGTCACACTGTAACACTGTTGCTTGAGCATGTGAGATTGTTTCATCTCACACAAGATCAGAGTTTGTTTTGTTGAAATATCTTGGCTTTGGCATCCTATAGCTGTAGAACTTTAGAAGTGGTCAAGACATCAAGACAGCTTGCCTTCATCTGATAGAAGGGGAAAAGGTCAAAACGGATCTCTATGCATGTCATGCTTTGTTCTCTTCCTTCTAGGGGTGGAACTAATGGGAGGACCCTTGGGAAAGAAAATGTTTTGTGTCCACTCTATAGAGCAAGGGTGGCCAAAAGGTAGACCCTTAAATATTGTACAATTCCTGTTAAGCTTTGCCAGATGAGGATCCACCATTTGCCTTTCTTTGCAGGCTTCAATTTGTGTTCAGTGTCTATTTAGGGATCTTTTGTACAGAGTATGTGTGTGAGAATGTTGATGTGCATTTCTGTGTAATATTGGACGCAAAGGTGTATTTAAGTGTATTTTTGGTGTTTACATGCAAGGGTTTACTCACATAAACACCCCTGCATATTCACATATACACATACACTGCCACACATCGATATAAAAAATGATGAACGCACGATCACAGATACACACACTGCCAAACACAAAAAGCACATACTCTACCACACACACAGATACATTCACTCTGCCACACACAGATACACACACTGCCACAACATTGCAACAGCAGAGACAAACACAGCCACACACAAAATAACATACACAGATGCGCTATAACATGCACACACTGCAATAATGAAAATGCATGTTTTAACCACACTTCGGTTTTCAAACCTTTTGTGTGCAAAAAGGTTGTTTACCTTAAATCCAGGGAGATAGCAGAGGGCGCATTGCAAGGTGACAGTTAAGCTTTTCTAGTATGGCAAGAGCCCAGTACAATGTCTCTGTTAATGACAGTCTGGCTTGGGGAGATTTTTTTTCCCCTCCACTGGACCGTATTGCGCTAAAGGGTACTTGACTAGGCCCCTGACATTAGTATGAGCTCCAATGCCTTTATAGTGGCACTGAGGTTGAGGGTTGCCCGATTGGCCACAATACACCTTTAGGTCCTCTTGTGGTTCCACTGCCAGTAATTTCACCCCTCTACACTCATGCTATAGAGAGTTTCATAACCAAATTGGGAAATTTGCGACCCTTTTATTTCTCACTTTTACACAATGTGGCACTCTAATCAGCTGTTTGGATGGCCTCTATTAGTACTCAATTAATTTTGACTAACCTGTATTTCACCTTCTGGTATAATGAACCCTGTTATAGACACCCAAGGTGTAAGGTGACATGTGTGATCTTTAAAAATTTCTGCCAGATCGGAATTACATGCAGGGGGTATGGATTAGACTGCTCCAAGAGTAACACAGGTAATAAAATATAGTGTACAAGCTGGTTGTAATGTTCTGTGTTAATTACACAAGATGTGTCAGTGTATGTAGATTTGTGTGTACATGTGTGTTCTATTTTTTGTTTTTGCATTCTATGCTTTGCAATATATTATCACATTTCCCAATGGTCCAAGCTTGATGGTCTTACACTTTGATGAACTCCTTATCATTAACTAAATAAAACAAATCAGGCAATATGGTGGATTACATTTTATTTGTAGTTTTACTGCAAAGAGTTTGACACACGTACTGATGGATAGGCAAGCTGCAATTGGATGGACAATGTATTGAAAAGGAACAATGAACAGTTTCATGTTGCGCAATCAGTCGCTGAGGTTTGTGTGTATTAAAACAAGACTTGTTTCCCTGAGAAAGCAGACGGTGACCATAAAAATGTTCCCATCCTCTAAAGGAGAGGTGCACAAACTTTGGCCTTCAGCTGCTATTTGACTACAATTCCCACAATTCAATTGCAATTTTGTAATTATCCAATAATAGCTGGAGGGCAGTCAAAGTTGGGTACCACTGCTTTAAAGGCAAATTTCAGACCTGTTCACAAGGGAGAGAGAGGGAGTTCTTATATAATATATTGGACATTATTTTGGGCATTAATATTACTGTCTGTCATACTATGTAACAGACTAGGGTTTGAAGATATACATTTAGCATCGCTAATGCAATGCCAACTAGCAGCCCCCATGTTGGAATATTTTGACTTCTCTGCCTATTTCTAGTAATTAGAAATGGTAACAAATGTATAATGTCTTAAATTCTTCTAGCATCAACAAAACAGGATTGCCAGCTAGTTCTCATCATCGCTAAATCCTTTTATCCTTTCACTGTCCTAGAGAGAGCCCCGACTCCTTCATTATAAAAGGCTGCATATTCTTTTATTTTTTGCTGAAATCTGAGTTCACAAAGTTGCGTAGTTCACAAGGTGAACATAGAATTGGAACAATAAACTCAGGAGAGATTAAAAAGTTCCATTTTGTCCCTGTAAAATAGAAACAAGAACCAGGCAATTTCAGCTAGCGTGTTCGACTGAAGCTCAGTTGATGATGTTGTTGTAAGTGGTGGGGCTCGGCAACACACATCGTAACAGATCTGTGTTGTGAATAGTTACATAAAACAAAGTTATCTTAAACTATTCAAGGACACAAACCATGTAGGAACAATGTTAGAGGAACCACTATATCATCAACATAATCCTTTGTTTGTTTTTTTTGTTTTTTTTATATGGATACTTTGAAACAACATCAACCTTGACTGAGCAATTTGATAAAGACATATGGCAGCCATTTTTCGGGAACGTTATGAAATCTGTCCAGGTCCCTGTTTCTGTCCCTTAAATCTCTATATTTGATATGCCCATCATCTCAAACTGTCATTATGTCTACGCAACAAGGATCTGAAAGCAAACCAGTGCTATTCTTTAATCCCTGGGGTTCAGACCACTGGCCTGGACTTTAAAAGACTTGGAACTAGTTTAGTTTGTAGCAAATAATCCAGGCAGAAATGCAAGGACAAACAATGAAAAGTATTACTGAGCTCTACTTTTTGTTTACAGACAAAGCCAAGTATTTTGAGCCTCTGTGTTTTCAGAAGGTCATACTGCTAGGTGCCTGAGATATTCCATTAAACTGAATGGAAAAAGCAGCAATGTAAACACTGGTAACCAGTGGTTGAACATAGTAACAAGTGAAACATTTCTGGCCCAAGGATCATTTGAGGACAACTAAATGTCTGAAAAGTCAAAAAGATTCAATAAATATGTAAACTTATGGGTAAAAACAGTATGAAAATATTTTACCACCGTCTCTCTCACCAATAAACTGAGGATGGTTAAAAAGAAAATTCAAAAATTAAAGAAACAAGTCCCTTTATTGTGCCATTTAGGTTCTGTGTCATATTCTCTATGCCTTTCTAGTTACCAACTTCAAAGTTCCCTCTCTTGTACCATTGCATGTCTTTGACCCGGCGGATAGACTGAATCTGAGGCTGATTGGCACCCCAGTTGTTCCAATGTTTGTATGGTCCATATTCCATCAGATACTGGTATCCTCTGTATCCAGGGTACTGGTACCCAACCCATCTGTAGAAAGAGAGTTATATGTCAGATCAAACTAAGCAAAGTCTCATAGACCTTACTTAACATATCTCAGCTATTTAAATCTCCCATGACAACATATCAGGGATAGTTTTTTCCCAATTCCCACAATCCTCTATGCTTATGGATAAGTGAAGATCATAGTACCACAACAGCTGAAGGGCTAAACGTTTGTTGCTTTGTCTTAAAGTATTTCAATCACATCGCTAAAAATGCCTAGTTAGTTTTATATCCTATATTTTATTTTAATTATTAGTTTTCTTTTAAAACCACAACATATTCTGCAGTATTTAGACAAGGGATGACACTGTAGGAGAGATTTGCATGTAAAATAATTACAGTCCAAAAAAAGTTCTAAGTGGTACTATCAGCAGGAGCATTCTACTGATTTCCATGGTGCCTGGTCCACAAAAAGAACTTTGTCCCACAATGTAATATGCACAAGCTGGAGCTCGCATGAACTGTATTAAAATAGCTTAAAATATTATTTCAGTATTTAGACAATTTCTAAGATTGTCTCCAAAAATATACACTATTTCATTAAGTCAGTAGCAATCAAAAGTATTCTCATGAATATTTAATGAAAACCAAAGTCTTAATTCTTCCTCTGCTGCATAAAACAAGCACAACAAGCCTAACATGAAATGGATCTCTTAAATAAATATTAGAGAATGGGTGTTTGATATTTAAATACTTACGTTCCTCCAACAACTTGGATACTGGCTACTCTATCCTGGAATCCATAGGACCATAGGCTGGGAATATCCTCATCACAGACCTCCATCTTCCTTCCCTCGAAGTTCACACATTCGTAAAGAGAGATCTTGTAATCCTGAGTGTCCTATTGGTTGAACAAATATATAATACAACAATAATAATCGATCAAAAAAAAAAATAATTTTAATTCATATGACTGCAGTTATGAAAGACTTGGTGTCACACAGTTCATGGTATAGGAGCCACTGACTCATTTCCAGTAATAAAATAATGTATGGGACCTATTAACTAATCATTAATGCACAGCATTCTATAGCACAACGTGCTTACAGGAAGCCATCAATTTTAACGTATGATGATTGATTCATTCCATACATTAATAATAATGAATAATTGCTGTATGTATATTCTGTGTTGTAAATGGTCAATGTACAAATTTCTAAGTAACATGGTTACTAAGTGCAGTAACATGGATTTTCAACTGCCATATACTTGCATGTAATAATGTAGCTGAGATAACTTGCATCCCACATACAACTTTTTCATCTATTTTTTCCATCATATTTTTGCCAAGGTTAGTTGTCAATGTGTGGAGTCTTGTACCTGCAGAATTAATTATTTATCCTCACCAATAGGCCCTTAAACCAGTATAATTCTTCTTATATATACACAATATACAATAAAAAGTTCGGATCTAGAACCATATGGTAAATACTCGGCGATGTCCTATTTCCATGGATAAGTTCCTCCAAATTTCTTTTTAGTACGCAGAAGCATAAGTAAATTATTGTAATGTAAATAAAAAAAAAAGAACTTATATTTTTAATAGCCCCTAGAACATTGCTTCTGTATATTGACAAGGTTTAAAGATACTCATAGTGCATACCATTTGAAACAGAGAAATTAAATATTTAAATAATTACATCTATAAACAAATAACCGCAAGTTTACTTGAAAACATTGATGTCAACAGTTCAGAACATCTCTCTGGTCTTGCAGGTTTCACTGTCATTAGATTGAGGATGATGGAATCGATGCAGGATCGCAGTGCGCTTAATATAAAACATTACCGATAACCTAAGGAGGACTCTTTCTAGACACAAATGTTAGTCTGTGACTTGTGGTCCATATGGTATGCATGTGTCCATCTCATGACTGGGCCTTTGGTCCATGCTACTGTCTCATTTGTAAGTTCACAAGGAACTCCAAGGAAATAAATGTTTGACCGATGCATGCTTCATTCATGTTACAAAAAATCATTGCCTATTTCTTACCATACGAACTGGCCTCAAAGACATTATCCTGTCAGCACGGAAACAGTTAGACCAGGAGTCCCAACGAGGATATTCTCCTTTCTCCATGATGAACATCTCTCCACTAAAATCTTTCTGCTCGAATGCAACCCAGCTACAAAAGGAAGCAAGATAAAGAGCACATTGTGAGCAAAATCTGACTTACTGCTAGTATAGCATGTATGACCTACATGTGTGCTAAGTTGGAGTATGTCCCATTATCGGAAAAAAGATTCATACATCTTACACAGATTCATATTTAGATTTTATTCCAACTTTCTCTGCAATATGACTGCCATGTTATTTTTGAAATAGTATATTTCACTAACATCTAAAGATACTTACGGTCCTGACTCCACTCTGATGGACTTCACCTGGTCAAAGCCACGATCACACAGGTTACGGCATTCAGAGTTGAACTCCACTTTGCGGCCTTGGAAGTTTTCATATTCATAGCAGATAAGCTGTAGGATTAACGCAACATATTTATATAGATTTCACTTCGTAATCACAAGTTCTCAAACATTAAGGTCCAGTGATGTTTGATAGGGTCTTCAAAAAATTATCTTTGAAGCCATGTGCCAGAATTAAATGTCCACATTCATGTTATATCATTGTAACACACTAATTGGAATTGGAACTTTTAGAAATGATGGCCATTAGAACCGAAAAAAGAGGAACAGAATGATTTGGCCTAACGAGGGATACTTGGGAGGTTTGGAAGTGTTATATACACATACACAATAAGGAGAGTTGGTTGTATGCACCTCAGAGAACTTGGATGCATCTTTCATTAGGAAAGTCTGCACTAATAGAGTACCACTTCCATTATTATTAATTTCTATTTACCTTGTAATTCTGCAGACCCACAGTTGAGTGACTGCCAATGCTGCCCTGAGCTGAACTGTGAGACATCTTGAAATACTGAAATACACAACAATTATAATAAGCATTAAATGTGCAATTTACATAATGTCCGAGGTCCAAGCATAATATGCTGTAACATGAAATATCCATATCCATTTAAACACATGCACATGACAAACTGTGATTAAATGGATTGAAGTTTCTAATAAGTCTGAAGAACTCTCAAGCTAATCTGTAGCCAATTTCATATTGATTTGATCCAGGAGGTCCTGGAGAAGGCCTATCTTCATCTTTCATTTGAGTGTGTGAATAGCTGGTCTCTTCTTTTTCCCTGTAAAGTACTGTAATGAAATAGTAGATCCCTACAAACAAATGTGATATTATCGTACTAAATATAGGTGATTTAACGTGATTTAAAATGCATATTACCTTTTGTACAGATGGACAAAAAGCTAGAAGTTAGATCACGGGTTAGATGTATCATTATGATCAAAAAATTTTAAATTTTGGAGTATTTTGCTTTGCAAATTCCATTCACTGAAAATCCTTTGATTGTTTCCGCACCTATTTAGAGACGCTGAACTGTTTGCGTAATCCATGTCCCCTTCCACCCACATTGTTCCTGGTATTCAGTATGAGTTATGTTTTGTTGCTAGCATTTACATTTCAAAACTATTTCGTCCTTGACATGGTCAAAGGGCTATATATTATATATAACTCAGCTTAATAAATAACTAGCTTGTTGCTAAACATTCTATTCAAATCTCATGTTATTATTGTGTATCCTTTTGGATCACAACCTGTGCTATGGCTTAAAAATAAACCCTGTGTTTGAAACAGTGTCCATTGTAGAACTGCAGGATGAATTTGGAAACACAATGTCTGTCTGTGCTCAGTAATTTGTGTGTCAACCTCTTGAATAGTTGTGGGAAAAGGATTTCTCAAGTTTCTGTGCCCAAGGGGGACTTTTCAAAGTCAAAATTAAGATATACAGGTGAATAGTCCTTTTCAAATCATTGCATACATGCAAATATTGGTGGAAATTCAGTTATATATATTTTTCTGATCTGTCTACTTTTTAAAAGTGCTATGTATGCCATATTTTAAACTTTATTAAGTACCAGTTCCATCAACAACATGTAGGTAATATCTGAAACTATAGCTGCAGGGTCTAAGCACCAGAATCGCTGTAGCATAATGTAGTGGTTCTGGTGAATATAGACTGTCCTTACAGACTGATAAATGTAAACTCTGCCTTTTCTGTAAAAAAAAGGCTGTGTTTAACATTTGTTCCCACGGCCATATCGAATAGTGTCACTCAGGCAGTTACTAGAGGCACTTCCTGGTGTGATACTGCAATCTTGGAAGGCCGATATAAGGCACAATATAAGCTATTCTTCGGTTTTAAATGACCTCTGTGACACATTCTTGAACTGATTTATCAGATTCAAGGAAGTGCTGCTACACTAACCAGTTTATTATGAGCAGTTGCCTGAGGTCTGATCAATATCTTGAGCCTCTTCCAAACATTGGGGACGCACTGTCATAACAGAGAGGCCCAATTTTGTGTACTGATGGAGTGCTTTCGAGCTCTGAGGGATGAAATGAATAAGAATTGAAAACCTACATGCTATTTTAGAGCATTCCAATCAGCATGAGAACTAGGTCATAAAAACTGACATTTCACACCTCTTAGTCAATCTTTCACATATCTACTCCTCTTCCACACAATCACTTTACTATTACAGTCTCCATACATAATTAGACTATGTAAAAGAAGCATTTCTGGGGCAGAGTTCTAAAAGTGAAGTAATCACATGGAATTTAATGGCATATTCAAGCTTAGCACTGAGCTTGTAGAGTGCTGCCCTTGAAATTGATCTTTATACATAACCACTAATAATATGCACAATATAACTTTATATCCATCAGTCAAGGTCATTTATTAGTCATAATAAACACAAGGCCCATGCAGTGAATCTATGTGAATGTAACAAGAAAGGAAAATGTCTATTGCTGCACAAGTAATTAAAAATAGAAGAGGGTGCATAGCCGCATTATTCCAATGGGTGTCACTAGTTCTCTATCTAATTATCCTGTTCATTTTCAAAGGGAAAATAGAAGCACTATTTTAAATCAATGCATCAATTAGCAATGTTCTGAAGAGAGAGATGAGATAGAGATTGATAGAGATTGAAAGGAAAGGATCTAGAGGGAGAGTGGGAAAGAAAGTGGGAGTGGGGTAATGTGAAAGAATAGATATGAATTTGAAATAGAAATTTTATCCAACGTATTTTCTAATCTCGCCATAAACTTCATGAAGCTGCAAATGTTTTTACAAAGCTATCAGGACCCTGTTCACTTGGCACATACATGCCATCCTAGTTTGGATACCCCAGATGTAGCAAAGGATTATGGGAAGTGTAGCCCAACAAGGTTTAGAGGGCCAAGTTTTAGTCACCCCTGTCCTAAAAGACCAATAAAGAGCAGATAAAGGTATTACTTACGGAATTGCTGTGACAGAGCCACTGAGAAAGATGCTTGGTATCTAGCCAGACCCCCCACCCCAGTATTTATACTCCATAAATCTGCTTGCATAAAGCTTTTTTTAGTTTTTGAAGGAGGGGTCTAAGTTGAACAAGAGAATGAGATCTGGGAGTCCATACTTTGGATAAGAGCAAGTTGGAAGTGTGGTGGGACATGCGGATGCGAAAAGGGAGCCGGGAGCTGACACTGCTTATTGTTTTGTCCTAACATGAGTGCTCAGCAAATAACAAGGGATCAATCAGCTAAACATATATTTTATTGTGTTCTTGGAACCAAACTGCTGATCCCACTGGCTGCGCAGTCCTGCAGCCTCATTACCTCACTTGTTTGTAGAGATTTAGGAGCTAAGTAAACTAACTGCATTGTGAACACAAGCACACTCATAGGCTGTATCGTTCTTTAGTTTTTACTGTCTCTTAAGCAACAGAATCCAAAACCGAACTGGGAAATGTATCCGTAGTTTTATGTTTTTTATTTTTATTTTGAATACTTCATTCGCTGGATTATGATGAAAATAGACTCTAGGGACAGTTTAGTAGAAACAGTTGTTTATTCACTAAACATTTGTGGTTATTCATGTAAACAAGAATGGTGGAGAATTGATCAGGGAATTGAAAAAGCTTTTGTTTTTGTGAATTTTTGTTTTATTATTTTCCAATTTGATTGTTCTGGTGTCAATTTTCGACACTTCTCGGTTCAATGAACACATGAGCTGGGATGAATTGACAAGCAACTTGCGTAATGTGTGCCAAAACAGCTGACTTACAGGAAAATATTTGAGTTGGAGCATTATTTCAACTCAGCTACTTTAACATAAAATTTAGCAAGTTTACTTAGCTCACGGCTTAGTAAATAAAACTCTGTGCTCCAGAAATAATAAAGGACACAAAGTTACAATTATTTTTCGGTTCTTTATCAGCTTGCTTCTGCCATCAGCATCATGTTCATAGAACAGTCAGATGGTTGTAACAATTTTCAGAACAGGCTTAAAATATATTTGTTTTGATGAGTTCACAATAAAATGTAAGCGCTAAATTGATCACATTGTATTTTTTGTATTTATTTAAAATTTTTATTTTGAATGCCATTTTTATGTACGCATTTATTATACATGTTCCTGCTCTAGGTATTTTCAGTCGCTGGGTAAAAACTCTGTAAATGCACAATAACGTGGTACTAATGAGTATTTGTTAGAAAATTGCAAGCCAATTGGGGCTCGTATAGTTTTATGGGAGAATTCTTAATTTAGCATTTTGACTAATAAATAAGATACATTGAGCATTTGCATAAAAAGTACTGAATACTTATAGTATTACTTTTTCTATTATAAATGTATCCTAGCATTTGGCTAGATATCTATAGGATTACATCTCACATGTATCTTGTGATAGGTAAACTTAGGAAATCAGGAAAAGGAGAGAAGTGGAAGAAGGTTATGCTACTTTTTAAAATTATTTTTAACTTGATTTTGGTCTTCCGAATGACAGTCCTACAGGAGGGATGTGATTGGCTGCTGGTGTTCTTCCAGCTGATAGGACAGGGGCAGGCAACCTTCGGCACTCCACATGTTGTGAACTACATCTCCCTTGATGCTTTGCCAGCATCATGGCTCTAAAATGGCTGTTACGGCATTATGGAAGATGTAGTCTGTGAAGTGCAGATGGTTGCCTGACCCTGTGCTAGAACAGCCAGTTTGTTCTCGTGTCTAGTCAAGTGTTCCTGCTGCTTAGAAATAAGTAAAGAGCAAGACTCTGACTGTAACAGTTTTTGTATTACCTGGGATTTGAGAGAAGAAGTGGCGTGCCATAAATTTGCATGCTTAGGGCTGCCCTTCCAGCACTGAATTTCTATGGCCCTTTATTACAATCATTTGCTTTAGTGTACGATACAAATAGAACAGAGTTTTATATGCCTGTTCCTTTTGGTTAGTATTGATACTACAATTCAGATCCCCTGCCAGTCACTTGGGTCATTAGGAGTCATCAGATTCCAAAGCTGTAATATGAGGTAATGATATCTGTGCTGAGTGGGTAGTGAGGGCAGAATATATTTGTGATATATGACACTTATGGGCAAGATAAATGTGCTAGTAATAGTAAGGAGTCCCTAGTTAAGTACAGTAAAGCAATGCTTCCAAATTAGCAACAAAAATAATAGCAACGATTCCACTGGATGGATAAGTCAGCAAATGCTTATTTTATGTACTTTCTATATACTTATGTTTATATTCAAATACACAATCATTTTGCAGCTGAAAATCACAGATCAATAGTTTATTTATCTGTTTATTTGTTAACATATATTCAGAAAGCATGAAGAAGGAATTACTGAACCTATGACGTAACAAACAAAGCGCCTAATTTTGGAAACCACTCAGAAGAAATTAACATTATACAGCATCTGAAAGGCAGGAGCTGATAATTAATACAGAAATAACAGGCGTCACGTTTTACATCAAAGAACCTGATCCATACCATTTGTTCAAGGGGAAAGGTCACACACCAGGATTTTCTATTTTAATATTTACTTATCACCATTTTGAACAAATATGTATTTTTTTATATATATAGAAATGCATGAAAAATACAATTAAATGTAGAATTCAAGTCTTTCTATCCAGCAACTGGGTGCTTCCATCTTTCCTCTTTGTCAATCATTGTTATAAGTTCTGTATTATACCCCAGGCAGTGAGTATAGAGAAACATAAAGAGATCTCCTCTTCCCTTCCCGTGATTGTCCTTGCTTTTTCTAAGCTGGTTGATGATGTTGTTTACTAAATCTTTAATATAATTTTATTTTTTTAAATGTTTCATTTTTATTGCAAGGTCACAGAAGTACAGAAATGCAGATACATGACATCACAATGATACATAAGGGAAAAATTACAATGTCACATATCATAAACATGACTTAAGAGATAATTGCAACAAAATCGGGCACTCGCTACATGTGTGTTAAGATATGATACATTCTGTTGTCAGTGCATTCCGAGTTTCAGCTAGATAACACCCTGACCGTCAGGATTGTAAGTGACCTTGTTTTTAATTGCTCAACAAAGATGAATGAAAGGAAAGCAAAATACATAAATGAATGAACTAAACAGAAAAACGTGATGTCACATTTATTAATACCTAAAATGAGACAAGCTCTCAACATAGATAAATGATGCAGAGAACAGAGCTTACAAGGCAGACTCTAAATGCAGCTCCGACTATAAATAAAGCGCAGAGCAGCCGGCATCCGAAATGGTCTGTAATCTGTTTGGCTTTTTTGTTGTTGTAAAAATTTTTGTTGTTGTTTGGGGGAGAGGGGGGTGATAGGAGGGAGGAGGAAATACAAGATCATATCAAAATTTGCCACCTGGACCATATAATAACTCTTCAACTCTTCTAATTTGTGTGACATTTCCTCATACAACCTAGTAGCATTTATTTTGTCAATGACTACCGTCAATTCTGGACGTTTTGTGAATTTCCAGAGCTTACTTATAGAAATTTTTGCTGCCATCATTATGTGTAAAGTCAAAACCGCGACATGTTTGGGGGACGTTTTGGGTATCATGTGTAATAGGTAAGTTTCCAGCGTAAGAGGTAGAGACCTATCTGTGCTATTCTCAACTAGAGTTTGTATCGGTTGCCAATAGTTTGTAAGAGCTGGACATTGCCAGAAAATATGACTTAATGTGCCTGTATCTTGGCAGCAGCACCAGCAGGTTGGCTGGGCACCTGGGTGCTAAGTATTGAGAGGTGAGGTACCACGCATCCATAACTTGTAAGCTGCCTCTACAAGGTCCAAGCAGTGAGTGCCTCTCTTCACTCCTGACATTGTGGCATGCCAACTGCTCGGCTCCATGCTACAATTAAGTTCCTTTTCCCATTGTTCCATATATCTTATGTTAGATGGTCGGCCTGTTACCAATATGTGTTTATAACACAGAGATAGTGGCTTAGGGAGGCCCAGAAGACCCAAACACAGTTTATCAAATGTACACAGTTCTTGGGTGTCTAGTAGTTTCAGCTTATCCTTCTCTAGAATATGTTTGATATGCATATATGTAAAGATTTATCTGCTGAGCAAAGCATAGGTCTGTTGCACATCAGGGAACTTCCGGATTTCTCCTTCTCCCAACAAATGTGTCACTTTCGTAATACCCCGTTGCGTCCAGCCACTCAATAGCAGGTCATGCGTGCGATTTGACAAACTGTGTAGCGTAGCATACACACCCGGTGTCTTGGTCACTATTCCCAGGGCCCATCTGCACCATGTTTACAGATAGTTTAGTTGTGGAAAGTAACCGTAACTGCTGTGGGTGTCTCTGTGTTGGGACCCAGAGTAGGTCCATCATTGAGTGGGGTGCACTAATCGCCTGCTCTAAGGCATGCCACATAGGAGCCTGCTTTGTCGTCAATAGTCCTGCCATTTGTGTTAGGGTAGTGGCCACATAATATTTGGCAAAACTTGGTACTCCCACTCTTCCCTCGCCCATCCACAGAGAAATGTTTGCTAGGGAAACCCTTGGAGGCTTCCGCTTCCATATGTGTGTGTTGATTAAGGATTGGAATTTTGTTAAAGGTGATTTGGGAATTTTGATTGGTAACACTCTGAAGAGAAAAGATATCTGTGGTAAGAAAATAATTTATGTGGCATATATGCGACCCAACCACAAGGAATTCTTATCCCTCCACCTCTCCAGCAGCCCCGACACACTCTTCAATAGCGTACAGTGGTTATGTGTCAGTATATCTCGTATCGAAGTGGACAGTTGCGTCCCAAGTGTCAGGGTCTTACCTGAGTTGGGAGTCTGTAGCGCAGATATGATGCTCACCCTTGCAAATAGCCATAGGCCAAGGTGGTCAGGTAAGAATTCACCTGGCCTGTGGATCTGTGCACTGGGGCTGTGCAGGATGAAGTTCCAAAATGCAGCACAGGCAAGGACTCAAACAGCAGGATAGTCAAGGGATAGCCGAGGTCAAAGGATGCCAGAGGACAGGAACAACGAGGAATAGCCATAGTCAAGGGATGCCAGAGGTCAGAGTAAACGATGCCAGGAGCCGGGGTCAAAATGAAGCAGAGAATCAATAGACAGGAACACTGGTACGGAACACACACAACAGGATCAAAGACTTGATCCAGATCACAGGGCGAGGCTGAGTTTATATACCCTGCTGATGTCTGATCAGGGTCAGGTGAAGCACAGCAGTAGTCAAGGTACAGCCCCCAGTGCTGTAGACAAGCCAGGAAGAACAGGACCGGAATGGCTTAAAGACAAACAAAGCTGCTGTGGCTCAATGGTAAAAAGCAGACCCAGGACCGCCAAGTTTCTAGGTTTGAATCCTGACACCAAGATAAGCTAAGGAATCCCTCCTCCATTCAAAGGGATATAATGCCTGCAGTTCTGCTAATTGGGGTTGGGGTATATTTACAGGGAGCACCTGCGGTTTCACTGTATTGTTCTTGCCCATCCATATGTGCCTACAAAGGGTTAGTAGGGGTGGGAGGGATTCTTGTGGTTTTGTGAGAAATATGAGGACATTGTCTGCAAAAAGAGCTAATGTTTGGGTGCCTATTGGTGTAGGGACTCCCTTGATGGCCTGGTTTTGCGTAATCTTATGGATCATGGGTTCTAGCGCCAATATGAATTTAAGGGGCAATAGCGGGCAGCCCTGGCGAGTACCATTAGTTAGAATGATACGGCGGGATAAGAAACCAGAACTCATCACTTTGGCCGAGGGTGCAGAGTATAGAGAGAGAATTAAAACTTTTGTAATACCTCCATCATATACTTCCAATCAAGGTGGTCAAAAGCCTTCTCTGCATCCAGCTCAAGAGTAAGGCCTGTCAGTTTGTTAGTCACCATAGGTTCAAGTAAGTCTAGTGCTCGACACTCCACCTGTCAACCCGGGACAAACCTCGCCTGTTCAGGTGAAATAATCTTGGGAACAGCTTTGTGTCCGCGTTCAGCAGAGATATCGGGCGTTAGTTTGCACAAGATGTAGTCGTCTTTCCTGGTGACAATAGTCACTTCTAACATTTCAGGAGGTGTCCATCCGGTGTCAAGAACGTGGTTAAAGAGGGCAGTTGAATGAGGAAGGAACAGGTCTTTAAATGTCTTATAGTAGTAGGTGGAGAAGCCGTGAGGGTCTGGGGCTTTATGTTTAGGCGTCACTTGTATAGCTCTAGAGACTTCGTCAGTCGTAATTGGCCTGTCTAAGTCACTAGCCTGGCCTCTGAAGAGCTGAGGGAGTTCCACAACATCAAGGAAATCAGTATTATCTGAGTGCGTTGGTTGGTGCTGCAAGGGAGCTGAGGAGAGATTGTAGAGCGACTCGTAGAAAGCAGCAAATTCATCTACTATCATTTTAGGGTTAGTCAGTTTGTCTCCAACCTCAGTAAGCAGGCTCGGTATTCTCGCTTGGGTGGCCTTTCGTTTAAGTTGTGCAGCTAGGAGTTTCCCCGCTCTATTGCCCTGTCTTTAATAATCACATCTTATTTTATGGAGTGCTCTTTCTACCCGCTGTAGCTGGTGAGTCTCTATCTCAGTCCTACGTTTGTGTAAAAGGGTTCGGTTAATATTCGTAGGTGATAACTTATGCTGATCTTCTGCCTTTCCCAACTCCTTGAGGAGCTTATTGCTTTTAGCAGAAATTCTCCATTTAAGTTGGATCTTTAATATAATTTTAATAGAAAACAGAAAATCACATGAAACAAGTCAACAGTGATTTTCAATATTTTACTCAATGGCGTATAATTTTATCACATGACAGGAGGCTTCCTATTTTGCATAACTCTCTTTACTAAACTCCACAGCAGTAAAGAAAGATAACCTTTAACCAATCAAAAAATGCAGTAGGGAGTATGACATTCCCAGTAAATAGGCTCCTTCCCCTCTTTCTTTACTGCTCCATCGCAGACAGGTCAGAGTATTTTGGCTGGCTCTTCCCTTTATTTACATTTGTCAAGTTTTTTATCAAGTAATTACTTCATGTTTTCATCTATTTTCATCTATCTTTTCACTTCGTTTTCTTTTAGAACTTATTTACTATTCCAGGTCTTTCCTGTATATTGTTTCTATCCTATCCTGTGTATAACTTTCTATTTCTACTTGTAATTGCACACTTTTGGGCCGCCCGCCCTCGGGCAGCGCCCCCATTCAGGCGGGTTATTTTACCGCCGATATTCCCTCACATCCCGGGTCCGCCGCCTCACGACAGCTCCCAGTACCCACTCCCCTCCATTACGCGGCTAGCATCAGCGCGCGCGGCAGCCATCTTGGTTCGCGCTTATCGCGAGATTCCGCCGCCATTTTAAAACACCCGCGAGTACCTGTCTCACACGGCGGTACTCAGCTCCGACTCTCTCCTTCCTAAACAAATCTGAGGTCAGTCAGTCAGTTTTTAAAAAAGCTGTATTTTGCACACAGGTTTTTCATTAACAACCAGTGCTCGGCCGGGGTGCTGCCCCTCTATTTGCTGCTACTGGAGGTCGCCCTGTGGCCACCTCTAATTTTCTCTGGGTGAGGCCCAGTACTTTATAAAACATATATATAATTATTTAAATCCCAATACTGTGGTTTTTTCTTCCCCTGCCCTGCTGGGGCAAACTGACAAAGCTACTTCTGCAAAGGCATATACCCTGCTCAGGGCCAGATTAAGAGCCCAGTGGGCCTGGTGCTGACAATTATGACGGGCCTAATTACAGAATCATATCGACCAAAAACAGTAAAACACTCCCAAGCGTCATGTATCTGATGGAGATGGTGCTGGAGAGAAAGAAAACAGAAGCTATAAGAAAACACATACCCTAGGCTAATCTCTCTCTAATTTATGTTTTCATCTTTCAAGTAAATCCATAACCCCTAACAGCAGTGTCCAGTCAGGCATGGGCATGGTAAAAGCATGTGCCACTGACACAAATCACGTAACCTGCCAAAAGGGGCGAACATGCCAAAAAAGAGGACATGTCTGCTCAAAGAATTAGAAGGCCAGCCTGGCATGAATGCATGTCAGACTGCCTGCCAATCATGCAGCTGGCCAACTAAGTGCATACTATGCAGACAGCACCCTGAGCTTGGCATAAATGCATCTAATGATGCGCTCACTCAACGCTTTCTAAGGACTGTCCCCTAATACTCGCTGGTCCACTTGTCTCCTTACCTTCTTACTAGCAGGCAGAAGCTCCTGGTATGTGGTCTGGGACAGAGAAAAGCTGTATGTAGTGAGTGTAGAAGAAAGGGAACATGCCACAGTGTTAGAGAGACCAAAGTCAGCATTACCTTAAAGGATCACTATAGGGTCAGGAACACAAACATGAATTCATGACCCTATAGTGTTAACACCACCATCTAGCCCCCTGGGCCCCTCATGCCTCCATAAATATAGCAAAATCCTACTATATTCAAGCCTGAAGCTGTAACTCTGCATGCTGTTAGACTCATAAAAACAAGCAGTCTGCTGACATCATTAGAAGTGGTGGCCTGATCCAATCACAGTGCTTCCCCATAGGATTGGCTGAGACTGACAAAGAGGCAGATCAGGGTCAGAGCCAGCATGATTTAAACACAGCCCTGGCCAATCAGCATCTCCTTATATAGATGAATTTAATTAATGAATCTCTATGGGGAAAGTTCAGTGTCTGCATGCAGAGGGAGGAGACACTGAATGTTTGGATGCATTTTAGGCAGCCATGACCCAGGAAGGATCTCTACCAGTCATCTAAGGAGTGGCCAGTGAAGTTATCACTAGGATGTAATGTAAACACAGCATTTTCTCTGAAAAGACGGTGCTTACAGCAAAAAGCCTGATGGTTAATGATTCTACTCACCAGAACAAATTCAATAAGCTGTAGTTGTTCTGGTGACTCTAGTGTCCCTTTAACTATATTCATTGTCAGCCAGTCCACACAAGTTTTGTTCCCATACATCCCTCTTAAGTTTCCATACTTAAGTAAGAGTATGTGAAAAGTAGTTAGGGTTGCCACCTTTCTTGGAAAAACATACCGGCCTTACTAATTTGTATAATTAAATATGTGTGGGTGACATCACATGATATAAATCACAAGGAGTGACATAAGAGAAAATGCTGTAAAATCACCAAAAAACTACAGAGTTTAAATCTGCTGTATAGATGGATTCCTCCCAGTGCCCCCATGTCTCCCAGTGCCCTCATGACTCAGTGCCCCCATGTGTCGATTACTCCAGGTCTCAGTGTTCCTATGTATCAGTGTCTCAGTGCCCCATGTCTCCCAGTGTCCCCAGGTCTCCCACTGATCCTATGTATAAGTATCTCAATGCCCCATGTCTCCCTTGGTCCCCATGTATCCCAAGGTCCCCATGTCACTAGGACACTAGGAAGACGGGGAGACCTGGGAACACGGGGAGACCTAGGGACACGGAGATACCAGTGACACTGGGAGACTAGGGGACTCTGGCTGGGACACATGGGGACAATGGGAAAATAGGGGACACTTGAAGACATGGGGACACAGACACCAGGGACAAAGATACTAGAGACACTGGCTGGGGGACATGAGGACATTGAGACATGGGGGCACTGGGAGACATGGGGACACTGAGACACCAGGGCCACAGACACTAGGGACACTAGCTTGGGGACATTGTGACACTTGAGGCACTGAGAGACATGGAGGCACTAGGAGACATGGGGACAGTGAGACACTGGCAGACTGGGGGCACTGGGAGACTAGGGGGCACTGGGAGACTACACAGACACCAGGGACACTGGCTGGGAGACATGGGGACACTGTGTCCCCATGTGTCTGTGCCATAATGTCTCCCAATGTCCCTTAGTGTCTCAGTGTCTGCCATAATGTCTCCCAGTGTCCCTTAGTGTCCCAGTGTATGTCTCCTTGCAGCCTTTCCCCCATCCCTTACTTCCCTGAGCTGTAGGCTGTCTCTGCAGGGTGGGAGTTGCTGTCTGGACTCTCTGTAGCTGCACCCCTGCAGATCAGTGAGTATAGATAGGCAGGGAGGGATATTCTGGAACTTCCTATCCCTGCCTGTCTCCACATACAGCGACCCCTACTGGCCAGTGCTGGTATTGCAGAGTAATCTCCATTTATACTGAGAAAAATACCAGCATTTATATTGCCAGTATCACTGCAATATTGGCACCAGCCAGGCAGCCTCAAATACTGGCTTTGCCAATAAAATAAAAGCCAGGTGGAATCCCTAAGAGTAGTGTGTGAAAAAAAAAAAAATGTAAAAAAAAAAAAAAAAAAATTTTTTTTTTTAAATCAATGGGCCTATTCCATGTGCCTGGGCCTGGAGCTGCAGCTCCATCAGCCCCTATGTTAATCCGGCCCTGACCCTGCTGGGGTTCTAGCCATCACTATAACCACAAGGATACCCTGCTAGGGTACTGCATATGATATACCCTGCTGGGGATATATATTTTTACGTGTTGCTCGACCCACACGTTACATAAACCCTGCTGGGGATCCAAGGGTGTCGTCCTGTTAGTCACTCCAGTGACTTCTCATACAGCTTTACTGACCTCTACCCTGTGCCACACCTGTTCTATTATATTTATATATATTTTACCAATTCACATGATGGAAGCTTCTCAAACAACTGACTTCCAAACCATGATAAATGAGGCAGTAGCCGCCTCCATGGAGAAAGCTCTCTCCAAGATGATGGCCTCTAACTCTGAGAAGAGAAAGCCATCAAAATCCCACCAATCCTGACACGATTCAGATTCGGAAGCCCCAGAATCTCACATGAGCCAAGAACCCCCTACTGGCAAGCACCATTGGAAAGGGGAGAAAGGGCACCAGAACCCGACTAAGGGTAAGACCCCTGCCAAACGGCACAAACTCTCGATGGTCGCCACCCCGACCGTACAATATGTAGACTCTTCGGACGAAGATGACACCCACACAAAGTCCATGGCCGTCCTGGATGAATGGCAAGCAGAAGGGTCAGACTCGGAGGATGACTCATGGGGCTCGAACGCTGGACCCCAATCCGGTTTTCTATTAAACACCTTGCTGGAAGACACCCTAGACCCAGATACCGCGGAGATCCCGCAAGACGACGAGGAGGCCATCTATGATCCATCGGGCCAGAAGTTATTTGACCCGAGAAACATACGGCATCCACGCTCAGGGGACTGGACACCCCCAGACCATCTTGCAAAATTTATGCATCTCTGGTTATGAAAATCCTTAGACAAGACCGTTCGCAACCGGCTGTGGTCAGAATGCCCACGACCCTCGCTACCGGATCATGTAGCAGAAACACCCGAGTTCGATCAGGTGATGATCACCTTTATGTCTCGGGGTGGCCACGACCCCCTGGAAAAAGGCTTTAGAGGGGTACAGGACAAACTACTGGACTCAGTGGGACCACTAGCCAGAATCATGTATGTAGCTGATGACGCCCTTGCCAGAGCAGACCAATTTGATGCAACCATGGTGCGTGAATGGGCTCATGATGTGCGGGAGTGGGCACAAAGATGCTTTTGCTTTGTGGGTAACACAAACGTCGCCCTCTCATCCGAGCGGCGCAAAGCAGCACTACTCCGTATTGACGGAAAATTGGTGGAATTGGGCACCAAAGAACTAGGTCCGCTGGCACAGGGTAAATTATTTGGAGACCCGTTCCTCAAAGATTTAAACAGACACGTAAACGTGTTTACCTCATTGAATAAGGCTCAATCCTCGATGAGGAGAGTCTTCAGCCAAAATCCCACCAGAGGTGTTTTTTGGAAGGGCTGGCCGCCAACGGGGCCGTGCTGTCAGCAGTTTCTGGCCCTCAGGCCCCCGCACTTCAAGACCCCAGCCTTTCTATCCAGAAGTGGGATATCGTCAACCCTTCTCCTACATCCGGGGTGCTGACAGAGGACGAGGACCACGTACCCGAGGCAGATCACGTTTCTCTACCGGTAAGCAATCACCTAACACTTTTTTCTCTGCCACAACATACAGCAGGTCGCATTTCTCTGTTTTTTCAGGAATGGATGACCATATCCACGGACGCATGGATCCTACAAACAATACAGGGCTACATCATCGACTTCAGCTGCCTTACGGAAGACCGTGCACTCATACACAACGAGTTGCTAGAACTTTATCGGAAAGGGGCAATCGAACCCGCCTCCCACCCCGGAGGTTTCTTCAGCAACATATTCTTGGTGAAGAAGAAAACGGGAGAATTTCGACCCGTCATAAACTTGAAACAACTCAACAAATACGTCACATACAGGCACTTCAAGATAGAAGGCATACATCTCCTGAGAGACTTATTACAAGACGAAGATTGGTTCACAAGGCTGGACCTAAAGGACGCATATCTATCAGTACCCATCCACCACTCCTGCCGACAATTCCTACGCTTCCTCTGGCAAGACCTTCCCTGGCAGTTCACGTGCCTCCCCTTCGGCCTCAGTTCGGCCCCATGGTGCTTCACCAAATTAATGAAGCCTGTGGTCGCTCATCTTCGAACACAAGGCATTCGCTGCATTATATACCTGGACGACCTCCTACTGTTCTGCTCCGACAGATTCAGACTAATAAAGCACACACAATATACCACGGATCTCCTATCATCCCTGGGCTTCATCGTGAACTTCCAAAAATCAGCCACCCATCCATCTCAAACAGTGCAATTTTTAGGATTCGAGATAGACTCCACCACCAGCACGTTACGACTACCAGCATCAAAGATCTCGGCCATTCGCAAAGAACTACACAGGGCCATTCGGTCCCATACCATTCCACTCTGCACCCTCGCTCGACTGGTGGGACTCCTCTCGGCTTCCATACAAGCCATCTTTCCGGGGCCACTCCACTACAGGGCAATGCAATGACTCAAGGCATCCTGCCTCAGACAAAATCCCTCCTACGACCAACTGGTCCCCATTACAGAAGAAGTGAAAGACGAACTCAGATGGTGGCTAGACAGCATGGAGGCATGGAATGGTCGGGCCATTTTTGGCACCCGACATAATCCTGGAATCGGACGCCAGCCTCTGGGGATGGGGCGCGACAAGCGGAGACACGTCGACAGGGGGCATCTGGACCTCCCAAGACCTCAATATGCACATAAATTGCTTAGAACTTCCCGCAGGATCCTTCGCCATTCGCAGCCTGGCAAAGGACAAGTCGGACTGCTGCATCCTTCTCAGGATGGACAACATCTCCGCAGTACGCTATATCAACCGCCTAGGCAGAGCCCGGTCCCGTCTCCTGTCAGAAATAACAAAGGAGATTTTCGACTTCTGTCTACCCGCAACATCTCCCTCAAAGCGGAATACCTCCCAGGAGAGACGAACCTCACGGCAGACTGATTCTCACGCCACTGGCGAGACACAAGCGATTGGAGGCTAGATCCTCAGGTCTAACGGAAATCCGGGGCCCACTCCACCTGGATCTGTTTGCATCACGCAACAACAGGCAAACACGAGTGTATTTCAGCTGGATCCCAGACCCAGAAAGCGAAGCAGTAGATGCATTCCTACATCCGTGGCCGAACACGGGAGCTTACGCTTTTCCCCCCTTCGTCATGATAGCAAGGACCATACACTACCTGAAAAGTCAACAAGTATCGATACTACTCATCACCCCCTTATGGAAGGGACAACCATGGTTCCCGGATCTCCTGGCCTTGTCATACAGGGACCCTCTCCTACTGCCTCACCACCCATACTTCCTCACTGATCCGAAAGGCAACCCTCACCCACTGATTATGGACAATCGACTCAACCTGGTGGCCTGGACTCTTTCCGGGGCGACTGGCAAGTTGGCGAACTATCGCAGGCTGTTAGGGACCTCCTATGGGACCCTTGGGCCCCAGGAACCAGAAGATGCTACCTATCCGCTTGGAATTCCTGGTCCACTTGGTGCATGGAACGGAACCTCGATCCGTTTACAGCCGCTATTCCTGCCGTCTTGAATTTTCTATCTCACCTCTTCACCACAGGTCGTTCATACAGATCACTTAACGTAGTCCGCTCCGCTATCTCAGCAGCCCACGTACCGGTACTGGGGATCCCGGTGGGGAAAGATCCACTGGTATGTCGACTCCTAAAGGGCATCAGGCTGCAACGTCCCCCAGGCCCCAAATACTCGCGACTCTGGGACGTGGACATGGTTCTCCGTTTTCTGAGAGACTGGCCGACGAATGACAGATTATCCCTTAGACAACTTTCAGCAAAACTTACGGTTCTGCTCTGCCTAGTTTCTTTCCGCAGAGTTTCGGACGTTCGGGCATTCGACATAGACGCCTTTTCAGTATCTCCGGAGGGAGTCACATTCCGGATATCTCGTCGCACGAAATCGGACTCTACATCGGTTTTCTATCCCTTCTTTGCCTCAGATCCACAACTCTGCGTTGTCTCCACTTTACAACGTACGTGGAAGTTACTTTACCAATTCGGACCCCGTCCTCGGGCCAACTCCTTGTTTCATACGTTAGACCACACGTCCCCATCTCAACGACCACCCTAGCCAGATGGGTATGCTGGATACTGTATCTGGCAGGTGTCGATGCTTCCTTCAGGGCCCACTCGGTACACGGCGCGGCAGCATCCACGGCTTTCATGGCAGGCGCATCCCTATCAGACATCCTACGTTCAGCAGACTGGTCAATTGAATCCACGTTCCGCACTTTCTACTTCCGCCCGAACTCAGGTGCGGCTATGTCACTCATACAACAGCGTTAAAAATGCAAAATAGGAAGCCTCCTGTCATGTGATAAAATTGAAGATTATGCTAGCATTAGTGTATTTATAATCTTAATTTTAACAATAACAGGAGGCGAGTATTTTCCCACCCTTTCCCACCCGGGGAAGAGGGGAATCTCCCTATCACTATACTATTCTCTTTTTCTGGTTTTAGCACTATTCACGTTTTCTTGTTTATAGCACTATTCTAGACAATGTACCTATTTACCACTTCACTTAACTACAGTCAAACAAATGTTTCATGATGTATCCAACCAGTATAACAATGTCATATTATTAGGCCAAGGGCCGCTACCATTGCTACAACCAGTTTGGAGACCAAAGTCTAACCCATTTCACATTCTCTTTCAGTGTAACCTCGCAAGAGCATGGAATAACTGCAGGAAACTAATCGGATTACTGCTCAACCCATGAAGACCACCGTCCCCGTTGGACCTTTTTTCCTACCGTTGATATTGGTTAACGATCACCCTCAGGATCATTGTTATTTTGGAACCTTCCTCTATTGTTACTGATTACAGGCTTTTATATTCTTCCCTGTTTACGATGTCGCTTCTGAAAGAGGGGGAGGAGCCTATTTACTGGGAATGTCATACTCCCTACTGCATTTTTTGATTGGTTAAAGGTTATCTTTCTTTACTGTTGTGGAGTTTAGTAAAGAGATTTATGCAAAATACTTGCCTCCTGTCATTATTAAAATTAAGATTATAAGTACACTAACGCTAGCATAATCTTCAATTTCCAGCAAAGTGACAACTCCCTTTAATTGAAAGTCTAGATGCCCAGCTCTAGAGAGAAACATAGAAGTATTCCAGTCTAGATTGATACAACCAGTTGGTAATATAAGCCTGGTTTAAGATAAAAGTACAGCACTTCAGGACTAGAGTTGAGCGGACATCTGGATGTTCGGGTCCGGCGGGTTTGGCCTAACTTTGAAAAAAAGTCCGGGTTCGGGCTCGAACTTGACCCCGAACTTGACCCCAAACCCCATTGAAGTCAGTGGGGGCCCGAACTTTTGGGTACTAAAATGCCTCTTAAAAAGTCATGGAAAGAGCTAGAGGGCTGCAAAAGGAAGTAAAATGGGAGTAAGAGTAGGACAAGTGCCCTGCAAACAAATGTAGATAGGGAAATCACTTAAAATAACATAAAAATTAAAAATACAGCTGAGCCATAAAATAGCACTAGGTTGAACCTTTGATTTTAGCTTTGGAAGAACATAAATCAAAATCTAAAGCATGGCTGTCAGGAGGACCACCATAATTATCCATTTAAAGGAGGGTTGGAGTGCAGGGTATTCTCTTTTATTGTTCAAACTGAGCTCAACTCCTGATGCATGGAGAAAAGGTCCTCACAAGCCCCTGCTATTGTGTGCATAGTTGAGAAGGCGGTGACCGTGGCGGTGTAGGTGGAAGCGGTGGTGGAGGAGGAGGTAGCCAACACTTAAATTAAATACTATCCTACCTCTACCAAATGGTGTCCTATCCTAGTTTTAGATAAACTACTGATGTCCCAAATCACTTCCCAACCGGGTTGTCCACTGTTAGCTATTCAAGGAAAACCCCTAACCACTAAACAATTTATGTATTACATCCGTACATTATTGTTTCGGCTAGGACATTCACGGGTCACACGCATTCACGGGTCATTCCTTTCGCATTGGTGCAGCTTCAGCTGCCTCAGGTAACCAAGTACCTACACACATCATAAAAAACATGGGAAGATGGAAATCATCTGCATACAATACGTACATTCCTAACCCTGAAAAAGAAATACGAATGGCTTTCCATGACATGTCTAAATAATGTTTGTATTTAAATAAATAAACTTATATGTATTTTGAGAATCGCTTCTAATAATTTTGCCCTCTTTTACAGGCCTAACCTCACATCAGTTTCGGCACACCTCAACTGACTTGCTATTACTTATACTGCTTCTTTTACTATCATTGCCCTACGTCCTCATAATGTGCCGTACACAAATAGAAGGCTTGGCCTGGAATTGTGGGAGGTACAGTTTTCCCTATATAAACCACAAAAAGCCCAGCTTACCTGTCATCGATGTTCCCGGAAGTGCCCCTCCCACCGCACCCTCAATTCATTAACATTTATCCTAGGTGGGCCCTCTTTTACAGGCCTAACCTCACGTCAGGCACACCTCAACTGACTTGCTATTACTTATACTGCTTCTTTTACTATCATTGCCCTACGTCCTCATAATGTGCCGTACACAAATAGAAGGCTTGGCCTGGAATTGTGGGAGGTACAGTTTTCCCTATATAAACCACAAAAAGCCCAGCTTACCTGTCATCGATGTTCCCGGAAGTGCCCCTCCCACCGCACCCTCAATTCATTAACATTTATCCTAGGTGGGCCCTCTTTTACAGGCCTAACCTCACGTCAGGCACACCTCAACTGACTTGCTATTACTTATACTGCTTCTTTTACTATCATTGCCCTACGTCTTCGTAATGTGCCGTACACAAATATATATATCTTTTAATTGGGGTAGCCCCCAAAATATTGGGACATATAAAAAAGAAACATTTGCGGCCTGTGGTGCATTTTTTGAAGTCCTTATGCATGGTGAAATGCTCAACTCCTGATGCATGGAGAAAAGGCCTTCACAAGCCTCTGCTATTGTGTTTATATAAGTGACCCATAGGATGAGGAGGCGGTGACCGTGGCGGTGTAGGTGGAAGCAGCGGTGGAGGAGGTAGCCAACACTGCTTTTATATATATATATATATATATATATATTTTTTTTTTATTGGGGTAGCCCTCAAAATATTGGGACATAGAAAAAAAGACAACTCTGTTGTGCAGAGCGACTGACCCGTGCGTGCTGCAGCTGAAACTCCACTATCGCCTGCTGCTCATCGCACAGTCTCATGAGGTAATGAGCGGGAAGGCCGAAGTCACACTGCAGCACAGACAGGCGAGCAGCAGCAGGAGATGAGGAGGAAGTGTGCAAGGAGGTGTAACGGCGCCTGGCATATTACCGAGAGCCACCCTCAGAGGAGATTGTCAGCAGGACCTTTTTGGAGGTGCAAGCCTATGTCCTTGCCAATAGACAGAGGGCGACCTCCATGAACCCAGATGAAGGAAGAAGGGAGCAGAGGGCACCGGGAATCACAACCACCCTGGCCCACAAGCTACCGTACAAAGCCTTCAAATACTTCAAGGAAGCAGAAGAAGGCATCGATGACTTTTTACAAGACTTTGAGCGCCAGTGCCTACTCCAAGACGTGGACACCAGCGACTAGATCACCATCCTGGCCAGGAAACTAGTGGGGAAGGCAGCGGATATTTACCGGGCTGTACCAGAAGAGCAGGTCAGAGACTATCCCTTTATTACCCAAATCCTCCTGGCCCGGTATGCGGTCACCTCCGAGCAATACCACCGAAAGTTTAGGGAGACCCGGAAAGGGGAGAAGGACTCCCATGCGGAGTGGGCATGTCGCATCACAAGGGCCACCCAGAACTGGCTCAACTCCCATCAAGCCAAGTTCCCGGAGGAGAACTTTTTTCAATGGGCTCCCCAACGACAAGGCGACAATGGATTCGTATGTCATCCATATCAACTTTCGATGCCATTTACTGTGCCTACCATGGTGACCACGGGTAACGGGGAATCAGGGTTCAATTCCTGAGAGGGAGCTACCACATGCAAGGAAGGCAGCAGGCACGCAAATGACCCACTCCCGATGAGGGAAGGTAGTGACGACAAATAACAATACAGGACTCTTTAGAGGCCCTGTAATTGTAATGAGTTCACTTGAAATCCTTTAACTCTGATCAATTGGAGGGCAAGTCTGGTGCAGAGCGACTAACCCATGCGTGCTGCAGCTGAAACTCCACTATCGCCTGCTGCTCGCACAGTCTCTCCAGCATGTGCGAGGTGGAGTTTCACCTTGTGGGCACGCTGCATATGAGGCAATGAGCGGAAGGCCAAACTTACGCTGCAGCGCAGACAGGCGAGCAGCAGCAGGGTGAGAACGCCGAAAGCACTCACACTCGGTACAGTGAATGTCACATCCTGTTCCAAGTTGCGGATCAGTCTGGTGATGGCTTTTGGTATCCAGTACTCTTTTAACTGAAGCTGCATCAGGGCTTGTATGTGGCCGCACAAACGCTGATACTCAACACCAGGGGGCGTGCGGTTACCCTGCACCAGACCCTGCTAATCAATTCCACACTGTGACTCCTAACTTCAACATCAGTGTCTGGGTCCCGGTCACCGGACTGCACTCCTGACTGTGAAATTGCGAATGGCTCGTTAAATCTGTTGTGCTTCCTTTTATCGCTCCATCTGTTACTTGGATAACTGTGGGAATTCTAAAGATAATACATGCCGAGGAGCGCTAGGGGCGGCCGCTCCACTTTTGCACCCTGCTCGCTGTTATGCTGTGCTGGTGCCTCTGTGCGACCAGCGCCTCTTCCTCCAAACTCCACACGTCACTCGCATGACCTTGATTCCATGTGAGGTCTAGGACCTTATCATCCTCCACATCATCTTTCACCCACTCCTCAACCCTGCCCTCCTTGCCGGTCTGCACACTGCAGAAAGACACAGCAGTTGGCACCTGTGTTTTTCCAGCATGTAAAGTTTGCAAAGGACATATGGAAATAGTTTTGTAAGCGCAGTATTTGACGCTTCTATTTGACTCTCAGATATGAAGAGCACGCCCAAAATTTACTATTTAGCAGATTAGCAGCAAAACAATTAGAATTTTTACAACTGCGCTGTAAGCGCACTATTTGACGCTTCTATTTGACTCTCAGATATGAAGAGCACCCCTCTAATGTACTTTTTAGCACCGAAAAAAATTTACGTTTTAAAACTGTAATGTGACAGCAGTAATTGACCCTTCTATTTGACTCTCAGATATGAAGTGCACCTCACTAATGTACTAGTTTGCAGAATTATTTCCTAATCTGTCCCTAAAAGCGGCAGCATCATCTCCCTACACTAATAAGAGCTCATGTGACATGCGGCGCTACGTGACTCCAGCTTATATATAGAGGCTGGGTCACATGCTGCACTGGCCAATCATAGCCATGCCATTAGTTGGCATGGCTGTGATGGCTTCTAAGGGCACAGGAGTCAAACGCTTGTTGATTGGCTGCCCTGCAGCCTTTCAAAACGCGCCATTAAATCACCGAACACCGAACTCCAACCCGAACATACAGTGATATGTCCGTGTTCAGGTCCGGGGTCCAAAAACCAAAATGTTCGGTACGAACCCAAACTTTACAATCCGAGTTCGCTCAACTTTATTCAGGAAACTCTACAAATAAGACAGATAATCAAGGAAGGCGGCATGGGACCTTCTATAGGGCACAGCTGATAAACACGCTCTTCTCAAGAGTCAATAAACCAAACAGGAGGAACAGCTGGAAAAATGGCAGACAGGATAGAAAAGCATAAATATAGCTCAAGGGACTTTTGAATGGTGGTCAAGACGCAGGTAATGTTAAAACAGCATGACTGGAATACTGAAAAGAAAAAGGGTTTAACTTGAAACTGCTAAATAACGATTACAGAGGAAGAGGAAGATAGACTGTATCATAGACATGTGCATTCGTTATCTGACGAATATGATTTCAATCAGAATTTTCTGACTTTTTTGTATTCGTTTACTATAACATAAAGCAAAGTCCTACATACAAATTATATACGAAGCGAAAGGGCAAATGCCGAATGCATTACCTTTTCGTTTCAGTTCTTTTGTTTAATAGATTCCGTGCTGCAGGAGAATTAACCCGCACCGCTCTGAGAAGAAATAAAAAAACCTGGATCTCCCTGCAGCAGGAGACTTCACCCGAGCGTGTAAGAGTCTCCCTGCAGCCCCGCACGGGTTAAATCTCCCCACACTGGTGGCTAATGCTATTACTAGCTCTTCCTGCACTGGGAGACTTCACTGCCGGTGTAATCCATGCTGCAGGAGAATTAACCCCCACAGCACGGAGGAGAAACAAAAAACGATGGTTCTCCCTGCAGCCTGAGACGGGGCACAGGGGTGGGGGCACTAGGTCCCCCCTTATTGCACTAGTGACTGAGCAGCAATAGCTGCCCAGTCACTAGTAGTTTTAAATGACAGCGAGCAGCCACTGGCGACAATTGTGTTTACCGAATTTCATCAGAAAAACAAATGTTTTACAGACTAAATTCGGAATGGACGAATGAAATATTTATTTAGTAAGAATTCATTTGTACGAAATGAAAATTTCACTGGTGCACATGTCTACTGTATCAGCTTGCCTGACAATTTGCTGCCTTTAGTTTTTATAGCAATAATATAATTATACAGCATTCAAAAGACTGTAGTGGGACTGTACTTGTGTGTGTTTAATTAACATTGTGTCATTAGCAGTGTGCCATTAGCAGTGCATCATTAGCTGTGTACCATTAGCTATGTATCATTAGCAGTGTAAAAATAACAGTGTACCATTAGTAGTGCACTATTAGCAGTGTATCGTTAGCAATGTACCAATAGAGGTGCACTATTAGCAGTGCATCATTAGCCATGCACAGTGTATCATTAACCAGGCCCGGACTGGCCATCGGGCCGTGAATTGGGTTCCATGGTCCGATAGGATTTCCTTGGGTAAACCTACTCTGGCGAATACCCGAACCAGAGCATCTGCCATCGTCTCTGTATGGATATTCATGAGCGCGACCTCTTCTGGATAGCGGGTAGCATAGTCCACCACGGTAAGTATGTACTTCTTACCGGAGGGACTAGGTCTAGCTGGCGGCCCTACTAGGTCGACTGCTATCCGGCTAAAGGACTCCTCAATAATGGGAATGGATAGCAGCCGGACTTTGGGGTGATCTCCACTCTTCCCTACTCGCTGACATATGTCACATGTTTTGCAGTATCGCTGCACATCCCTAGAGATTCCCGGCCAAAAGAAGTTCTGGGTCACCCTATGAGACGTGTGGTGTACACCTAGATGCCTTGCTAAGGGTACATCATGCCCAATTTCCTGGGAATTACCAGTTGATGCTTCTGGGATGGGGCTGTTCTCTTACTGTGGCTGACGATGAGTCAGGAGCACTGAAATTAGAAACACATCTGGGTAAACCATCCACAGATATCCCTCCTTTCCTATCCTCGATCGCTCCTGATCGCCACCTTTGCTAGCTCTGTGCCCTTTGTCCAGGCCGAAACGGCCGCAAGGAGTCTTCTCCTATCGCTGGGGCTCCTGCTAGCTGACCTGGAGGCACTGTGGCAGCACCGGCTACACCTGGCAGAAGAGACCGACCGTCTCTCGCCGCTACACTGTTACCCGGTGCGCCCTCCTCCGCTGTGCTGTCCTACAAGGAACCACCTGCCCTTGCACTGTTCCTTCTCGCCTTCTGACAGGCTATCAGCAGACGTGCATACCAGCTGGCCGCCCTGCTTAGGTGCGGGTGAACACGCTCATTCCACCAGAGAGTGATCCCCGTGGTCCTCCCGCCTAGGTCCACCCACTATCGCCCTGCGATCTGCCTGGCCAGTCTGGCGCTGCACGTTTTTCCTGGCCCCTGGAAGGGCTGCAACAGCATTGACCAAGCCCTCACTGCTACCACTGGGATTGATGGTAGTCTGTAGCTCTATCAGGGTCCTTTCCTCCTACTATGTTGCTCCATAGGCTACATTTGTCTGTTCTCTGTTAGGACTGAGTCTGTTAGGACTTACGCCATAGGAAAGCATTGTATAATGGGGTTATACAATGCTATGGTAGGGGGTTTTGGTTGATGCTGGATGTCCTCATTCATTGCATGAGAACATCCAGTGTCAGGCAACCAAAAGTCTCCTAACGACCCAAAAGTCCCTCGAGTGGCTGTCTGGTAGACAGCCACTAGATGTGAAATTAACCCTCCAAGGCAATTATTGCAGCTTATTAAAAACTACAATAATTAAAATTAAAAGAAGTCTAAACAGTAGAATGAGAAAACTTAGGATGTGCATAACAGGCAATTATTCTAAGCAAAAGTAGATCGATATCGCTCTTCCAGGTGGTAGGTTGTTGGATCTCAAAGTCGTCGTTCTGGCCACGAACGGGTTTAACTGGTTCACAGACCATGACTGGCTGTGTGCTACCGAGAAAGAACCGGCTGGAAATTCCAGGTCCTAAATCTTGGAGGATGCCTCGGATAGATTTTTGAGGGAGTGGGTCTTGCTGTCCTTGTTAATCAGGATCTAGTGCATGCCCCATTTATAGAGAAACTGGTGGTCACGTAGATGCTGGGTGAGTGGTCGGAAGGATTGTCTCCAGAGGATGGTGTGATGGTACAAATCCCAATAAAAAGTAAGTGTCCTGCCTTCAAAGGTCGCAGTAGGGGTGCACCTGGTCACCCCCATGACAATTACCCGATCAGAGTAATGCACAAATTTAATTAACACACCTCTGGATGTCTCTATAGGGGCCCTGTGGCCCCTCGGTAGGCAGAAGCAATAGTCCCCTACAAGTAATTGTACTTGTTTAGGCGATATCAGTGAAGCAAGGAGCCTTTTAATAAAATGAGGCATTTCATCTCCAGTTAGAGTCTCTGGGACCCCTCTGAATCTTATGTTTCTCGCCATGTTCCTGTCTTTAAGGCTGGCCATGCGGCGGAGTATGTCAGCATTGTTTTTTTGCAATGTACTATTGCCCGTGTTTCTTTAAACAGCAACTGGATGAATACTTGCAAAAACACAATATTCAATTATATAATTTTTAAGTTGTAGGGTAATAGCTTCTTGATTCAAGGACAAAGCTGACATTCTGGGGTCAAGAAGATTTTTTTAGTTAGTTGCAAAGTTGGAAGTGCTTCAAACTGTTTTTTTTTTTTTTTTTTTTTCTTTTGGATCAACATCAAAAAAAAGATGTGAGAAAAGCTGAACTTGATGGACGCATGTCTCTTCGGCATATACTGTATAGCTATGTATTTAAACTTTTAATTTTCATTACTCATCATTATTTTTTAAATATGCTGTTCTTTGTTTTCCCTCACATTTTTTTTACAACTGAAATGCAACATACTAGACAATCTAAAACAGTTAGAATCTAAAATAGTTATAACAATAACTATATAGTTAGAAAATAGTTAGAACAATAAAAATATAAATTTAGGATTAGTGATAATAAAGCCAATTTTAACATTTTCAATGATTTAGATCAGTAGCATTGCTTTTTAGATTATCCCCTTTCTTTCAGCTGCTTACAATTTTCCAGATAATATAAATAATATAAATATAAATATTTTTAGCATTTCATCACTTTTTGTCTTGGCTATGTCATTTTTCTGTAAGCACTGATTATATATATATATATTTTTTAATCCTAGAACGATGGCTTAGCTGACACGTCTGGAAGTACTGAAAATAACTCCATTTCCATTTCTGCCAGACATGCCTCAGGTAATCTCATTATATGAAGAAAACATGAGAATATAGATTGTTATTCCACATTAGTTGCAGTCAATCAAAAAACAAAATGGTACAATCAATAAGTCTAAAGTAAACTACATGCTCGTTTGTTGCAGATGGCTTTCAGACCAGTCGTTGAGGGACTGTGTCTTGACCAGATAGAAACCCAATAAAAATTATTGTTTATTCCTGAAATTGTTATTAAGGCCCTACTTTGACATCATGATATCGACATAAAATCTTACAATGGGGCAATCTACATTTAAGTTCCATCTTCTCAGTTAGTTTAAGGCTGTGTTTTCATCCTAAATATCACATTGCTGTAATTACTAGTATACTTGTTCTGTGGATGTATGCTAAAAGTTACTGTTTGGTAGATATTTTTGGGTAGATTGGGATCTACCTCACAGGATCAAGCAAGCCTTTCCACAGAGATTTCTCACTGGTGTTTATTTATCTCATTTGAGATGTCTAATTCTGCGAAGCGTAAATGAATTATCTAACAATATAACAATAAAATGTAATGTTTTTCACATGAGATAAATAAGAATCAGATCTTCATTTTCCCAGTGAGGAATTGTTAAAGGGAAACTATAAGCACCCACAAACTCTTTTTTTACAATTACTAATGCAACAAACTGTGCTAGTTACAGAGTTTAGAGTGTGCCTTTAAATAATAACCTTGTTTGGTTAAACTGGCTAAGAATTATGGGAAACTGAGTTCACAAAAGTCTGTAGTGTCAAAGGTCACTATTAATGGAATAGTAGAATGTTCTGAGACAGAACATAGTGTTTGGCCACAATTTTTTCAGAGGGATTAGCCACGTATTAGTTTAATACATAGTAGTGACAACAAAACCCTCTGACTGTCTTAACCTCTTCCTATTATTTTCTAATTTGTTTGTTCAGTTGTCCTGTTTCTTTGACCCCGAGTGTACCCTGCATTGTCTCTCTAATCTTCCTCCACACGCACATTATAGAGATTTTCCCATTACTACTTTCTGTCTTTTATCATGACTTTAACTAATAAAATAACTGAAATTTGATAGTATGTCTTGGATCATATACATCTTCTAGAGCTAATAATGAAAGCAGAGATAAGCTGGGAAATGTTAGATATTTGTAGCTTTGCTTGATGTGTGACGTTCTATCTCAATGAATTGCAGTATGATGGTGTGGATTGGAATAAGCAGTGTAGCTGTAGAGCCAAGTGCTGTCTGTGTCACCGGTAGTCGGCAGTACAGCTTTTACAATATATAGCTATGAACTCTACATACCTGGTATCTCATTTGAATATAGGGTGATTAACTAACCAAAAGTGGGAAATGCAACTGAGGAATAATAATATTCTATACCAGTGAAAAAAGCAGCAGTGTAATCAGGAAAAAAATGTATAATACTGCGAACAAGTCTAAAGGTACAAACATGAGAAGGAAGCTGAGGCCACAGTGCGTGCGTCCTCTATAATGTATTTGCCAGTTAGCTCCCTAAATGTCACTACCACACATACACACTGCATATGGGTATTTACAGGGCCCCTTTCTTATTAGTATGTTTTAATGTTTTGTTCTGTTCTGAAAACAAGATATATTTTCAAATGAAATATATGACTGTTTTTGGCAACTAACGTGTTAATCAGTCATCGATATGACACATCAACTACTTAGTCCACTAGCCATCCATAAAGCAATGTGTTGTCAGGGCCCAGACGAGAATAGGAATAATGGGCTCATTTTACTCATTATACTCATCTTTTCGATAGGTAAGACAAATAAGAGAGCGTTTACTGCTTCATATTCTCTGGAGAATATGAACCCAAATTATCTCTATACCAAGGGAAAGGATTAGCCTTATTATTTTTATTAAAAATCTATTAAATTGATTATCATGTATTGTGATTTTACATGAAGAACTTGAATATTATTAATAATTTTAGTAGCAAACACAGGGGTCAATGAATTACTAACGACTGGCAGTCCTATCACTTTGAACCAGCACACAGAACATCAGACCAAGATCTCCATGACTTACGGCTATTATACCCACAGACTAGATGTCTGTATGTTGGATATTGCTGGCAATTTGAATGCGCCCTTTGCTCCCCAACCCCGAAATAAAGCGGATAAAGGATAATTTATTAACTGGACATTGCAGGCCTAAAAACATACTCATATTTGACCATTGTTATGTTTAAATGTGTGTATGTGCATATTTCTGCTTGTATTGTATATGTTTGATTCTGTAAGTATAGTGAGTGTTTGCAGCTGTGTAAATGAATGCAGGTTTTAAGATTATGTTAGAAGTGGTTAGGGTAAAGGCAGGTTTAAGGCCAGAGAGGGGTTAATGTCAGAGTTAGATTACATAGCACTAACACATGGAGAGGGGTTGAAGTTGTAGTACAAGGGCTGTTCAGGATTATTGAGTTTAGCACTAGAATTGGGTAAATATAGTATTGGGGTACATGAGGTGTTTTTAAGAGGAGTTAAATATAGAATTAAGGTAAAGGGCTTTTTGAGATTTAGGCTTTGGTGATTGAGTTATTTGCAAAGTACTCCCCCCTCCTATGACTTATGTATATCAGATAAAACAAAAGTACAGGGGTTTTATAGGTGAAAACTCACAGGAACCAGAGCTCTATAACCCCTGGCTCTGGGTTTGAAGTGTTCCAATTGAGAGGGATAACAACCAGGTATCCAGGTGGATGTCACCAGATGCTATGTTCAGTTAGATGTGTATCAATCCTCTATGTATATGGGAGATAAATAGAGAGGCAGGAACCCCCAATTGAACAGTAACTTCCACTTCCTGCCCAGCACTGAGTTTTAAACCTTCTATAACTGTTCCTGCAGATCAGCTAGTAAGGCTGACTGGACTACAAATGGCACTGGCCAAGACTCCTGGTACTTTTCTCCCCACCATTCCTTTTAAGCTCAAAAAGGTACATCATAAACAGGCGCCCCCTATTGGTTAGATGCCTGCTCTGCCTAATGAGAAATTCGGCCCTGCTTACTTATGTATCCTACGGATGTTGTCCTCCTTTTGGTGCTCTGGACTTTGCTGTTTCTTTATCTTATATAGGGCATAGTGTTTCATGTGACAACTTTAAAAGATCAAAAGTTAAACCCTGGTACACCGCTGTAGCGCTCACTGATCTAAAGTTGGAACTCAGATCAGTGCTGGAGTAAACTTAACTAAATTTGAACACTCTATAATGATGTCAGCCTAGAGGTGCTCAGGCACCGTAGGATTATTTTACTACAACCCTATTAGATATTAACTACATATTATTGTAGCTTCTCTAGTTTACACTAACATGAATTACTTTTTCCTTCCCTCTCACTATCTTTCAAATCTCTAGACTACTCTCATAGAAATGGTGACCTAGTCAGACCACATGCCTTTATTGACTGTTCCGTCACCACTATACCAACTGGAGGCTCAAGAAAGCCTTGCAAACTGATGGACTACTACAGCAAGAGATTCGGTCCACTATTAAACATTATTGGGCAAGAACGACACTGCTGAAGTGTCATCCCTTTTAGGGGAAGTGCACAACTGCATCGTTAAAGGCCTGTTTACCGCCCAAAGTGCAAATGAAATCACTGCTAGACAAGATCACATCTGTGGACCACTCGTGTTGGCAGACCGTTTCTCTTGTCTTAATACTGCTCGAAATGCTACATATACAAAAATATTTTCACTTTTCTGTTGGAGACTATTTACACCCACGGCATATATGACTTAGGTTGGCTGGAACTCTGCTCCAGGCCGCCTAATATTAATTATTTCCAAAAATGACATCTGTTGTCAGTGTGCACTATGTGATGACGAAAGACATTCTCAGTTCTCACGAGGGGAAGCTTGATCCCCCCTCCTTATGTGTGATTCTTTCCAGTACTTTTGGTTACTTTATGATTCTATTGAAAGCTAATGAACATGCACAGTTTTATGATGTATCTGACTTTTTCATGTCATATTAAGAATTAGCAAAGTCCCAAAACTTCACCAACACAAAAATGTTTAGGGAGAAGTTGTCAGATCAGAGCCCAAGTCATCATGCAAACAAAAGTTTGTTTCGGCTCTACAAAGTAACCTACTGCTACAATGACATTGTTAAAACATTTATCTCTTGCCTTCATGCTGTTATAGTACATTTTCAGTTTTATCCAGATGATGAAGAAGAAACAGACCAAGATGAAAACCCAACTAACCCCCTGAAGGTGACTTCATAATGTGTATAAAACATTGGTTATTATAGGGGTTTGCATAACTGGGACTTTGATAGAACCTGGTGAATCTACACAGGGATCGAGGCAGTGGTGAAGCGCTCACCTTAAAAAATAATATCAACTTCTGTCTGTGAGTAAGGAAAGAGGAAACAAATGTGCAATTTACATTTTTGTATGCTGTATACTATAACCATCCCTTCTTCTCCATTTCTATGTTCTGTGTCCCTTTCCCATTTAACTTTACTTTCTTTTGAAAAATCTATTAAAAAAATTAATTAAAAAGCATATGGTGTCACCTGCAGGCTGAGTCCTTCAGATCTTGTGGCTTCTGAACTTTGCTGATTAATGGTGAGCACGGCAGGAGATGGCTCATAGTGACCTAGAATGTATGTATGTTAGTGTGCGTCTGTGTGTCGGTTTGTGTCTTTGTTTTTGTGCTAGTGTGCACTGTGCATTTGTCTGTATGAACTAGTCAGGGTCTATGTATGTACATGTCTGTGTGTCTATCTATGTGTATGATTGTGTTGTTAATTAGGCTGGTGTGCATAGCAAGTTATGCTTGCATTTATGTGTAGCTAATTTTAGCTTGGTAAGAAGATCATTTTTGATATATATCAATAATCATTTAGTTTTGTCTTGGTGACCCTGATCATGTTAAATTGACAGAGTCAAAAACAAAGTCTCACTGAGAATGGATGAAACCAAGCAGCTTTTCATATTGGTTATTTTTACTTAGGTGGTCTCAAATTTAACTTCACCTGTACCATTGCTGATAGAACTTGTACCACAACCATAGCAGATGGACCAGTTGAAAAGACAGCCAAATGGTCAGTGTATTGCAAAATATATACATAATATAAATAATATATATATATATATATATATATATATAATTTATATATTTTGCCGTACACTTCTAGGCACATTTCCCTCCATTTGGTTCACAGATCAAGTAATTAACCAGGGTGCGGGGCCTGACTGTCATGGTGAAGAGACGCATCATGAGCTAGCTCCTCCACTATCCTGATTAATAATCACTCCTGTGACCTCACTTGGATCGCAAAAATAAGGCCAAGAGAAGGATTATCTCCCCCGACCTACCTGACACGCTGTGCCATTGATACAGCCCTGTCAGGAGCTACTTTATACCACTATGGTGAATGAGGTCAAATGTGCGCCCAGGGGAGAGGTGGCCACTCTCCTGAACTGGAGTCACCAAAACCAACTAATTTCAAGCAAGTGCCCCGTTACCCCCCCCCTTTGGACCGGTGAGGGTGATCCCGGTCCACATCAGAGAGGAAACCAGTCTATAAAAAGACAGAAGAGAAAACCCACCGACATTGTATTTTACCTTGCCTTCCAAAAATGGCAGAGATCCCTGGTGCCACCAGTCCCGGTGCTGCATTACCTGATTTTGTGGTCAGGCTCAAAACCATTTTTGATTGTTTCTGGAGGCAGCTGATGCACAGAGCCGGAGAGCACCAGCAACAGAGAGACACCCACGAAACATGTATCCAGCCAACTTGGAAACCTACCAGCACGCCCCAGAAGGAGAAAGCATGCTCTAAGCATGAGGCAAACCCAAAAATGGTGGAGATGCCCAGGCTGCCACACCACAACCACAGCAGGGAGGAACATCCCAACAGTTCAACTCAAGCCTACTCTATCCCGAGTGGATTGTTTCCAAGGAAGGCCTCTGAAACCCAAGCTGGGTCCCCCTCTACACTCCACTATGGAACCACTGCAGCCCACACCAAAGCCACTGTGCCTGCTGACTGTTTTGCCACCTCACCACTCTGCAATACCTCAGAATGGCATTGGATGACCATAGACTGGGACTCTTGCCGGCTGGTACTAACCTCCTTCTAATGCCTTCACAACGCTTGGTCTTAGTTTATTCTCCCACTCACAACCATTAAAAGGCATATAGATCCTTTATTTAACTTTATTTAAATTCTCTATGTTATGCTTGTGAAGCTTGCCGCCTGATAATTTTAATGGGGGCCTCTTATGTGTTCCAAGTATGTTTTAGACATACTTTTTGTACTTGCATTATTGTGACTACTGTCTTGACACGTCTACTGCTAATTACTCTATTACTAAAAAAAAATGTGCAGCTCCTTGCAATGCCATACTACTGTTTTATACTATCCTTTGCCATTATGCTTGATACTGTTGTTGTGGTTAAACAAGCTTGTTTGTTGTCATATGAACAACAAAAATAAAGAATAATAAAAAAATAATTAACCAGTCAAACGCAGAAGAGAAGGAGCTGTAAATTTTACATTTTTATTTCCTTGACCATTTTGCTGCCTGGCTTCCTTACTTTCTTTCAAGAAATATCCCATCCCTAATTTTCAGGGATTTCAACTTTCCCATAAACCCACCCTTGTCCTCGATAGCCTCAAAACTTGTTTCAATTGCCTCCTCCTTTGGCCTATCGCAATGGGCTAATTCTCCCACACATGTAGCAATACCCTAGATCTTATTTTTAAAAATGAATGCTCAGTCTCCAATCTCTGTAATACTACATTTCCTCTATCAGACCACCACCTCCTATCATTTGTTCTTGAGTGCCCCCACACCCAATATCCTCAACCTAATCCCCCTCAACTCAGGAGCAATTTAAATTCTCTTGATCTCCAGCAGCTATCAACTGTAATGCATTCTGAACTCTCATTCATCCCTTCCCTCTCCTGTCTCTCTCTGACTATCTCCTCATATAACGCTACCCTCACCTCTGCCATAGACACTGCAGCCCTGCTCCAAGCATGCACCTCAAGGAGGGCGTGAATCCTACCTGCAGAAAAGCTCCCGTTCAGCTGAATGCCGCTGGAGGAAGTCCCGCACCTTGTCAGACTTCCTCCATTCCAAATTTATTTTGTCTTCATATAGCACAGCCCTCACTCTTGCTAAACAATCCTACTTTTCATCTATTGTTAGTTCATGCTCACGCAATCTCAGGTGTCTCTTTAATACCTTCAACTCTCTCCTTCGCCCACCTCAAGTCACCCTTCAAACTGACCTTTTGGCAGATAGCCTTACATGCTACTTTACCGACAAGATTACACAGTTAAGGAAAGAATTCTCCCTCCTTTGCTCCTCCCTTTCACAACCACACATTGACCGTACCTTCCCTACCCTACAGGCCTTCTCCCCAGCTACAGAACAGGAGGTGACTTCGCTTCTCCTCTCGTCCCACCACCTGTCCACTTGATCCAGTACCTTCCCACCTTATCAGATCTCTCTCCCCTTATCTTGTACCATCTTTAACACACATCCTAAACTACTCTCTTTCATCTCGTGTTAAGCATGCTACTGTTGTACCCATCCTAAAAAAGCCATCCCTAGACCCGTTTTCCCCTTCCAACTATCGTCCCATATACATGCTTCCTTTTTCCTCAAAACTTCTAGAAAGACTTACTCGTATGACTCACTTCCTAAATTCCAACTCCCTCCTCAATCCTCTTCAATCTGGCTTTTCCCCCCTCCACTCTATTGAGACTGCTCTTATTAAAGTTACAAATGACCTAATCGCAGCTAAATCCAAAGACTCTGCTGCCTTTGATCATGGCCTCCTTCACCTATCTCTTCAATCTCTTGGTCTCTGTGACACAGCCCTCTCATGGTTCTCCTCCTATCTCTTGCAACGCCCCGTCAGTGTCTCTTTTTCCAACAACACCTCATCTCCTCGTCCTGTCTCAGTCCGAGTCCCTCAAGGTTCAGTTCTTGGTCCCTTTTTGTTCTCTCTCTATACTGCCTCTCTTGGCAAACTCATTAATTCATATGGATTCCACTACCACCTGTACGCTGATGACAACCAGATATACCTCTCCTCCACTGACATCTCCCCTGCTGTCCTACAACGTGTCACCAATTGCCTCTCTTCTATCTCTGATTGGATGTCCTCCCGCTTTCTGAAACTCAATCTCTCTAAAACTGAGTTTCTTATTTTTCCTCCTCATAACACTGACCCCCTCCTTCACTCTCCCTGCAATTGACGGTACCTGCCTCACCCCAAGCTCGCTGTCTTGGTGTAATTTTTGATCCTGGCCTCACCTTTGCACCTCATGTCCAGTTTGTTGCTAAAACCTGTCGATTCCAGCTTAAAAACATTGCCCGCATACGCTCCTTTCTTACGCAGGATGCTGCCAAGGAGCTTGTTCATGCTCTAGTAATCTCTCGCATCGATTACTGTTATTCCCTCCTAATTGGTCTCTCCAGAAGCCATACTGCCCCCCTACAATCTGTGATGAATGCTGCTGCCAGGCTGATCTTTCTCTCCTGTCGCTCCTTTCACACCTCACCCCTCTGTCGATCCTTACACTGGCTTCCTGTACCCTAAAGGTGTCAATTTAAAATACTAACTCTTACCTATAAAGCCCTAACCAACTCTAGCCCCTGTTACATTTCTTTACTGAGTCATAGGTATGGCCCCTCTCGGTCTCTCCGCTCTGCTGGTGACCTTCTCCTGTCTGCTGCTCACACCCTTACAGCAAATTCACACCTGCAAGTCTTCTCACGGGCTGCTCCTTTCCTTTGGAACAGCCTGCCTACCCTGTCAGACTCTCCCCTAGTCTTCAATCCTTTCAGACGTTTCTCAAAACCCATCTTTTCAGGAATTCTTATAGTCTCCTAGAATAACTTCTATCTCTCAAACCTTCCTCTCGCTCTATCTCCTAGAGGGCCACACTCCACTCTCACCTCCAGTTCTGCTAATTTCCCACCATGTCTATTTGCTGTCTCTCTCAATACGAAGGGTATTGAAAAAAACACAATAGGAAGGCTATTGTGTTTTTATACAAAAAAAATATACTATGTACAGGCACTCTTTCATCCGTATTGGTGCAAAGTATCGAGGTGGCCCACTTAATACCTCAAAATATACAAAATACAAAAAATGATACTGCACTCAAAGACAAAGATAGAATTCATTACTTAATTTAATAAATCATTGAATAAATCATTATCTCAGATGGATATAATACTCTAAAGTAAAAAAAAATAAAAAAAATGAAAAAATGCAAAAAGGGAAAAATAACTATATACAGTCCCAGTGTGTACACACTACAGTATATGGGTGGATCTCACCGCTTTCTATAGAAGGATAGGTCCTGTTTCCAAGTTATCCGTGTTTCTTGATATATAAAACGTTGTGTAATAGTGAATCCTTGTAGTTGTAGTAAATCTTTTTCTTTCTCCCAGATTGTAGAAGTCCCACACTTATTCTGGAGGTACCGGGCTATATCTTCTTATCTGCTTCTTATCTGACAGGGCCATTAAAGGGAATTGTGGAGATCCCGAGTGCGCAGCCTGCCCATTAGATCCTGGACCAGCAGATAAGAAGCAGATAAGAAGATATAGCCCGGTACCTCCAGAATAAGTGTGGGACTTCTACTTCTATGCGGATATTCGAACAATGGTTCCTTATACGTTCTCTTAAGGGGAGGTCTGTCTTGCCTATATAGGACATTCCACAGGGGCATTGCAACTTGTAAATTACAAAGTCTGTAGTACAGGTAAGTCTGTGTTTAATAGGTTATCTCTTCCCTTTATGTGGGTGAGTGAAGTATTTACCTGGTGACATGTCACTGGTAGGGGAGTAGAGGCCTATACTGCTGATGGCTTATATTGAATTGGTCGTCTTGGAGAAACCTTCTTACCTTCTAGAAAATTGGCTTTTTAATTTGTGTTTCAATGTTAAAATCTCAAGATAACACAGGTCAACACTAATTCATTGACAATTATATTAAAACAATTTTAGAGTATGTTTATGTTGCTTATTCTGAATATGAAATAGTTTTTTTCTAGATTAGATCTAATTTTTGAGATCGTAAATATATCAACTGAAACCCATAAAAATGTAATGATCAGGTATACCCTAACCTACAAATCACATCTCAAATCATACAGTTACCTAATGGCGTTGTACTCAGTACAATAACATAAAGACGAAGTAAGCTGATTGACATCACACACTTAATGTAGAGAAAAAGAAAAACACTGTTTGTACACTTTTCTTTTCTGTGGGTCATCACGACAATGAATTGGAGGCCCCAGCATTAGTCTATCATGACATGTCTGTCTTATCTGCTTTTTAGAAAAGTTAAAACTTTTTCTTTGTCCATTTTCCCACTGTCGTTTACTGGGTCTCCAAACATCACTCCAAAAAAAAAAAATAAGTGGCTTCTCATACAAAGTCAGCTGTGTTTTTTCTTAGCTTTTGCAGTGTGTAATTGCCAGAAATATAGCAGAATATAATAGAATCATTTAAGCAGCCTCTTCAACAAGAACTCTTTTTTTTCTAGGCAAAACAAAAACAAATACAAGGAATCAATAGGAAATTATATGCAATGGATGCACTTGCAAAACAATGCTAAATATAAGAATTGATTATATATTATATTACACAAAAATGTTACAGAGCGAAAAAACAGACCAAACACTGCTGCATATGCCACAGGTCGTATTGGAGTAAAATCATAATTTGAGGGGTAACCATTATCTCAAAAAATAAAGCTAATTCTGAAAATAAAACTGAAACCACTTTGGATTCAGCACCCTGAAAATATCCGAAAATTCTTCAAACCTCCTTGGCAAGTAAACAAAAGTAGTTTTTTTAACCAGATCTTTCCTACTATATTTCACACATCTTTCACGGACCCTTATCTTGAAATATCAAACACATGCAAGAAAAGAAAGGTAACGCAGCTCCTAGATGTTTTATTGGTGAGAAGCCAAAAACAGGACAACGGTGAAGCTAAGGGTGAAGAGGTTCAGGGTAGTATCCGTTACCCTTCTCCCGCTAGGCACCATGATGCAAATGGGAGTCCCACCTGGGGTCTTCACAAATAATGCAAAAAGTGTCAGTGCCACATTAACCGCTGTAAGACGATCTAGAATTGATATAATATGTAAAAAATATATAATACAATGTTACGTTTCTTGAATCTTAAAGCCTCGATCTTTCAAACCCTTACATAATTTGCACAGAGGGAGTAAGACCGTCCACATAGATAGCCATGAATTTTGCATGCAAAAGACGGCCATTTATATGTACTTGTCCAGAAGATGAAATTTTGCCAGTCCTCCCTTGAACAACCCATTGGCCTCCTGCACTGTTCTGACCAATTCATAAATACTTCTGTAGGTTACTAGGTTTATTAGGTTCAATCTCCCCATTCTCACCTTTCTTATTTTTACTGAAGGATTATACCAGTGGCAGGACTAAAATAGAGAGGGCCCTGGTGCAAGAGTGCAAGAAAAGGTAGATCTCCATCTGTCGTACAACGCCCACAATGCTTTGCCGGCTGGCATCCCCATCTGTCATACAACTCCTACAATGCATTTCCCAACCTTGCAGGTTTATACTTAGCAGCAAGTAGTGTTTTTATGTTTGAATGTAAGTATGTTTATTTATGGTGTGTGTGAATGTAGGGTTGTAATTGTGTGTAGTGTTGTGCTTTGTGTATTTATGTACTTCTGCCATTTGAAAGCAGTAGTTTACTTGTGTAATACTTCCTATTGATTTGGAGTGGAACTCAACTGCAGAATTATAATTAGGAGAACCCTTAGGTTTTAATAGAATAATTAGGAGAGATAGAATAATTCTTAAATAAGGTTTATTTAATAGTGGAATGATGAGAACAGTCCCAGTGATGTGAAGAACACAAAATGAAGATAATTTGAGTTCGATGAGAAGGGTTCCTGTAGTCTTAAGGAACACGATATGTAGAAAGTTTGAAGAGAATAGTTCCTGTAGCTTTAAGGGAACAATATGAAGATAATTTGATGAGAAGAGTTCATGTAGCTTTAAGGAATATGATATAGATGTAGTTTGATGAGAGGAGTTCCTGTAGCTTTAAGGAACAAGACATGCAGATGCAGGAATGCAATGAGTTCCTGTAGCTTTAAGAAATACAATATGAAGATAGTTTGATGAGAGAGTTCCTGTAGCTTTAAGGAACACAATATGAAGATAGTTTGATGAGAAGGTTCTTGTAGCTTTAAGGAACACAATATGGAGATAGTTTGATGAGAAAGTTCCTGTAGCTTTAAGGAACACAATATGGCGATAGTTTGATGAGAAAGTTCCTGTAGCTTTAAGGAACACAATATGGCGATAGTTTGATGAGAAAGTTCCTGTAGCTTTAAGGAACACAATATGGAGATAGTTTGATGAGAAAGTTCCTGTAGCTTTAAGGAACACAATATGGAGATAGTTTGATGAGAGAGTTCCTGTAGCTTTAAGGAACTCGAGTATAAATTTAGTGACTTATTTTTATATGGAAAGTTCATAAGACGAATCCATGTGAATAGGTTCATGTAGTAAATACAATTATAACTTCCAATTAATCTCAGTAGGAAGACACATAGTGAAAACTGAAGTACCAAAGGAACAGTAATCATCCAACAATATAACTTGCATTTAAGATGATAAGCTTTATGAAGCAGAGAGTATCCAAAGGTAATCCGAGTCAATTGGAAGGTGAATGGAGATCAGCGGTTACAACAATCCAGGTTCAGTACACGTAATTTGTAGAAAGAGAGCTTGTTTGTAGGCGGTCTGATTGATCAGGAAGCTTCAAAATAATCAAGCACTTTGAATCTGGCATAGTTCCTCTAAGGAGTGTGAGGAAGCCGCGTCAGAGGAGGCGTGTCAATAGTCTTTGAACCCGGAAGTGTTGGATCGCGGCAAAGCCGCTAGTTAAGTTCTGACAACTTGTTTGTAGTGTTTGCCTTTGAATATAGGGATGTGTGCATGTACTGTTGATGTTTAAATGTAAGGCTATATATTATTTGTGTGTTTGTGTACAGTGTTGGACTTTAAATGCTGAGATGTACACACATATACATATACACTGCCCCACACAAACACACACTGATACACATACACAGAAATTTACAGTCACACACTGACACACCCAGATACACTGACACACATGCAGATACACACACTGACAGATATGGATACAAACACTAAATTACAGACATGCAGATATACCGACACAAACTGAGACACATGCAGACACAGTCATACACACTAACACACATACAAATACACAGACACACACACACTAACACACATACAGATACACAGACCTACTAATACACATACAGATACACAAACTGATACACACACAATAAAACACATGCAGATACAGACACACAGACACACATGTATGACACTCATACATATACAAACACTGACACACATTTATTTATTTATTTATTTATTTATAAAATATTTTACCAGGAAAGATACATTTAGATTTCTCTCGTTTTCAAGTATGTCCTGGGTCCACAAATCATTGCATTGTTACATTAGGTACAACAAAATACAAAAACAATATTAATACACAGTATATACAAAATTTAACATAGAACAGTTAGGAAATATATAATCAACCATGACACGTGCATTCTGTTTTGAGGTATGTAGAGAGGGATCTCTTAAATGACTTTAGGCTTAGGGAAGATTTTAAATTGTGCGGGAGGTCGTTCCACAATTGCGGCTTTCTTTTTGTATTGAGGTAGACTAAGTAAAGTGCTTGTACTGGATCGGAGCTTATAGAAAGTGGGAACAGCTGGGGAAAGCATTTTGTTCAGGTAGGGTGGGAGTTTCCCAGAAAAGCTCTTAAAAACAAGGCTGGAAAGAAGTATTTGAAAGAGTGGACTGCGGTCAGTGTGCCATTTGAATTTGTTTTGATGGATAGGTGGGAATTGTGTAATTTGTGTAATTTAGGTACTGTTCCAAAGATCATTGTGACAGTTTTGTCAGTGTTCAGGAAGAGTTTGTTTTTTGCGATCCACTTGTCTACCTCTGTAAACTGGTCTTGGAGCAAAGCCTCAAGTTGCGGTAGATTGGATTTGCTTGCATAGATTACCGTGTCATCTGCGTACATGTGTACATTTGAGGATTGGCAGACATTAGGCAGATCATTTATAAATAATGTAAATAGTAGGGGGCCGAGAATGGAACCCTGGGGAACACCACACGTGACTGGGAGAGGGAGGGAGTCACTGTCAGAAAATGGACACATATTGCGAGCGATCCGATACATACGATCGAAACTGGTTTAGAGAATGATCACCAATACCTGAGTTTTCGAGTTTGTGCAGTAGAATGTCGTGGTCTACTGTGTCAAAGGCCTTAGCAAAATCAAGGAAAATAGCTCCAGTTAGGGCTCCTTGTTCCATGCCAGTTTGGATGTCATTGCAAACTTTTAGGAGGGCAGTTGTAGTGGAGTGATTCTGGCGAAAGCCCGATTGATCAGGGGTCAGATAGTTTAATTGTTGGTAGTACTCACAAAGTTGCGTATGGACACATTTTTCTAAGATTTTTGACAATACCGGGAGCAATGATATTGGGCGATAGTTAGAAACCAAAGTAGTGTCACCACTTTTATGGATAGGCACTACTCTCGCAGTCTTCCAAAGTTTGGGTATGTATCCAGACACCAAGGATTAGTTAATTAGAGTTGAGACGGGTTTAGGGATGGGATTTGATCAGGTCCGGACTGGTTTTTCATTTTTAATGACACTAACAGCTACAGGTCTAAAATTAAACTTATCTATATTGGGCCTTTGCAAATTTAGTGGGGCCTGATCCACATTTGTAGTTTCAGGATGCGTGTCATTTATTAGCTTGGCAATCAGGGCAGTAGAGCATCCGACAAAATAATTGTTAAAGGCATTTGCTACATCTAAGGGAAGTTGCAGGGTTTGGTTACCCACTTTGACAGTGGAGGGTTGGGAGTGGATTGGGGGAGTTTGTAGTTTATTTATGACTTTCCAAAAGTTTCTAGGGTTTGAGATGTTACTGTTCAGATTTTCATAGAAATATTGGGCCTTGGCCAGTTTTGTCTGTTTTGTGCATATATTTCGCCATTGTCTATATGCACCGTGATCATTCATAGAGCCAGTACGCTTAAACTTTGACCACAAAGAATCCCAAAACTGGTACATTTGGATGAGGTCAGCTGTGATCCAGTTCATATGTGCTCCTTTTACCCTCACCTTACGCAGCGGGGCATGCAAATTCCAAATTTGTAGGAGTTCAGACTGAAACACAGATATACAAGCACACGTTAACATATAGATACACATACAGACACACAGATACACACACACACACACACACACACAATCACACATTGACACACAGATACACATATTCTGGGGTCCAGTGGCACCTGGCTGAGTGTGATGGCAGTCTGCTCCCCCTGCTCTTTGGTCTTGGCTCTCCCTCCACTCTGGTCCTTCCCTCTCCTGTGCAGCATTACTAGTCGGACTGTTAAAGGATTGCAGTGCTGACAGGGCTCCTGATCAAAGATGACCAACCAGTGGCCCTAAGTGCATGGGCCACTGGATGGGCCCCTTGAGCTTGCAAGCCATACCGGTTGCACCAGCAGTAGTTCCACCACTGGATGATACCATTTCTTGCACACATACTTATTGTACTATCATATCATCACAAAATGATATCAAATAGAGAATTTAGAAAATGAATATTTCAGATCGTGATTACAAACCAGAAAACACAGACAGATATAATTTTAGTAACCTACACCTGCTATAAAAATGCATTTAAAACGGTGTATATTTCATAGCTTTAACATTTATATTTAATTAAACTTGCTATTTTAAATGAACTTTGAGTTTATGCGGAAGGATTACTGCCTCTTTAAAAGTTGGGCAAGGTTTTTCCAAAATAAGTCAAATACAATGTGCACTGGTTATTTAAAACATCAAAACAAAAATCACATTTTCTTTTCAGGGCTATCATTAAAAATAAACTGCTGGATGGGTGACAGTGAGAAGGCTGAAGTTTATTTAAGGTCATCGCAAATCTGTTTGCTTTCTGCTGGCTCAGTCATAGCACAGGACAGTCCGGTTCTGCACTATGTTACACTCAGAGAAAGACTGGTCTCGCAGGAAATACATTATACAGTAAATAAAAATTATTTCTGGACTCAAGAATGTTTTTACATGATTGTTTGTATTTAGTTTTTTTGTTTTTTGTCAAATATATAACTTTTTTTGTTACAAATTTTATTTTAAAGTTTACTGTATACAAAACACATATGGAAAACATGTGGTTTGTTAACTAAACTTGACGACAAAAACAATACATTTTCCTCTTGGTCGCATAAGTTACATTGAGAGTGATATGGTGTAGGGACCACTTGATCCATGTATTCAAAAAAATATGCCATAGAGAAATATTACTTTTTGAGCTCTTGGGACACGCTTGACACAAGTGAAATGTATATTTTATAACAAAAACAAAAACGTCACTTAAATATTGTACCAACGCCTTGTGAGAAACCATCACATTAATAAGGACCTGTCATAGTCTACGTTTGTTCCATTTTGTCTGCCACAACACAGCCATTTTATTAAAAATATAATATCGATTTCTGAGCCAGCAAACACTTGGAGATTAGTCGTTATCTGACTGATTATGACAATCAACACCACACAGGATGTACAGAAGGTAACTTCAGTGCAAACAAAAGGAAAATTGCAATACAGCCTGAGGACAAATGTTGATTTTCATTTAATTTCTGCTATGTTGGAGAAAAATAACTGCTGAGTAAATGTACTCACTCAGTAGGGCTAAGTGATGCCGCTCATCTCTGATTGGTAAATAGGTAATATGATATATTTGGGCTGATTTCTTACAGTACAAAAAAAAGATAGTAATTTTATGAGAGTTTCAGGAAGCTTGTTAAGTCCAATTTCACCAAGAATACTTTTATACAATCTGCTTGTTTTAGTTGCTATGCCAACCAAAAAGCTATTTTTTTACAGAGAAGATGATTGGGATAGAACACGAGCAATCGCTCAAAGATTAGCAGTTTAATAGGTAAACTGGTTACTGTCAATATCCCTTTCACTTGTGTTTGTATCCCCAGAGTGATTAATCTCTTTGCCGCAGTGTAAGAGCTATCTCACCAAAACACTAGATGAGACTTAGTGAAGGGTGAAGAAGCACTAATTTATTGGTAAAACAGGTCACCATTTTTGGCTGGGATTTTAACAGGAGGTCCCCAGGGAGAACAACACAATTGCGACATCCTCGGCGCCTTGGTGTCTGTGCCTGAGCTGGTAATTTAATTAGCAGCCAGACACCATTGCACCAGGGCACAAAATACAATATAACTTTCCCATACCCATATCCCCACACAACCAGTGTCCCCAGGATGCTTTGATCTTACTGCCCACTTAGTGTAAAAAATGCCCAGATCAGATGTCACTAGCCCGAGTTAGGTGTAATCCGGTGTGGAGTTCCATGACGCTGGGTAGAGTTTCCTGGTTACCTAGAATGACAGCGCTTTCCGTGGGTCATTGGTGTCATTCGATGCCTAGCTACTCCCTCTATCACCCCTCCAAAAAGCACCCTGATTGCTGGCCCTGGCGTCTTTGTAGAAATTGTAGCAGATCACGGCGACTCTGCGATCTGCTCCAGAGTTCAAGACTGTTTTTGTTTTGAATATTTTTATTGTTGTCGTATCACATACGCAGGTAGCAACTTTGTGAGTAATGAAATTAAGGTTGCCCACGCAGGGGCGCAAGATTGCGGTACATATATTTGTTTGCATTTCGTCGCCTACGCAGAGGCTGGTTGGACATTGCATGCATGATACAGCAGGTGTATGCATATTTAGTTGCTCGCATTTTACATCTGTAAGACTTGCAGTGTAACTAGACAATGGTTTTCTTATTTTGTTTGTGGTATGATAGTAGGATCATAACAGGGAGAAAATTAAATGTGGTGTTGCCTACGCAGAGGCTCATTGTGAAATATATAGATTAGGGTACATGGACCTACGCAGAGGCCAGTTGCAGCTTTACAGTATAACATCAGTCATTAACACTTCATGAGCATTCTAACGCATTGCTGATAATGTACGTTGCGGATTGTGTAGTAAGGCAATTATTAATCCTATACATTCAATTTTCCCTGCAGAGTAAATGTAAACTTTAGATGGCTGACCCCGTAGGGTGCATAATAACCTATGCAAAATCATAAGCATCAAACAATATAAGCATAACTAAATCTAGTTCCATTACCAAACAGTCACTCAATTTATCATCACATGCATCGCATTACCTCTGTATATGCCGTGGCTAAGTATCATTGTATCAGCTGCATACCAATGCTTGGGGAGTATATATGTGTATCAGTACAGGACAAGAGATGCAGTTTATCGCCTGCGCAGAGGCAGTAGTTTGGACCGTTGAAACGTTTATAAACGTTACGCGGCTGTATGTGCTTAGGCTTAAAACAAATATATGGCGGTTGTGTTCTGGCTCGGTATGAAATACAGTTAATGGCAAGTGTTTGGCTAATTGCTCGGTCTCGGTTACTGATGCAGGTTTTCCTTTCAGGAACATGTATCGTATAGCAATCTGTGCGTGAATAAAGTATGGTTATGGACTAAGTTTTAATCGGGGTACCTTTGCTGTTGCATTAACATGTTTAACTTAAGCAAGGTAGATAACTGTTTAGGTTAATCTTCAACAAATCCTTAACAAAATGCAGTGTTGCTATAAGGAGGCATTTGGAGGCAGTGGTGAGTTTTCATAATGCTTGCTGCCATTCTGGGAAAGGCTATGTATGCAATAATTTACGCCCCTAGACTGTGGGTCATATGGGCACTGCAGCATAAACAGCGTTTCCACGGCTAACACGATATATTAAGTAAGCATCATAAGGCTGTGAGTGGTCATAGCCGTTTGTCTCTGAACTGCGTCTAATGAATTATGGCATAGGCCTGCAACAACAATGAATGCAAAGGAAATAAAAAACAATTGAAAGGACTATAACATTATGAGAGCTAGGCTAGTAGTAGCATGTCATATACGTGAAGGGATGCATAAACAGGCGGTTGCAATTTCAAATGAGAACTGATATAAACAATGGTTAGTTATGCAATGCTGGCAATTTGAGTCAGGGTGTTTGTATCCTGAGCCTAGGCTGCAAACGTGTTATAGTGCAGTTGCTGCTAACAGTGCTGGAAAACATAAGTGAGTCGCTTCGTGGGGAGTGGGGAAATGCTGCGCTGTGTCGTTGCACACAACAGGTTGTGGAGAACAGTATCGATTACATTGTAAGTGTGTTGCCTCCATGGTTGCCTCCATAGGCCTTCAAGCACGCCTGCCCCCCATTGGTCCTCCCCGGGTCTGACCTGTCCCGCTGGTATAGCATTCTGTGGTGCCGTGGGCACTCAAAGTCCAAATCCGTCCCCCAGGCCCCCCACACCAAGAGTCCAGGTTCCGACCATCTCCTGCACCTCCCCAGCACCACTTCAGCCTCTGTGAAGCACCTAGACCCTCATGTCTCACCTGGCGCCGGCCACATACTTAGGACTGGGGCACCTACCTCACGGCCACCGGTACACCGGAAAGGTCTGTGCATACCTGTCCCACAGGACTCACTGCGGCAGGGACAATCTGCCCCGGGTCCCCCCCGAAACCCAAAGGCAGAGACTGGTACTTCTCCAGGGGGCAGGCCGCCCAGAATATCCCTCTGCAGGGCAGCAGCTGTCAGGTCCACCGAAGCAATGCGAGGAAGTCGCTCTACGAAGATGAGTCTCCACTCCCATGTTAGCACCGCCATACAGCAATGAATTCTTGTAGTTGTTCCGTTTATAAGGCGGGATTCCGACAGCAGGGCGACACTCCTGACCCCTTCTGCTCCCCCAGGGTGTTGTCGAAGCAGGGACTCATGGGCCGGGATAACCCCCACCGGCCCGGGGGGGGAGCGGGGCCGGGCCCCCCCTCATCATGTGCACCTGGTAATGCTGCCTCCCGTGCTTCTGTTTCTCGGTTTGTGAGGTTTGTATGTGCCTGTGTCCCGTCGGACCTCCGTCCCACGGGTCTCCAACTAGGCCTGGGTGCATGTCTCACCGCGGTGTCCGCAGTGTGCCGCGATCCGTCGGGAACCTTCTCCATCCGTCCTCCGGTGGGTTCCTCCTTGTTCACCTCACGTTTTCCCGGGTTCTGTTGGGCGTTGGAGGTGAGAAAAATGCCTTTTTTAGTGGCACGATGCAAGAGCTAGCGAAGATGGCTGCCATCCCGCTCAGCGGCTCGGCCCCGCCCCCCCAAGACTGTTTTTGGAATGCTCCCAGCTATGTGCAGCGTGCCTCAGTGGACCCCTGGCCAGTTTGGGAAGACTCCTTAGCTGTTACGAAGAGGCGATATGAAGGGGCGCTGAGCTGGCTGGAGAGGTACATAATGAGGATTATAATCCTTTTTTTAAGAGAATGATGGCGTTTGGGGAGACATGTACCAGTCCTAGGTGACCAGGTGGTTATGTCACAACGAGCTTCCAGCTGCTGCATCTTTTGTCATTTTGCACAGAATTGACATTAGTCAGCTCTAATGACACCGCTATGACTTGCTTGAGGTGGAATTACAACTCTGGCAGCCAAGGGGTTAAACTCAGTATGCAGCGTTTCAAAGTGAAACATTGCACATACAGTCTCCAGGCACCATGACCACTTCACATCACTTAAGTAGTCATGGTGCCTTGAGTAACCATTTTAGACACAACACAGTCCCAAAATGAACAAGGAGATCTTGAGGTCTCTAATACTGGGGTGAAAACATGACATCAGAGTATATCTCTCATTCTTGTTTCTGGCTGAATAAAGTGTTTTCTATTGTTAATTATTATAAGTACAGACATCATTTCACAACAAATACACACACATAAACATATAGAAACTTAGAATGTGACGGCAGATAAGAACCATTCGGCCTATCTAGTCCAGAGCCGGACTGGCCCACCGGGATACCGGGAAATTTCCCGGTGGGCCGTCGGCACCTGGGGCCGAGCAGACACCTGGGTCTGCTGGCGGCCGCTGGAGGAGCTGTGCTGTCTCTGCTCCCCCGGCCCTCGCGCGCTACTGAATGAGACCGGGGCCGGAAAATGACGTCATTTTCCGGCCACGGTCTCATTCAGTAGCGTGCGAGGGCGGGGGAGCAGAGACAGCACAGCTTCCAGCGGCCGCCATCCCAGCTCTCTGCCCTGCATGACCCCCCTAGCCCACAGCTAATATGTGTTATGCTGTCAGTGTGTGTGTGTGTCTGTCTGTCTGTCTGTCATGGTGTGTGTGTGTCATGGTATGTGTCTGTCTCTGTCATGGTGTGTGTGTGTGTCATGGTATGTGTCTGTCTCTGTCATGGTGTGTGTGTCTCATGGTATGTGTCTGTCTCTGTCATGGTGTGTTTGTGTCATGGTATGTGTATCTGTCATGGTGTGTGTGTCTGTCATGGTGTGTGTGTGTGTGTCATGTTATGTGTCTGTCTCTGTCATGGTGTGTGTCTGCGTCATGATATGTGTGTCTGTGTCATGGTGTGTCGGTGTGTCATGGTGGGTGTGTGTGTGTCGGTGTGTCATGGTGTGTTTGTGTCATGGTATGTGTCTGTCTCTGTCATGGTGTGTGTGTGTCATGATATGTGTGTGTCATGATATGTGTGTCTGTGTCATGGTGTGTCGGTGTGTCATGGTGGGTGTGTGTGTGTGTCGGTGTGTCATGGTGTGTGTGTGTCATGGTATGTGTCTGTCTCTGTCATGGTGTGTGTCTGTCATGGTGTGTGTGTGTGTGTGTGTCATGGTATGTGTGTCTGTCATGGTCTGTGTGTGCGTGTGTCATGGTATGTGTGTCTCTGTCATGGTGTGTGTGTGTCATGGTATGTGTCTGTCTCTGTCATGGTGTGTGTGTGTCATGATATGTGTGTCTGCGTCATGATATGTGTGTCTGTGTCATGGTGTGTCGGTGTGTCATGGTGGGTGTGTGTCGGTGTGTCATGGTGTGTGTGTTTGGCATGGTCTGTCTGTGTCATGGTGTGTGTGTGTGTGTCTGTCTGTGTCATGGACTGTCTGTCATGGTATGCGTGTGTCTGTCGTGGTATGCATGTGTCTGTCGTGGTGTGCATGTGTCTGTCGTGGTGTGCGTGTGTCTGTCATGGTTGGCGTGTGTGTCTGCCATGGTGTGCGTGTGTGTCTGTCATGGTGTGTGTGTGTCTGTCATGGTGTGTGTGTGTGTGTCTGTCATGGTGTGTGTTTTTACTCACCTTTTTTTTTTCCCATGCCATGCTGGTCTCCCCTCGACTGGCCCTGCCTCTATGGCTAAGATCCCTAAGTTTGCCATAGGATTGGCTGCAAAACGCTACACCAATCAGCATCTCCTCGTATGTGTGTGTCTGCTAGTGAGCGAGCTTGTGTTTTTATGTCAATGAGCTTATGTATATCAGTGAGATTGTTTGTCTATGAGGCTGTGTATCAACGAACTTGTGTGTGTCAGTGAGGTTGTCTGTGTTTGCATGTGAGTATGCTTACTGTATAATTAAACATTTTACTATAAAAGGACCAATATTTTATATTAGAAAAAGCAATATATATATATATATATATATATATATATATATATATTACTCAATCATCTGGGGTGGAAAGACATAGCCTTACATATTACATTCGACAATATATGGCGCATTGACTTATGGGGCTGACATATATTTTTTTTCCAGGGCTGCTTTGTATCCCTAGTCTGGCACTGATCTAGTCTGCCCAATTTTCTAAATACTTTCATTAGTCCCTGGCCTTATCTTATAGTTAGGATAGCCTTATGCCTATCCCACGCATGCTTAAACTCCTTAATTGTGTTAACCTCTACCACTTCAGATGGAAGGCTATTCCATGCATCCACTACCCTCTCAGTAAAGTAATACTTCCTGTTATTATTTTTAAAACTTTGTCCCTCTAATATAAGACTATGTCCTCTTGTTGTGGTAGTTTTTCTTCTTTTAAATATAGTCTCCTCCTTTACTGTGTTGATTCCCTTTATGTATTTAAATGTTTGTATCACATCCCCCCGTCTCGTCTTTCCTCCAAGCTATACATGTTAAGTTCCTTTAACCTTTCCTTGTAAGTTTTATCCTGCGATCCATAATTATACATACAGATATAAAATGTATAACTCAACCTAGGTGAATTTGTATAGATAAATATCTGCTAAATTCCACTAGATATCAGGCAGGGAAGTGAAGTCATGGGCAGCAGTCATTCATGCAGACAGCAATGTACATTTTGCTGGGCAGAGACTCAGACAAGAGGCATGGGATCAGCAGGAGACAATAGGACAGACTGCATAGTGCTGACACTGGCCAAAAAGCTGGCATTAAAACCAGTCCCTGTTCTGCCTATATAAACCCCTGGGGCTTGCAGAGCTGAAACAGGCAAGTGCCAGATGGATATCCCAGCAGTTCAGACTGAGCGAGGTGAGTGCACATACATGGGTCCATCCTGGGGGAAGCATTCATTATAGGATGCAGCATTTCAAACATATTAAACCGTTTTCAATGGGGGAGTAAATATTATGTTTTAAAGATGGTGGCAATGGAGACAACAGAAAAACTTCATTCAGAAATAGCAATGTGTTGTTCATTTAGAGCTGTTCAAAATTGGCTTTCCCAGTCTTTTCGGACTGCAATTCCCATAATTACTCAACAAAAGAATTGTGGGACTGGTAGTTTAACTGTATCTGGTGGCCTCGATTGTTAAAGTTTTGGAATGTGGAAACAGTTGTGATAACAGAAGGTAACCGAGGCCCATCCTACTTATCTAGAGCTTCACTTTAGAAATCTATGAACAGTTGCCTTTGCCTGGCCCCTTTAAAACGTATGTTCATCAAATGTCACAAAGGAGGGATAACCTGAAGTGTGAGATATGGGAATTGATACATTTGCCTTGCCAGTGCTCTAGACTAGTGGTTCCCAACCCAGTCCTCATGGACCACCAACAGACCAGGATTTATGTATTTCCTTTTTTTATTCAAATGGAGATACTGACAAAACCTGGACTGTTGGTGGTCCATTAGGACTGGGTTGGGGACCACTGGTCTGTTCGTAGTAAGGAATAGACCGTAGACCGTTAGTAGTAAGGAATACATCTAAATATAACTACAACAAGTTGTTAATTATAGTTTGGAATTTTAGAAATATAATGTGTAATATCAGTATTTTGTTTAGGTTATCTTTTTCTATATTGGGTGAGGTTTGTGTATCAGATATGTTACATCGCTCTGTAGTCCAAAAAAAGTGTTTCTTCATCTTCTTCCAAAGTAACCTCACAGACTGGGCTTCAGTTAAATCCATCTCACAACGCTCACAGAATGATTAGCCGTACTTGCTGTTAGCCAGGAATATGTTTGATACCTGCTATTTGAGGACAATGTTGAGAAATACTGAGTCACACTAGGACAATACACGATTACACAGTTACAATGCTGAACCGTTTTTTATTGTATGTGATGATACAAAGCTTTGAAGTTCATCTGATGTAAATATTGAGAACTGATCTGCATGTTTTCCTTTTTTAGAAGACATCACCTCTGAAAAAATGGCCCAGACTAACCCGCTTCCTGTTCCTCTGGGACCCTGGAAGGTATATACCAGTTATTCAGATTACAGGGTTAAGCCTACGGGTTTAAATGAGGATGAGCAATGTAAAGTATAATTGTCTAGGAGTTTAAAGAGATGTTAAACCCAGAGGTTTAAAGTTGAGTCAGCAAGAGTTTTTAGACTGTGGATCTGTAATGTAAATGACAAGACTGATGTCATATCTTTTCTTATCTCCATGGATGACATATAGAAAAACACTTCCAAAAATGGCTAAAGCGAGTAGTATTTATTATAGTTATAGTCATGCCTGTTGCTCAAAATAGACTCCCTTTTGGCACCAGGAACAAGAGTCCATAGGACTAGCCAAACAAAACCAGAAATACATCAATTTTATCATCATATAATAGGCGTAAATAGAATAACAAAGAAATGATGTGGCTCACTCGATCACTATTAACGGACAGCGTACCAAGTGGAAAAATAACCAGAGGAAACAAGTCTCTTAGCATCATAATGTTCACTATAGTGTCTATTCAATAAAAAGGGAATTGTTGTGAACTGAGAACCAAAATAGATATGAAATGATAGAAACATAGAATGGCAGATAAGAACTGTTTGGCCCATCTAGTCTTAACCTTTGCAGTTTGGTTTTCAATACCCTAGCTTAGTTCACTAAATAAAATCACCCAAAGAAATGAAAACATTAAAACATGTTCTTGCTAAGTTTTATTAAAGGATAAACTGCTGGGAAATAATTAATCATTGATCCTGAGAGAACTCCCATAAAACAGTTTCCAATGGCAGAAGTAGTGAGGATGTAAAGAGGTAATAGAAGATGAAATCTATGAAAAGTCATATTTTCTTTATTTACATCAGATCACAGTCTATGATCAAGAGAACTTTCAAGGAAAGAGAATGGAGTTTACTGCATCATGCCCAAACATCATGGAGTGTGGTTTTGACAACATCAGATCTCTAAAGGTGGAATGTGGAGCGTAAGTAATTACTATATCCGATCCAATCAATAGGCTTACACTATTCATCACAGCACCCCAATACTGTACATATAAAGCTGGAATGGCCAACTACTGACTCTTACAGGCTTCTTTATTAACGTGAGAATGATTGGGAATTTCAAGGGAATTCAACGCAAATTTAAAATTTAAGGCAAAAGTTAGAATTGCACCAGTGTGGCTACTTTGGATTTAAATTTGAAATTTACTTTCAATTCACTTTGAATTCAAAGAAAATCTCACTTTACTAAATAAACCTGTCTGTAATTCAAACACCAACAGAGATCTACTAGGATTATAGTCCAATAATACGTAGGCAGGTGCCAACACTGACAGGGCAGATGTTAGGGGAAGTTAATTAATTACTATAAGAACACAGACAAGGTACCGTAGTAGCTATTCCTTCACAATCCCTGCGTTTAAACACACCAGTAACTGTGGGAGCTGCAGGACATGGGGACAACATGGTTTTATGGTCATCTAGTAGCATACTACAGTATGAAAAGTGAGCGATAAGTTCCCCAACTAAACCTCTACAATCCCCGTTTTTAGAACAGTAGATAGAGCCGTAAATGCAATATATTGAAACAATACTGCAGCTCCCACAGTTAGAAGTGCGTTTACTACTCTATACAAAATGCATTCAAAAATGAAGATGAATCAATAAACAACCTTAATTAGTACTCAGTATGGTTCCATATAGCAATAATGAAAACACCTGCTCCATGGCTCTACAAAGGAAATATATAGCCCACCACTCTGCAGAATTACCACATCTTATAAAATAACCAAAGATTGAGGGATGGATTCTATCCAGGGGTTCTCAACCCAGTCCTCAGGACCCCCTACCAGTCCAGGATTTGGGGATTACCTGGGTGTTTTTTTTTCTTTTTCTAAACACCTTAGACACACCCAGGTAATCCCTAAATCCTGGACTGGTAGGGGGTCCTGAGGACTAATGTTGAGAACCCCTGTATTAGACTAAGCTCATTTGGCCTAAGTGAGTTGCAGTTTCCCCTGGTTTTATATAAGAAAAATGCTGTTGAATTACAAGGCCCTTTAATGTGTAAATCTAACCAGAAATCAGTATAGTCTTAGAATAGTGTAGCCTAGTCAATAACACTGAGATTTGACATGAATGTAAACATGCTAAGTGTATCACTGGATTATTTCTTATAAAACCTATGTACAATAACAAAAAAAATCAATGCTAAACCTTTAACAGATTTTTTTTTTTATCAAAGCTTGTATTTTAAAATGTGACGATAACATTCTAGCATTACAGTGCTATGCTACAATTAACCCAATTATTCGTGTCCATGCAGCTGGGTAGGTTATGAACACACTAGCTTCTGTGGCCAGCAGTTTGTCCTTGAGAGAGGAGAGTACCCACGCTGGGATGCCTGGAGTGGAAGCAATGCCTATCACATTGAGCGACTGATGTCCTTCCGCCCAGTCTGTTCTGCTGTAAGTGTTATAGTGGACATTCTACTGACAAAGTGAAAAGGTTGCACAGCTACCTGCAACATTCTTAGAACATACTAAATATATACACTATTGTAATATTTGGTTTTGAATTGGCTTAACAGAGGAGGGATGAAAGGTGGTCTGCAATGAATAATATGCAGTACCAAACTTAAAACCCTACATCTCTTTAAGAAGGCTAATAAGTATAACATATTAGAGAGGCGCTAATAAGCAACAGATCACTACAGAAACTAGTGTTGAACTCAGCCCATGCAAACCTTTCAATAAGTAACTAAGTTTTTAAAATTATATTGAAGGCATTTTCATTAGGACTTATGTCTTGTTATTTTACCGGCAATATATGTAAAAATTCAAGTGATACAGAATGGTTTTATTGCCTGATTTAATTTCCCCTCTCATGTAAATCTGATGTACTCTATGTGCAGAATCATAAGGAATCCAAACTAGTCATCTTCGAGAAAGAGAACTTCATTGGACGCCAGTGGGAAATATGCGATGACTACCCCTCACTGCAAGCCATGGGCTGGTGCAACAATGAGGTGGGATCCATGAAGATTCAGTGTGGAGCGTAAGTATGACTACAATTAAAAACCTGTGGTATGACATACCTGAAATTTTGAATATTATCACCAAGATAAGACATTTCCGCTGTATACAGAGAAATCAGTGCTAAGTGAGATCGCCAAATAAAATTTTACAACAATCTTTATCTAGATTGCTGAAGACATACTTACATGCTTATTACCAAAATCAATCCTTTTACTCGGCTATACAAATTGGGAAATTTTACTCCTTATATAAAGAAAGATCAACATATATTAAATTCTGCCTGAAATTGATCTCAGTTTTCCATGTTAATTTTGCATTTTTATTTCAGCTGGGTTTGCTATCAATATCCTGGCTACCGCGGTTACCAGTACATCATGGAGTCCGACCATCATGGAGGAGAGTACAAGCACTGGAGAGAATGGGGATCCCATGCCCAAACCTTCCAGATCCAATCTATCCGACGCATCCAACAATAAAGGCCCCAGATCCTCCCGTCACCTACTATTGCCGTGTTAGCGAGAGGTCACCATTTCCTAGTTCACTATGGTGCTACCAATCTCTTTTAATGCTAATTTAGAGGAAACAGAATCCTTTCATGTACTGTGAATGCTTGTTGGTAAAATTACTTCTTAATTGTACCAGCAGCTAAAATAAATGTGATTCAGAAAAAAAACAATGTCTTGCAAATATTTATTTTTATGAACCTTAATTTATATCACAATGAATCTTGTTTAATATTGAAGACATTGGGATGGGTCATCTGTAACATGAGAAAGGAGTAAGGGGTATGGTTTGTCTGGGAGAGGGGCAATACTGAGTCATTAACTATGGAATCACCACTAAAGAAAAACTGGTGACCTAGGAAATTGCCGAATGTGTCCTATGGGAAATCAAACCTTGTTTTTTGTATTGTTTGTTTAAAATCAACAGAGCATATTGAATATTCTGTTTAGATGTTGACTCCTGGAAACTAAATGGTTTAAACCCTGATCTGCATGGAATCCTCAGATGAGGAAGACTTAAACACATGTTTTATTGCATAACTGCCTTTAAAGGGACACTATAGTCACCCAGACCACTTCAACTCAATGAAGTGGTCTGGGTGCCAGGTCCCTCAGGTTTTAACCCTTCACATGTAAACATAGCAGTTTCAGAGAAACTGCTATGTTTACATTAGGGGTTAATCCAACCTCTAGTGGCTGTCTTCCTGACTTCACAGTCTGCAGCTCTGCACCCGGTGGAGCTGCAGACTGGCGGCAAAAGGCTCTCCCTAGGCAGACTGTATGGAAGGGACTCGCACCCGGCGGCATAGAGGGCAAGCTGCCTGGGACCAAGTCATGGACCGAGGATCCGACTGGTCAGTCTGCCCGAAGGCGACTTAGGTGGTCGTGAGGCCCCGGTCAGCGTGAGGCCTTTGGTGGCCGCCTAAATTGTCTAAAGTGGAGAGCCGTCACTGCTAGTAGGGAAGCCACCATGTGGGAAGTTCAAATATCATGTTAACATAAAATATTCAACATGAGCTTGGTCAAACTTTAGGTGTCCACTGGTATGGTATGAAGACTAGATTTGTTCTTGGAAGAAAAAAATTGGGAAGGTGTGCAATATTTGTTTCAAATTATATATTATTTTTCAGTTTTTAGCTCTAAAGGGCACGAATAAAAAAAAAGGTAATACGTGGGTACATTTTACTTGTTAAAAAAATAATCTTACTTACAAACTTCCGCTTTGTACCCTACTCTCCCTCACTTGCCAATGGACATTTTTTAAATCAAATGCTAGATAGGAAAAAAACAGACCACACAAGAAAAATCCATCCAGCCAGCCTCATTCCTATATTTCTGACACAGCGTAATAAAGAGAGAGAGTTTGCGGACACGTCAATTCCGATATTCTCAGCTAAGTATTGTTCTATAATTCTATAGCTAAAGCAGTATTTGGAGTTCATTTAACACTGATTATCTGCCTATTGTAAAACCGGCAAAGCTCTGTTTTGGGCTAGGCGCTTGTAAGCTATCAGTCTCATTACATGGCATTGGTGATCTTGGGGACCTGGGACGTTGTGCCACTGGCCTGGTAGCCCCGTTTGTTAGTGGGTGCATGGTTTTCCTCTTTAGTATTGGGTGGTCTTAGTCTTAGGGCTGCTGGGTTGCAGATTGGAATTGAGGGGCATAAAAGCAGGGTAGGCGCAACTAGCGATGCACTATATGGGGATGGGATGTAGCTCGTAGTGTGGCTATCCATTTAATCAGCGGGGTACGCCTATTGTGGCCGTGCGCTGTGTGTTGTGTTCCCTATATGTTGAGATCCAGGTGTGGAGTTTGGCGCTCCATGGTCGACTATGTCCCTTAACCCTAGGGCATTGGGGAGTGCTGGAGTTGGTGTGCGAGGCTGCCGTCCTGCTGCTTGGGACTAGGAAAGAGAGTGTGGGTGGCATCTCCGGATAAGAGATTTTGCGAAATGAGAAACATTGTGATAATATGAACATTGAAAGGGAGAAAAAAACAAGAATATAAACTTTGTGTACTGGTTTTGTTTGGATGAGTTCAGGTTTCTGGGCCTCGTTCTCCTCCACGCGTGGGAGAGGGGGAGTCCTCAAAGTCTCTCAGATAAGTATTGGGTGTACCCAGAATGGGTAACCCTTGCGGGGTGAGGCCCAGCGCTGTCAAGAAGGCAGGGCAGTTTGCCGGGTCAGTTGCTTTGTATGTTTTCCCTTCCTTCGTGATCAGCAGTGACCTGGGGGTTGACCATCGGTACGGTAGTCCCGCTTTTTGGAGGAGTTTAGTGATGGGCTGTATTTCCTTGTGCCATATCAGTGTAGATATGCTCAAGTCCTGAAAAGAGGAAATGTTGCTGCTTTCGAATCTGTATGGTGTCTTCCCTTTAAGGGCGGTTATTAGGCCCATTTTGTCCGTTAGAGAATGGCACCGCAGGATGACGTCACGTGGTGCTGCGTTGGGGGCTCGCAGGGATTTGGTGACCCTGTAGACCCCATCAAAGGTAAAATGTTTCACTTGTCGTGTTGAGAGGAAGGATGAAACCAGCCTTCTAATATAGTGTGGGAGTTCCTCCAAAAGTACTGTTTTTGGCTTAATTAAGAATGTTGGTCTGATTAGCTTGCATCTGTTGTACCTGGTCGTGTAGTGCATTCAGGTCTTGTTTTAGGGCAAGGACGTCTGTCTCCGTCATTTGGGTGCGAGCTGTCAGCGTTTGTACCTCTGTTTTGAGTGCTGCCAGGTCGGCTTCCCATATTTGTCGGAGGTTTCGTTGGAGGGTAGCCTGTATGTACCCGTTTGTTGCAGGAACCATTTCTTCCGCCCTGTGTGGGGTAGAGTTCCCGGTTTCTGCTGGGGTTTGGTGATGGTGAGAATCCCCTTTCTCCGCCTGTTGAGTCTGGGCTGAGGCCGGCGTTGGTGTTCTTAATAACTGGCCAATGTCCCGGTGTGTCTGTGAAGTAGTTGGCGGGTGTTTCTGGGATTTCCTCCCCATTTCCTCCACAGGTGGTGCTTGCAGGGTCTGGTCAAGTGCGCCAAGGTTACACCACATCCCTGGGGCCCAATCCAACTCGAGTGGGCTGCTTCCCGCGTGGTAGGCCTTAGGGCTGCGGCGGCGGGTTATTCTTGTTGCGGTATGGAAGAACAGCATCGGCGTGTTCCGTGCGATGTCCTCCGTTGTTATCTGGCCCTTTCGTGGTTAGTTAGGGTGTGATGTGCGCATTATTTATTGGATTCAAGACGATTTTCTTTTTGACAATCTAGTTTTTATTGGATACAAAAACAGGAAAAGTGTGCAGCGCATATACCAGACCCACAAGTCTTGCAGAAATGTAAACACAATCAGTGAATATTTAATAATAGAAAAGGAGATAAATACCCCAATATTTTTAGATCTATGAGGGTCATAAACATTTGCCAGATCCTGTATAAAAGCTGGTTCAAGTGATGTCACTTTAAGATGTCTCAATTCAAATCTTGAGGTTACTCCCAAAGATGAAGCTTGGTCCTCAGAATATGCAAATTATTGAGCAAGCAAACATCAAATTAGGAGAGTATAAAAAACACATTTATTACAAGTAAATAAAAAACCTTACGTTGAGGTCTTGTAAAATCAGCAAAAATAGCAGCATAGGTAGTAGCATAACGTGTATCGACGATCAATCTCGTCTTCCTCAGGTGCAGTTCACAATATTGTATAAAGTCCGTACATTTAAAGGCCTTTTGGCGCGGAAAATCGGGTATTTAAGACCCGCCCCCTTTGCCATCGGACCAATCAACAAGAGCCAAATGATTTCTCCTTTGCCGTCTGCAATTTCCGGATTCATGCGTTCCACTGCTTTTACTTCCGGTATCGTATGCGTTCCAATGTGCGTCTCACGGAGGGCACTTCCGGTTTCACTTGCGGTTCGGTTTTCCCAGTCGAGAAGTCCATGGCAAAGTTTATAATGCTGATAATCTCCAGGCTCACATCAACATAGTATCATAATATATATGTGCACATAGGTGCACACATAAACATGTACAAAACATATAATTAAGAAAAGAAGGAGAGTAAATAAAAAGGAGGAAAGTTAGTAATGACCACAACTTACTAAATTGTTAAAAAATATATATGTATAGGTATATAATGAAATATATAGGTGAAACCAATAAATATGTATTCACCAAATATACATAAATTAAATATAATTATACATTTCATGAATATATATGCGCTGCACACTTTTCCTGTTTTTGTATTTGATGTTTCTGTGGGTTTACTGTGATTGTACCCACTAGTGTGTTCTAGCTGCTATTTATTCTAGCGCCACAAATTGTATTTTTCTCTGTTTCATAGTTTTTATTGGAGTTTAAGGTTGTTGTTACATAACACAGAAAAAATACAGCTGACAATGAGTTGTAAGCATGTTATGTGTCTCAATTAAGCATACATTAGCTTTATAGTGACCCTCCCCGCTCCCCCCCGCTCAGTGGTATCACAGCTTTTCTTCTGTCTTTTCCTTTTCTTTTTCCCTTCCCTCACCCCTCCCTTCTCCTCCCTTTATAGACTAGTGTTTGGCTTGCAGCGTGTATTTCTAGATCTACTATATATTCTTTCATTACGTAGTTTACTTTGGTCTAGTGTGTTAATCTCAGTGTCTGGTCTTTCGTTGATCGTGGGTTATGTCCGCCCCATGTCTTGCTCATCAAGTCATGAGGCGTATGCGGCTGCCTATGAAAGGTTGATGCGGTCCCTGTGCCTTGCGTCTGTGCTGTTGTGGCGATCAAGGCATAAGGTGTATGGGCTTTACGCTGTGGTGTGGGCAACCTATAGCATTTGCTATACGTTATCCTTCCTTGTGTGTTTTGGTTGCAATTTTCTAGTTTGAATCTCCTTCGATAGTTTTAGGGCACATAACAGCAGGTGGCCTCACAGTGTTGGGGCTTTGGCTAGCCATTTGACATCGGCTTGGTCAAGCCGTCTGGGCTTGTATGTCGGGCATGAGCATGGATCTGAGTGTCCAGTGTAGTCTACCTAAATGCATTGGTTGACCTTTGATGGTGGTTTTGTGATTACCGCGGTTCCTTGTGTCGTTGTGGACTTGTCTTTCTGGCCGTTTGTACATCCCTCCCTAATTGTCTGTGTGTTCCCCTATGTTTGTTGGGGTGTGGGTTGTGTTGTCTAGACTATGTCCACCCCCACCCCTTCTCCCGCTGCCGCCAGCGTGGGGCGGTCGGGGACCCCCTGACCGGCGGGGGTCTCATATCCCCCGGGATTCGTCTGTGTTGCCGTGTCCGGCCCCAACCCCTAGTTGTCTCAGACCCATCTCCGCCTACTTCCTAGTTCGTATGACTTGGGTATCCCTTACTGCTCTGTCTTTTCCTTTTCTTGTTCTTCCCTCCCCTCCCCTCATCCTCCCCCCCCCCCTTCCTTGGGGTGAACGTCCCAAGGTCGCCCTGGGGTTTGCTCGTTTTATCTGTCCATCTATTAGTGGTTGATTGGGGTGTCTGCGTTAGGCATGTGTTGTGTGTACTCTAGTTCTTGTAGTCCATGTCCTCTGACTCATTGTTTCCGCAACCCTGATGTGGTCCCGTGCTGCACGTCGATTGTCCTGTCAGTTATGTATTTTACGTGTGTCTCCTGTCTTGTGTTGAGGGTGAAAGGGAACTCGGGTAGGGGGAAGAAGCGGCAGATGCACTTGGGTTTTCGTCGCCGCGGCATTCCGATGCGGCCGTCAAGACGATTTTGGCGGAGCTAGGGAATATAGAGACTGTTCCCTTGTGTAGTCAGCCACACTTAGCTTTTTGAAAACCCTTTCTTGCTAGATTTTTATATCCGATGCTGTGATTGTTCTTGTAATAATATAAATTGCTGTTGCATGCATATCAGTTATACTTATAATATTATCAACATTAAAATAAAATTATATTAATTTTCATTATTTGATCAAAACAGACACACTGCTAGATGTTCTCTTCTTACTTGAAAGGTCCTTATTTCATAGTGATTGAACCCTGGAACTGTGTTGACTTACTTTATGTTTGGTGATAATTTAAAAGGAATACTGAATCGGAACATGATTTAAATTTTTGGAAGCTTCCTCATTATATCTGTTTCTTTAACTTTAATTGTACCATCAGCAAGTGCAGAAGCCTCTGGAGAAATGATTTTGTTCAAAAACATCATTTTAGTTAAGCTCAGCAAAATAGCATCTATTTTTAAATGTGAAAAATGTAGGCATAACATGAGTCACGTGGATGTAAAAAATGACTAAAGAAAACTCAAAAATTGTCCATTACTTCTGTTTGAAATAGATGGGATTTTTACTAATATGGTTTTGAGTTTGACAACAAATTAAGTATCTTTAGAAAAAAATTAAAATGCTGCTGTCAATTCTATCAGCATCAGTTAACGCTCTAAGTTTCATCCTTATTATCTCTTTAAAATAAAGTGAAATTAGTTCTGGGTGCAATTTGTCCTGCAACCTGTTCTACACGCAAAGGACGTCTGTGTACAGCTACCCAATTGGCCAGAGTGTAGAAACAATATATTATTATAAACCATTAGATTATATAATAGCTATACAGTTTACTAGATGGTTTTCTGGTACAGTATTAAATGAAGATTTGATTGGTGCCTCATTATGTGTAACAAATTCTCTTTAATGTCTGAAAACGCTTCATTAATGAGAAACACAAAAATAAACTTAATAGGATGCTCATTTTAGGATCTAAGGATCTTTTGTGTTAATAAGTAACACGTGACTTCAGTCAATAACAGCTATGATTAAAGATGTAATAAACTTTAAGATGCAAACAACCCCTCCTCTCATATGACTGAGGGGGCTGCTCTGTTATGGGTTGTGATATCTGATGGCTAAAATAGTGGCTTTAGAGGAGACACAACATGATAGAGATTCCCTCAAAATAGCCAAAGATTTATAGTTTATAGATACATTGTATTCAGTAAAATGTTCTTGGCCTTTTCTCTCTTCTTCATTCATAAAATGTGTGCTCTTTTTGTGTGTGTATATGTATGAATATTTATATTTCTTAAAAGAAAAATGGATGACAGAAGGGTGGCAGGCAGAGTATTTAAATAATAAAAACTGGTTTCATCTACCAAGGATAAAAGGCATTCTTACGTTATATAACAGGGCAGCATGTAGAAAACAAAAAGCAGAACATGTCACGTTGACAGTGATGGAAGTGACCTCTGCTAGTTTTTGCTTATAACTAGTACATTCTGTACTCTCTACCTCTTTCTGTTTATCTGCTGACCTGACCTGTGCACTGATCTGTGGTCTTCAACATATAGCATTAGGGATACAAAGCCTTATTCCTAACACTATATTGCCCATCTGCCGATTTGTTTTAGGTTGCACCTCCCCCCTACCATTTTCAGTAAAAATCCTGAAAATAAAGTTTTTACTTACCTCTGGTCGATGGTCAACCCAATGCTCCTCATAAGAGAAGAGCTGTGCACATCCAAATGCTTCTCACAGGAAAGCATTGAATTCAATGCTTTCCTTTGACATACAACCTCGCAAGACTTAGTTTTGCTCCGTCAGTACAACAAAAGCGCATCTATTGGCTGTCAGGAAGGAAGCCGCTAGAGGTGTGTTTAACCTAGCAATGTAAACATTACAGATTACAGTTTGTACAAAATTGCAATATTTTACATTGCAGGGATAAAATGACAGAACCTCAATACCCAGACCACTTGATTGAGTCAAAGTGGTTTAAGTGACATTAATTGTCCTTTAATTTCTATCTCTTCTTTCCAGACCTCTCTAAATTTGCTCTACCTTCAGTGCCAGGGTACCCTGAAGGACCAGACGCAAAATCCATAAAACCAATTGTCACTTGAATCCAAGGTTTCAAACTGAGATATGAACCAAGTTTAATTTCAAAGTTTACATTCCTTTACCTGACAGTCATTTTATACTCAACCTTCCTAACAAATGACCCACACCTGTTTTCATGTACTTTCTTACTCTAACTGTATTAAATTCTGCAGTGCTCGCTTGCAGTTCTGCAATTTTATGAAGGAGTACACTGATATCATCAGCCCCATCCTTAGGTAGGGTAACTAGCGTGCAAACGCGTGAACCCTGTATTTCAGAAGGCCGCTCTGACTGCCGTTCATGCTGTAACATGGACCAGCAAGTCACATGTCCCCCGTCCCATTAGTTTACCTCCACCAGATAAAGTGAAAGAATATGTGTAAAATGTTTTTTTTATTTTCTCCCCATCTCCACCTGAATGCTATTGAATGAATACAACTAGTGTACAGACAGGAGTTTTATTCCAGAAAACGAGGGGGTAATACCTGTTGCCCAGGACCCCCAAAATATAATGGGGGTCCAGATGCAAAATGTAGTTTAAAAACATCTGGTCAAAACAGTTTGTAAACACGTAAGGATGAGTTTTACAACCCTCTTCACCGGAGGGTGTAATAGTGAGTTTTATTGAGCAAGAAACATGAGCAGGTTTAGCATCATATACAGGCAGCAGCTTAATGTAATATTAGAAATAATAAAGAAATCTATTTTGATCTGTATTGGATTATTATTATTAATAATATTATACTATTATTACATTTTGCCAACATAGTAGGCATAACAGTAAATGGATAAATCAACCCTTACCTGTTATAGAGGCACTAGCGCCATATAAAAACAAGCATTAAATAATTAATGTTCATTTACTCATGTATTCTTCTTTTAAAAGCAAAAATGAACCATTTTATCTGTTTTAACTAATCAAGCCATACAATCTCATGTCTCAATCTATACTATAAAAAAGTACTATTGCTTGTCAAAGGCAAACCTATAACGTAAATCTTATGCTAACATTTACTTTGGCTGCCTTCAGCTTAAAAGGCATTATCTATAAGGAGGCAGAAGTGGGTTAGTTAATTAATTAACCTTAAATAGGATACACATGGGAGTAGACACAGCACTGCAACAAGGCTGCAATAAACAAGAGCTATTAAAACCACATATTATCCCTGTGCTGAAACTATCAGCAAAGCCACTGTAAATCGGATTCAAGACTCTAAAGTGAGAGTTAGAAAATTAAAGTATGACATTAGCATTTCAAACTGAAATTCAGAAAACAAATGAGAAAATATAACAGCATAATAATTATTGTATAATTAGATTGTAAGCTGATATTGACAGGGCCCTCTTCACCTATTGTTCTCCAGAGCCAGATTCCCATTAGGCAGAGTTATCGCCTGACCTGTAGGGGCCGCCTATTTACAGCATTCATGTGCCTTTTTGAAGCTTAGGTAGGCGGGTGAGGGGTGATAGGTACCAGGAGTCTTGGCCAGTGGCCTTTGTAGTCCAGTCAGCCCCCAATGCTTGATAGCAGAACTGCGTTAACAGTTATAGAAGCTGTAAAACTCAGTGTTGTCTCAGCTCCTCAAGTTTCTGTGTGAGAGGCTAGACAGGAAGTGGAAGGGATCACTTTCATGCTTCCAACCATCCTGATTTAAGCAGGACAGTTCAAATTTTCAGATCCTAACCCACTGTCCTGACTTTCCTTCCCCAGTGTATAGCTTTGGGGACACCAGGGAACTATCACCAAAAAGTAGAGTGTAAGCGCATCATAAGACATGCTCCCTGTGCACTCAGGGCTCTAGGACCATGCATAGAGCACTAAAACAATACAAGTCCTGACCTCAGTGTGTGATTGTTTGCATTCAGGACCAGCACAGCAATAAGGTAGCACAGGCAGCAACGTTAGGGCACACCTGCCAGGGGGCACAAAGTCTGTGTGGCAAGGACAGTGCTCCTCCACCTGCCAGTCACCTCATGAAGTGTGGCCGCGCAGATCTTCTGTTTCCTCTACCCGGTCTGACAGGAAGCTGTTCTTTATGCTCAATGAGCACTTCCTGTAAGACTAGATAGCGAATACAGATAATCCTCTACCACGATCCACACTACAAATAGAGGTAAGCTGGCACAGAAGTGGAGAGACCACAAAAGGACAGGGGGGATTGAAGAGACACACAAAAAGGACTGGGGAATGGGGGAAAGAGACACACAGACGGGGGAAGAGACATACAGACAGAGGAGAAAGAGACAAGGAGCTAAGAGAAAGAGACACACAGGGGCTTTGAAAGGTTCAAAAGAGCCTTACACCGGCCCTACACGCGTTCATAGGTAGGGTTACAAAAACCACCATGCATTTTCATAAATATGAAAAAGTTATATGTGTCCCAGAAAACATGGTGGGTTACTTACAAAACTGTGTTACTTATTTAGAATTTACCATTGAAATGCGTGGAGTGCCAAGATTGCTGCAATAGTTTGTGTTCAATTTGGCCTGAGCCAAATTATATTACATTTTTTGCATTAGTGCGTTTTGCGGAAAATAAATCAAATCTGTGAGAGTCAAGTTGGGTTTTATAGGGTACATGCTTGTTTTTTATTTAGAATATTTCGTTAAAATGCATGGATGTCACGTATCCAAGTTTTAAGATCAATATCATTTGGTTTAAGCTAAATTGAACTTTTTGGAGGTTTTCTGATAGTTGTTTAGTAAATAATCAATTTCATGAAAATTAAGCTGTATGAATAGGAAACCAACCTGAATAAGAAGCTGGGTAAACAGGAAGCTAACTTCATTCTTTGAATAAGAAGCTGACCAAATAAGACACTAACTTTAGCATCATCAAATTTAAGCAGTCAACTTCTTAATCAACTAAACTAATCAACTAAACCATTTACCTTAATCCTAGGTTTCTCTGCTCTGATAATATAAATGATAATATAAATTGTCACTTTTATAAATTAACCTTGTTACACTGCCCTGGCTGTCAATCAGACAACTAGTTCCACACCAGTTCCATACCTCTTGCTTTCAATACTCCCCCTACTAGGTCCTGCACAAGTCCCACACTTTCTGCTTTCAAAAAAACTCCCTGTATTAGGTCCTGCACCTGTTCTACACTTCCTACTTTCAATACTCCCCCCTACCAGGTTCTGCACCAATCCCACACTTCCTGCTTTCAATACTCCCCCCTACTAGGTCCCGCACCAGTCCCACACTTCCTGCTTTCAATACTCCCCCCTACCAGGTTCCGCACCAATCCAACACTTCCTGCTTTCAATAATCACCCTACCAGGTCCCGCATCAGTCCCACACTTCCTGATTTCAATACTCCCTCCTACAAGGTCCCGCACCAGTCCCACACTTCCTGCTTTCAATACTCCCCCATTACCAGGTCCCGCACCAGTCCCACACTTCCTGCTTTCAATACTCCCCCCACCAGGTCCCGCACCAGTCCCACACTTACTGCTTTCAATACTCGCCCTACCAGGTTGTGCACCAATCCTACACTTTCTGCTTTCAATACTCCACCCTGAAGTGCTTTAGGAATCTGGACTGTTCCTTTAACGCATTAATTGATTTGTCAAATGTCTGCTGTTTCCATCTTTGTAAAATAACCTCAAAATGTGTTTTCCCTTTTCTCCTGAGGAATATTCTTTAATTTTAGACATGCAACAAAAGAAATTAAGTCAAGGCAATGATATCTGGAAGGTGTAATAATTGTCCTATAATGTTGTGATATTAGATTATTTCACTTACTTTGTAAAGGATCTCAGACTTATTCCACTTCTCTGTTGCTGGTGATTTAATTCCCAAAATCCAACAAAAAAGATATGTTAAAAGATGTACACTCAGAGAACCTTCACATAAGATAAGGGTAGTGCAGATATGACATGATCCAATCAGAATGAGAAGCAAAAATGAATGTGTACAAAAAGAAAAATGTCTGTGCATTGGATAGAAAATTACCAGATTTTACTATTAACATGACGTAAAGTCATGATTTTATTAATGACACGGAGGCGAGTATTATGCATTCTCTTTCTTTATTATACTCCCAGCAGCAAGAAAAGGGAAGTATGAGAGAATCATAGAAAAAAGAAAACCATAACAGTAGCCTGGTAACAGTAGCACCAATCAGCATCCAGTATAATCCATATAGGTGTAGTGCTCCTTGACTCCTCCTCTTTCTGCGTAGATCCTGAATACCATTAGTGCAAAATTTCAAGTATTCCAACCATAACTACGAATCCACGAACCAAAAACCATAACTGGAACTTCAATCTAGAAACGTTTCAACCGCCAACTCTCCAGTTGTATTCAAGCTAAAAGAAAGGAGAAATATGGTAATATCGAAATCTCGTGACTGAATTCCGCAATCAACAACTCGTCAGTCATGTTAATCAAACGATGTAATTATATCAAATCCTGACAGCCATATTGCTAGATCGAAATATGTATCATATAAATTACATTCATAGAATACTCACTCACCTGTGTCATGAATGACCATGTACCTACCGTATGAAGTCATCATAAATGCTTCATGTTCTGGTTGTAACTTACTCACCACTCTGGGTAGGGTGGGAGGGAATAATACTCGCCTCCGTGTCATTAATAAAATCATGACTTTACGTCATGTTAATAGTAAAATCTGGTAATTTTATTAAAGACACGGAGGCTCCTATTATGCTATTTTAAAGCTGAGCAACCACTGCACTGGAAATGTGTTGCACTGGGCGTAAATAGAAATTACGAAATGTAGACTCATTCGACCAGTCGGCTGCCCGTAGTATATCCTCCAATTTACAACCTATCATGGATGCTTTAGAGGCCATAGCTCCGCGAACGGAATGCGAGGAAAAAATCGAGGTGTCTATGCCTGCCATTGACAGCAACCATTTGACCCAACGAGCTAAAGTAGCAGTAGATACTGGTAGGTGAGGTCTTTTGAATGAGATGAACAGTGGATGGGTTTGTCCTGGACGGAGTGAAGCCGTGCGATGCTCGTATTCCTTCAGACATAACACAGGGCACAAACTTGGGTTGTCCGGCAATGATGGGTAGAAAACTTCCTTAGTCGAGGATTTTGTTCTACGTGAAATATTAAAGGATACTCCGTTTGGGACAAAAACACGTGCATGCCAGTCTAGCACCCTGACATCAGCGACTCGTTTACATGAAAGTAAACAAAACAGCATAAGCAGTTTGGCCGACAATTGCTTCAGTGAAAGTTCCTGGTCCTTTGGCCAAGGCTCGATCAAACGCAACATCACATTGACATCCCAAAAGGAAGAATATCGAGTCTGAGGAGGTCAAGTGAGACGGATGCCTTTGAGTAAACGACATATAAGGGCATGTTTACCTATTGGGGTGCCATCCAACCCCATATGTCTCGCCGATATAGCTGATCGGTACAGATTTATAGTGCGAAAGGCTTTCCCTTCCTCAAAGAGTAGAGTCAGAAATTGTAGTATTCCTTTTGTAGAAGCTGATATGGGATCCATTGACTGTCCCATGCACCAATCAGACCATTTTCTCAAAGCCGATCCGTAGGCACGTCTGGTACCTGGTGCCCATGATTCTGCCAAGAGACTGAGTGTCGTCTGTGAAACCTCCTCGAGATTCCATGATCTCCTGAAATGAGCCATGCCATCAGTTGCAGTAGGCCTTGGTTGGCCAGCTCGTGACTCATTCCCTCTGGGTTGGTTAAGAGGTAGGGAATGTCCGGCAACAGTTGTGGGAAATCTATTGACATTTCCAATAACTGAGGGAACCAAGGTTGTGACTTCCATAACGGGGTTATCAGTGCCAGCGTCCCCTTGGAATATCGAAGGACCGCTAGGGTCCGAGAAATGAGGTTGAACGGGGGAAACGCGTAGTTCCTGCCCTTGGTCCAGTCCTGCAGGAATGCATCTGTTGCCAGAGCATCTGGATCCGGTCTCCAACTGAAGAACCGAGGAAGTTGGGTGTTCAGTCGAGACGCGAAGAGGTCTATACTGAAAGGTCCCCAGAGCCGAGAGAGGCGCTGAAAAATCATTGGGTGGAGGTGCCAGTGCCCTGCGTCCCGAAGGTATCGGGAGTTCCAGTCCGCCATTGTATTGTCCTGCCCCGGAATGTACTCTGCTATTACTGAAATGCTGTTTCTCAGGCAATAGTGCCAAAAATCTCGAGCCATCAAAGCGAGAACCTTCGATTTTGTCCCCCCTAGATGGTTGATATAACGTACTGCTGAGACGTTGTCCATCTTGATTAAGATCGAGCATGAAATGCCTGTGGGGGTCATACTGCGAATGGCAAAAGACGCTGCTAATAGCTCTAGGCAGTTGATGTGTAACCGAGACTCTTCGTTCGACCATCTGCCACCGGTGGAAACTGACCCGCAATGCGCGCCCCAGCCATGTAAGCTGGCGTCCGACTCTATGACCAGGTCCGGCGTCGATCCAAATATCGCCCGTCCGTTCCATGCCTCCATGTGTGCTAGCCACCAGTCTAGTTCCTCCCTGGAGTCTTCGTCCAGTGTGACGCAGGTTTCGTATGAGTGACCAGAGCGTAGGTATGAGGCTTTGAGTCTTTGTAGGGCACGATAGTGTAGCGGTCCTGGGAAGATTGCCTGTATGGACGATGCCAACAGCCCTATGATCCTCGCAAGTTGTCAGAGGGAAATAGTCGTACGATGCATAAGCCGTCTGATCTCCTTCTTGATCGAAATCATTTTGTCTTTGGGTAGACACAACCTCTGTCGACTTGGAAACCCAGAAATTCCATCTGTCTGGAGGGTTGTAGAATTGATTTTTCCCAATTCACCAAAAATCCTACGTTTTGGATAAGGTGGATCGTCCAGGATAGGTGAATGCAAATTTGGGATTGAGATTGGGACAGAAGAAGGATGTCGTCTAGATAAATTATTAATCTGACCCCTCGTGTGCGCAGGAAGGCAATCACTGGTTTTAGCACTTTTGTGAAGCACCATGGAGCGGAGGATAGGCCAAATGGCAGACATGCAAACCTCCATTTCGTTCCCTGCCACTGAAATTGCAGTAGGTTTCGGTGAGCCTCTGCGATCGGGATGGTCAGGTAAGCGTCCCGCAAATCTATCTTGACCATCCAATCTGATGGTATGAGCAGGTCTCGAAGGCAATGAATACCCTCCATTTTGAAATGGTGGTATTGGACAAAAGCATTTAGAGGCCGGAGATTTATTACTGGGCGTACCCCGCCTCCTTTCTTGGGGACCAGGAACAAGTTGCTCACGAAACCTTCTGTGTCCCATGGGATTTGTTGAATAGCGTTCTTGGACGCTAACTCTGCGATCTCTAGAGATCATCATCTGGTGTTGGCTGGTCATATTTAGTTCTCGAGGGAGCTGTGTTGAACTGGGTAGGAGGTTAACTTCAATAGGTACCCTTGTATCGTATTTAATACCCAAACATCTGCGGTTAGAATTTTCCAAGCATGATGAAACAATGCCAGTCTGCCCCCCACTTTTACATGGGAAAAACTGAGATATTCGGTACTCACCATAAGGTCGTCTGCTTGAAACAGACCCCCGTGGTCCACGGGAACTCCAGGGCCGTCCCCGAGATGGGAAGAAAGGGGTATAGTGTCTCTCTGGTACTGGTCTCTGGCTATTAAAGGAGCCTCTGCCGGCTCTAGTTGAGCCTCGAAATCCACGGCCGGGTAGACGGTTCCTTCCTCTGCCGGCCCCTCCAAAAACCTGTGGTGCAAATACTCTCTTAAGAGATGTCTGAGCCTTATCAATTGCCGTAAACGTTTTAACGTACAGCCCAAGATCCTTAATAAAGGATTCACCAAATAATAAGCCTTTAGCCGCTGGGCCAGGTTCATTGGTCGCCATGCTGGTCAGTTTGGGCTCTATTTTTAAAAGAATCGCCTTGCGGCGCTCGGTAGCCATAGCCGCATTGGCGTTACCTACCATGCAGACTAATCTCTGCAACCAGCCTATCGCTACATCGAAATCAAATTCGCTTTTGCCCGATTGGGCGGACTCCACTAGCTCATAAAGTTTAGTTATGGGTCCCAAAGTATCAAGGAATTTATCTTGGCAGTTTTTGAGGGAAAAATCTAATCCCTTCCTTGGCTTCCAACCAGACTTGTTCAAGAATTGGACCAACTGAGGGTCCACGTCCGGTGTCTTTTCCACCGAGTCTGGGAGGATGGGTCGTGGGCATTCTGCCCGTAACTTATTGCGCCCCTCCTTTGATAAAGGCTTTCGCACCCGAAGTGCGAGATACTTAGTGATGTGAGTAGGCGGCTCCCATGCCGCCGAGCGAGGATGACGAAGGTCATCTGGGTCAAATAACGGGTTACCCAGGGCGTCCCGCAAATAGTCGCCCTCGCCAGAGTCAGGAGGCGCAGTGCCCCGATTCATACTCTTTTGGGTAGCAATGCCTGTTTGGATGTCAGACCCGGAATCCGAAAATTCCGCGCTGTAATGATCCATATAGGGGTCCTCATACTCCTCCTCCACACTCCGGTCCGAATCGGACGAATCCCCATGGGCACGTGCTCGTTTCCAAGTTCTGGCCGATTTTGCCCGGCCAAGGGCTCTAGTGAGCGGTGGTATCGCGCCATCTATGACAGCCTGAGGCGTGTCATTCGATGCAGGCTGAACCTGCAGTTCTGGAGGGGAGGTCACATGTCTGCTCTTTGTTAACGCCTTACGTCCCGGTTGAGCCACGTTAGTGGGTACCGGGTTGCGTGTGTTCTGCATGCCACTAGTCTGTGTCTGTATCAATGCCTCTGTTATAGACTGAGTGATAGAGGACGACATGACCCCCATCGCAGAGGTCAAAGCTTTGTTAATGGATTGTGCCATGGTAGCGTCCAGGAGGGATTGAAACTCCTCAGATGCCATGAGGCTGGCGTCACTTTTACCTCCCTTGTTAGAGGGGGAAACGCCTGATGTGGGGCACATAGACCCTGAAGGTCTGTCACTCTGGTCCTGCATAGCAGCTAAAATCTTTACAGGGAATATATATACCCTAGTTCAACTAGTGGAAATATTGGGCCCAGTAAAATCCACTATACACTTGTTATCAGTCAAAATTACTAGCAGAGTGTTGTAGCCTGTAAAGGGAATTAGCTTAGGAAAATCAGCAAAGAAAAAGGGTGTCAGGATAGATTAATCCTCCACACCACACTTACAGTTTAGTAGAAACAATACAGAAAATAAAACTGCAATTATAGCCCAGTCTGGGTCCTAGGAGAGTGCTTGGGCGGGTAGGAGAAGCCGGTAGAAGTTGTACTCAGCAAATTCCCGCCGAAATCGCGTTAAGTTACACTCCCGGCGACATAAACCAAAAAGATGGCCGACGCGCTACCAACTGCGCATGCGCGACCGGGCCGCAAGGGAAAAAAGAAGTTCAATGGCCGCAAAACCGCGGAAAGACCGCGGGCATAAACCGGAGGTGCAAAGCCAAGCACCAGAAGCCAGGTAAGTAGCCCCAGTCACCCAACAGGGAAACCAACAGGTGGGGCAGGGAGAAATCACTCCCCTGAAGCAGCTAGGAAGCACTCTCCTAACACCAGAAGGGTATAAAACAGAAGTAACACATAATGATATAACAATAACCTGTAATATGGCACAATCTAATAATCATCTAATTAATGTGTAGGAATTAAATACAAATAAATGTATAAAAATTCACAAGAGTAGCAAGATGAGGTACTTAACTTGTCTGAGGGAGCAGCAAGAAAGAGGAGGAGTCAAGGAGCACTACACCTATATGGATAATACTGGATGCTGATTGGTGCTACTGTTACCAGGATACTGTTATGGTTTTCTTTTCTATGATTCTCTCATACTTCCCTTTTCTTGCTGCTGGGAGAATAATAAAGAAAGAGAATGCATAATAGGAGCCTCCGTGTCTTTAATAAAATCTGAGATTCTGAACAAGTTTCACGACCCCTATACAGACGCTTTATCAACATTGCTTATTTAGGAGTAAAGATAAAAATGAGTAACAATTTTCTTCATGGTCTAAACAATTGCTGCAGTTTGTGAAGACATTTTTATACATAACATTGCACTAAATATATATGTCTTCATATGAATTAGTGAAATTACAATTCTCATTGTGTAGATGTGTAAGTAACAACACGGATAAACCAAATGAAAGCATCCTAATACGGCTTTGACTTTTAGCATAATTCTCATACATGATTGGGGCCAAAATACACCTACTCTATGACAATAGACTGCCAGGAAAGGAGAAATTGTATATTATTTAAATATCTGTTCTGTATGCCTGTACTAGAAGGAAAATAAAATTGTGAGGCCTTAATTACAATAATAGCCAGAAGAGGGTAATGATTTGATAACTATTATCATTATTAATATTACAAATGATATACTGATTGCAATGTCAGGACATGTTCACTTGAGGTATAACACTTGTAGATAAATCATGTGCATTGTATACGCTTATCCCTTACTTTACTGACATCTAGGGGTTTATTCACCAAAATTGAAACTGTAGTGGACTGAGAACCAAATTGCAAAATTCAGGCTAAAATATTTAAGCTGTGACAATACTGCTGTGACATGTGGCATTCGTGTGACTGCATTTCAGTGTTTTAGTGAATAAACTCTCTGGTCAAGCAGTATTTAGGAGGGCTTTAACTATAACTGTAGTTTCAGACGTATGCAGAACCTTAATTCACATTTAAAAATAATAGTTCCTACCACTTGTGGTGGCAAAATAGAGGCTGTAGTGGGAAGACAGGCGCTGTGGTGGGGGGGATACGGCTATAATTGGGGGATGGGGGCTGTGGTGAGGGGGATATAAGCTGTAATGTAAAGGATAGGGGCTGTAATGGGAAGGATAGGGGCTGTGGTGGGTGAGATAGGGGGTATGGTGTGGGGGGGATAGGGGCTGTAAAGGGAGGGCATAGGGTTTGATGTGGGGGAATAGGGGCTGTGGAGCTCCCTAAAAAATGATTGCAGGGTGGGAGGGGGCAGAGCTTAGCAGCGGAGCTGTACAGACACCATTTCTTGAGATTGTAGCGGTTTACATTTCAATCTGCCCTTTTTCATGGGATATATATCTTGCCACTGCTCGTATCAGCTGCAAAAAGCAGAGAGGAACACACGGATGCCTTTCTTTCTTCAACTGGGTGCCAGAAGCATACGCTGACATTTAAAGGCCTGTCAAGTGAGAGGCCTTTGAGGAAGGGTGCACTCACCTTAAGCTTGGAGGGGCCTAAACACATACTTACGTGGCCACTCTGTTACCAGCAAAACAGGCCAACCAATTCACCATTGACAGTGTCTATGCATAGCAAAGTCTCCTCCTTTAAGTCTCACCTTATCACATTCTTTAATGATGTTCACTGTTCGACCTTACTTTGTCGAAAGTCAATGCAACCCATCACTAAAAAGCTTCAGGAAACAGGTATTGAGTACTGCTTGACTGCTCCCTGATCACTCAAAGTCTCTAAGGTAGTGAAATTCTATAAGGCTACCAACGCTACATAGGCCTCTATTTTTTCTCAGCACTTGGTTTGGGAGATGGAACACAGGAGTTATCAGGACTTACTCCCACATACACCAGGGATGTGGCTAATGTAACTCCCTTTGGCCCAAAATGGGAGCAGGACACCAACGCAAATTTATATATTTTGGTTTTTCTTATAATGTTTGTGTTTCTTTTTATTTACAACTCTTACCTTCTAGGTATCTAAACTTAAGTTACAGGAGGTTTCTGTGCTGATGTTACTTCCAATACGTAATATTACTTCTCATACATGGTGTTTTTAATATGGTGCAATGCTTTCCTCCTCTCCCCCCTTGGTTAGGGCCATAAATTACTGTGAAGACAGCAACTGTGCACTTGGGAGCATTTATCCTATATTTGTCCCTCGCCTTTATTTCTCTTTTCCACCCCATGATGTATATGATAAATCGACATCTTTATCGGCCAAGGCTTTTTATATACTCCTCTACATACAAATCTTTCATTTAGTAGAAAACTGGTGAATTCTCAAGACAAAGCTATTAATACTGCTGTAACTTGAAAAAAATATACATTTTAGTATATTTGTGATTTTTTTTATCACCTACAAAAAAAACAAACAACTAAACATGTTTACCTTGGGTAATGGAGGGGGAAACCTGATCCCTGGTGGTTCGGTGGGAGATATTCGGGGTGCAGAGAGCTCCATACGGCCAGCATGAGGGGATTGTATCAAAGCATTGCCGCAGTGATACAATATTGAGCACCAGCCCTAACGGCTTGCCTGGCCCTTTGACAAGAGAAACGTCTGGCCAATGCGCAAGTGTTTTGATCTCCCCACCAGCCGTGCCATAACTCGGTGGCCGTATGGCACATCCTGTCTGATCTAAGTCTGGCAGTGCAGGGCTTAGCTCATTGGGTGAGAGCAAGAAGTCAAACAGTTATAAAGTCGTTTAACCATTTATGAAGAGGAGGGTTCCATGGCATTCCTTGAGTGTTCCTTTGAACACTGTGCTATACACAGATGACACAGCAGAGAAACTAATTATATATTTCCCTTTATCCACTACAAAGAAACACAAGACTTAAAATAACTGATGATGTGCTAAACAAACATTTTAAGAAAAACAAAAAAAAACAACCTCTGCTCATATTTACCTAGAGACAAGCTACATTGACCTTCACCTGCACAGCAATGCTACATTCTCAGCCAGATTCCAGAGGCAGAACTTGTTTTATTTATATGCAATAGAAACCACACACAGGTAAATGTAATGCAGTAGTCTAATACGAGACAACCCGCCTCAAATGGGACAGAGAATATTTACCATATTATGATATATAGAGTCTGCAAATCCTGTGTGTAAGATAGCTTGTTGATAGTTGATCGCACCATATCTTGACATGACCATTGACTGGCTGCATTAACTGACGTACATATCACAATGACAGGGTTATGCATTAAATCAGAACTGTATGAATGTAACGTAAACTACATATTTACGGATTAAGTAACCAAAGTGGAAGCACTTTGAACTCCTGACAATCCTTACTCTAGTGAATTAACCCCATAAATGATGATTAATGTTATATACCCTCACCTTTCTGATTCCATAAAACACCCACAGTGCATTGTGTAACTGTAATTAAAGGAACACTATAGTCACCTAAACAACTTTAGCTTGATTAAGCAGTTTTATGCCTCTCAGGTTTCACTGCTCAATTCACTGCCATTTAAGAGTTAAATCACTTTGTTTCTGTTTATGCAGCTCTTGTCACACCTTCCCTGGCTCTGATTGACACAGCCTGCATGAAAAAAAACAACAAACTGGTTTTACTTTCACTCAAAAGAAATTTACCTTAAACAATTGTATCTCTTTCTCTGTAAATCGAACTTTATTCACATACAGAAGGCTCTTGCAGGTTTCAGAGGTTAAGGAAGTTTTTAGTGTTTTTGCCAATGATATACGGCAGGTTGCTTCCACACTGTCATTCTCTGAAGTTCTGCCTGTGCATAACACTCAGAATGACAGGCGGATGCGTATTAGGGACTTTAACTTGTGGCTTGGTGAATGGTGTTGGGAGCAAGGATTTGGCTTTATTTCTCATGGTAGCTCTGTTTGGAATGGAAATTGAAAAAACTGTACAAAAAAGATGGTTTGCATATTTCTCAAAAGGGAGCAAATGTTCTCAGTGAGCAGTTCAGAGGTTTTGATAGGATGTATTTAAACTGGGGGGGGGGGAGGAGGGGGCAAAGGGTGATAAAACATCAATCCAATTGTCCCCCAAAACAAGGACAGAAGGTGTCTGTAGCAAGTGTGTTAAAAAATTATAAGCTTAGAGTCATGTCTACAAATGCTCGCAGTTTGGGGAATAAGATCCATGAACTTGTGGCAATAATAGCAACTGATAGTGAAGATTTAGTCGCTGTTACTGAGACATGGTATAATGAGAAAAATGACTGGGACATAGCAATACCGGGGTACTCTTTATATAGAAAAGACAGGGAAGGCAAGAAAGGGGGAGGGGTGGCCCTGTATGTGAAGGATAGCATAAAATCTAGCCTAATAAAAGTTAGTGAGGCGAACATAGAGTCCGTTTGGGTTACGTTAGAATTTGGTAATCACACAGTAACTCATGTAGGCCTCCAGGACAAATAGAAGAGTTAGATAATCTACTAGTTGAGGAAATAGCTAAAATGACAGTGAAGGGGGAAGTTATCATCATGGGTGACTTTAATCTTCCTGATGTGAATTGGAAAACAAAAATAGGTGCTTGTGCCAGGAGCACATATATTCTAAACTCCCTACTGGGATTGTCTCTAAAACAAGTTGTTGAGGAGCCAACTCGTAAAGAGGCCATACTAGATTTAGTGTTAACAAATGGAGATTTGGTATCAGATATTACTGTAGGTGAAATTTTAGGATCCACTGATCATCAGTCAGTGTGGTTTAATATAAGAACAGTGTGAGTCACACCACACAAAAACAAAAGTTTTAGACTTTAGCAAAACAGACTTTTCTAAAATTAGAATATGTGTAAAGGAGTCATTATCAGACTGGAGCAATTTAAATGGAGTCCAAGAGAAATGGGATTATTTAAAAGTTGCACCACTAAAGGCAACAGAAAATTGCATTAGGCTTGTCAGTAAAAGCAAAAAATACAAGAAACCACTGTGGTACTCCGCAGATGTGGCCAAAATAGTAAAAAATAAAAAGTTAGCATTTAGTAATTATAAAAAAAAACAGAGTGAGGAAGACAGAATGATCTATAAGATTAGGCAGAAAGAGGCTAAGCAAGTTATAAGAGCTTCCAAATCACACACAGAAGAGAAAATAGCACAGTCAGTAAAAAAGGGAGACTAAACTTTTTTTAGATACATAAATGAGAAAAGAAGAGTAAAACAAGGATTAGTTAGATTAAAAGCAAAAGAAGGAAGGTATGTAGAAGAGGATAAAGGTCTAGCTGACTGCCTCAATGAATATTTTTTTTTTGGTATTTACAGATGAAAATGAAGGAAAGGGACCTCAGTTAAGAAAAAGGATAAATGAGTAATTTATTACACGTGAGTTTACAGAGGAAGAGGTTCTATTTCAACTGTCAAAAGTAAAGACACATAAGTCAATGGGACCTGATGGATTACACCCAAAGCTATTAAAAGAGCTTAGTGGTGTACTAGCAAAACCATTAACAGATTTATTTAACCAATCATTGTTAACAGGAGTAGTCCCAGAAGATTGGAAGTTAGCGAATGTTGTGCCCATTTACAAGAAAGGTAATAGGGAGGAGTCGGGCAACTATAGGCCAGTAAGCCTTACTTCAGTAGTGGGGAAAGTGATGGAAACCATGTTAAAGGATAGGATTGATGAACATCTAAAAACACATGGATTTCAAGATCAGAGACAACATGGGTTTACTTCAGGGAGATCATGCCAAACTAATCTTATTGATTTTTTTGATTGGGTAACTAAAATTATAGATCAGGGTGGTGCAGTAGACATTGCTTACCTAGATTTCAGTAAGGCTTTTGACACTGTTGCACATAGAAGGCTTATCAATAAACTGCAATCTTTAAGTTTGGATTCCAATATTGTTGAATGGTAAATAAATAAATGCTAAATGGAAACCCAACAGGTTAAACGTTAAATGCAGCTGATGGTGCAATACCATCTCTAGGGGAGTGGTCTTTAAACTGACTTCCTTAAATAAGGGACATCTAGGCGTATATACGTTAGCATAACGTCGTACAAAGTAACTGCAAATCATAATCTTCAATATAAACCTTGACTGAGGTTATGGCGATTTTCTAAACTTTGGCAAAACAGTTCAGCAGGAAACTATTTCAGAGATTTTCTTGTATGTTTACGATTTTCCCTACAGCAACTCCATATTACTAATTTTTCAGTGATTAATGTACAGTAAGGTTGTAGAAAATGTACACTTTGGTATCTAACGCATGTTGAAACTTGTAGGTCAGGGGTCAGCAATCTATAGCATGTGAGGCAGCCAGACCCAAACAGGCTGGGGTGATCTAAGGATATCCCCTGAAGCTGGTCCAACCAAATATTCAGTACTAGGTGGTAAAGAGCAGTTCTCAACTCACTCATCAGTGCTTGTGATATCAGATAATTTCATACTAATGCTTGTGAAGTGGATTCTGCACTGGAAGAGAACAGCCTGCAGCAACCATTAAAATCCTACCCTTGACCCCCATGGAAGCCACCCACACAGCTGTAGAAATCTTCTCTACATGCAAACACACACAGAGCAACCAGAAAACACACCACCACTGAAAACTCACGTACATGTAATACCCAAAGCAACTCCCAAACACAATGTGACAATATGCCCCCTATACAGTCAACATTTATACATTATACACAGTCCACATACGTTTGCAACACGTAAAATACCACACATTGCTCACACTCACACACAACATAACCCAGCGGGAAAATACAACCCTAAAAAGCAGCCGCAGCACACATGCATAACAGAATACAGCAACAAACACACATGTTCATTAAAACACAAAAATGGGACCAGAATGCCAAGGGCCTACAGTGCTAATAAAAAGTTGCCTGATCCCGATCTAAACCCTTGGAAGTGATAGAGAGTGAATTAAAACATTTAAAATGTCAACTGAATGTTTTTATTATTATTAGAAGAATCAGAGCACACTCAGAGCTGGTTTACTAGCCAACCAATCAGAGCCCTCTTGGTCATATTGCAAAGCGTGGGAAATTTTCCCACACTTTGCAATACCTGTCATAGTGTGGGACGCCTATAAAAGGACTTTCCTAAAAAGGACTGCTCATTCTGCGGCCCTCCATGGATAGAGATGGATTATTTTTTGTTCCGGCTGTTTTTGTTTTTTTTGCGATTGGGTCATTTGTTATTTTAATTAGTGGCGTCGGAAATTGTGTATTTTTATATGGCTGTTTTGGGGGCTTTAGTAAATAAATTATTTATTTTATGCATTGGCTAGGGGAATGGAGACCCCTAATTCCCCCCACCAACCAGCATGGGTAGGCACACTAGTCCCGCTTCCTTAAAACATATAGTACCCTTCCCACCTGATGCCCAAGGATGGGGGGGTACACCCCTATATTTCTCAGGCCTCATCCCTATGGAATGGAGCCTTTTCCAACAACTGAGCTGCAATGGCCATTGTAGCAATATGAGAATCTTGACACCCACATGATTTTTAGTTACAGGTTGGTTGTTTTTTTTACTATTTTCATGTTGCGGCTGGCTAGCAAGCGCTGGCCAGCCACCACATAATTAAGCCTCGCGCTTCCAAAGGTTTTTAACTATTTGCCTACTTGTTGCTAGAGCGGTCAGTGGGTAACCAGTTCTTCAAATTATCATTCACTTGCAAATATAAGTGAATGATAATTTCTTATTCCGGTGTAGACTGGTTCAGATAAGTTCAGAAAATCAGAGATTTCCGCACCTGAACCAATGTTACAGAATCAGTCAGGCTGACAGAATTATGACCATATTTGGCTTTAGTAAATATGAGAATTGCCAATGTAGTCAGAATTCTGACCTGGCAGTTCACACTGGGTGATGGCTGATGACATCACTACTCTGTGCAGAGAGTGAAACAAAAATTCTATCTCCATCCAACTGAAGGTGTATCAATATGGCAGAAGGATCAAGTGTTCTGTGAAAGTAGGAGCCAGATTTTTAACTTATTTTACATATACTTTTTTTTTTTTTTAAATGCATATCTTTTCATTATACATTGCAATGATTCTTATAATAAAATCTGGGGACAGTTGTCCTTTAAGGAGAGTTGATCTCACACACAAAACAGTGAAAACGCAAGATGTCACAAAAAAATAAAAAGTATATAATACCATGGACTGTGACTCTCAACCAAGTCCAATTTCTACAACTACAAGAATATATATACCTTATTTAAATTAAATAGTTTAACTTTACATGGGATTATATGCAATATTAATTAAGTGTCTCTGCACTGGGTTTCCTTTTGGCTTCAAAAACACTGCTGAACATAAAGTCGCAAGGCTTCTGGCATTTGAACTTTAGCAGTTAGCATTCTAATGTAGAAAGACAACAATTGAACTACAACTCCCAGAACACTTGGCTGTGTACCTAATACACCACATGTGGGGCAGGCTGAGAAGTGCTCTGTAAAATACATGAGAATGATCCTGGCGATCACGTAGTTTGGTGAAAGAACATTGCAGAATTTGCAAAGACCAGGATTTTCTAGCAAACTTAAAGGGACTCTCCAGTGCCAGGAAAACAAATCCTTTTCCTGGCACTGCAGAATCCTGGAGTGCCCCCCTCATCCCATGTTGCTGAGGGGGTTAAAACCCCTTCATGGACTTACATGAATCCAGCGCTGAGTCAGGCTCCACCATCGCCAACAGGGGAGACCTAATGCGCATGCGCGGCAACGGCTGCACACGCACATTAAACCTCACCATAGGAAAGCATTATTCAATGCTTTTCTATAGGGATTCCGGTGACGCTGGAGGTTCTCATGCATAACGTTTTCATGTTTTAAGAAGCTGGAAGTCCCTCTTGTGGCTGTCTGATAGACAGCTACTAGAGGAGGACTTAACCCTGCAAGGTAATTATTAATTACACTTGCAGGGTTAAGGGTGATGGGAGTTGGCACCCAGACCACTCCAATGGGCAGAGCTGGTCTGGGTGCCTGGAGTGTCCCTTTAATTGATTATTGTTTTTGAATCTCTCAAATGTATTATTTATACAATGTATTAAAAAGAATTAGTAAACATGTTTCTGGGATGTTCACTTAATGTAATTGTGCTACATTACTATCCCACCTATTCAGCCTCCTCCACTGCATTGTTTTGCATAGCCCAAAATAGTATTAGGAAAATTAGTTAATGGGAAAAGGGGGGGGGGAAAGTGTATGTTTGCATTGTACACCACCTACGTATCACCAGACAGACTTTGAATAAAAGTTTGTTTTTGTTTTTTTATAAAAAAAAAAAAAGATTATTTAATCAATCAGAATTTGCAAATTTTAGTATAACTTAGGTGGGGTGGAACTAATCTCTAAAATGTGAAAGTCTTGTTAAACTGTCAAACTAAGAAACTTTGTATTATTGCAGATTTTATGGTACATGAGTATGTACACTGTACCTACTCAACCAATTGTTGCACACAACCACATTCACAAAAGTGTCAACCAGGCTGTGTATAAAATCACAGCAACTCGGCCCGAAATTTGAAAATCCCTTTGAACTCACTATGAATTCTCACTTTATTGTATAACCCTGTATGTGATAAATGGAACGGTGAGTTAGTCTATAAACTATTCCATAAACGTCTGCTGTACAGAAGTTTATGGATACATATCAGACATACACCAGAACAATTGGTTCATGACTGCTGTGGCTTCAGGCGGCTTCTTCTAGCTATGCAGTTTCAAGAATCTGGTTCAATTAAATATTAGAAATACAATTTTACCTAATGGTTTCTCCTTAATCATTTCCAAGTTTTATATATAACCCCGAAATGCATATTTTTTCACAACCGCTTGAAATAAATTTTAGATTACCAAAAAGGTAGATTTGGCAAGAGCATATGAATGTATATGCTGCAATAGGTACATGACATACATTTATCTTAAAACAAGTAAAACATTACACTTTATACTTTACATTTTCAGTAATTTTGTTTTGAAATAAGGTTGCTTTATTTTTTTTATTTTTTTTAAATGACAGCACAAGAAATAAATAATTTCCAGAAGCCAGAAATCATAAACTTTAAAGATGTTATATGGCATGGGAATTTAAAGATTTAAAAAAAAATTTTTTTAATTAAAATCGAGAGAAAAATAGAAAAAAAAAAAAAACAATTAACCAAAGAGAAAAGAAATTAAAAACGTGTCTGGAGACAAATCATGAAAAAATGACAGATTAGAAACAAAGCATCATGAAACGTGGAAAACCAAATAAGCTTGTAAGTCTCTAACCCCAGTAATCAAAGACGTTAATGGACATGTGTGAACAACAACATGACGTCATTCGGCTGGAGAAAGTGGCTGCTATAAGGCCCTCTTTTAGACAAAAAGGAATGTTTGCAACGTCACTGCAGCTCCATTCGCAAATCTCTATTGACCATAGCATTTACTATAAGTCACAATAAGAATAGTGATTGCCATTGGGAGAAAGGGGCTCTAACACTTCATATTATCAAGTTAAGATATTCAACACAAAACACTCCAAGCACAATAACCACTAAGAATGCCCTGGTGCACCTTAATGTTAGAAGTCAAACCGATTTTTAGCAAATTGCATTTCTAGCAAATTCCCTTGGGTCTGCCACTGGGCACTGCGAAATGCAGGGCTTATCTCATTGGTTTATAGTGATCAACTGACATGAGTTGGCCCCGCACTGCAGGACATAGCACATGAGACCTAATAGAAGCTCCTAGCAGAGGGTTCTGCCTCTCACTTCCTGCTAAGAGGAGGTGGGGAACGGAAGACCCAAGGTAAGACGTCAAACAGTTACTAAACTTTTTTACTTACATTTTTTTTTTTTACTTGCCAGACATTCCTGCTTCCATAACCACTATAGCATGCCGTAGTGATTTTGGTGCCTGGAGTGTTAATTTACAACTAGTGTCCATAGTTCAGTGTAGTACAATAGTGCTGTACAGCCTTTTCAGAGAACGGGCTAGAGCCTATTACAAACAGGCTGAAATTTTGACACAGGTCACAATCCACACAAAGTGTTTGTGATCTAGTCTTTAGGGCAGCCAACTTTTGGCACTCCAGATGTGGACTACACGTTTCGTCTGATGCTTTGCCAGCATTGTGGCTGTAAGAGCATTATGGGAGATGTAGTTCACAATAACTGAGCTGCTGAAGATTGCCTACACCTGGTTTAGGGCATTAGCAAGCTAAAAACTAGGAGAAAAAAAAAAAGAAACTACATGTATCTATTGCATTTAAAAAGGGCACATTGCATGGAATGGGAGGATACATCAATCATAAGGTTTGTGAATAGCTGGTTCGAATGGAGACCCTATGCAAATGCACTGAAGCAAAAACAAAGAATATGAAAATTCCAAGAACAGACAAAAGTTCAGAGAACAGCAACCCTGGACGATCGTTTTAAACTTCTGAGGGTCTCGTCATTGAGTGTAGCGGATACCCCTCTAGGCACACTGAGCACGGGGTCCACTGGTTCAAAGGGTTATCAATTTTCCAGCAATTAAAAAATACTAGACGCATTGATCTGTACTTACACTATACCAATAACGGCTCCTCTTTGGTACCCAGCTGCTGAGGACTACATGGCCCATGTTGCTAAAATACCATAATGGAAGCCACAGTTCACAGCACCTGGATGTCTAAATTGAGCCATTGCTGGAAAATACCGTGTATGTTAATCACATGTGATTTTCATAGCCTGTTGCATAAGGAAAATAAGAAAAAAAAAAAAAAAAGAATCAAGGAGAGAGAGAAAGGAAACCAGATACAGTACTGTCAAACACGTGTTGATATTTTGAAAATTACACAATGTGATGCATCTTCCCTGTGTTAAATTAGTTATCGCGAGCCATATTTTTTCAGGATATGCATTTTTTTCTTCCCGAAGGGTTCGTTCAGAACCTTTTCTATACATATTATAGGCCTTGCAGCCTTTTACACATGAAAAAGGCATATAAATCACTCACTGATACAGGGTTCCGCAACTCACTGCAATGCATTGCTGGACTTAATAGCAGCAAAATAGGTTAATTGAATTTAACATCTCTAGGGCAGGTAGGCAATAACGGGTACTTCCTGCAACCAATAGATTAACGCCTTCATTTGCTGGAGGGGAACTCAACATGACATCAATGATATATGTTCCATATATATATATACATATATATATATATATATACACACACACACACACATATATATATATATATATAGCACCATTCAATAAACTTTTTATTTTTATTTATTTTTTTCCAGTCGCACTTGACCAGGCACTCGTGCAGGGGTAGAAGTCTCACATTGTACAATTAATGGATACTCTGTATGAATGCTTAGGGCAAAAAGGAACTCCGTTGTAGATACATGGGCATTGTTCACTCAACAGAGCAAGCTGGAGATCATGAAGGGTACAGATAGTAGACATACAATAGAATCTCCAACCCTGTTAATATAATGTTGCAACTCACCTAATAATCAATGCATTGCAGGGTTGACTAATAGAAAAGGTCAATACCTTTTATTGCTAAACTTCTGCTTCCAGTATTGTCCCCCATACAGGAGGCACTGCCAAATGATAACAAAAAAGGCTTAGAACTCATATTGACAAACAGTAGAGTACATCAAAGAAACGTCTTGTAGAGACCTCTGTGATAATCAAGTAGGTTTAGAACAGGACGTTGATCTGTAGTTAGTTGATATCTCATCCAGCACAGGAAGGGTTTAAGCAGAAAATGAAAAAAAAAAATTTTTTTTTTTTTTTTTTTTTAAATTAAAGAAAAAAAAATTAAAACAAATTGACGTTCAGTATTAGCAACAGACGGCATGATAAAGCAGTCAAAGTCCTGTGCAGATCCGTTTAATTTGTTCCCCTTTCTTAAAGCATCTAACTAAAGGAACAAACCTGTAATTCTTTTATTTTTTTCCTCAAAAAAAGTTAACTTTTAAATATATTAAATGCCTAAATAGATTACTTTCTTTTGCGTTTTTCTATATCTTTTTTTTTTTTGTTGCTTTTCTTTTATTTATTTATTTTTTTAAAGCATTTTATTTATTTTTGCCTTGTCACTGGATGGGGAACGAAGGGGGTTAGTGAAACTCTTGTAACTATAAAACATAAGAAAACCTGTTTTGTCCAAATATTTCAGACGTGGGAGAGGAAACCATAAAATCCAATATTCCAAAACAAACAGATTCACTCCCCCCCAATTAAAATAGCTTGCATTTTGTATTTCCAAACCCCCCCTCCCCCCTCCCCCTTCTCCTCCCACTGCATTTGTCCTTGGGAGCATTTTCTGTTCCATTCTATATCCAAGCTGGAAAACAGGACAGGTTAAGAAGGAGGGGAAAAAAAAACACCACACTACAAAAATACAAACTGTGTTAATGTGATTCTAGAAATGTGTCCACAGTTTTCTGGCTTGTTTTTTTCTTTTTTTTGCAAGGACACATAAGCACTGACATTGATACATACAAGGTAAGGGATAAGACGGAGTACACTTTCCACATAGAATCCTTTGTATCCTCTCATGTTGGCAAATAATTAGGCAAGCATTTTTACTTCTTCCTGTACTCCAGTGCAAACCTTTCCCAAGCCAGGTATGTCAGGAGAAGTATCCATATCATGCTATTGGTCAATTCACTTTCATCCCCTATGCAGCTCATCCAACCCAAAACAGAGGGGGGGGGGGGAACGGAAAGGAAAAAGGAAAATCAAACCTAAACAAAAAAATAAAATAAAAAAGTACCAGTGATTAAATAATGGTCTTCTTATCCCCTGTGGAAAGTAGGTTATTTTCTTCCTGATTTGATCAAAAGTGTCTTAATATTGTATTTTTTTTTCAAAATTTGTTTAAATAACTATATATATATATATTTATATAGAGAGATACTTTTCTATACATAGTTATCTAAACAAAAAATATATATATATATATTTGTATGTATATATATATATATTTATATAATTATATCCAATGATTCTATTTTACGTTTTTTTTCCCCCACTGTTACACTGAAGAATTGCAAAGGCATGATTATCCAGGTAATGTCTCTCATGCACATATGAAGTGACATAGGAAAAGGAAAGCCAGTAGTCCTCTGTTAGTATTCTCAGTGATCGGGACGGTCCATGGCTTCATTATAAGTGATTATCCTATTGGGATCTGAAGAGGAAAAAAAAAAAAGTTTTAGTAAAACACATACTTAAAGCCACTTAAGGAAAATCAAAAAGTGTCTAACATATTGATGTTAACCCTTAAGGAACACTTTAACGTTAGGAATACGAACATGTATTCCAGACAGAGTGTTATACAAGCTAGTAAGATTATTGGGACCTCCGGAAGTAACAAACAGATTTACTCTACCTTTCTTCCCCTGATGGACTCACTGTCGTGGCCACTCCTCCCCTGGCTGAGATCATCATTACAGATGACCTCAGCAAATGCAATACTTCCACATAAGGAGGGATTGGGGGACTAGTGGGCATGCACAGCAATCACTGCACCAATCAGCATCCACTCATAGAAATGCATTGGCTCAATGCATCTCTATGGGGATAATTCGGCATCTTCACGCAGAGCGTGAAGAACCCGAACATTGGTTCTTGAAGGTCCACATCAGGGAGTCCATCTTGTGGCTGTCTAAATGGCAGTGTGGATTCCTCAGCCACTAGTGAAGACCTTAGGAAGCAATGTAAAACATTGCCTTTTCTCAAAATAAACAATGTGTGCATTGCTGCAACTGTAGCAAAGGTTGCTTTGAATCAAAACAACTACATTAAGCTACACTGGTTTTGAGCTTAGTGTCCCTTACAGAATTATTCTGCGTGAAAACATGTTCTAAGTTATTACATACAATATTGATTTGATAAGCTACAACCTCTGTGATCATTTTCGGTTAGGTTTTCCATGCACAGACTGTAGGAATAGAAACTGTACAAATACCTAAAAATCTTACTTGGCTGTTGTGTCACTTTAAAGACAAACAGATGAACTGGGTTATTCAGTAAACTGGAAATTGAGGAGATTACACAATACATTTTCTTATTTTACACTAAAAAAAAAAGTTACAAAAAAATATCGCCGAGCTCCTGCTAGAACTAAAATTTGTAATTCCTTAGTCAATACTTCACAGTTCCTGCTTACTAAAATAAACTCATGATATGTTTTTTCACAGAACAGTGAGTTGACTTCACAATAACAAGGACATTTTGACATAGTCTGAAATAAGTAAATTCTAATTAGGACAAATATAGTTGTATTTCAGGAGCTCAAAGTTCAAAAGCTAAATGCTCACGCTGCAGAAACCCAGGGCGTTTTTCCAATTTGTTATCAAAAATCATCCGTAGGTTGTTATTAATACGCGGTAGATATTTGAAGCCAAAAACGACTGATTAGTTTCCCAGCTTCGACTCATGTTTTGCAGCCTAGTGCATCTAGCATCCGCCTATTGGCGAATGGAACGATGTACTGAGAGTTTGCTGCAGTTACTATAACTTTTTGTTTCCTTTTAACGAAGGCAGGTTCTAATTTTGGCGAGATGTGGTAGATAGTACAATTTAGCATGGAAACGAGTTGCTACAAAATCCATGCTGTCTCCTATTCTGCTCTATAGGAGACGTTAAAAAATGTTCTCAGCTTGATATTACCAGTTGAAATTGGTAAGATTTTGCAGAATCGGAAACATTACCAATGCCAATTTTAACAACCGGTGCCTTGTCAGAAAAACTGATCAACAATGTAAACTAGCCCTAAATTACCTTACAGGGCATGATCCCCTTCCTTTTTAATATAATATGATGTTCGACTGTTTGCGTTCCTCAGCAAAAGATAAGTAGCAAGGTCAACAAATTAACATTCAGATCTCTCAACCAGGCTGAGCAACATGCTGAAGTTCCCGTTCTACTGCCAGGATTGGAGTGGCCCACCAGTTGCTTATGCACTCATACAGTGCATTCCTTGTTGAGCCAAATATGGCTCCATACTTCATTATTTATAAGTCGCAACGGAGACAAAATGGAATCATGGCAAGGCTGTGATTAAATACCACAAGAAAGATAAGGAAAACACATACAGAAATATAACATGGCTTACCTTGTTTTTGCAAATTCAAAATAGATTCCATTTCTGTAAAAAAATAAAATAAGATATAAACATGTAATTTAAGAATTATAGCTTAGTTACAGTTCTGGCACGTGCATGTAGTTCAGGAGAAGTCGTCAATGGATTCCAATTTAGCAATCTAGGAATGTTTTTAACATACTGAGCACTAAACCTGTTGGGAGGAAACTGCAGGGGGTGCTAGCTAATAATTGCCCTTTTTTTTGAGCCACTTAGACAGTTTTTTAAGATATTTTTATGTATGAGGAGCCCCACAAACGAGACAAGCTGCTTCCAAGTAGCTTTCTCTTTGATAAAAGCATGCTGGTTAAATGGAGAGTCCCAGATATGGACAGACAGATAATTTTGTTGGTCTTCCCCCAATTGTTATAATTACCATTTCTTCAGCTAAGTAGTGTAACAAATGCTTCCTTGAACCCGCCACATCTAAAGTCATTCCAAATTTAAATAGCAGAAGGGCAGACCTTTGCAAATGAATGTATGTTCATTATTCGTCAAAATAAGGCAATTAATCAGAGACACTCAACAGGAGATCAAATTTCTCAAACTTAAATATAGATTGCTTAGCATTTTCAAGGTAAATTAAGGTCATGACCAAAGCTAGCATGAATGTCTATTAAAATACAAAATAGGAAAGAACTTAATTTTTCCATCAATTTAAAACGGTCATGTAGTGAGGTATAGGATGCAGTTATAAACGGTATGAGGGTAGAAAGCTTGCATCCATCTGGCAAATGTAGCAGATTGAAATACTAATTTCTTCCCTTTCATTTTTCAGTTATTTGGTCACCACCAGGGAAATAGGGTGTACAGGACAATAGTAAGACTAGAGGTAATAATGAACATTAAAGGGATGGTGTAAGCACCAAAACAACTTTATGGACTAATGAAAGTATTTAGAAAATTGGGCAGACTAGATGGGCCGAATGGTTCTTATCTGCCCTCACATTCTACGTTTCTATGTTTAGCCTAAAGGGTTACTGTAAGCCACATGACCACGTCCGTGATTATCCTCCATTTAAAAGGCACAGAAATCCTCTTCAAGGATCAAATATATGCTTTATTTGTACTTTGCAAAAACATTCCATAGCATAAATAGAAATAAAACATGTTTCAAGAAGATGTGGCACAATGGATACAAAGTATGAATAGCATTAGGCTCTCAGCCAGGTTTCATGCTCAAACTCACTGATTAAAATGCATTCTCTTCCATTTACTGGAATCTACAATGAACGTATTAAATGATTTGATGACACTACCAGTAACTTTTACATAATCCTATTAGGACCACATGCAGTTGGTGGGATTGGCTGCCCACAGTTAATATTTCAATGTTGGTGGGGTGGCCCATTTTATACCAATGTTAGATTTTTATACAGATGTAGTTGTTATGATACTTTAGGTAACGCTTTAATGGAGTACTCTGGATACAAGTGGTGCTAATTTTAATAAGACAAAAAGTCTGATCAGTGTATAATTATGAGCACTGGCAACGTAACATTTCAGCGGCTTCAAATAATATGGAACAAACTGCATCCTTAAAAAGAAAAAAAAAGTAGCTTTATCTTATTAAATTAGCTTGACTATACATCTACAGACATTTAAATACAGTAGGCAGAACATTATTATAAAGCTTTTCACTCTTACTCCTTAAACTATTTGGCAATCTAAAGCGGTTCACTGAGTTAAAGGAACACTCCAGACACAATAACAACTCTCCATTCATAAAAAACAAACAAACAAATAAAAGGATTTAGCCTTGGTGACCTGAAGATCCAGTGCTGGAGACAACCTTTTGAGTTAAACCATTTGAGAACAGTTCAACCCCTTAAGAAAAGAGGGCACCTCTGCCTCTGGCACCATAACAACTTAATTTAGTCCAACTCTGTTCTATCCCAAACATTTAACTTCATTTGTCTGGCAAACACTAATCCACTGATTTTACATAGCATTACTTCAGCTGTCCGTACACATAATATTTCCATAAAAAACAATGTTATATTCTGTAATCCTAAAGCATCACTGTACTTTATACCAGGGCTCAACAAATCCAAGGTGCCAGGTCTCCATGGCGACAAGGATTTTCGTCCTGGCACCTGGGATTTGTAGGGCTATTCAGCCCCTGAGGTGGTCGGCTGCCTATTAGTGGAGGCGGGAGGGCAGCCGGCTCATAATGAGCATGGGCGTGCGGTCGGTAGGCCAGCCAGCAGAGGGAGAGCGTGGGCGTGCACATGAGTGGGAGGCTCCTGGAGGATTGAGGCATACAGGCATGAGCACGAGAGAGGTGTAACCTCCCTGCTCTGCTCCCTCGGGCATCCACCAGTGATGCCGGAATATGACATCATTCCGGCCCCGGCATCACTAATCAGCGCTCTATGGAGCAGAGCAAGGAGATGATTGAAGCCCCATTGGACCACAGGGAAAGCCGAACCACTCCAGCTCTCCCAAAGGTAGGGAAGCTGGGTGATCACATTAAGGTGTGTGATTATTGCAACGACAGTGTCTCTCAGTGAGTGTCTGTGTGTGCGTGTGTCTGTCAGTGAGTGCGTGCATGCGTCAGTGAGTGCATGTGTTTGGGACTGGTCCCCCTCCAATCACATGGGAAAGGCGTTTTTATTCCCCCCCAGCGCTGGGCTGGTCTTGCCACAGCTGGCCCTGCCTCCATGACTGCCACGCCAATCAGCATCTCCTCAGAGATGCAATGAATCAATGCAACTCTATGGGGAACATTCAGCGCCTCCATGCAGAGCATGGAGACGCTAAACGTAGATGCTGCATACTGTGCAGCACTGACCCAGGATGCACTCTAGATGCCATCTGAGTGACTGTCACTAGTAGTGTTACTAGGCAGCAATGTAAATACTGCCTTTTCTCTAAAAAGGCAGGGTTTACATTGAAAAAAAAAAAAAGTGTGCAGGGACAGGTTATAGACACGAGAACAACTACATTAAGCTGTAGTGGTTCTGGTGACTATATGGTGTCCCTTTAAGAATTGTATTTTTGACATTGAAAAACCTGGCTCCAAATTTTTTTGTCTGGCTCCTAGAATCCAAGCAAATTTGTCAAGTCCTGCTTTATACAAAATCCTAAAATTCAACTTTTTGTTTGTAATTTCCATGTAAAATCATAATCTTTTACAAGGATGGTAATATGCACTGTGACCAATATGGCCCCCTAATGAGAGGGCCCTAGGGAGATCTGAATGCCTCCATATATTTCTGATTACCTTAGTACCTTTTTCTTTCCTGTTGCTAAAATGTATGAACACATTGATTCACAATAGAAAACCCATGATGGGACTTGCGGGTCACACATGCTTTCCATCTGCATTAAATGTATCTTTATTCGATGTTTGAAGCCACGGATTGGTCCTGCGAGACCGAACGCTCTATAATACAGCAGAGACCTGCAAGTCTCATGATACCTTGTTGACCTTTTCTCTTCCATGTTTTTTCAATAACGAAATGAAAATTTTGATTTAAAAGTAAAATCATAATCTAGCTATGAAAGGGTGGGCCAAAAATAAATAAATAATAAAAAAAACACTTGATCAGTTAGCTATAAATCATTATGCATCTCCAAGCCTATAAGCCACGTAACATTTGTCTTTTAATTTTTCCTTCTAACAACCGGTGAAAATATAGTATGTTAATATACTGCATGGTCATATTAAAAAAACTAGTTCTGAAACACTGGACTATGACCCAAAATTGACATGCTTGTGGGTCCAAACTGGAAGAAATCAGTATATCATATACGTAGGAGAAATAAAAATTAAAGGATCACTATAGTGTCAGGAAAACAAACTTGTT
>OW240912.1:71590569-71645079 GCA_933207985.1 Pelobates cultripes
TTAAATTTTTTTTTTTTTTACTTTTTTCAGGCAGCAGGGGGACTACCGATCATTCCAGGCACTGCTGTGGACGGCTATTCCATCCATGTGATCGTGAGGTCCTCGCAAGGACCTCGCAATCACATGGCCCAGGACATCTGGAACAGCAGCAGGGGGACTCGCTGGGATGGCAGGATTGCACCTGGGCAGTTGAGATTTGTTGAATAAGGTAAAGGAGGAGTGCCTTGCTTATCTATTTTTCTACATATTTATAAAGTGCTAGCGTGGAACTTGCACTTGCACGAGCACCCCCAACACAATAAATTTGCTTATCGCCTAAACAGTGATCTACAGCATAATCAGGATCCATTTATTATGGAGGATTTTCTCAATCAAGCTGGAGCATTAGCGGAAACAGCAGAAACACTCTCTATTTCAGAGGAACAAGCATTATCAGTATTATGGCCGCGTAGCTCACAAGATTTACCTCATATACATACAGCAAAAGATTTATACAATGATCTATCTAGATTGAAAAAAAGAGAGGTGGATTTGGATTTGCACAGTGTTTTTCTGTCCGACTACTATAGATCTAAACGAATTCCAAGAGGTTTTTGGATAAAAAAAATGCCCCAACCATAGGAAGACAGAATCCTATTTTTTTGTAAGAAATGGATGAACATCTCAAACAAATGTTCTCTTGACTGGATGGTGATAGTGATAGAAGAAGTTGGGACAGAATTACTGCAAGTTAAAAAAATCAATACAGGAGTTTGAATTGACCCATGTTACTGCTTTGCAAGCGACGTCATCTACTGAATTTATGCTTAAACATCAAGATGATATACAGAAATATCAGAATGAACTTATCCGCTTCAAAAAAGTTAAGGTTGAAAAGGTAAATCACGACTACAAATTTCACCAGGTTTACCGCTGGCTAAGTGGATCAGACTCTAACACACGTAACCTTGCTCCTAGATTTAGAAAACATATAAGGAAGCCTGCTCTACAAACAGTAGATATTAGTTCAGGTGAATCGGCCTCAGATGGAGAAAAGAGGACGGATTCCCAAACAGAAAATCAGGTTCCTTTTTTAAAGGATGGAGGACACCTAAACGACCCACCACGATTGATCAATACCAACGAGCAAAACCGAAGAGACACCAGAGACGCCTTAGACGGGGACAAAAGGGTCACAAGAAATATAGGAGCTATGGGAAAACCTCCCAGACAACGGAGATAACATCCATATTCAATCTTTCAAATAAGGTCTTGGATCAGAACCATATTTCTCTTCTACAAAAAGGACTTACGTTTATTCCTGTAGCTAAACCTAAGAAATTTGACATGGCCATTGATCTTTATAAACTCCAAAGAACGTTATACAGCAATGAAGTAAGAAAAGATGAGAGTTCCACCAATACATATATCTTCCCTAATCGGAATAAAAAGGATATTTATACACCTAATCCTTCAATTAAGACCTTCATGCAAATTCTACGGCATGAGATAAGCCCGATTGTGACAACACCACCTTATCACAGAGATAATCTTTCCAAAGATGAACATGCAGCACTTAAGGATCTAATCCAAGATCCTAATATAATTCGGCCGGCTGATAAAGGCGGTGCCATCGTAATTCAAACATGATGACTACAGGAATGAAATCATGCGACAACTACACGATACCTCTACATATTTAAAACTCACCTTTGACCCTGTGGCAAAATTCCAAAAGAAAATTGAAAAACTTATTGATGAAGGATTATCACATCGTTACCTTGATGAAAATACTGCCAAATTTTTGTTTGTTAAACATCCGAAACATCCGGTTATGTATACGATACCGAAAATACACAAGGATTTGGAGCGGCCACCAGGACGGCCAATTGTATCCGCCAAAGGGGGACTAATTGAGCCAATTGCTCAATTTATTGACCACCATATCAATAGCAGTGTAAGAAAACTTCCGACGTGTTTGAATGACACACAACATTTTATCAGACAATTACAAGATATTGATCTCACAGATAAAGAAATTATTTTGACTACTATGGATGTCCAGAGCCTGTATACAATAATACCTAAAACAGAAGGCATTGAAGCCATAGCCAAGATCTTGTCCAATGATGATATGTACAATGGTCCCCACATTCCATATCTTATGGAATGGTTGGATATTGCGTTAACTTGCAACTATTTTAAGTTTGAGGATACCTTCTATTTGCAAATCTCCGGGACTGCCATGGGGGCAGGCATGGCACCTGCTTATGCCAATGGGTTCATGTATTGGTTTGAGGAAAAATATATCCTTCAGGAATATCAACCACACATAATAAAATACCTTAGATTTGTGGACGACATCTTCATAATATGGGAAGGTACCATAACAAATCTTGAAAATATGGTTCAATTGATTAACAACTTACCAATTCTAGTAATGCTAACACTCAATTGGAATAAGCATAGTATTGAATTCCTTGATGTCAAGATATATAGAAATGAAAACCAACTAGGTTTTACTCTATTTAGAAAAACCACAGATCGGAATACTCTGCTTGCTGCAACCAGCTTCCATCCTCAACACGTGAAAGATTCACTACCTATTTCACAATTTCTTCGAATTATGAGATATAACAGCAATTCTGACAACCGTGAGCAACAACTTCAAGAAGTGTGGGATCGTTTTCTTGCGAGACGTTTCCACCCCCGGACTCTTGAAATGGCTAGAGAGAAAGCTTGGAACAAATTCAATCAAACCAGGACTACGAGTCCTAATGTAAAGAATAATATTTTCCTTCCACTCACGTTTAATACTGCAACTCCATTTTTAAGAAAATGTATATACAAACATTGGAACATGTTCCAGGTAGACCAGAATCTTCCCGCGAGGTTTAAAACTAATCCTATCATTAGTTACAGACGGAATCGTAATCTGAGGGATCTACTGGTGAAGAATGACCCGACAGTGCTATGCAAAGACACCCAAAATAAAAAAAAAGGGCTGTTATAGATGCAGTGGCTGCGTTACTTGCAGCCATATGCTGACCGGAGCGACATTTGTCCATCCACACAATGGGAAGATAATTCCTATCAATCATTACATCTCATGTATGACTACACATGTGGTATACATGATTACATGTCCCTGTGGATTATCTTATGTCGGGAAGACCGACATGACTTTAAGAGATCGGATTAGGGGACAGCGCTCAGGGATTCCAACAGCCTTTAGAGATCAAAGAACTGATAAGCCAGTGGCTAAGCACTTTTTAATAGTGCAACATCATCTACCTACTCTTCGCTTCATAGCCATTGACCATGTCCCGGTTCCACCCCGAGGAGGAGACAGATCGAAGCTACTACTTCAACGTGAAGCTTATTGGATTCATCATTTAAATACAGTGACTCTGAAAGGACTTAATGAAAACCTGGACCTCTCGATGTTTCTGTAAAGTTAGTTTTTGATAGTTCCTTGATTTCGCTTTTATCTCTTAACTAGATCAGCTATATGAGAGTATGGATATGATTAAGTTGTTAGATAGTCTCTGTGGTATGTTCCCTAATCTATTATAAATTGATATACAGATGTAGGTTTGGATTAATGTAATATTAACTTTAGGATGAATGTGCAAAATTTGTCTAATTCATATGAGCATTATGCTTAGTAATATGTATATTGACTCTTGAAATATGGTTCACTGATCTTTACACTAGTCAGTAATAGCAATTAATAATATGATGCTTCCTCTTTAAACAAGAAAGATTATAATATAGAGTCATAGATCTGACTCAGTTGTGTGTGAATAGAGAGTACTCTATAGAATATAGTTTTATGTGTAACCTAGCTTACTGTATCCCGGTTGTTTTTTGATCTGCTTTAACTTTATTTTTTCATATATGTTGTGCACTAAATGCACATTTGGCTCACTTAACAGACCGTTCTCTTTCTGGGATATATAACTACTATTTCTTCCTCCATATCTAGCCATATACTCCGTTCCTATCTATAACTGGAGTATAGGCATTGTTTGTATGGCTGCCTAGCAACCCGGTCACATGCATGTCTACGTAGGTCTTCACGTGGGTCTTCCACTTCCGGGTTTCTTAGCCCGGCTGCAGTTTGGTCACACTATTGGAGTAGATGGATTGTTTTGGAGGTTACTTAGCAACCCGGTCACATGCATGGCTACTCACGTCACATGCACGTTCCCACGTGGTTTTCCTCACTTCCGGGTTCTTCGGCCCGCCGGCTGTTTGATCACCTATTGGTAAGCTCTATTTCACTTATTAGTATTGCCTATGGTAATAATGTTACACTGTGATCTTGATAAAGACCCCATGAGGGTCGAAACGTCGATTTTTTTATACTCTGCACAGAATATGAATTACTTGATGATACAGTAAAATATATTTTTTCCACTGAAAAGAATTCATAGAATGCTCCCTTTATTTTCTAATATACATATATATATATATATAAAAAAAAATACAAAATACACCTGCACTCCAACTAGAGAAATAAAAATAGTACCTGGTGCTCTGGTGGCTTAATCATAAACAAAGTGAAAATACCGGCACTCAAGGTTTTCCAGAAGATAACTTCTCCATTTATTGCGGAAGAAAAATTCGACGTTTCAGCTCCCCAGTGGAGCTGAAACGTCGAATTTTTCTTCCGCAATAAATGGAGAAGTTATCTTCTGGAAAACCTTGAGTGCCGGTATTTTCACTTATATATATATATATATATATATATATATATATATATATATATATATATATATACATACACACACACACACACACACACATATATATATATATATATATATACACATACATACATATACATATATATATATATATATATATATACACATACATACATATACATATATATATATATATATATATATATATATATATATATATACACATACATACATATACACACACACACACACACACAATATATATATATATACACACACACATACACACACACACACACACACACACACACATACACACAATCTAAGTATATATTATTGAATTACAAACAGTTTTAAAACCTTTTAATTTTTTTTAATTTTATTTTTTTTACTTTTTTCAGGCAGCAGGGGGACTACCGATCATTCCAGGCACTGCTGTGGACGGCTATTCCATCCATTTGATCGTGAGGTCCTCGCAAGGATCTCGCGATCACATGGCCCAGGACATCCGGAACAGCAGCAGGGGGACTCGCTGGGATGGCAGGTAAGTCCTCCCCATTGCAATTGCCGGGGAGCGGGTAAGTATATAGGACAGCGTGGACGTGTTATGCCACCCGCCAGTGTTTAGAGCCGGGTCCCAAAGGATGGCATAGCACGCTCGCCGTCCTTAAGGGGTTAAAATAACAATTGTTACTTTGGGACTATAGGTTTCCTAATGTTCATTGCCCTTTGTTGATAAAAAGAAAAAAGGGGAAAAAAAAATAAATAAAAGGTTAATAAAAGTTACTCACCTCTTTTCCAGTGCTGGGAATCCTTGGTTGCAGCCTCCAGGTCCTTCTTTGGTAATATCAGCATCCAAGCTGACATTACCGCTATATCCTTCAATTGGTACTAGTCACGCATGCCCAAACACGCCTCTGCAATGTTATTATTGCAGGTTCTAAAACAACTGCATTGTATCACTAAGCAGGGTTAAAACTGAAAGTCCACTGCACCCAGACTTCATCATTGGGATTAAGTGGTCTGGGAGACTATAGTGTTCCTATACACTCCACACATGTGCAAGGCTGACAACATTTAAATTGAGATCAGACAGTGACTGGAATCTTGCAGTCACTTGCTGTTCATATCACAGAGTACTTTGGAGTGTAGACAAGACCTACAGGAGAGTTTTCTATAAAATACAAATACACTGCATTAAAAGTTAGTGGCAAAATACACCCTGGTGTATTGCAAGTTATATCTATGAGATTTGTAAAAATGGGATTTTTAATATGCACCAAACACACAAGTTTGTCAAATGGATGTTGTCCATGGTGATTATTTTGCTATATTTACATTTTGCAAGTAAAATGGACACATTTTCAAAATATTAAATATTTTAACACAATCGTTTGTTTCATGATAAACTAATTTTCAAGGCTATTCATGCTTTTAACTCAGTAGTTACAATAACTTGTTGGCAATGCTTTTGTGCCTTCTCATGACATAACATACATAAAATATATCATTTTTTTTTTTAAATTTATTTATTTATATTATCTCAATGAAGGGCTCTGGATGCCACGTCCCTGTAGTTTTAACCCTTCAACTGTAAACATTGCTGTTCTGCAGGGACAGCAATGTTTACATTGCAGAGTTGACATGCCTCTATGTCTGTCTCTCTGGCAGCCGCTAGAAGTGCTTACCCCTTGGCTATTCAATCAGATCCGCTTTAATGGCAAATGTTGCAACATCTGTATACTTGTGTTTTGCTTTAAAAAACAAAACAAAAACAATTATAGGATGGTAAGTGACCCATGGAAAGTTAGAAAACAAATATGCTATAAAGGTGATGCTGGGCATATAAGGTAATGGGGGCAGGAATTAGTGAGATTTACCTGAACCTGTCCCTCGCAGACACCATCATTTTTTTATGGCCAGTGCCCAACTTCAGCGCCAGGAGCACACATCGCTGCTGTATGCGCACGAACAAGATTACAGCACTGAGGTCTATGCTATGAAGAATCCCTTGAGATTCTCCATAGACACAGCTAATAATCTCTGCACTTGTCACTGGTGACGGCTGGGAGATTGACACTTCTAGACGGCAATAGCTCCGTCCGGTGTCTAGAATTGTCAGGCGTAGGAAATATACGGAGACAAAAGTAGTCCCTACTTTGTCTCAGTACATCTTTTATCTGGAAGGGAATTTCAGTTATTTTCTCTTTAGGAAAATATAATTTTGCAGGGGGATGGGGGATAATCTTGAGGCCTGAAATTAACAAAGCTTTAAACATATACAAAAATTAAATGGAGTGTGCATATAATAATTAGGAGAGAAAACATAAAAAGACAAAATCTGAATTCTCTCAATACCAAAAAGTGGGTTTCACAAATAGCACAGATTTCATACTACTAAAAAACAAACAAAGATTGTGAGATTCTTTTAACATGTTTGCTCTCTATCAGTAAAGCCCCACCCATAAAGCATTACAAAGACAACCAAATGATTTACCTTTAGTGTGATAGAGTATAGCAGCCCTCAGGTCAAAAGAACCCCAGCTATCTTTGCGTTCATGATCTCCGTGGTACCCCTTTTCTTTGGCGGAGGTCTGTAAAGTGTTTTTCAGGGAGGTCTGTGCAGGAACTTCCATATCAAAGACCTTGGACTGAAACACTAAATGACCATGGCTAGCAGTGTCTGTCTTTTGCAGCTCCCCTAATTCCTTAGGATCGGAGGATAACCCAGCCCCATCACCCCCTTGGCCCACAAGAGATGCTTTCAGGGTAACACCATCTGGAACCTGAGGGCTAGTCCGTTTCTCTAACTCATAGGCCTTGGGGAAAACCGGGCGCTCATTTCCTGAGGCAGATACATCAGCACCCTGTGAAACCAATGGGATAGGGTGTTCCCAGACCACTTGTCCAAATGCAGGCTTATCAGTTACGGCCTCTGGCCCAGCACTAGGTTCATTTATAAAAGATAAGCCCCACTGATTCTGAAATATTTCTCCCAGACTATGTTGATTTGACTGGCCAGACTGTTCCCCCTGTATTGTGTCCGGCAGTGCATGTTGCATATTTAAAGGATAAGTAAAAAGACCAGGCTTCCTTTGTTCAGAAGGGGCACAAGCAGATTCCAAGGGTAAAGTTTCAGCTCCCCCAGGCAGTGTGTGTGAAACAGTACTAGCAGCAGTGGCCATAAAACCCCCATCAGCTCCTAATAACAAGGGTCCGTTGGCAAAATTTACTGTAGATATAGACTTCATGGCAGACATAGGGACCTGGGACACACAGTTCAATGTTGGGACCTCACCAGCCTGAGGAGTGAAGGCAAGGGAAGATTGTGAAGCAGGCGAGTTGTTCTGGGCTGCTTTGTTGAGGTTTTCTTTAACTTTGCTTGCATAACTTATTTTGGGAACTATTTTAGCACTGCTATTGTCTACTGGGAACACAGGAGGAGGTTTAAACAAAGTCCAGGAGTCCTCTTTAGAGGAGGTGGCGGCTGGGGAAGTTTTCCCTTTGGGCCGGTCATCAAATTTTTTTCCTGTGACAGGTTTGGCATCAGAGTTTTTCCTCTGTATATCTCCAGAGATTGGTTTACCACGGCCTGCACTACCAAATCCAGACTCACATTTCCAAGTGGATTTAGCATTATCCAGTCTTGTCCCAGCCCTTTGATCCGCTATTAAATCAGATTCCAACTTGCCATCAATGTCCATCATTTTATCTACCACAGAGAAGGACACCTCCACCACTTTGGCATTGGTACACCTAGCTTTCCTTTTCTTGGGCGTTGCATATCCATTCTCTGACCCACTGCCATCATTTTCAGCACTTTTGCTCACATAACCGTTAGTTATATATCCAGGGCTATTGGAAAGCAAACCATTCTGAACAGGCCCAATCTCCCCCTTGTCTGTGCACTTGCTCTCTTTAATTTTGTTTTCGTAAGACTTTTCATTCCTTTTGTCCATACTGTTTTTATGGAGCAATGGTTTTGTTTTGCTGCTCGCTTTGCCAAAATTGTGGGCCTTGGCTGGCTGCTTGGGGTTGGTGCTCGCGTCAACAACTTGCTGGCTGCCGTTGGAAACCCGGGAGGAAGTCTGGTTTGCAACTTTGTCAGAACCCAGTGTCTTTGGAGGGGTGTGTCTGTCTCCAGCTGAACCATTTAGCTCTCCATGTTCTAAAAAAGAAGAAAACCCAATTTTAGACAATTTGGATGTAAAGTGTTTTATTGTATATTTAAAGTTACAATATATACATACACACACATATATATATATACATACATATACACATATATATATATACACATACACACACATACATATACACATATACACATATACATATAGTGAAAATATATATTTTCTCATATATGCACATATACATATATATACATATACACATATATATACATATATACATATACACATATATACACATATATACATATATACACATACATACATATATACACATATATGACCTATTCGCATCACGGCTCAACACCCAACACCCGCAGTTCTTATATACACACACACACACACACACACACATCACGGCTCAACACCCAACACCCGCAGTTCTTATATATATACACACACACACACACACACATACAGGAGTCACAGCCGTCCACCAAATAGGGATTTCTGAGTATCCCTGAAATTCCCAATTACCATGAATGGAGAGAATGTCTCCCCAAATAATATGCGGAAGTAGTGTTTGCAGTTGTTAATAATATGTTGCACATATTACCATCTATTATGCCGTAATGAGACCACCAAGACCATATCATTGACCAGGTCATTCAATTATGTACAAAAATAAAAGGCAGTTGATGGACTATGTAAGAAAGAAAGAAAAAAAAAGAAAAGAAAAAAATAACAGCAGCAGTTTAGTAAAATGCCAGATATTACTCATAAATATAGGTGTTATACCGCACTACAATCTAAGGGAACTAAAAAATATAGACTCATCAAATATTGCACAAAATAAAATGCTAACTGGGCACTAAACAAGCATGGATTCAGTCTTTCTTCAAATCTCTCCTTGGGACTTGTACTAGGATTTGAGAAGGTGTCAGGAGTATATGCAATGACAATGACTAACCTATTGATTAAAATGGCTCTTTCACCTTCTGGGGTGTTTGCATATTTTTCAAAAACCACCTGGTATGCAGTGGCTGGGGGGGTAAAGTGCAGGCGAATTATACTTACCTGATGCGGTCCTTCATGGGAGCCACCATGGCTTCTTGGCTCTTCATCCGGTAGGAGTCCACATCAGTGCGGTACTCGTGTATATGCAAAAGTACCACACCAATATATATGGAGGATTCTGTGAGACCATCCATAGATATTATCTCACAATGAGAGAGATAATGCCTTATTCCCACAGTCATTATTAGAGATTGCTGGGGGAAGTGTAAAATCTTAATGGTGATATCTTTGCCTTATTTCCAGCAGAGAGTTTACCATAAGACAAAGTATATGCAATTCCAACATAGTCTTTACGAGCATTTCGTAAACATTTTAGTGAATTCACGATAAATGTAAAATGCAAGATTCTGAGTATTACACTTTTTTCTGGAGAAAAATACACTATGCTATTTTATATATTACCCTTTTCCCCAAGGAAATGTTTAACAAATTTAGAGTTTAACAAATGTTTTTATAACCAACATAATAGCACTTATTTTGTAAACCTCAGTAGTGTTTTGTTTTTTTTTAAAAACATGGTTCACTAATTACTGGTTAGAGAATGTTAAATAGCCAATCCCTCTGTTTAAGTTGATTGATCATGGAGGTCAGTTAACCAAGGTATACATAATTTGGGTGTGACACCAAATGGGGAAGCTCTACTTAGGTAATATATCCCCCCTCCCCCCGAATGCTCAGTATGCCCTTGAGAGGTGATTTCTTATGGGCTCGATTTCACCTTGATCAGGGTGTGTGAACTGTACACCCAGTTTAAAATACTTCAAAAGTCTTAAAATCTCTTTAACCCCTTAAGGACACATGACATGTGTGACATGTCATGATTCCCTTTTATTCCAGAAGTTTGGTCCTTAAAGGACCACTATAGTGCCAGGAAAACATACTCGTTTCTCTGAAACTGCTATGTTTCTGAAAAAATGGGTTAACCCTAGCTGGACCAGGCACCCAGACCACTTCATTAAGCTGAAGTGGTCTGGGTGCCTAGAGTGGTCCTTTAAGGGGTTAAAAAAAAAACCCATTACTTACAGGGTAACTTAGAGGTAATGCACAGAGATTATAATGTTAGGATTGCGAGTTCAATTTTATTGCAACATACCGAGGCTCATATTGCTTATACCTTTCTTTACTGTCCAGCAATAGCAGCAAAGAATACAAATCATAATGAAAAATAATATAGCAACATAGGCCACTCCCAGAACAAGTCCCAGTATAATAGTAAGAACCTCCCTAAGACTTTCCTCTTTCTTTGCTGCTCCAGTCAGATAAGTACCTATTTTCTCTGCTCTGTGGGTGTTTGAATGAGTAAGAGTTGTTTGCTAAATGGTTTTTATTTTTGCATGTATTGCTGATTGTTGTTTACTAGTGTTTATGATAGACTCCGGGTTCCAGACCAGCTAAAGGGTCTCTCCCCTGTACTGTTGGGGTTTTTTTGTGACACCACTGGTCCTTTTTTCAAATTTCTCTGTGTTTTGTCCCTGCTTGGGGGTCTTTTGTTCTTTTCCCTTCTGACTGGACCTGTGTCCCATCACTTCCCTTTGTGACTCCTATTGTTCAGCGCTCTGTCCTTACGCAGCATGTGCAATGGACCATAGACCTTCTCTTCCGACTGGGGTTCATCATAAACTGGGAGAAATCCTGCCTGACCAGGGCCAGGCGTATAGGATTTCTGGGTTTCCTTGTGGATTCAGGAGGAATCGTTAAGTCTTCCGTCCGCCAAGGGCACTTCTCCACCCGCAGATTACCTTGCATCATTTGGCACGGCTCATTGGCCTGCTAACCTTGTCTATCCAGGCGGTGTTTCCAGCCCCCCTCCATTACAGGGTCCTTTAGCGACTGAAGATAGCTCACCTACAGTAGGGCGCGTCTTACGCGGACCTGGTGACTCTGCATGGCAAAACAAAGGACTAACTGCAATGGTGGATCCAAAACCTGTCCGCGTGGAATGGCAGGGCGATCTTCGGTTCGCAACCAGAAATCACCATAGACTCTGACGCGCGCCTCCACGGACGGGGGGCCCACTGCGAGGGTGTGACAACGGGAGGTCTTTGGAACTCCTTGCGGGCTCCTTTGCAATCCGGAGTTTTGCGAGGGATCAGGCACGTGCGTGCATTCGCCTCCGCATGGACAACATCTCAGCGCTGAGGTACATCACCCACATGGGCAGCACCCAATCAGCGGTCTTAGCCACGTTGGCAAAGGAATTTGGGGAGTTTTGTCTGGATTGGAACTTGTTGGTCCTGGCGGAATATTTACCGGGTCTGCACAACGTCTAGGCGGATTGGAGTTCACAGTATCTCTGACACCAGCGACTGGAAATTAAGCGCGGAGGTGTTCTCAAATGTGTTGTGCCTTTGCAGTCCATTTGCTATCGACCTATTCGCATCACGGCTCAACACCCAACACCCGCAGTTCTTCAGCTGGAGACCGGACATGACGGGGGAGGCAGTGGATGCTTTCCTGCAGTATTGGCACAAGAGCCCCCTGTAACCATTTCCACTGTTTTCCATGAATCCTTGCACACTTCTTCAGGCCCACTGCCATCAGGCCAAACTGGCCTTGTGGCTCCCTTCTGGGGGATGCAGTCGTGGTTCCCTCAACTCCTGGAGATGTCGGTTGATTTTCCCAGACTATTGCTGGGACTGCTGTCACTCTCTGCTGGTGGACAGATCCTTCTCAAGGCGTGGCGGATTTCAGGTGAACCGGGGAGGTCCAGGGAGTTTCGGAGACTACTCAACGATGGTTGGCGGATGTGTTTCAGCTTGGCAATCTTGGGCTGGCTGGTGCCTGGCTAGGGACGTGAATTCCGTTTCAGCCCCTGTGGCAACGATTCTACAATTCCTGACTTCTCTTTTTGAAGTCGGCAGGGCTTACCGGACGATCAATCTATACAGGTCGGCGATATCTTCAACCCATCGCGGTTTTGATGGTTGTCCCACAGGCCAACATCCTCTCGTCCGCCTCAGCCCTGTTATTCTTCTACTTGGAATAGCTCTGTTCGGTCTTTTACCAATGCCTGGCCTTCTAACTCAGATCTCTCATTGCGTCAGTTGTCTAAATTGGTTTGTCGTTTTTGCCTCATCTCTTGCAAGAGGGTGTCGGATGTCCGTGCTTTGGATTTTGATGTCAGGTTCTACACCTCGGAGGGTGTGACTTTCAATATTTCCAGGCGTACTAAGACTTCTATTAAGTAGGTGTCGTATTCAGCATTCCCTTCAGCACTGACTTCATGTCTGGTGGCCCGCTTACGCGAATATGAGTTTCATACCAGACCACGTGAATTTTATTTTTTACCTGTTACTCATGTTTTCTGAGGTGGTTGGTCAGCTTTAAACTTGCAATATGAGCCTCCGTGGCTTGCAATAAAATGACACGATTTTGTTATTACATGACGAAAAGTCATGATTTTACTAAAGAGGTGAGTATTGTCCCACCTGATGTGTAAATTTTGTCATCTTGTATTTCTATGTGATTTTTTCCCACCCCGGTTGCTCATTGTATATGATTGGATTTGATGTTAAGTGGGGCGTTGTGTTTCTGGGGGTTTGGTTTGGGTTATACCGGTTCGGCCTTTTGGGGGATTTGTTGGGGGATCGGTTAAATGTTTTAGGATGTAGATTAATGCCTACAAGTTATGTTGCTTTGATGTTGGTATATAGTACCGATTTAACCCTTGGGCGCCTGTTTAAGTTTTCACAGCCTAATTCGGACCTCTTTGATGTTCTTTCATCTGCCTTTGAGGAACGTCTTCCTGGTTGGAGCTGTTCCGTATTTGTTTCCGGTTATTGGTCCTGTGTTAATGGTTATGGACTTCTACATTTCGTTTGCTGATGGATTACATCTGCTGGTTTCCTGTTTTGAGGACTTTCGGTTATGGTGTGTGTCGCATCTTCAAAAAAGAATAACGTTCTTAGGGAGGTGCCTACTATTATACTGGTACTTGGTCTGGGAGTGGCCTGTGTTACCATGTATGCATTATTTTTTCATTATGTTTTGTATTCTTTTCTGCTATTGGTGGACAGTAAAGAAAGGGATAAGCAATACTCGCCTTCGTGTCTTTAATAAAATAATGACTTTTCGTCATGTAATAGCAAAATCATGTAATTTACATATGGAGACAGTGTTTGTTTGTTTTTTGTGATTTCAATAACCGCACTGTGATTTTTTCTGCTCATTAAATTTCTGCAAGTGTACAGTAGTTATCAAATACCTATTATCTTAATTTATATAGTAAATGTCCTTATTGAAACTTGAACAAACTACATTAGTTGAGATACTGTGGAGTGAACATGTAAGAGTGAATAGGTTTACTATCGTATGTGTTAATCCATAGAAAATAATCTATTCACTGCAAGCAATATCTCGAACAATGTTTCTTTTGAACCTTGGTTGACTGCATCAACGTCAAAGCTCTTAACCACTAGACTACACAAACTAGCAGAGATCAGTTCCGACACCGGAACTATATAGGTCTGTTAATGTATCTTCCAATAAGAACTCTGTGCCTTCTATAAAGGTTACCCTCACATAACCTCTGTGTATCCCTCAACACTGTGTGCCTTCTGGAAATAGTTCTGCAAGACCCATCACACTGTGTGTCTGCTGAAGCATGCTGCAAGACTATCTCAGAGTTCCATTACTGTCTGTTATAAATTGGACTGGATCTAGTACTCCACCATCTTAAAATCTTCTCCAGGCAAAAGTGTGACTGACTGTCCTGAATGCCCAGACCCTTTATTTTAGAACTAGATCTTTTTATTCAGTTAGGAAATGGCAGATACTGAGAAAAGTGGAATTAGCAGACATTTCAGTCACTCAGCACAGCACGCACTGGACAGCTGTAAGAGAACACACACTCAGGGAGGAATTCAAGACCTCCATGAAGGAAGAAATGGTCAGCACAATTTAAGGTCTTAGCAATGATCAAGAAATGTAAACAACTGCAGATGCGAGAGCACCTGGCAACCAACGTTCAAAGAATATTTAGTGGTGAAGGAAGCAATGCAAGCTCGGCTCATACAGATACTAGAAAAGTAGACATACACAACGTAGATCGTGGACAGCACATTGAGGAGACAATGCATTTCCATTTTAAACGTCTGATTCTTTACCAGAAGCAAACCTAAAATTAAAAAAATACAAAAGCCAAAAAAGTAGCAACCTTAACCCCTTAACGACCGCGGACGGTTCAGGACGGTCATCGGCGTTTTTGCTTTGCCGGCCGCTGACGGTCCTGTACCGTACAAAAGGTCTTATGTACTTACCTGATTGCCGTCATTCACCCGGTGGCGATCGGCGGTGCTCCCAGTGTGGGGAGACTGCCTGCAGCCCAGACAGTCTCCCTGCGACGGATTAGGACCCCTGTGGCCATGTGATCGCTCAACAGAGCGATTACATGGTCACAATAGGTGTCCATGTGTCTGCCTGCAGGGGGACTGTCTGTGCTGACAGGCAGTCTCCCTGCAAGTATAAAATAAAATAAAAAAATTAAAAAAGTTAATGTTAATAAAAAATAAGATATGTCATACTAAGTGTATTTTTATATTAATATGTACTTATATTAATATAAAAATACACTTATAATTAAATTACACACGTATATATATATATATATACACACACACATACACACAGTAAATTAAATAGAAAAATGTTAAAAATAATTTTATAAAATTATACATCTATATGAAATTTTTTTCTAACTGTATTTTGAAATTAAATATATATATTTATAGCAAAATACACTGAGAATGAAATTGAATATATATCTATATATATATATATATATATATATATATAAAAATAATACGAAATATATATGTCCATATACAAAATTACATAATTATATAAATATACACGTAGACTTCAAATATATAAATATGCATATATATTTAAATTCTATGTGCGTATTTGTATAATATTTTTACATAATTAAGTCATTTTATTAATTGCAATTTAAGGGACCTGCCTGCCAACCCAGGCTGAAAGTCCAAAGAATTTAATTTGCTGGCACTGTATTTTACCCTGTAACTTTCTATGACACCCTAAAAACCTGTACATGGGGGGTACCGTTTTACTCGGGAGACTTCGCTGGACATAAATATTTGTGATTCAAAACAGTAAAAAACATATCACAGCGATAATATTGTCAGTGAAAGAGACTTTTTCTTTTGTATTTTTCACACACAAACAGCACTTTTACTGATGATTTAATTGTTGCGATATGTTTTTCTGTTTTGAAACACTAATATTTGTGTTCAGCAAAGTCTACCGAACAAAACATGTACAGATTTTATAGCGTTTTTGAAAGTTACAGGGTCAAATATATGGGTCAAATATTTTTACATTGAAAATGGCCAGGTTGGTTACGTTGCCTTTGAGAGCGTATGGTAGCCCAGGAATGAGAATTACCCCCATGATGGCATACCATTTGCAAAAGAAGACAACCCAAGGTATTGCAAATGGGGTATATGTCCAGTCTTTTTTAATAGCCACTTAGTCACAAACACTGGCCAAAATTAGCATTCAATTTAGTTTTTTTACTTTTTTCAAAACACTGGGTATTTTAAAACTCATGACAAATTTTTTAATCTATTTAGCAGTTTCTTTTATTCGCTTTTGTAGATGAGTAAAAGATTTTGCAAGTAAAATTCCAAAAACATGTATTTTTAAAAAAATTTCATCATATTTTTGTATTTTTTTAAAAATTAAATTACATGAGATTATATAAATAATGGTATGTAAAGAAAGCCTTTTTTGTCCTGAATAAAACCCAATATATAATTTGTATAGGAACAGTAAATGAGACAGCGGAAAATTACAGCTAAACACAAACACCACAAAAGTTTAAAAAGAGGCCTGGTCGCAAATGTACAACATCGCAAAAACAGGCCGGTCCTTAAGGGGTTAAATAAGTTTTTCCTGGCAGCAAAGGTGGTAGGGGTAGAGGTTCTTGTTGCTTATATACCCTCTTTTTTGCATGTACCTAGCCTAGATATGGTCCCATGTGATGCCTACATATAAAACGGTGACCAGAAGGTTGAAAACAGGCAGAATATTGGCTCCACACATGCTTCATCATTACGTAAAAGATAAGAAATTTTCCCCTGCGGCAAATAATCAAGTAATGTGAGATTGTGATTATTATTTCTAACACAGAAAAAAAAATAAAGTTAAAAAAAAAAATAAAAATAAAAAATAGCCAAACACAAACCCTGCGGATTTTTTACAAATTCATGTACAGAGCGGTTTGCTTCCTATATCCACTACCTCCAACACTGATCAGCAGTAGTGGGGAGGAGAGAGCAAATAATGAAACCAATAAGCATGTGAATGCATGTGTGTTGTTTAGAGTCAACCAGTTTTGCCCAGAAAACTTAGAACTATAGTGAATTCAAATTCAAATTGCAAAATTGTGGGTAAATAGCCAAATAGGGACTATAGCTGCCTTGGAGAATTCCCCCAAAATCAAATATAAATTGCCTTAATTTTGCAACGGTCATTTCAATTAACAGTTCAGCGGCGTCATGACGTGGTAACGCTCTGGCGGAAGAGGAGGGGCTACCGTGATGGAGTGAGTTGGAGTGTGGCAGAGCTCCGGTAGGACGGCCGACTAATGACAGACGCATGGGCTTGTTCGCATTAAAGTGGGGACTCCCAACACGACTCTTTGCTCAGCTGAAAGGCGGGAATAAATTGCTGATACGAGAGATTCCAGAGTACCAGCTGCAATTCCAACCTCGAACAGCATTTATAAAAACCTGCGCGAACCACCTATATGGGATGGATTGGATTTGAATAAGCCAGACATGAGAAGTCCACAAACATAAAACAACAAAGGTTTGGTCAGCTACTGCAAAAAAATAAATAAAAATAAATCGGAGCTGGCAAAGGGAAAGACACTCCCTCAGATAAGTTTTAAATTTCTTTTTATCTTTATGGCTGGTTTAAAATTGTAATTTATTCTGAATAATAATATCAGCAATCTGAAAAAGAAAGAGACAAACGTGAGATTGAGAGGAGAGGAAAGAAAGGAAAAGCAAAGGAAAATCAGAAAAACTGAGGTGTGGTGCTGGGTAAAGAGCAAAGAAGAGAGAGGAGAAAAATCTTTATTTGGAAATAAAGTAAAGCTGAAAGAAACTCCCAAATTTAAAGGGGACTAAGTGAAAGACTAAGTGAAAGAGAGAAGACTCTGTAACAAAATGGCAAATAGAAAACCTCAAAAATCAAAAGGAACATTAAAAAAAGATAAACAACAGCAACATGATAAGAGTGTAACAAATTATTTCTCTCACCAACAACAGAAAGACCAACAAAGGATTAATACCCGACAGAATTTGGATATATCTAATACCGGTTCAGATAATTTGGAACCAGAAGATAAAAGAGTGAGAGAATCGCTTATAATAGAGCAACTCAATTTGAGCTTACAAAACTATTTGGTAGAAATAAAAAAAGAAATAGCTACTAACACACACGAAATTAACCAATTGATTAACCAACATTTTTGAAGATAAATTGGTTGAAACGGATTTTCAGATAAATAAATTAAGAGAAGTTAATGATAAAATTAAAGAACAAGTTACATCCCTGGAATCAAAGATAGATGACTTAGAAGATAGATCAAGAAGAAAAAAACCTCAGTTTCAGAAATTTAGATGAGTTAAATGATCAGCAAGCTCTAAAAGAAATTTTGAAAGAATTGTTTGAGGAATTGGGACTAACACTTAAAGAACATGATGATATAATAGAAAGATGTCATAGAGTCTTTAAACCCCAAAACATTGAAAAATCCTTTCCTAGAGATGTGATCGCTCGTTTCTATTCCTTTGACTTTAAGGAAAATGTATTGAAGGCGTTTAGGACGCTTCCTAAATGTAATAATAATGCCAGACATATCGTACAATACCCGTATGAAAAGAAGAGCCTTCAATCCAGATCTTAAGAAGGCATGAGATAAGATATAAGTGGTCTTTTCCGTTGAAATTAATCCTTACTTATGATAGCCGTTCTGAAGTCTTTGAGACACATGAGAAATTAACAAATTGGCTAACACTTAAGAATTTGGTTTAACCAAATCTATGTATCAATTAAGCTTTTTTTTTTTCTCTTCACAAATGAGAGATAAACATATAAAATATAGAAGGGTATTTTCTGGCATGGTAAATGCACTATTGATGAGGTTGAATTACACTTAAATAATACCTGAAGTAAAAATTGATAAAATTAATGTGATATTTAATTAAAATTTAAGATAAAACTGTAAATAACAAATTAAGGGTGCTAATGATAAGAAATTAAGTTATAAGGTTTTTTTTTCTACTATGATATTGATCACTATTGAGAGATAAACATATGAGACACAGAAGGGTATTTTTGAAATTGTATGGTAAATGCACTATTGATGATGTTGAATTACACTTAAATTATACCTGAAGTAAAAATAGATAATTTTATATTCAATTAAAATTAAGATAACACCGTAAATAACAATGTTCCAAGGATAAGGAAATAGGTTTGTTTGTTTTTTCTTCTTCTTCTTCTTCTTCTTATGACTAAAGGCTTGCAATAACATATTGACATAGAAGGATAATTTCAGAAGGTTAATTTTAAAGGGCAGACTCTCTTAGACAATAGAGAATTTACAAAGAGTAGATAATGATGAATTGCACTATGGTTGATGTCTATTTGCACTTTAGAAATGGTTGTATAAACTAGTATAAATATATATTGATATAGAAGGGTAACTTTAGAAGGTTAATTTTAAAGGGCAGACTCTCAGATAATAGAGAATTTACAAATAGTAGATAAAAATGAGTTGCACTATGGTTGATGTTGATTTGTATTTTAGAGATGGTGGTATAAATTAATTTAAAATTTAAGGGAATTTCACAAGATAGGTAAATGTCAATTTGTTATTGAATTAAGATTCAAAACACGACTGTAAAACAAAACGGTTAAATAAGAAAAGGATCACCCTAATCCTTTTTGATTGAGTTATTAGGGATAAAACCACTGATAATAAAGACCTAAAGCAATTTAGGCAAAAATGTATTACGTGGTTAATGAGATATAAAGAAGGATAATACAACATAGAGGCACCTTCATTTCTTCACTCCATTTAAGGTATGCCCCACTTTCGGTAGGAACACTACAGGTTTCTCTGTAACTAAAATAGTTACAAAGATAAAAGAGGAAGGATGTCCCAAAAAGGTTATGTATGGTTCAGGACTGCAGACTATTCTTGTGTCTGTCAGCCTGATATGAATGTTTTAAATGTTTTTTGCGAAATTGTACTTAAAAGAAGGGGGAGAGGGATTGTTGAATATTGGTTGGCTTAAATGTTCAGGATAATGTTGGTAAATGTTCAGGGGTTGAACACTGTTGTTAAAAGAAACAGGTTATATCATTTGTCAGTTTTTTACAAGAAACACATTGGTTACAAAATAAGCAGCAGAACTGGGGAGGAGATAGATTTCCTCTAATCAAACATGCATCTTTAAATAAAAAGAAAAGAGGTGTTGCAATAGTGTTCTCTAGAGAGATTGAAGTAGATATTATATATCAGGAATCTGATGAATTTGCCAGATATCTAATTTTGGTGTGCGAAATAGGAAACACTCCCTACACTTTGGTAAATATATATTTACCAAATGTGGATCTGGTTTCAATGTTAACCAAGATAATGAATAGGGTACAGAACATAACAAAAGGCACATTGATTATAGCTGGGGATTTTAATTGTGTTATGGACCCCAAGTTGGGGAAAATATCACAGGGCAACCCAAAGAGTGATAACAGAACTATAAAACAAACTAAGAGATTGACGGCCCTCTGTAAAAGGTATGACCTATACGATGCATGGCGCGCCAGAAACCCTATGGAAAAGGATTATACCCATATATCCAGTGCACACGGCTCACATTCGAGAATAGATATGTGTTTGGTAAATGCCAAGACGATCCCGATTATTAGTAAAATTGTAATAAAAAAATAATTTTTGGTCCGATCATAATTTTATATTGATTGATATAGGGAAATCCCACAGATATCCAATGAACTCTTGGAGATTAAAAGATAAATTAAAAAAAAAAAGAGTTATCAAATCTTTTAAAATTGTTTTTTGAGGAAAATAAGCCTAATGAGACTCCACACACTATAAACTGGTGCGCTCACAAGGCGGTAATGAGGGGTTATATAATCAAAATGGATCATATACAAAGGGAAAGAACAGGGAAAACATTAACAGATTTACACATGGCTTATTAATAATCTTTCTAAATTGAATAAATTGCAACCAACACAAGAAGGAAAAATAAAATTAAATAATTTACAAAAATGGAAGAAAAAATTAAAATAAATATAAATAAATTGAAATTAAATACTTATTATACGGGGAATCGTGCAAATAAAAACAACTAGGAAACTGCAAAATCAGAGATCTGGAAACAGAGTCGAAAAACTCGAGGATGATCACATGATCTATACCTCTCCAGAACAAATTGGACAAAAATGTAATAAATTCTATCATGAACTATATAATTTAAATTTAAAACCAAAAAAATATAGATATACAAAAGTATTTAACTAATACAAAAATTATGAAGATTTTAGAAGAAGATCTCTTAATATTAAATCAAGCAATTTCTTTAGAAGAAGTTGACAAGCAAATTAGCAAATTAGAACTAAATAAAAATCCAGGACCTGATGGATATACAAATTTATATTATAAAATGATGAAATCCATACTGATCAAACCCCTTACAGATTTTTTTTAAATGAGTTTGCATTAAAAAACAAAACTCCTAAAGAATTACTCCAATCGAATATTCTTCCCATTGTAAAACCAGGTAAAGATAGTAGATATGTAGAAAATTACAGACCAATTCCACTAATCAATGTCGATGTTAAATTATATGCCTCAATTATTGCCGAAAAACTGAAAAATATTATCCCAAAAATACATACAGACCAAACCGGTTTTGTACCGAGGAGGTCTACAACCAATAGTGCTAGGACAATTTTGGACATATTAGATCAATCAGGAAAGAGGCAGATTCCCCTGCTGACCCTGTCATTAGACGCAGAGAAGGCGTTTGACAGGGTCGGCTGGGGATATATAATGAGTCTTCAGGAGGAATATGGATTTAGTGTTATGGTATTTTTAACGCCATTATGGCACTTTATTCGGTTCCATCAGCAAGGACTGTTGGAACCAATATATGCGCAGAGTGGTTTGAATTAAAGAATGGTACAAGGCAGGGGTGCCTTTTATAACCTCTGCTATATATATATATATTTTTTTTTTATATCATTGGAACCATTAGCAACTAATATAAGGGATAATTGTAATATTAAAGGCTTTCATACCGCCATAAGGGAAATCAAAATTTCGCTATATGCGGACGATACTACAATTATAATGACTTCTCCTGAACAATCTCTACCAGAATTATTAGTACAGAAAAAAGAAAGGAAGACAGCGCCACTACAAACCACATAAATTAAAAGAGCATAGAATAGGCAGACTAGAATGCAATATATATAATAGATAATAAGCAAATAGAAGTCCAGAATAAATAGTCTGACTGGTAGATGAATCAAACAACGAGGTATATCTTTGTAAAGGTGAATACAGTCTTTAGTAGTTGGGGATTCTTCAGAGTGGTGTAGATGCGTCTTTGTACATCATATGAAATGAAAAAAATAACAACTGATGGTATAGTATGTCCCGAAAGGGGTAGAAGCAATAAAAGAGTATATGGTCCTACTCACGTTTTCAAAAGCTATGGACTTAGCTCTAGTGTTGATAGCGTACGTTGATAGCGTACAGTGGTATAATCCCCACTTATGGGATACGTGAGGTCTTAGTATTCTTTCTTGATTAGGGAACCATATGTGGAAATAAAAGCGGGAACAGCAATAGTGCTCAAAGTATAAAATGCCAGAGGTGAGAAGATAAAAAAACAAGTGGTTACTCACATTTAGTTGAACAGACTAACTGTTCAATGAATACAGTGTACATTATCAACACTAGAGCTAAGTCCATAGCTCTTGAAAACGTGAGTAGGACCATATACTCTTTTATTGCGTCTACCCCTTTCGGGACATACTATACCATCAGTTGTTATTTTTTCATTTCATATGATGTACAAAGACGCATCTACACCACTCTGAAGAATCCCCCACTACTAAAGACTGTATTCACCTCTACAAAGATATACCTTGTTGTTTGATTCATCTACCAGTCAGACTATTTATTCTGGACTTCTATTTGCTTATTTTCTATCATATATATTGCATTCTAGTCTGCCTATTCTATGCTCTTTTAATTTATGTGGTTTGTAGTGGCGCTGCCTTCCTTTCTTTTTTCTGTACTATTTCTGTTGTAAGGCCTGTGAGGGAGCCCTATTTTTTAGGTGTGCTGCCACTTATTACTTATTTATTTTTGTTTCTATTGTATCTTGTATAGATAGCGCTGATCCCTTTTTTCCATTCTAACAGAATTATTGAAAGAAATTAATAAATATGCTTTGGTTTCAAATTATAAATTAAATACACTAAAATCCACGGCAATGTATAAAAATATGGATAAATCAATAGTAGAAAAATTGAGAAAGGAATATAACTTTATTAGGACTAAAAAAGTAATAAATCATTTAGGAGTTTTAATTCCAGCTAGAGTGGAAAATACAATGGAATTGAATGTAATGGAATTATTAAAATATACTAATAAAACACTAAAATCATGGCGAAATGTGCAAACATTATGGTGGGGGGAAAATAAATGTTGTAAACGCATATATGGTACCCAAATGGTCCTATTTATTTGCAATGAATCCTCTCAAAATTTCGAAGAGCTGGCTAGATTTGATTTAAGCCAGTTTTTCATCTTATATCTGGAAGAATAAAAAGCCCAGGATCAGATTAAAGACACTTTCCAAAGACAAAACAAGGGGGTTTAAACTTTACTAACTCAGTACTTATATATTATGCGAATGTAATTAAACATATATACAAATTACAAGAGCAACATGTGAATGTAGACCCTTGGTACATTATTGAAGCAGAAGCAACAAAAACAAGGAATTTGGAGTACTATCTATGGTTAAACTGTTATAAGAAACATATAGAGGCCCTTACAGACACATCATTAATATTATATCAACTTTTACAAGTTTGGGAGGAGATAAAAAAAGCTCTGGGAATTGCCAAATATATAACAAAAAACTGTAAATTAACTGTACTAGAACAAAATATGAAAGACTTATTAAAGAACTGGCCAAATAAAGATACAATTTCAATTTCACAAATAATGAAAGATGATAAGATCATTCTATTTCAAGAAATGGTGAAAAAGTTTCAAGTCCAAAAAAAAAGGAATTTTTTACATATTTAAGAATTAAAAATGTCCTAGATATCAATATTTTAAAATCTTCATTTCAGTCAGCAGGTCTTATGGAAAATATATTTGGCAATATTTATGTTAATAAAGTAATTTCTAAAGCAAATCTCCTTCTAGACTTACTTAATGATAACCCAACAAAAATAATAAATTACTGGGAGCAAGAAATTTAATTAACAATAACACTGGAAGAATGGTGTTCCTCTTTGTCACATACTTATAAAAATATACATTGCTTGAATTTGACAGAGTGCCATTTTAAAGTTATAAACAAATGGTATTTAACACCAAACAAAATTAGCCAAAATGTATCAGAATTGCGACCCTACGTGTCGGAGATGTGGTAGTAGTTTGGGTTCTTATATTCACATATGGTGGTTCTGCCCATGTGTTAATTAAATTTGGTCTTGGGTCTTTAAACTCTATTATGATCTGACAGGTATAAAACTAATATTTTCACCTACAGTTGCATTATTACATGTAAACTGGATTTTAAAATCACGAAATGATATCTATATTGCTGTTCAATATGAAAATAATAGCCAGAAATTGGAGGTCCTCCTTACCCTTTCAAAAACAACATATACTCTTTCAAATTAAAACACAATTGAATGTAAAAAAAATAAATAAAAAAAAAAATCGCTTACGATAAATCATATTTCTCAAATAATAAAAAAAAGTTATGTATGAAAATTGGCTAAACAAATTGTCAACTATGTAAGATCTACCCTGAACTTGAAGTTAAAAGATACTTGATATTCTGAATTTGTAAAAATTTTATCCTTGGAACCCCCTGATATGAATGTAGTACATTTATATGTAATGTGAATCATTATGTATTGGTGTTTGAGTGACTGAATATTTAAATGTAAATTGATATAAATTGTATTCGTTAAAAATTTAAAGAAATATTGAGATTTAAAAAAATAAATAAATCAATTAACAGTTCAGCATATAACCGTGTACACATATGTATTTGTGTGAGAGTAGTCTTTATGTATGAATTGTGTGTTTTACGTGCGTTGTGAGTATTTATGTGCGCCCAGTTTTAAATGTTAATTTGGTATTACATGTTAGCAGTTCTAGAAAACAGAATAATTAATTTGATTTACATAATGAACCATCATTATGTAACAGTGATAGCATTGGTTTTTAATGTAAGCCATTAGGAAAAACTGCAAAATGTGACTTTTTTTGCTGATAAACAGTATAACAGGCCAGAATAAACAAAACCTAGCTAGAACAATTACTGACACAGGTAGTGGAGTGCTGGCTATGAGAACCTTATTCAGCAATTATTACCCACTTTATTTCGGTAACCCGGTGAAGCAGAGGGGCACTACTCTTGAGTATCCTCATGTTGATCAGCAAATGGGACAGAATTTAAAAAAATATATATATATAAACAGTGGAAAACGTTTTTAATGTTAGTATTTTTTTTTTCCTTTAACCTAGTGATGAAGTTAAATCCCCCAGCTAAAGAGCATAAAAAGCTGATGAAAAAAAAGCTCCCCCATTATCATTTTTAACCACTTAGTAGAAAACCCATTAAATATTGACATAACTAAGCAAAGAATCTCTTCCGACAGACATAACATGCAGTTACCGGATTTTAAAACTTTATAAATCCACCATGTGATAAAAAAAATATAAAGCATTCTGTAAATGCAGCAGTAAGCATGAGCTGTAATCAGGTGAAAGGGAGGTACTGCTCTTTCCAGCAATATTATAGAACAGTGACAATGCAGAATCAGCAGCTTCTCAATGGGGCTTTAGACAATAGCGAAGCATATATACACAGGATATGGCGTCACAAAAAATGGCAACTAGTGCTTAAAGGACCATGCCACACCCCAAAAGCACTCCAGCTTGCTGAAGTGCTTTATGGGTGAGGAGTACCCTAGTTTATCAAAGTAATGATTTCTATGAGTAATCAGCACTTTTATAAATTTACTAGGGAACTCCCCGAATTCCGTCCAACTTCCGTTAGCGCCCCTGAGCTAATGGAAGTGGCAAGCACGTTCTGCTTGAGTTTGCCTGCCTCCCCCTTGTCTTTATGGAATATTCATATGACTGTGTTGGCAAGTTCAATCAAGTTTCATTGGAATGCGTATGACATTCCACAGCAATCACGAGCTATCATAAGACAAAAGAAAGTATTTTTTTTTTTTATGTACAAGCCCGAAGTTGACAAAACTTGACAACATGCAGAGCTACCACATCACATTTTGCCAATTCACAAATGCATCGCAACCCACGCGTCGCAAGAGTTGCGTTATGGAAATTTGCAGAGTTTAGCGAAATTCGACCATTAATCCTATGCTGTACAGCTGTGATGTGGGCTAAAGAGAATTGTAAGCATTATGTTCAGTCTCAAGACTCTCAGCAAAAAGCCCTTATTTATGGAACGTTCCACCGGTCAATCCTTTGTGGAAATACTCCACTTCTACCAAGATTTGTTTTGGATCGTGATTTTTCTAAGATGCATAATTTTTATTTATAACGATTTGCTTTTCTTTTGGTTGTTTTCAGTTTAATATCGGCTCTCCACCACGCTCACTCACTCTACCAGCTGGGAAAAACGTGCAATGACGTCACATTATCTTGGCACGCTGCCTGAATACAGCATTCAGAAAAGCAGGAGTGCTACCACCTCACACAAAGACAGTCTCCTACTACACTAACTCTGGGTACCATATCCTCTCCTTTACCACCGACAGTGGTGAGCAGCGAGGGAGAATAATTCCTCTGGAAAGGCTGATCACAGATTATGTATGTATACATGCCCGTGCATTTTGTGTTTATCTGTATGAATGTATGTGTAGGAAAGTGATTTTTAAGTTATGCATTTAACTACCGTATATATCAGAATGTGTGGCTTGCTACGTGTGCACGTGAGGCTGTGCATTCAGTTAGTTTGATATACGAGTTTGACTAATGACTGATGACTAGAAGTGTGCTTTATTTGATATGTGTGATAGAGTGGCTTACTGTATGTGTGAGTATGGCAAAGAGAGTGTGTGTGTGTAAATCTTGCATGGCTCCAAACTTGTAGGACAATTTGCCTTGGCATGCTGTTAACAGAGTACATCTAGTTAGGGAGAAAACAAAAATGTGGTTTGAGAAAAAAGAAAAAAAAAAAAGTTTAATTCCTTTTTAATAGAAGTAGTGTCACAGCACAAATAATGTGAAGAAAGAGTAGGCAGTGACGTCACTTATTAACCCAGGGTTAATCACACAGTGGGATAAATCCAAGTTCAAAACAGATTATCCGAATGAATGGATCTGGACTAAACTAAAATGGAACAAACTTTATTTTTTTATTTATTTTTTACAATTTCTATTTTTTTTCTGCTGGGAATTGTTGCTGCTGAAGCAGAGCTTCCACTGGAAACGACTCTCAAATTACTTTCCATTTCTGAATTCTCAGATGTCACTAGTCTACTAGAACGCACACTCACCAAAAGGGAAAACAAGACCAATGTGCAAGATTGAACTGCACATCAATTCATTACAGTTTGGGATATGGCTTTTCAGAGTGCTGGATTATCTATTATCTCAATGCAACCCACATTGGCAACTGGGTTCATTACTGAACTCACATGGGCACTTTACAATTTGCATTAAATGGAAGGCCATGAGACAGCCATATTTACAAAGTAAAAATAATATGCAGGATTATAGCATCATCTGATACGCTAAAAAAAATATATATATTTTTTTCCCTTTGCAAAAGATCAAGCTTACAAAAAAAAAAAATACATTAGTGCCAATCAGTTTACCTGGACAGCAGAAATTTAAAAAAAAAAAAAAAAAGCTAATTTCAAAATGAGTTAGAGTAGTGATAAAGTCTTTACATAGAAATTTGCAACAAAAAAATACAGTGAACTGTAGTGGTTATGGTTCTTTCTATCCTAATTCTGAAAACCAAGGGAGACCCAGTAACATGAAATAAACAGAGGAACACATCAAATTATTTTATTTTACTAAGTGCTCCGTGATAACAGGCCCCCACAGAGAAACCAATAGTAAACATGCAGGACATTCTATATAAGCATACGATCTGTAAAGAATGCCACTAGTCCTTAATGGCTAAATAAAAGGCAATAGTAATAAAGAACATGGGTGACCTAAAATAAAAAGGGGAACAGCAATAAAATTAAATTTTTTAAAAATAATAAAAAAATTAAATAAAAAAAGACACACCATACACCTTTGTCTGGCCTACATATTCCATATGCTAAGCAAGTTATATGGTGGTGGACTTAATATTATAGCAATAAGATCTAATAATATTTATAAGAAAAAGTGCATGACAATCAGTGGCAGAATGGGAGCCATAGAAAATATTTGCAGGTGGCTTATCATACAGTATTGAAACAGACCTATATATGACACAGTGGAAAAACACAGCAAAAGCGTGATCAATGAAGAAGTGTCTCTTTAGATGGATAAATATATACATACACGCACAGTCCGGCATGGAGGGAGAAAGCAAACAAACAAAAAACACAATAGATGCTCTATTCTTCTAACAGATTTTTTGCATGTCTCAGATGACTAAACAAGTAGGAACTTCTTTTCATTCACGAAAACCTGTACTCAAGAGACGCTAAGCAGGAGCGAGCAGGGATTCTAAAGTGCTCACACTGTAACAGAAACCAAACAGCCTCCCTACTAAACTTTTCAGCTGATTGGCTAGGCACATGCTGATGATGTCACACTAAGGAAGCAAGGGGATTTGGTGAATCACTGTTATCGAAAAAGAACAGACAAGAGATATAAGGGGTTATTTATTAAACCAGGGATGTGGAGAATCTTCAAATGAAACAACTCATGCAAAAATAAGATAGGTAAATTGGAAACAATACTCCGCTTATTTTTACAGCAAATAATGTATAATTATATAATTTAGAGAATATCCCCAATGTTTTACTGAAAGAAGCACTACAACCACCAAGACATTTTGCTAGATTGTGGTGCCAACAGTATTCTTAGTGCCTTTAGTTTTGTTTGTTTTTGTCAATTTTGCATTTTGGAGTTGTTTGACAAAAACTGCGCCTTTCCCAGGATTGTAGGCCCTGCCCCAGTACTACTGAAATAATGGAGACATTTTACATTCACATTACCTGTAACATGGCTATCCAACTTTGGCTGGCAATGACAGGCGGGACGGGGGTGGGAAAGCCTAGAGCCAATTACTGCATTCAAATATTGGATGATAAAATGTCTGCATAATATTGGTGGTTACAGGGGGCCTGGCTTGGGTACCGCAAGAGCCACTTTCTTATAGATCATCTTGAAAATGGTTTCACAGAAAATGGGTGACAACACTTGAAGGGACACTATAGTCACCATAACCTCTACAGCTTATTGTAGTGGTTCTGGTGTCTATAACCGGTCCCTGTGGGCTAATGTAAACACTGCCTTTGCAGAAAACTAACAAACAGTGTTTACATTGCTGCCTAGTAACTCTCAGACGACCACTAGAGGCCCTTCTTGTGTCAATGCTGCTCAGTATTTATAGCATTGGCTTTCAGCATCTCCACACCATGCATGGAGACGCTGATTGTCGCTGTAGAGATGCATCTCTATGAGGAGATGCTGACTGGCGCAGAGTGGTGTTGTGCTGCTCATACGCAATAGCCTCACAATTCTTTCCTATAGGAAAACATTGGATTGGCTGTGATCATCAATTTTAAGGATATCACCCATGGAGGCGGACCTAAACATCCATACCAGAAATATAGTGTCAGGAATATATATTTGTATACCTGAAACTATAGTGTTCCCTTAAGGATTCCTTGTATTATAAATCAGTACAAAATCCTTACTGTGCTTAGAAATCTTTCACCAATTGTACTTGAGAAAATACTAAAATATAAACTACAAGGGAAAAATATTCTCATTAAAAACCAAACTTCTTTAAAGGAAAAAAAAAAAAAAAAAAGTTTTCCTTGAACAATGAATTAACATATCATTTTTTCCCCACAGTATATGAGGTTTTCCTCATACAAAAGGATTGATAAATTAACATTACTGCTAATCCACGCTTGCTAGCTACCAGCAAGAATGAAAACAATGAAGTAGAAAAAAAAATACATTTTTATTCTGCATGAAAATTAGACTGTGCGTTGTGCTAACCAGAATAAAAGTGCACAAGCTGTTCCAGCTGTGTAGGATGTTTGTTCACTAACCATTACAATGATTTTTAGTGGTTACCCCAAAGCTCAGAATTTTATGGAAATAAAAGTACACTCAAAACTATTTTTTTTCCTCCAAATCAGTTATTGTTGCCTGAAATTTTGGCAAAATCAATCCAGATAAAATTAAGTGTTTAGGTAATTACCATGAATGTCAATTAAAGAGACACTATACACATCCAGACCACTTCAGCTCACTGAAACGTCAATGTTTACATTGCAGCACTAAGACAGCATCTAGTAACGGTCTTTTGGTGCTAACTGATGCTGGATGTCCTCACGCACCATAGGGTCATTAGGCCCCCCACACCCACCATCACAGCCCCCCTTCTGCCACTTACCTTTCTCCAGCGCCAGACTCCCTCTGTGCTGAGGAACTATCCACCCCCCACCGACGTCAGATCTGAATGCGCATGCGCGGCAAGAGCCGCACGCGCATTCAAACCGCCCATAGGAATGCTCAATGCTTTCCTATGGACGTCCAGCATCTTCTCACTGTGATTTTCAGAGTGAGAATCACAGTCAGTGAGACAGCCACTAGAGGCTGGATTAACCCTCAATGAAACATGGCAGTTCTATCTTTTCAGCTGCAGTGTTAAACCTAGAGGGACCTGGCACCCAGACCACTTCATTCAGCTGCAGTTGTCTGGGTGCCTATAGTGGTCCTTTAAGAAATGCAGCATCAGCATTGATTGAATGCTTTCCTATGTGGAGGACCTAATGCAAATTATAAAAACCCTCATTAAGTAATGACGGAAGAGGCAGAGCCGCGACCCAGCACGGAGATCAGGTATGTAAATAAAAAGGTTTAACCCTTTATTTATTCACCATGGTGGTGGTGGGGCGGGGGGATGGGGGGGAACTGAGGGTGCTCTAGCGCCAAGAATACAGGTTTATTTTTCCTGGCACTATAGTATGCCTTTAATCACTGCTCAATAATCGTTATCAGGCTGTGAGTAAACCTTTCCTTATACATCTGTACATCTGTTAGAGTGACACCCAGTAGAATAGCAAGGGATTTAAGGGATGAGTGGTGGACATATATACATATAAAGAGAGTTTAGACAAGTCCATTGTATAATGGCTGAATATGCATGATACCATGAGCATTTTTAAAAAATTCAATAACACTCCTAATAGCACAAATTCTCCATTTTCTACAGGGAGACAATCTCAGGCCTTGGAAGGTGGACATTTTACAGATTTTTTTTTTTTTAAATAAGCTTATTGACTCTCCTCTGTTAATTTACTTGTTCTAGCTATTCTCAACGAAACTGCACCTTCTGGCCAGTCTTCTACTATTTATGACACCCTTAGCAACCTCTCTCCCCTTCTCTAACAACATCAGTTCTTTTAAGTGTTGAACTCTGTGATACTGATTAGTATTACTTCAAACCTGAGGAAGAGAACAAAAAAAAACACCTCTCTAAAGCTTGACTTTTAAGTATTATGATAGACTAATAAAAAATAAAAATTTTTTTTTTTTTTTTTTTAAAGTGTCATGCATCGTGATACTCTGGTAGACCTCTTATCGGTTCCACCAATTATTAGAGCCGATATTTAGCATTTTACAGATAATCAGTATCAACCTTGTAATTTACCAATATTATTGATGACTTGCTCACCTCTCCCAGTCACCACATGCTGTCTTCTACATGTGAAAACTCTAGCCACCAGCCAAAGAAAATATTTATTGTGACCTCACGTCACCCCTTTCTAAGAGTCCCCGCATGCAGAGATCAGCTGAAGGCAGGGAGGTGAGACAGTGAATAATCAACAGTAATGTACTGGGCTGGCTAACAGAGTGATGGGAGTGTGGCTGCTCACAGCAAACTCCTATCAGTAACAACACTGTAGATGCTGGGTACTCAGTATGTACAGTCTGCCTGAGAGTGATAGTAGTGCGATAGGTGTCAGAATGTTAAGTCAATGCCAGATTTCAGTAGAAATTGTGTTACTTTTCCAAAACTTTAACTATACAGAATATCGGAATTTATTGAGATAATTTGAATAGATCAATTATGCCTAACCTAGGCACTTCAGGTATGTTAACTAAATAGCAGAACATTATCAGTCAGCCTGAAATAAGCAGTGGGTGGGGTGGCATGACTTCGCCATGAGTGGGATAGGGTCACTTTAAAATAGAAAAATGGTACAATAGATGAGTCAAACTGCTCATCGTGCTGCTGTTAAGTTAAAATGTACCTCATTATAACATAAGATTGGTCTGGGCTTCCATGTTCAAAGTCATATGGGGGATAGACACCAGCAAATTCCAGTAAATATAAATAAATTTCTAGAATAAGGTCTATAAGCGTTTGCTGTAGGAAATCACTTTTAGCTACACTTAGATACAACTTCCCAAAGAAACTTTAGATGAACGAAGCTGTGCACAAACAACATACCAAAAGGGATTTTGTTGATTCAATCACAAAAAGGACAGCAGAGGTACTGCTATTTTCAGAATTGCTTTGTGAAAGAATGCAACACTTTGAGCTAGCAACATAGTAGCAAAGTTCTAGACTTTGAAAATTCAGAGAGTCATCTCAACATTGTACAAGCTAATTTCTGCACTGTTACATGAATTAGGTAAAATGTTAGCAGGTCATAGTCTACACAGCATTCCATGCACTATTATGGCCCTGACACAGGTCTATTTATTTCAGTTAATTGTTAACAATGTATAGAGTTATTTTCAGGGTGATCAGAAACATAGAAAACTTGTCCTGCCAACACAAAATCTGGAAGATGTAAGAGTGAGTGGAAAGAGGTGTACTCAGCGACATTTAAAGGGAACAAGTTGTAAAAGAGACAGAGCAGCTAGAGCAGTTGCAAATTGATTAAAACACATTAAAAAGGGATTTATTCTCTAAACTCCGAACTAAGAGATGTAAGCAAACATAGATGATTTGGAGAAATTCTCCAACTGAGGTATAGTCACAGCTTGAATATTTTAACCTGAATATAGAGGCAATGCTTTACTATGGGGAAGGACTATTGCGTATAGCACTCGCTGCACATCAGATCCCCCCATTGGATGAGGTTTGTGGAGGCGGAATGTGTCCCAGCAATGAGAGATGTCTGCGCTGAAATAAGGCAAGTAAAGCGTTTTTAAATGCTTTATCTGCTAGGGGCCAGGGTGGGACACCAGAGCCTTGTATTCCTAACACTACAGATTCACTTTAACAGGAAGAGTGAGATCCAATATTAAAGAGAAACGCAAGCCAGGAAAACCTCCCTTTTATTTTAACACTAAACATGCAGTACATCCATTGGCATCCACACCAAATGGCAACAGGAGTCAAGTGCCCCCCATGAATATTGCCCTTCCTTTGATTTATACTGTGTGTAAGTAGCAGTGATTATTCGGATAATGGATACACCCACCATCTTGGTATGTTTTCTAAGAATATCACTGGGAACAGCCTTGTCAGAATGATGGCTGCAGAGGTTAACCAGGAAGACTATCCAAAATAAAAGGTATACTAGATCTTGCTAGATACAAAGTGTGCTATAACTAGATTCCACATCATTCCTGGTACCATGATGCTGCAGCTCATGCTGGGGTCAGGGTGTCCTACAGTCTCACTAGTGATGGCACCAAGTAATAGCCATTAAGGGACATAAACGGCAAGCGTTTGTAAACACCGGCCTGACCATTCTTCATCTACCATGCATGTCAGCACCCTAAGTGTTTGACAGAATAAGGTGGTTACATTTTGAGTTCATTACCGTCCTAGAGGATAGTTTTGTGCTCTGGAGGTTTATGCCACCTCGGTATCTGACGAGATGCCACTGAGATTGTGTCAAGACTTTGAAGTGAGTATAGTTATTAGGCTGCACGTGTATTGCTGTACTCTGGAGGCGTAGCTTTACACAACGGAATGCTTTAATACAATCAAATTATAATGTACACTGCAGGCCCAACCTGTGTATGAAAATACAACGAAGAAAAAGATTGTTGCTGAACAGTTTTTTTTCCACTTTTTCTCCTTCGCCATTATTTTTGTTCTTGTGTTACTTTTTACAGCGCTCACTCCACAATTATGTACTGACCAAGATTACTGTGTTAATGTCCAGTACATACTGGCCTTTCTTTCTACCACAGGAAAAAGGAAAACACAATTATCTATTGTATTGTCTCAAAAAAATGGAAAGTTACACATGCATGATGTTTGAGTGTCCCACAAATGTAAATTATCTGTACTGATAAGGCTAATAAATAATTCTAATTTACTAAAGACATTTAAAGGGGCACTCTAAACCTAGAGGCCCCTGGCACTGCCTCAGTAATTTAAAGGGAAACTAAAGTGCAGAAAACAAAGTTGTTTTACTGGCACTATAGCTTCATATAGTGCCCACCTCCCCGTGGTGAAGAATGGGTTTATATTTATATTAAAAAAAAAAAGGGGGTTGATGTCCCTCTGCACTGGATCATGTTCTGCCTCTGCTCCTGCTGCCAGCGGGGGAGACCTAATGTGCATGTGCGGCGAAATCAATGCTCGCATTAGGACTTACCCCCATAGAAAAAGCATTGTATAATGCTTTCCTATGGGGTTTCTGGTAACGCTGGGCATCCTCACCCTATGCCTGAGGATGCCCAGGTTAAATTAGGTGACCAAAAGCCACCTAACGACCTGGAAGTCCCTCTAGTGGCTGTCTGATAGACAACCACTAGTGGTGGAGTTAACCCTTCAAAAAACTGCAATAATTACTACACCCAGACCACTTTAATGAGCTGAAGTGGTCCGGGTGCCTATTGTGTCCTTTTAAGAAACATTTTTTATAAATCAACTCTGAGGCACAAACTTCATCCCTGCTGCAATGATAATGCAGAATTAAAGGACCACTATAGGCACCCAGACCACTTCAGCTTAATGAAGTGGTCTGGGTGCTAGGTCCAACTAGGATTAAGCCTTTCTGCTGTAAGCACAGTTTCAGAGAACAGGGAAAGGAGGCAGAGAGTCTCCAACACTGAGTGAGCCCGGTTCTGGAGAAAAGTGTTTAACCCCTTCCTCTCCATCCAGCCCGGTGGGAGTGGGACCCTGAGGTTGGGGGCACCCTAGTGGTCCTTTAACACTTCTGCATTATTCGTGTCAATTTTGCCCAACCTGGATGATAATTAATTGGCGGCGAGTGAGTCTTTGTTGGATGTCAATGTTGAAGCGGTTATTATTGCCAAAATGTAAATTTACAGGGTTATTCACTAGTGTGTAAATTGTCAGGGATTAGTGTTGTTCCTTCAATGAGGATCTGTAAGATATTTAAACAAACTGATCCTTGTATAGAAGGCGCACACTGCAGGCACCTAGTAAGCGTGTGAGTGTGATCGTTTGACTATTTGCATAGGATTAGCACTATGGAACTCCTGACACCATAACCACTACAATTGTAGTAGTTACAGTGCTTCCCTTTCCCCTTTTTTAAATTCATCTATCGCATAAATTCTACAAGTACTTGCCAACCCATTCATTATTTAAATGTCTTTGAGAGAGAAAAAAAAAAAAATGTAATTCCATCCCTGTCATGCGAATAGAATTGAGATGAACTGCTCACATCTTCCAGAATATTCATCTGAGACACCTTATTCTGTAATCTCCATTTAGAACGTCAAGTGTCCTGATAGAGGAACACAGTGAGACATTTCTTGTATACAGGGATTCCGGTTGGAACGTGACACCAGCGATCCCTCTGCCTCTGCTCCAAACTGCCGTGTTGGCATTACGCAAGCTGGTGGCGCCTCGCCTTTGACCCGAGAGCGGTCCTACCGGAGTCCCCGGCTGCAGGCCCGAGAAGTAGGCCCCACCGAGGTGGATGATATTAATGTATGTACGTGGCGAGGCAGAGATATCCGAGGGCCACGGAGGAAGGGAGGGGAGGATAGCGGACGAGGTAGAATGAACCGTGGGTGACGGGGCTCCTCCCCCCGGCAAAGGCCCGGCCACGCCCGCCCACCTATCCGGGGCAGCACGAATCCCAGGCCCGGGAGCCACAGCTAGCTAGCCGGCCGGCTACTACAAGGTCACAGTACTGCGGCCTAGCGGGAGGAAACGAGACCCGCATCGTGGACAGGGGCGAAGAAACCAAGGATTACACGGGCCGCTGCTGCCGCCTCCTTATGGTGCACAGAGAACCTATTAATATCAAGGGCCCTGTCTACTTATAGTGCATAATAAGCCAGCCATTACCAGGCCCCTACCTCCTTAAAGTGCTTAACAAGCCAGCCATTATCAGGCCCCTACCTCCTTATAGTACATTCTAAAGCAGTCAGTATCCCTGCCTCCTTATAGTGCATAATAAAAATCAGTCAGTATCTGGGCCCCTGCCTCTTTATAGAGCATAATTAAAAAAAAAGCAGTCAGTATCTGGTCCCCGGCCTTCTTACAGTGCATAATCAGTCAAAAATCAGTCAGTATCAGGCCTCCTTATAGTGTATAAGAAAATCAGTCACTATCTGGGCCCCTGCCATCTTACAGTGCATAATAAAATCAGACAATATCAGGGCCCCTACCTCCTTATAGTGCATAATTAGCCAGTCAATATCAGGACCCCTACCTCCTTATAGTGCATAATTAGCCAGTGAATATCAGGACCCCTGCCTCCTTATAGAGCATTCTAGATCAGTCAATATCAGGGCCCCTTTCTCCTTACAGTGTATAATAAATCAGTCAATATCAAGGCCCCTGCCTCTTTATAATGTACAGAAAAACAATCTATATCAGAGGCCCATTCCTGCTTATTGAGCCCAACTTGTTTAAAGCACGTTTAATAGACACATGTATGTTTGGTTCTCTCTAAACATGCAATGTGCTCATGTAAAGCAAGAGATTGGTGCCCAGTTGATGAACCCCAGTAGTGACAACTATAATAAACGCACTATACCCACTGCTGGCCTGCTGGGTGGTTATCTGTCAAAATAAAAACAACGATGCCTAATCTTTTGGCATCCCAGCTTTATTTGGGTTACCTTTCCCATGTTGCTTGGGCGGCCAATTGGCTAGAGTGTCATATGGTTAGTAATCATTGGAATAAATCCAACTGGCAAACATCTGAAACCCCAAATCCACAAGAGAGGGTCACAACACCCTGCCATTACGACGCCCGCCCTACAGAAGGCACATCACTGCAATCTGAGGGCCTCTGACAGCCTGGCAACATATGGAGCCTGCCTGACTCCTTTTTATGAAACCATAGTGGGTGGCACATACCAGATTTTAATGCCACCCCTATCACCTAGCTGGAGGGTGTCCCCCAAATGTGTCCCTGTACCCTGCTCTGTCTAACATCAGCACTTGGAGGGACATGGCAGATCTAGCCCCCCCCACCCCCAGCTATTCATGTACTAAAATAGCGGGTGTCTTGTCAAACATTGTCACCTTCAACCCACAATCGAACACTAGAACGAAACACTGTTACTGTAACATTCTACAGGAATCAGTGAACCCCACTATCCAGTACAGGTCCCCCAACAACAGATCTCCACCCCAGCCACAAATCTTCCTTTACTTGATATGCCATTCATCCATCCTACCCCCAACTCTAGACCCCCACCAGGCATTGGGTGGCCCCCTAGTCGATCCCTTCCCCCGATAAGCCGGACCTGTTTTCTTCGGGTGCGTTTCCTGGTGCTGTAGGGCGTGTTTGTGGTCATGTTTCAGCGGCTTGGGCTGGTATTTGGCGCTGGCTTCTGCTCCATGCTGCAGGTTTGGGGCTGGTGGGTGCTTACTGTGGCTATAACAGTAGTAATGGTTGTGAGACGGCGGAGAGTGGAGGTGATGATGCTGCTGCTGTCCAGGCTGCTCCTCCATTGAAGGTGTCTGGGCTCCCCTGTGCTGGATGCAGAGCACAGAGCCCCCTTTCTGGATGGGAATGTGCAGATGTGCTTCTTACACTAGGGCAAGCCGGTTGGCTTAGGGACTTTCTAGAAACGATTGACTGTCTCTCTCCAGCAATCAGGCATCTCCAAGTCCTTCTCTTTCCCTCCCACAAGCCCCTGATTGCCTCCTCCCCATGGTCCCCTCCCATTCTTCCTTCCTCTAACACCCCTCCTTCACTGCCTGCATAACCTCACACAGGGCTGGGCTTTCAACGTCAGCACTATGGCCCTCTATTCCTGTGCAACAGCATTATCCACACAGCACAGTTACAGCTCAAGGAAAGTACATTCCACTGCAGCAAACTCACACTACATGCTGGAGCAGGGACAGTGTATAGACAGGCCAGTTTATCTCATGCATGGAGATATAAGTTGTATCCCTGGAAAAATGCAAGGCTCGCTAATGTGTAACGATGATGCAAAAGATTTTGTAGCAGTGGATAGTTTTAGCTGTGTTCAGCACTGTGTGTGTGCTTGTGTATTTAGTGACAGTTGCCAGATCTTGTGTGTGTTTATTTTACAGGGTTTCTATTCACTAAATCAAGAATCATTCGTTTACAAGGAAATATCAAATTTGAGGGCCATGTTTCCAACTCACTTGGGGTTTATGCCTTGAAACTGGGAAGTGTGGAGAACTGGCAAAGGAATTGCAAATCTGAAATCAGAACAGTCTAGGGAAATGATCTGATTTGGAGACTCTTTGAAATGCAACAGCTTTGTCTGCCATTTGCAATTCCCTTATTGATACTTCTTAATTCTCTGTTTGGAGAATAAACTACACAATGTTGTGTGGCAATACAATGAGACCTTCAATTTAATGTGGTTCTCCACGCTTCATAACCAGTGAAGCTTGCTGTAGTGGGTATGGTGCCAAGATCCCAGTGTAATTTGCCAAATCATTTTAGAATGGTTTGACAACATATATAGGTCACCTGGGTGCTCCTGCCACATCCTGTCTTTATGAGATGGAGTCTCTATCCATACATCCTAGGCACAGCCAGTACATGACGGTACTCAAACGCTAACATGTTAATGTTATTTGGCAAGCAGAATTCTGAAACAGGGACTGGAGTTGACCCAGATGGGTTGTCAAACAGTTCTAAAGCAGTTTGACAAATTACACTTGGATGCATTCAGGGCACTTTTGACACTATAACCACTACAACAGTTCAGTAGTTATTATAGTGTTCGGTGTTTTTCTTTAATGATTGTTACTTCTGGTTGTGAGTGTTTTGGTTGGTTGTAGTTTCAGGGCATGAATTGGCAGACTTTTGATTTCCTTTATTTATATTTGCTATAATTAATTCCTTGTGCCAGATCTCAGTATCCAGATGCTGCCATTTTGTTTTCCTCTGTCCATGATGTTTGCAACTTGCCCATCTGTTGGGTTCTTTTGACAGATGTATTGTGGATAAATTAGCTTAACAATGGAAATGGAACGTGTTTAGGCTCTGCACATTGCCCCAGATTTCCAAAGATTACGTGGACGAGAGAAAAAGTAGTGTGTGTGTATATATATATATATATATATATATATATATATATATATATATATATATATGTATGTATGTATACAAATAGTAGTTTTCTGGCACTCTTCCCTCTTCCACACAGCCTATTGAAATACCAGGGTGCTTCCCAGCACAAATTATGTATCCAAAAATTATGAGAGCACTCAATGGTTTTGTAAAGTGAAAAAATGTATTCACAATCGCATATAAAATATCAACGTTTCGGCCAACAACCGGCCTTTATCAACGCTTGAACAAACAAACAACTAATGCATTTCAAAAATATAAAAATAAGGTGAATCAAAAATAAAAACCAAAACTCTACACATACTGAGTTTAACCCGTTTGTTCATGAGGTATAACGCCACATTCAGCAGTCGTTGGGGTATCATTACTCAGCTGGAAACAAGAGTCCCGGGCTGGCTAATATGAATTGTGTACATATTTCTATGTCCAGAATGTCATATTTTGGCTGAGAACGCTCTGCTGACGCTCTCAGCCAATAATTGGTAGGTAGGATTGGCACCCAGCTTCTGCATCTCTGCAGATTCCGGATGTCGTAAACCAGCAGGAGAGGAGACTGGGTGCCTTGCTAGATCCTGTTACCTAGGCAGACTGTTGTAATATGGTTTGCCCCATTACTGGGGAACAGTGCCAGAATACTCCTACTATTAAAACGACTACCGCAGGCTGTAGTTAGTATGGTGGTTGCAGTAACCCTTTAAATCATGTTTGTTTCTGTTCCCCTGGCTGTGGTTTCATCTCAATTAGGTTTGACAGCACAGTGTGTTTACTTTAGAAGTTTATATCTCCTGCTCTGTTAGTTGAACTTTAATCCAATATGAGGCTCCTGTATGCTCTGTCAGCCTATTAACAGTTTAGGAGATATGCAATTCTAAATTAAACAGATTGTGCGATAAAGGAAGTTTAAACATGAGTTCTTTCTTTACAGGAAGTCTGTGCAAGTCACAGACAGAAAGGTGTGGCTAGGGCTCCATAAGCAAAGTGATTTAATTCCTAAATGACAGAGAATTGAGCAGCGAGACTGCAGGGGCATGATCAAAATACTAAAACTAATTCATTAAGCTAAAGTTGTTTTAGTACTTACAGTGTTCTTATTAATTGAACCTACACATTGCACTTGATGTGTGTCTGGGGTCTCCCTTCAAGTAAAAAAAATAAAAAAAATAGCTGAGGAGCAAACTTTTTTAGTATAATATGTAAGTTAACATGGGGTTAAATATAAATTGGAAGTATATTAGACGTGCATTCGTATACTTAAGAGTGACAGCTTAACTGAAAATGAAGGGTGTTTGGGGGTCATTCAGTCAGCGTAAGAATAGAGATTTACCATACCAGTGCCGCAAGGGCTGAAAGCTAAGTAAATCTCACTCTTTAAGCCCTCACATTACTATAGCTAGCTAAAAACTATAATGTTAGGAAAACATGTTTATATACATAAAGCTACAGTGTTCCTTTAAAGGTGGAGCAGTCACCATGGAAACCAATAGAACCAGCATTCACATTCTATGGGTGACATCTACTAATACATATTTACACCACTTTATGGAACAAAACACTAAAGAAATCTAGATTGTAAGTTCCCATGGGAATGGGGCCCTCAACACCTCCTGTATTTGTCTGTCAAATGTTTATTTTCTCAGTTATAATGTACTGTGTCGTTTTACTTGGTACTTGTGTTGGCGCTTTATAAATAAATAATAATAATAAATCTCCCCGTAGTGTAGCTCTAATTTTAGCTTTGTTTTATCACATAAAAACATAATGAACTGAGGACTGTGAATATCAAGTAAAGCTGCAATGTGTGACCAGTAGTTCCAGAGCCGACTCTGTGCAATGATTCTGCCTCAACGCACATAGAAATCTAACTGCAACTTTAGTTCTCAGGCTGATAGTACTTGAATTTTTTTCTGTTCTCATTGGATCACATCTGCATTTTCAATTTAATCCACAAGAGGGCTTTTGCTTACCTTCACATACCTAATAACTTTGTTCCTCCACCTGCATGAGACAGATTTGAGAACTTCTATCACAGAGAATTGTTACTCTAGGATTTGTGCATGCTTTAGAGACACATTTCGCTCTTACCTTTGGCCTTACCATGTAGATTCACCCATGTGTACACGGTGACACGGTTCTTATTCATATCTGCTTAGCATATTTCCTCTACAAATGATAGCTGTAGGTTTCAACTTTGCAAGGGATTCCGGACAAGTTACTATAGGTGTCCTTTAGCTGCTTCATATTTTTGCATACAATGGATTTTGGACTGCAAGGTTATGGAAGCAAGTTCCATTAATGCATTGCACTTGTGGTGCACTTTTATTGCCCTCATGTTTTGTTACAATGTCTGCAGTGTTTTGTAAATTCAGGTGTTCTGCTTTACAGCAATAAGCTACCACACAAAATCTAGAAAATGGTGGTGAATAGTCCTTGCAGTGTTGTAATTTTATAACATGACAGGAGGCTTCCTATTTTGCATTAACTCTCTTTACTAAACTCCACAGCAGTAAAGAAAACGTAAAGAGTAACAAATAAATCACTGAGCAGCATAGTATATAAGGGTCATGCTGCCTGTACACTTCCTCTTTCTTTACTGCTCCATCGCAGACAGGTCAGAATATTTGCTCCCCTGGAGCTTTCTACATTTATTGTCATTTCTTGTTTGTTCCATATATATATTTCAAACATATTTTCTCACTTTGTTTACATCCTTTTATTTCTATTTCCTATCTTCATCAGGGCTGTGGGACTAGGGGCTCTCTGTGGGTCTTTTCTGCCCCTATTTGCCCCTCTGTACCTCCTGGGACCCTCCCTTGGCTTCCCCTTGGTCCCCCCAGGTTCCCCCACTGCCCCCCTTCCCTGGAGTGCCCTCCTGGGCTCCCTCCTTGCGGCCGGTTTCATTCGCGGCCGTTTTCGCGCCGGCCCGCTTCCATCCGCGGCCGGCCTCAAAATTTAGTCCCCGGCTTGCGGCCGCCATTTTGGATCGCGGACATCGCGAGATTCTCGCGGCCATCTTAGTTTTGCCTCGTGCATCTCATTATGGACTCAGTGTGGCTGTGCTAGCTTGCTGGTTCCTCTGAAACTGCTGTTTTCCTCACCTTTTGTGTCTGACACCATCTGTGACTATAGGATTACCTACTCAAGCACCCCATCTGCTGCTTTCAACCTGCTACTCAGTCTGTGCCTCATCTGCTTCTATCAAGCTATCCTGTGGCTGGGTCAGTCAGGTCAGTGCTGCTGCCTGTTTATTATTACTGTGACCTGCACTTAAGGGTCCCAACCCTGTGCAACCGGGGTGAGCCCCCACTATAAAGACGCTGCTTACTGGGAGACTAGCTGTTGCAGTTCTCTCTAACTGGGTGAGCCCCAGTTTATAAGGTCACTACTATACCCTGCTGGGGTTATTCTGGGCTTGCTCCCACAATACTTCCAAATCTGACCCTACGCCTACTACCAAGACCTGGGTGCCTGTTTATTACTGTGCCTTTCAATAACTTATAGCCTACCCTACCATGGAAGATTCCCAGAATGTCCCTGTGGACTTCCAGGCCATGATTAACGCAGCTGTCGCTGCCTCTGTGGAGAAGGCACTCTCCAAGGCCCGAGCTTCGGCTCCTGACGTACCTAAACGCAGACGTCCACGCCACGAGTCGGAATCTGAATTGTCCGACCACCAGGCACGGGAGGATTCCCGCCCTAAAAAGCGCCATGACAAAGGCGAAGATTGCACACCCAAACCAACTAAGGGTAAGGCACCTGCCAAGCACAAGTCTGCCAAATTACACACCCCGGCCCCGCGTCAGGAGTACTCTTCTGACGAAGAGCAAGAAGCCCAGTCCATGTCAGTGCTGGATGAATGGCAAGCTGACGCCTCTGACTCGGACTACGACGCATGGGGTCGGACGAGAAATCTGTCTCCGCTTTCATGCGAGAGACTCTCCTGGGTGCGGCCCAGACAGGAGGTGTCGAGGACACTGCGGACGCAGAACCTCCTCTTGATTCAGACACCATCTTGGACCCCTCAGGCCAAGTGATGTTCGACCCCCGCAACATTCGGCACCCCAGGTCGGGTGACTGGTCGCCTCCTGAACACCTTTCTAGGTTTATGCACCTGTGGCTCCGCAAACCTCTGGAGAAAGAGGTCCGCAGCCGACTCAGGTCCGAATGCCCACGCCCTTCCCTGCCGGATAAGGTCGCGCAGACCCCGGAATTCGACAAGGTTATGTCAACCTTCATGATGCGCAGTGGTAGAGACCCTCGCCGAGGGGTGGAGAAAGGCCTATGGGGCGCCCAAGATAACCTGCTGGATTCTGTAGGCCCCCTGGCTCGCATTATGTATTTGGCGGATGATGCCTACACCAAAGCCGATTCCTTCTCCGCTGAGGACATCAGGGAATGGGCACATGATGTTCGTGAGTGGGCACAACGGTGTTTTTGTTTCATCGGAAACACTAATGTTACGCTCTCTTCGGAGAGAAGAAAAGCAGCGTTGTACCGTATTAACGGCAAACTGGCAGACCTTGGCACAAAGGAGATTGGGCCCCAGGCACAAGGGAAATTATTTGGCGAACCGTTCCTCAAGGAACTCAACAAACACGTGAACGTGTTCACCTCCCTTAACAAGGCGCAGTCCTCAATGCGCAGAGTGTTCAGAAGCAACCCTACCAGAGGGGTTTTTGGAAGGGCTGGCCGGCAACGGGGCCGTGCCGCCAGCCGATTTTGGCCTTCAGGCCCCCGCACCCAACCAACACCGTTTTACCCGACAAGAGACTACCGGCAACAACCCTTTTCCAGAGGCTCGGATAGAGGTCGTGGACCCCGCGGACGCGGACGTTCCCGCTTTGCTGCAGGTAAGGACCCACATTCCTCCACTGTTACCATGTACCCGCACTGCGGGCCGTATTTCCCTTTCTTTCCAGAATTGGGCCGCCCTATGCTCAGACACATGGATCCTACAAACTGTACAGGGATATATCATAGACCTAGTGGGGAACCCCTCTCAGGTTCAGCCCCCTCCCCCCATCCACATGTCATCCTCCGACCACAACCTCGTCAACGCGGAGCTACGCGAGCTCCGAGACAAAGGGGCTATCCAGCCGGTCCGCGACGGGGGTGGTTACTTCAGCAACATCTTCCTGGTTCGGAAAAAGTCGGGAGAATACCGCCCCGTCATCAATCTACGCGCCCTCAACGCATATGTGGTCTACCGCCACTTCAAGATGGAAGGCATCCACCTCCTGCGAGACCTTCTTCGAAGCAACGACTGGTTCACCAGGCTCGATCTAAAGGACGCATATCTGTCAGTCCCGGTACACCCGGACTGTCGAGCACTCCTACGTTTCCTCTGGCACGGACGCCCTTGGCAATTCACTTGCCTCCCTTTCGGGCTCAGCTCAGCCCCATGGTGCTTCACCAAACTCCTAAAACCAGTGGTGGCCCACCTAAGATCAAGGGGCATTCGATGCATCATCTACTTAGACGATCTCCTCATCTTCTGCGCCGACGAACACAGACTACGCCAACACACTCACCTGGCAGTGTCCCTACTGGAGTCTTTGGGTTTCGTGGTAAACCAACAGAAATCGGAGCTGACCCCTACCCAGACGATACAATTCCTCGGCTTCGAGATCGACTCGACAACTTGCACTCTGAGGCTACCAGCCTCAAAGATCACAGCCATTCGCAAGGAGATTCGCAGGGTTCTTCGTCTCGACTCCATTCCACTACGCAATCTGGCCAGGATTGTAGGACTCCTCTCTGCCTCCATTCAGGCCATATTTCCGGGTCCCCTCCACTACAGGGCCATGCAACGTCTCAAGGCGAAATACCTACGCCGCAAGCCTACTTACGACCAACCCGTCCCGGTGACGATGGAGGTTCGCGAGGAACTATCGTGGTGGCTGGACAGTATGCAAGCCTGGAACGGCAGGGCCATATTCGGAGACGCTCCAGACTTCGTACTGGAATCAGACGCCAGCCTGTGGGGATGGGGTGCCACCAACGGAACCATCTCCACGGGGGGAACATGGACGGCGCAGGAGCTCTCCATGCACATCAATTGCCTCGAACTCCTGGCAGGATCCTTCGCGATTCGCAGCTTGGCCCGGGAAAGATCCAACTGCTGCATCCTCCTGCGCATGGACAATGTATCCGCAGTCCAGTACATCAACCGCCTGGGAGGCGCTCGCTCTCGCCTGCTGTCGGATATCACGAAAGGCATTTTCGACTATTGCCTCCCTCGCAACATCACGCTACAGGCAGAATACTTGCCAGGAGAAATCAATCTCACAGCCGACTGGTTCTCTCGCCACTGGAGAGACGTCAGCGACTGGAAGCTAAACACGAGAATCTTCAGGGCCCTTGCAGCCCGGAGGGGTCCCTTTCACCTGGATCTGTTTGCCTCTCGCAACAATCACCAGACCCCGGAGTTCTTCAGCTGGCTCCCGGACCCGGAGAGCAAGGCGACAGACGCATTTCTCCAACAATGGCCGTCGACAGGAGCCTACGCTTTTCCCCCATTCTCCATGATTGCGAGAACACTACACCAGATACGGACGCAACAGATCAAACTGGTTGTCATAGCGCCCTTGTGGCAGAGCCAACCATGGTTCCCGGACCTCCTGGCCTCCTCCTACAGGGACCCTCTTCTCCTACCATCCTTCCCGGACCTACTCACGGATCCCAAAGGGCATCTCCACCCACTACTCCTGGAAGACCGGCTACCCCTGGTGGCTTGGTCTCTTTCCGGGGTTCCTGGCGAGTCAGCGGACTATCGCAGGCTGCTAGGGACCTCTTATGGGACTCATGGGCCCCGGGAACTAGACGCTGTTACCTTTCAGCTTGGACCTCCTGGTCTACTTGGTGCATGGAACGGGACTCCGATCCCTTTACAGCACCTATTCCCATGATTCTTAATTTTCTCTCCTCCTTGTTTTCATCTGGCCGCTCTTACCGTTCGGTCAACGTCGTGCGCTCCGCGATTTCGGCGGCTCACACCCCCGTCGGGGATCTCCCGGTCGGCAAAGACCCTCTGGTCTGCCGTCTACTCCGCGGTATGCGGCTCCGCCGTCCCCCGGCCCCCAGATACCCTCACCTATGGGATGTGGGACTGGTTCTCCGCTTCTTCAGGGATTGGCTTCCGAATGACCGCCTCTCCCTACGCCAACTATCCGCTAAGTGCGCTTTCCTCCTCTGTCTCGTATCTTTCCGACGGGTTTCGGACGTTCGGGCCTTCGACGTGGACGCTTTCGAAGTGGCCCCTGAAGGGGTCACGTTTCACATTTCCCGTCGCACTAAGTCGGGTTCGACCTCGGTCTTTTACCCATTTTTTCCCGACGACCCGCAGCTTTGCGTCGTGTCCACCCTCCGCAGGTATGTTTCGGTTACCTCCTCGCTCCGGTCCTCTACGTCGGGCCAACTCTTAGTCTCCTACGTGCGCCCTCACGCCCCAGTCTCGGTCACCACCTTGGCCCGATGGATCCGCTGGATCCTTTCCCTCGCAGGTATAGACCCCGCCTTCGGCGCCCACTCCGTTCGCGGTGCGGCGGCTTCATCAGCCTTCCTGGCAGGGGCGTCCCTCTCGGATATTCTCAGAACGGCGGACTGGTCTAGGGAATCCACTTTCCGTACATTTTATTTTCGCACTCCCCCTTCTGCTGGGATGTCACTTCTTCAGCGTTAAAATTGCAAAATAGGAAGCCTCCTGTCATGTTATAAAATTGAAGATTATGCTAGCTTTAGTGTACTAATAATCTTAATTTTAATAAGGACAGGAGGCGAGTATTTTCCCTCCCTTTTGTTCCCTACCCTGACTCCTCGGGGGAGTGGATCTTAAGGTGATGGATTTTGGGATTCATATTAGTGGTTCCACTATCTCCTGGACATATTCGGTATCCCTTCCATCTCTATTCCCAGTGTTTCCACCTAGACAGACAGTTTAGTTGTACAACATGCTTACACCTACACATATTTAACCTATGGCCAGCTTACAATCTGTCTGTACTGTTTAATTTACACCATTCTGTTAAAGCCCACAGGCGTGAACAGTTACGGTTCAGTACCTAACCGATTTTATACTCTCCTTTCAGTGTAACCCTCTTCAGGACTTCCACTGGTCGCTGGTTCGTTAACCTCACGACTCCGTAAGATGGGATGACGGCTTCGTTTGGTCTCTCCTCCTATCTCGTTACCAGGAGTCTCCTTAAGTTCCGCTCGCCAGAGACCGCAGTTACCGTTTCATTGAGTTTCTGGATGTTCGAGCTCTATCTGGACTTGGATGTCGCTTTAAGAAAGAGGAAGTGTACAGGCAGCATGACCCTTATATACTATGCTGCTCAGTGATTTATTTGTTACTCTTTATGTTTTCTTTACTGCTGTGGAGTTTAGTAAAGAGAGTTAATGCAAAATACTCGCCTCCTGTCCTTATTAAAATTAAGATTATTAGTACACTAAAGCTAGCATAATCTTCAATTCTAGGGTGTTACTGGTATATGGGAAATGTTAAACATTTGCACGCAAAATAAAAGAAAAAGACTAAATTTGTTTAAAAATAATGTACATTAAAAAAAAAGAGAAAATGATCATTTACAATTACAAAAAAAAGAAAAGAAATATATATTTTCTTTAAGTTTTTTTCCAGTCATGAAACAGCAGTCTCGTTTATCAAAACAGAGACAGCCTTAAATACTTGAGTACAATTCTTAGTCCACAAAATGGCACTAGGCAAATTAAGTCTTCACAATGTCATGAGGTGATTTGGAACTTCCAGAGTAACATTGAATTTTGTCCGGTATTTTTGAAGGGGAAAATGTACTTGGTACAAAACTAGGTAATACAGACCCATTTGAAAAATATGAATCTAGATAATACTCCCAAGATAAGGAGAAGTGATTAAGTAGAGTAAATACATTTTTTAGGTCACTTAGAAATGTTAAATTGTAAAAGTAATCCCCAAGAATGCACATGGTGTACATGCTAAGCTCCTGTAATATTTTACATTGAATTCCCATTTAGCTATACAGTGATGGCCATTTTCTGCTTGGCTGCGCCATTACTAGGCCAGGGGCTTCAGCCAAGGGTACATTTTATGAGCCCTTCCAAAACCCTACCTTACACTGTGTAGTATGTCCAACCATAAACCATGTGACACCAAGTGTTTTAATTAATTTACACTATTATACAAACCTATAATTGTCCACTCTGCCCCTGCTTTATTAACTTTGAGACATAGTATATTAACTTTTCACCCACAGCAATATCTTCACACTGTGCTGTGTAATTAACTTCAGATATAGTGTATTACAGTGGCACTGTCACAAATTATGTAATTTGAGGTATTCTTTCTCTCTGTGTTACATGGTACTAAAGGCTAACAATGAAATGGTCTCAAAATTAGACCCAAGGTTTTTCAGGACTCCATCCAGCAACAACACTGCACCTTGGGATGGGTAGAAGGGCACTCACCGCTCTATGTGGGACCTGGCTGGTATGTCCTATGTATTACACCTATGGGTCCTTTTTCTTCTTGAAATGGGGAAAAAGACTGATTATTTGTATCCATTTCTCCCTCTATCCTCTATTGCTTATTCCCCTTCCCCCCTGTTATGGTACTGATTTGCATTAATCTTGGTACCTTTTGTGATATACATTTGAAGCCCTTTCTTTATTAAGCTTATGATTGAAGTTGTTATTATGACAACTTTAGGAAGCTTTGTTTTTAAGTTTTGTTGATGTGAGACATTTGTGCTCTATAATAGTTTTCCATTTAATAATTAAATATATTCAGGGGGTGCAGGGGGGGGTAACGTGTCCCAAATTTGACTCTACAACTCCCCAGAATAATGCCTAATCTATGAAAATGGGACAAACTGTAATTGAGGCATACAACCAACCACTAAAAAAGTTATTTTGAAATGTTACATGTATCGATCTCACAAGGGTGGATCCATAGCCCGATCGATGGAGGAGCACTGGAAGACTAAAAGCGTAGCATTAATAATATTTTTTTTTTTTTTAAAAAGCCCTTTAAGGCATGCATAAGTAATTGTGAAACATTCTTCAATTCGTTATCGCTATCGTTGTTTGGATATTCTATCTTTCAATTTACAATTTGGATTTCAGTGCCCTCTAATTTGTAGTTTACGGAATAACTCTTTATGTATTTATTAATTTGGGTTTAGTAACATAATATTCATACAAGTTCTTCAACAATAAAGCATACAAATTACCATGAATGAAGGGATGTGTTTGCATGGAGTGTCACTGTGTGTGTGAATCTATAGGCATATTTGTGTGGAGTGGTAATGTATGCTTGTGGATGCAGGGGTGTATTAGAGTAAATACATGCTTTTCCTCAGTCAGTCTGCTCCTGCGGTCTAATAATAGTCACAGTAACAATTCCATAGCCGTAAAAATACTGAGAACTAAATAATACAGTTTGTATCGTGTTATTTCTATTTTTTTTTTTTTTTTTGTCATTTGAGATAACAAACTTCTAAAAACTGTTGCTTTGTATAGCTCCCCCTGTAGGTTTCTTGAATCACAAACCTTTAAAGCTTTTCAACATATTGCTACAACAAACCAAAATAACTACTGCATTCTAGAACATCTAACATAAAACTATATCCTATGTCAGGTAAAGTTGTATATAAATTTAAAGGGACACTATAGTCTTGAGAAGAACTACAGCTTAATTTAGTTGTTCTGGTGAGTATAATCAGTGCCTTCAGGCATTTTGAACGTGGGTGACGGATGTAGTAGATTACATGGCCTCAGGAAAAACGGTGTGCCTTGTGCCTGGGATCCCAAAGATTTGGCGCCCAGATCCACCAACCATCCGTCAGTACGGAGGAGTGCTGCTATGTGCTTCCCATAGGAGAGGCGAACATTGGGGTTTCTGATGAAACAGAAACATCTCTGAGCCCATTCACGAATATCGTGAGCGCATTCCTGGATGGTGTTGGCATTGTCCGGTATTTTACCCTTGAGAAGGTTGATAGAGTCCAGCAGTTTGTTTCGGGTGTCTCTGAGACCTCTCCTGACTCCCTCGTGGGGTTTTGGTCATCCAGAACCATGAAGGACATTATCCGCTGGTCAAACTGTGCCACCCTGTCCGGGAGGGAAGGGCATGGGTCGTCCGACTGCAAGTGGTTACGGACATCTTTATCTAGAGGCTTCTAAACCACCGCTGCCTAAAGTAGCCAGGTGTTTGAGAGGGGCCAGTCTCTTGAACGTGAGTGACGGATGTAGTAGATTACATGGCCATTGACCAGTAGGGTCCCAGATCACTTCATTCTTGATCAGTAGCGTGCGAGGCACCGTCACCTTCCGTTACCTGGGGATCCCCCAGAAAGAAATAGACAGGTTTATCATGATATGGGGTACCCCTGTAGAAGGCACAATCCAGTACGCAATCTCAAGATGCAGGGCAAACAGATCAGCCTAACGTTGTAGTATGCTTTGCTTACAGAAACCCCTGCAGGGTTGTACTCTGAACAGTGGCCAAGTAAAATAGACTGGAGCTCACCCAGTAAATAGAGGTTGCAACAGCATGCCTCCACTCAGCAGCACACATGTAGTAGGGGCCTCACCCTAGGTGCACGGGGTATGAACCCTTAAGTGCTGGCCACAGCCCTGATAGAGAGCATAAAACAGTTCTCCAACAATCATTCACTGTCAGGGAAGATATTCCTTTTAACCAGGTTAACAACAGGTGTACAGAATATAAACTCTTGAGTGTGCATGTCACGGTCTTGACAGAGAGCACTAATCCATGCTCTCTAACAGTTAATCTGAAGTATCCCTTTATAACCAATATAACTGAAGTAATTCAACATCAATGTGTAATTATACGGCACAGGCCTGATATAGAGATTGATATTTAGATATATCAATCTGAGGTTAATGGGTGATATCCCTTTAAATCTCTAATATAACTGACGTAATACAACATTGATATGAAATTATAGTATAAAAGAATACTTACCTGTACCTGGATTTGAACTTGGCACCTTAGGCTCCTACGCTTGTGTCAGAGTTGCCGGAGCTGTGAGATCAGCTAGGGCTAAACTGGCAGCATCAGTATAAATTACTCCTGAGCACCGAAATCATGGTGCACAGGCGTAACAAGATGGCCACCCTCAATCTCACGATATACAAGATTAAAGATGGCCACCGGAGCTCGATTGCAGGGAGCCGCGAGTCTGGCCGGTGCCAAACTCGAGAGTGCAGTGCGGCGGGGGGGAAAGGCCGTGGTCGTACCGGGATATACTAGAAAAACTGGAGGGAATGGGAACAACAACCCGGGAGCCGGCAGAACCCACGGAGGGGTAGGGATTAAGCCGCAGCACGGCTCAAAAGTTGTTAAAGACCAAAAGAAGACTCAGTCCTTGCAGTCTTTCTTTTAAAAAAATGTTTAATTCTAGTGATATACTACTTTTTTTTCTGTATGTAGGATCACCTCCTTAGGCGACCTGTTAACCAGCAGGAAAACTCTCTTCCACGGTCTCCGTTTTGTGCAACCTTTGTGAATGGTGTAAGCACACAGCATTGCCAAAGCTCCTGCTGCCTGACTCCCAGATGATTTATTTCTCTGACTTTATTAAATGTAAATCAGTTCTGGTTTTTGATGTCTGCCCTTCCTATTTGTTGTTATGTGACAGGGGAAAAAAGAACCACTAGCCACTCTGTTGGGAATGTATGCATCTTCAAATGGGATCAAACGTAAATAAAACTAGCAACTACCCCACAATGTCATATTTACATATACTTAGAAATACTTAATAAATATCCAATATAAAGAAATACACGGTGCACTGTTTAGGAAATGTGTGAAGTTACTTTTAGAACTGCTTGTAGTTTTCATAATAATAATCGATTACAACCTGCACTCTCAGCCCTACAATCAATATCAAGCAGGAACACTATTTCTTCACATTTAAAATAACTTTCTGAAACAAGTATCTTGCAAATGATATGGGGGGTTGAAGAAAAAAAAGCTGCATTATTTCCCATTAAAACCAAATATTGTTGTTATTTCCAAGTGGCACTTTCCTAGTTCTGTCTAGTTGTTTTGGAATTGGACACGGTTTGTTCTTGAAGGTCCTGTTTTTTTGCTATCGCTTAGTTTATCGTTTGTGTGATTTCTGTACTTCTTTGATCTTGGCTTCATACTGACCACTCTTTTTCCATTTTGTGTATCTATAGGCAATAAGCTTGGTCACCTCCAGGGCCGTCTTTAATAACGAATGGACCCTGGGCAAGTGTTTGCTTGGGCCCCCTGTGCCCTGCCGCTCTCGCCCCTCACTCCCTGGTATGCAATCACGGCATCCATCCCAACGCAGTGGCGGTACTAAAGTAGAATGAATTTTATTGGGACCCCCAATTGCAAGGTTGGACTAAAGGTAGAACCCCATCTGTCGTGCAACTCCAACAATGCTTTGACAGCTGGGACTCTACCAATTTCCCATGCTTGCAGGGTTGTATTTAGCACTGAGCCATGTTAGTATGTTTGAATGTAAGCATGTGTTTGTATGGAGTATGTTTGTGTGAATGTGTTTGTATGTGGTACTGGAGTTTGAATGCAAGTGTGCATTTATGTGTAGTGTTTGTTTTTGAATGTAGGAGTGTGCTTGTATGTAGTGTTGACGTTTCAATGCAGGAGTGTGTTTTATATGTAGTGTTGAAGTTTGAATGGAGGGGTGTATTTGTATTTAAAGTTGCGGCTCAGATGCACAGGTACACACTCTGACGCACAAGCAGATACACAGATACATACACTGACTACATACAGATAAACAGGCACATACACTGACAGACACACTGACACAGGTACATATATTGACACACACACAGACACATACACTGGTAGACGTACTGACAGACATACTGACACAGGCACATATACAGACATACTGACACACACACACAGACATACTGACACACACACACAGACACATACACTGATCAAATACTGACACACACACACAGGCATACACTGACACACACGAACATACTGGCACACAGACAGATATACTGACACATGCATACACATGCACTAACAGACATACTGGCGCACTGACAGACATACTGACACATACACATACTGACACACACAGATATACACACACATATATACTGACACACAGACAGACAGACATACTGACACACACAGACATGCTGACACACACACACATACACTAACACACACATACACTAACACACAAACACTAACACACACATACACACATACAAACAAACACATAAACACATACACTAACACACAAACACATACACTAACACACAAACACATACACTAACACACACACATTAACACACAAACACACATTTTTTTTTTTTTTTTTTAAATGTAATCCCCCCAGCCTCCTTACCTTTTGGAGTGCTGGGGGGGATTATTCCCTGGGGTCCAGTGGTGCTGCTGGGCTCCTGGGCGGGTGGCCGGTCGGGCAGGCAGGCGGGCGCGCGAGGGAGCACTCAGTGCTTCCTCTTCAGCTCCCTCGCGCGCTGCGTAGGGATGCCAGCGCCCGGAAGATGACGTCATCTTCCGGCTCCGGTATCAGTGCGGTGCGTGAGTGAGCTGAAAA
>OW240912.1:71645179-71689953 GCA_933207985.1 Pelobates cultripes
CGCCTTCCTGCCCGACCGGCCACCCGCCCGCCGGGGTCAGCGGGGCCCACGGGGCAGGTGCCTCGGGCCCCCCAAGAGAAACTGGGCCCGGGGCAGCTGCCCCGTTTGCCCCGCGTTAAAGACGGCCCTGGTCACCTCTAAAGAATGTATCTGTACTATTGTTTACACATTCTTTTAGAATAGTCTTTAGATCTGCCTGTTCTGCATGTTTGGTCTTTTCAAATTCTCAATAGTGTTTGGCTGAGCTTAATAAGAGATTTAGTCTGCAAAGGCTTATACAGTATTTTAATGGACACATAAAATTAATACTTGATCCAGCGCCTAAACGAGCCAGACGTGTCTCGCAGCAGCTCTGCATAAGCAATTGGCAATCGGCTGTTTTTCTGGCAAAAAAGGCACAAGTACCAAGCCTCAAATACCCCCGCGAGTACCGGGGAAGAAGGAAAAAAAATACCAAGCAGATTCCAGCCAGGGAACGCAAGATATCAGATCCTTTATGCGCCCAGCTATGCGGCCTGATCCCTTCAAGATGGCGCCGGCAGAGGCCAAACATCACCCTCGTTGGACGACGATGGGCCGGCAACCAACTTACCTGCAATCTCGCAGGTATGGACAAAGCTTATAGCACCTGTGGAGCTGGGAGACCAAGCTCTAGCCACAGAAGACGACATAAAGGCACTGGTGAAAGACATCCAAGCCATGTTCCACGCAGACATGGCGCTCGTCTGGGAAGAGGTATCCACACTCACCTAATGGTTGGCGACAGACGAAGAACACATCAAGGGTGCAGGGGTGGCTCAAACCGCCACAGATACAGCTCTGAGTTCGCTACAGAAACAATGCAGCTCCCTGTCAGCCCAACTGGCAAACTTGGAGGATAGAGCCAAAGCACGCAACATGGGGATCCGAGGGGTGCCAGACTCAGTCACCAACACTGAACTGCCCCATTACTGCAGGAGGCTCATAGCCACGCTAATTCTACCAAAGCAGGTGAAACAGATTGAAGTGGACTGCTTTTAGTCTCCCCAGAACCACCTGTGTGCTAATCAAGTTTGTCCGGGACTGAGCTAATCAAGTTTGTCCACGGTACCCTTTGAGGGGGCACATCTGACACTTTTCAGATACTTTTCCAGGCACTCTGACTTGGTGGAGAATCTTTGGGCAGGTGCCACAGAAGCTCTGATTGCACTCTATACCCTATAAATGGGGTCCACATCACTTACTGGCAGAAAAAGATGGCGTTCAGCATCCTTTGGTACAGTTGTCAGAGGTTCCAACCTTCCTCAGATCTTTGGGCATACTGGCGGAGGCGATAACCACAGACACTGGCTCATCGTGGACTGTTGGCAACATCAACCCCTTTGTATCCAGGGGACTGGGGCTGAATACACTGGTCTAACCCACGTGAATCGACGGCTGTTGATAATAGTGCTATAATGTACTACTCTGTTTACCTGTGTTTAGTTTAACTTTTAATTGTATGTTTCATTGACACTCCAACTGCTGAGATCATTCTATTTTGTTTTACTGTAATAACGCACGCACACGTGCGCCTGGCTCTGTAAGCTTATAGACAGACACCATGCCTAGATCATAACCCCTCCCCTCACTTTTGGGATGCACATTCCTTACTTTTCTAATCTACTAGCAATACATGACACATCCTGAAATGGACCTAGCAGGTCCTCCCACCCACCAGCCATCCATTCAGAAGGTCCTAGGTTAAAGAGACAGACCAAGGGGGCGTGGCTGACTTCTGGTACGGATGGTCGCATGGAGTAAGGGCTCTGTATCAAACCTAACCCAGAGCTCCACATAAGCATGTTTTTTTCTGCGTAACAGTGTTCTACTAACCACAAATGTCTCTATTGAAACAAATGAAGCTCCCTGAGCCTTTCCAACAGGGGAGAAAAGACTGCCATAAGGCGCATCAAGATGTCGCTTACTCAGCTGCACAATTTTCGATATCGGAAGGGCCCTCAGAGCCTGATCTCACTCCCAACACACTAGGGGACAAACCAGTAAGGGAAAAGGGCATCTATAAAATGCTCCAAGAACTAAGATCCACAATACAGAAGGATTTCCAGCAGATTACTTTCTCCATCCACAAAGATGGATGAGAGGACAAATCACCTTTGAACATAAAACTGAGGAATTGTGCACAGCGCACAATGATGTGGCTGATAGGATCCAGAGACTAATGGAGGAACACGCCGTGATGAAAACAAACTTGCTAACATAGAAGACAGGTCCCGTTGAAACAATGTCTGCTTTCACATTGCCAACTCCGTCAACGCAGATCATCTCCTGGCCTACATCAATGCACTTGTGCTGGAGTTGCAGGACACAGCATGGCTGCATCGTGCATAGTCTACCAAGAACTGCCCGATTCACTGCGGCAACACCGCGGGATGTGGTGGCATGCTTCCACAAGATCCCATATCGCGGGGGCTTCCTAACAAAGCTGCTGATCTGGAGGAACACTTCCCTTCATACAGTCTTGGAACCGGAGGTTGGTCTGAGCAAAATCATAGAGTGGGGCCTGTGGAGGAACCCAGGAGCTGACTCGCCTGCGCAACCGTCCTCGCCTAAGGAACTACCGGAATGGTCCATGGTGGGATCCCAGAAATGAGAACCAAGACTGCTTGTTGGTCAATTGGAGGAATATCTCAGGGATAACTACTCCAGCTGGTGAAGTAAAACTTGCTCTCTTTGCTGATAATATCCTTCTCTTCTTAACTAATCCGACTCAGACATTGTCATGTCTGATGAATCTCTTGTCCGCATATGGTAGCGTGTCCTACTATAAAAACAACATACAGAAAACACAGGCTCTACCAATGAGACTTCCAACAGACCTCAAAACTCCGCTCCAGGGGACGCACGTGTTCGACTGGTGTAAAACCTCAATTACTTACCTGGGTATCAAACTAACCAAATCTAACAACCTGCTGACACAAGAAAACCATAAAGTGCTGCTTAACAAACTAGAGAACCAGTTGCGTAAATGGAGGGGGTGGAGGTGTCATGGCTGGGTCGCATACACACTGTTAAAATGATGATTTTACCGCAAATTTTATACCTCTTCCGAACGATCCCATTGCTCTCCCAAAGAAACTTCTTAAATAATTCCAAATGCCCACAAATGTGGAAGAAAAAGCCTCCACGGTTGCCGCAACAATTACTATGGCTTCACCCCAAAAAGGGCGGATTGGGAATTCCAAACATTACCATGTACCTCATAAGGCCTCATTACTTTCTCAAGCTTTATCAGTACTCACAGCCTCATCATAGCCACTTTGGCTACCCTTGGAAAATGCATGTTCGGCCCCAAATGCTATGTCCCATCTACTCTGGACGACTACCCAACCAAACTCGTTAAAACCTAAAACAATGTTACAAACCACACAACATCTCCTCAATGTGTGGGGAAGACAGGTGCCCTCCTTGTTGAGACCAGTGCAATTAATCACACTGGCTTCCCTGGAGGCCTTGTTTTCTATTACTCTACAATCCTGGATAGACAAAGGGGTAAAATGAATGGGGACTCTATGCTCACATTAATTAAACTGTTCCCTGACTCAAAAAATGAATATGCACTGCTCAACAAACAATTGTTCATGTACCTAAGACTGAAAAACCTAGTTCAATCAAAATATCTTCTGGGAGTGCACAATTGTGCAGCCATTTTGGGCGTTAATTAAGGATTTCCTTTCCTCCACAATACAAACTCAAAGAATCATGGGAGTTGTAGTTCAGCAACATCTGGGGGGCCGGAGTTTGAGGACCCCTGCTATAGGAAATCAGACCACTTCATCTCATTGAAGTGGTATGGGTGCACTGTCTCTGTCCCTTTGATCCTGCAACTGAAAATACTGCGATTTCAAAGAAACTGCAATTTTTATATTGCAGGGTTAGGACTGCCTCTAGTGGTTCACAGAGTTTAACAATTTTTATATTGCAGGGTTACGACTGCCTGCTGGTTCACAGAGTTTAACTCTGTGAAATGACACTAGACATCCTCATTCTCTGCATGAGGACATCCAACATTTTCTAAATCCCCATAGGGAAGCATTGAGTCATTAGTTTCCCCCTGGAGGAGGAAATGATGTGGCCAATGCCGAGGGACTAAGTAGGGTTTTTAACCCTTTAACTGCCGTGGAGGTGGAGGGTGCGGAGGGACACTGTAGTGTTACTTTAAATGGATGATGTTTACATTGTCAGAAATTACATCAAGTCATTTTTAGGTTTTGTAGAAATTTAGGATGCTTAAATCATATGATCCGATGGCAGGACTTAGTATTACATCTACAGTATAAAGCCATGTAATGCGATCTGAGATGTTTCACTCCTTTTACCCTTCCTACTGACAATCAATATCCAAAAGTGGGATTTAATACCGTCCCACAAAATCATGATTTCCCTTTGACTAAGTGGTATAAATACATAATAAATAATTTTCTTCTATTAGCTGTCAGCAGAGCAATTATCTTTTGTAGCTGTTGTCGAACCTTCAATCATTTGAATTGAAACATGAATCTTTAAGAGACTTCTGATTTCTAATTTTGCTGAAATGTGTTTTTAGTACATTGCATAAGATTGCAGCTTTAAATAAAACCACACAATGACTACAAATCCAGGAAATACACACAAAGCAGACACAGCTACTTTTCCTTATTTTTCCATTTAAGCCAGCATTCATCAAAGAGCATCTCTCTATTCCATCTTTCACTAAATGCTCATTTATTACTATTTATCTTCAGAGAGATGATGTTACCGTCCCCAGGTTTACATTCCATCTCTCTAATTTAAATTATTATTATTTTTAAATACACAAAACAGCAAAAACATTTATGTTGCGAATTTGAAACACTTGGGTATGTTTTATGTCAAAGTTATTAACGCCAGCTGCATTCATCAACTTGCACTTCTTTGATCTAAATAACAAAGCCAACAAATTACATTATTCTCATTATTTTGTAGTTTAGTTTTTTTTTTTGTCTATTATTTCTTTTATTAAACGCATGTCATCATTGTTACATCATAAATTGAGGTAATGCCATATTTTATATCAAGGCGAAGGATATCAGTACGATGCCTGTTAAAGATTATCATTTTATTTTGGTTAATGACATTTCTCTAAATTTTTTTTTTGTAGCCTTGCAAAGGATTAGACATCACTCTTTTGAGCTCAGCTTCCCAGCCCCCTTGTGACTTGGCATGCTCAAATTGATGCAACGTCAGCACTATCTCTTCCAAGGCTGCAGTTTCCACACAGTTTGGCAAACCCATCCTTAGAGTTCTGCATAGCTGATTCCACATTCTCCCTTATACATTGCATGTCTGTAGGGTTCCTTCACTAAACAGTGGATTCTGGTTCATAATATGCCATTATACTACATTTAAAAATGAAGACCAAAATAGCTATGTTGGGAAGAATAGCTAAACTGTATCATTTTTCCATGGTAGCTATTTCAGCTCTGTTTCGTAAGCCAATCCTCGTGAGCTATGTCTGCCTACTAACCTGGGAGCTCCAGGTTCAAGCTCAGTGAGGCTGCTGTTCACAATATTATGAACAATTTCCGAAGACTGTCCCCCCTGAATTGAGACCTTCCACACATATATTTAAAGGGTCACTAGATAAGCACCATAACAACCTGTGATCCTTGCATATGTTATGGTGCTTAGACTTTCCCTGTAGTGATTGCATAATTCCCAAGTGTTCCTATCTAGGATCCCTAACCTGTGCTCAAATCACTCTGTTGCTCTTTTCTATCTCAATGTCTCACTTTTCTTGTAGCTCCGTATTGTTGGTGAGTCTGAGTGTATAACAGAACAATAATTCTCACAGCAATGTGTCTTGAATGAATGTGTTTGAATGATGCATCGTTTATTGTAAATGACATTTTAGTTTCATAAATTATTAGTAAGTCACCTAAAATATCTCAGAACAGCCCCTTGCCCGGAGGTAAAGTGTCCTTCTTTGACCATTTGAATTGTTGCTGTTGGTATCCTGAAGGCATGTGTTTGGTTCCCTGAAGTCCTACATCAGGGGACATCAGAGAAATGTCTCCAAGCTGAATAGCATGAGTGCGTTAAAATAGCACTTACACTATGCAAAATGCAGTAAGGGCATGTTAGGAATACAAAGATGTAAGATGAGGTGTGCGGTTGGTAGAGGAAGATGTTTTCCATTCATGTTATGTGTGAGGTGTGCATACATTATTCACATGCCTCCACTCTCCTACTATCTGGATACAGCTTTAACCATGGCCAAGTACATGTGCAGTCAGTAGCTTGGAATTGCTGTACACCATCCCGTCACAAAACTATCGTCAGTTGTATGGCTGTTACCAACTTATTGAGCAGTTCCAGTCATCAGTACGATTGTAGTGCGGTACAGGACCATGTAACTCCTGGTACACAGAGTACTTTTTTAAGCTCTCACAGAAGCTGGTGAGGAGAAAGAACTCATCTCATGTTGTGTGCCATAAGTACATATGCTGCATACGAATCTTGGACAAAATGAATATAACAGCCCAGAACTCTTGTCCCTGGCTGCAGGTCTAGAGGCCTTAAGTTGTGATAATGGAGATTAGCACGACACTTTAACATATAATTTTTCTCGGGCTCCTGATTTGCAACACATTTTTCTATTTTACTCAAAAAAAAAAAAATTCCGTCCATCCATCGTTGGACAAGATACAGTTAGTAGAGCAGATATTCACATAACTATAATGTACAGGAAGATGTATCAACTGTTTTTATAGCAGCATCACTTTTTCAAGTAAAAAGTACAGAGCATTGTGTCCTGTTATCCATCTCTTGCGCCGAGGCCGATGCATTTGTTTCGAGTTATGTTTGTTTTTGGTCAGTGTGTACTCATCTTTGGCTGTACCTTATTAAGAACCTTGACCCCCCAGCTGTTGCTGGACTACATTTGTTGAATTCTTTACCACTCAGCAACAGAAAATGCTTGGAAATCTAGTCCAATAACACTTGATCAGCAAAAGGTTGGACTGCACTGCACTTGCTGATTCTTGATACGCTGTAGAGGTTGGTGATTTTTTGTAGTTCAGAAAACCTGAGTGTCTGACATACGATTATAAGAAATTATGTGTGTTGTAGTGGTTATGGTGTCAGTGCTCCATAGCATGCTTGTGACAGAGGACCAGTGGCGGCACAATCCCCCTTCCATCCTGCCCCAGTCCACCTCTCAGCCTGTCCTCTAGAATGTCTTTCCTCCTACACTAAGAGAGATTATCTTGATCGGAGGAAATTCAAGCTGCAGACAGAACTCATCGCAGGAAAGTTTATTCTTTATTTCTATATTTTTAATTCCTTTTATGAGGATTACTCCATCCAAAAACAGTGTTTGAGTACAGTACTGATTTAGGCCCCTGCTTGATGAAATACCTGAAGATTGAAAATGGCAGCGCCCACGAGGGACCACAGAAGGTGACAGAGCCTTTTTTAGGTATATACACAGACGTTTTTGACGTCATAGTCTAATAAGTATCAGTATTATGAATTTTCCTTAAAGGGTCACTATAGGCACCCAGACCACTTCAGCTCATTGAAGTGATCTGGGTGCACTGTCCCTGTAAGTTTAACACTCCAAATGTAATTATTGCAGTTATTGATTAACTGCAATAATTACTTGCAGGGTTAACTCCACCTCTAGTGGCTGTCTACCAGCTGTCTTCTGGGTATTTAGGCGACTTTTGGCCTAACTGACGATTGATGTCCTTTCGCTATACATGAGGGACATTGGCGCTGGAACCAGGTAAGTGACAGAAGGGTTTTTAACCACGGTGCAGGGAGGGAGGCGGGAAAGAGGGGGGCATGGGGGGAGCAGGCAGGAAGGTGGAGGGCATTGTAGGTCCCAATAGGGCTAGGAAACCAACTTTGATTTCCTAGCAGTATAGTTTCCTTTTAAGTAAAAAGTGGATCACAACCATGAGTTTCCTTATGCAGGAAAGCCAGAGTATGCATGTACTTGTATTAACATTACATAAAATCGTGCAGGGTGAAACATTCTATAGTGTTATCAAAACGAATGCACATTATTTATTGGTCCATTAAAAGAAAAAAAATTAGATTGACTTTTACTCTAAATGTAAAAACTGACAGACTAGTCTAAACATCAATGTGAGGTGCAGCTGGACAATAAAACATTTTCCACATATTGCTTGGCCTCACTTAAAATAGAGAACTAATTAATTACAGTACGAGTAAGCTAAGCAAATAATGTGAGTTAATGGCGTGCTTCAGTATATGAAAAGCAAGGAAACGAATCTCTTTGCCAAATTTCGCTAGCATGTTTGGAACCATATAAAAAGGAGAGGGGCTATTAGATACACGAAATTCAAGTTAGATAGCAGGCCCTGGATGCTAGAAATACACCCAAAACAAAGGGCAAGGTCCACACAAAGTATGCAGCTTGTGAGAGACCCCAGTATTAAAAATATATTTGGAGGGAAAGGGGCAACAAAAGCCATCATATCCAATCTGGAGTCTTAACATTGTGAGTTATTGAATCGGAACGGGTGTCACCAGTGACAAAGCTAATTTTACTGGTGATACGCATAATGGGCATTCCCACCAGAGAAGTGGGGTGCTGACCCACTGAAGGGGCTTCTCAGACTGGCATAAACTGTTCGTAGATGTATGTGTCCTGGCTCGAATCATCTTGACTTTTAAGCCTAAAGGAAACTCCCACCTCATAATAATTTTAGCTTATAGGTTGTTAGAGGGGAAGCAGTGTCCCACTGTTTTTGGTCTTTAGGGGTAAAACCTTTTGGCAACTATTTACTGCTTAGCAACAGAACATACTGTTCACATTCCTCTCAATGAGTGCCCAGTGAGAGCATCAGTCAGCCCGTTTAACCGTGGAAGGTAAGAAGACGCCCAGACACTCCTGCCCTCATAACAACTTAGATGAGCTTAAGTTGTTATGGGTGTGGGAGTGTTACTTTAATTTTTCCTTGCAATCGTCTGAGTGAAACACCATCGTCAGTATTGTGTTGAACTAGGCCCCTGGGATATATAACTGTTGACTCAGCAGCAGATAATTCCCCTCCTCACCCCCCAGAGTGTCAGATCAGTGGGCATCTACAGGACTCTCATTAAAGGGGGGAAAAGAGCAAGCAAAGGTGAAAAAAAAAGTAAAAACAGCTAAAATTAAAACACACCAAAACATATGGGAGAACATTTAGGACTTAGAGAAGTGGGGGGCAACAGTAAATAGAAAATAGGGTTGGCCTGTGACAGAGCTACTTTAACAATGTGAGACTCACTTCAGTAAGCCCTGACCTAATTTTAGAAATGGGAAGTTAAAATTGTGCAAACACCAACAAAAAAAAGTACTAGGATTTATTGCCGCACTATACATATTCTCCTTTCTGCCATCTGCACTTGATTTATACGTCACACAGATTCTCCCCACCCCCCAAATCACTTACACTATCCCTGTATGCATATTACCTGTGCCACTTAATTAAGAATTGGTGTGGCAGAATAAGCTGTCTTTGCTGATGTCACGCTCTTTCAACCAGCTTGCTATTCTTAGTCATGTCACTGTAAAGTCACATCTATTTCTGTCTCTGGCAGCATTGAATAGCTGTACAGACAGTACACATTCTTTAAGGACAGTAGTGTGTGAGCTAGGTCTTTTGAGGGTGCAATGAGTGGGTGGGTGCATTCTTCTCTAACCTCTTGCTACATTTCTTATGAAGCAGAAGATGTATTTATAAGTCGTATATTACGAAAGAATCAGCTTCCTGTGCTGGTGAATACCTCTGCATGGTAGTATTTAAAAGGCACTGATGCACCCCCAATGATGGCTTACTTTGCGACTCCATATGTTTCCCATGAACATTCCATGATGTTCAATCTAGAGGATGAAAAATATAACTTGCAAACGTTGGGGATTGCAAGGTTAGCCATCTATAACCTCGAATAACTTGATTAATTAATCTGGGTGAAAACGTGTAAGAAAGATATGCAGAAATTGGAGTGGTGTGAAGGCTTGACTTAGCTGAGCATTGTGAGAATTGCAGTCCACAGACATCTGCAGTGCGTTAGGTAGAAATTGTGGACTATATCCCATGGTGCTCATCCAGCCCAACACCCATGGAGTTAGAGAGCAGCCTTTAAATGTGTAAATTGCTCTGTGAATTTGTCTTGCAGAGAACAGAAAATGACACAGTCATAACGAGGTCACACTTAAGCAATACAATTATTCTAACATCTCGCTTCCTTCGTACACGTTGACACAACAATAAGAGGAGCCACCACATTTGTTTTCTGGCTGATATATATTTTTTTGTTATATTTCATTATTTATAAAGCATCAACAAATTTTGCAGCGCTCTACAATAGGTGAACTAACAGACAGGTATTTGCAAGAGGTCAAGTTGGACACACAGGAACAGAGGTTGTTGAGGGCCCTGCTCAAACAAGGTTACATTTTAAGGGGAGTGGGGTAAAGTGACACGAGGTAAAGGTAAGATCAGGGGCATACATAGGAATCACAGGGCTCCCTTTATGTTCTCACTGATATACATACACTGACATACACTCACCGACAGACATATAGTCATTGGCACACAAACCAACACACATTTTCAGTGACCGAAATACACACGCACTAAACTAGTGAGCACAGGAAAGTAGGACTATGTTATGTAGATATCTATATGCAAATAACAGAATTTTAAATTGAGCCCTAAATCTTACGGAAAGCCAATGTAAGGACTGACAGAGGAGGGTGGCATGAAAGATGTGGGAGGACAGGAAGATGAGCCTCACTACAGAATTCATTACAGACTGGCGGGAGAAGATAGTGGCAAAGACTAACACTTTAGCTGTATTCAGTGTTTGATATTGCAGGATGCAAACTAAGTTTTTGAGATGGAAGCGGAAAGATTAAGCGATTGACCAGAGAGGTTGGAATCAAAGAAAACATCTACGCAGTAAGCTTATGAGGTAGAGAAGGAGGCAGATACGGGGGTAATTATGCTTTAGGAAGGTTGAGAAGTTCTGTTTTGGAGAGTTTAAGTTTAAGGAAGTGAGCAGCCATCCAGTTAGATATAGCAGAAAGTCCGAAACACAAATAAGGAGAGACGGTGAGAGAGGAGGAGAGTACAGAAAGATTTGTGTTTCATCTGCATATAAGTGATTTTGGAAGCCAAAGGAGCTGTTGAGTTTACCAAGGGAGGCAATATAGATTGAGAACAGTAGGGGAGCAAGGAGAAGGCTTATGTGTCAGGATTACAAGTTGATCCAGCACGCAGTACTGTGTCACAGCTAGGACTAAGGATAACGTATAACCGGACCTTAGAATGACCGGACTTAATGTCTCCAAGAATAGTCAAAATACTTGCCGAGGTCAGGAACACAGAATCAGACACAAAGATGAGGGAAAGCCAAAAGTCAAGGATACCTGATATCAGGGAAGTCAAAACAAAGCCAAAGTCAAATACCAGAAAATCAAGATCAGGATCGCACTCTCGGATAACCATAGGCATGAAACCACAACAAGGCAATGAGCAAGAGGAGAATTGGGTTTAAATACCCCTCCTGTGGATCCGATTGGCTGTAACCAGCCTTTGACCCCAAAGGCAATTACCAGGTTACCATGTGCATGATTGGTGCTCAGCACAAACCCTCCTGTGGATTTGATTGACCATGAACGGCCTTTGACCCCAAAAGTAATTACCAGGTTTCCATGTGCATAATTCCTGCTCGGCACAACTTTTTCTGTCAGGACAGTAAATGCCATTAACCACATTTTTATGTGCGGATAAATACGTGACATTATGGAGGAGAGCAAGAGCTTGAAAAGTTAACACTGAAAAAGAGCTGGGAGAGGTAGAAGGAGAACCAGGAATGAGCAGTGTCTCGTAGACCGAGTTTACAAAGGATGAGAAGAAGGTGTTGATGCTCAATAATGCCGAAAGCAGTAGAGAGGTTGAGGAGTAGTGATGTCCCGAACGGTTCGCGAACGGTTTGCTGCGGTTCGCCATGGACTCCAGTCAGCAGACACATTCCAGCCAATCAGCAGCAGACCCTCCCTCCCAGACCCTCCCACCTCCTGGACAGCATCCATTTTGAAGCTGCATTCTTAGTGAGCTGTCCAGGAGGTGGGAGGGACTGGGAGGGAGGGTCTGCTGCTGATTGGCTGGAATGTGTCTGCTGACTGGAGTCCGTGGCGAACCGTTCGGCGAACAGTTCGGGACATCACTATTGAGGAGAATTAGAAGAAAGTAGTGACCAATGGATTTAGCAACAATTACTTTGGATACTTTAGTCAAGGCTGTTTCAACAGAGTGATAAATGTGGAATCCACACTGAAGCAGATCAAGCGTTAGAGAGTTAGATTCACAAAGTTGGTCAATCTTGCATAAACAACTCTCTTGAGGATCTTGTAGGCAAATGATATTGAGATAGGACAGTATTTGGTTGGTGATTTGGGGCTTTTTTAGAACAGGGGTGTGGTTGAATGCATGAAATGTGAAGGAAACTTAACAGAGAAGAGTGATAGATTGAAAATTTCAATGAGGGGCAGAGCAAGAGTTGGAGACAGAGCGTGAATAGAAAGAGAGGGAATAGAATCGAGGGATCAAGTGGTGGGGCTTGAGGACTTAAGCAGGGCAGAAAATAGACATGTGCAATTTGTTTCGGTCCGAATGCGAATTCGGACGAATTTCGGGCAATTCGGATACTTCCGAATGTCCGAATAGTTGAATTGCCCAAGTTCCAAAATTGCTGAATTGCCCAAGTTCCGAAGTGCTGAAGTTCCGAAGCACAATATTGCCTAAGTACTAATATACTCAGGTCCCCCCCCATTTTTACTTTAGAGCCCCCACTCGCGCGCCACGGGTGGGGGCTTGGGAGAGGGGACACTTTTTTTTTTTTTTTACAGTGAGCAGCCACTGGCGGTATAGCGAGTAGGAGCATAATTTGCTAATACTAAGTAATTTTTACTTAGTATTAGTAAATTTGGCTGAAAGACCAATTCAGGTCTTTCAGCCTTTTGGTAGATAACTCCCTAATACTGTGGGAATTAGGGAGTTATCTACTAAGCGGCTAAAAGAGAAGCTTGAAGGGGCGAAATGTCAAAATGCCGAAGTCCCGAATTGGCGAAGTCCCGAATTTCGGAATGCCGAAGCGAACCGAAAATTTTCCCCATGCACATGCCTAGCAGAAAACTCTTCTGACATAGATGCAAGTGAGCAATTTACTATGCAAGTTATAGTAAACGTAGACTGGATTTCAGGCTGTCCTTTTTCATCCGAACAGATGAGATCTGAAACCGAACAATAGGCATATGCAACCGAATACTTATATACAACAGAAGTAGCCACTATCTGACAGCATAATCAGCAGAGCCAACTTTACCTGTAGGTAGTGGTCAGATAGTTGCAGATAATGGTTAGATAACTAACTGCTACGGAAATATCTATAGTGGGATAAATTATGCCCCAATAACTAAAACAAAAACATTTAGGTTATAAAGTAAATATTTTGTGATTATTTAAACAGAATTATATATGAAATCCATCTACCTCTGCAGATGTGGTTGCTATAAGCTGATAGGGTGCTGTTTTTTTTCCACTCTGAAGGACAGTCACTCATGTAAAGTACTGGACAGGTGGGAAAGCTTTGTTCGTTTCAAAAGAAAAAGTAGTGACCGTCCTTTGTTGTGGAAAAATAACAGTGCCTTATCAGCTTATACCAACTGCATCTGTGGCGGTAGGAGGTGTAGTTATAAAGCAAGACTCAGCCAAGCAGGGCAAAACTACAACATTGAAGGTTTTTTTTAAAAAGGAGGTGGTAAATGGTGAGAACTGCACAGAATCAGATACAGTACCAGTGGACATGGTGCTTGCCCTAATGCATTGTTTTTCTGCTCCGTCTCCTAGTCAGATTCCTCTTGGGCCAGACTAAAAGGAACACTCTGGGCACCATAACAACTTCATCAAATAAAGTTGTCACGTTGTGAGGAGGTAGTTCTAGTGGTGGTGGTGGCAGTTGTGTAGAAGGTGTCAGCAGTCCTCATGGTCAAGTAAGAGGTGTTAAGGCTCTGAGAGGCCATGGTACGTCTGCCGATAGTGGATTTGGGATTTCGACCACTACCTTTTCTCAATTTCTTCTTGGGACATAGCACTGATGATGGATTCGTTTTTTTTAAAATTAAAATAAATTGGCATATCAAGGTGTTTTATCTAAAGAAAATTTGTTTTATAAAAATTAGCACAACTTTATTAAGCCAAAATAGATGTTTGTGTTGAATACAGTGGTTTGATGTTTGGTAGATTTACTACTGAAACACTACACTGCACACACTGGACTGAACACACTCAGAAAAAAAGGATTTTCTTTAAATCCTAAGAATTAAAATTACTTTTTATTCCCAGGAATTAAAACTTACAGTGTTATTTACTAAAGTGAGAATTCAAAGTGAATTTTAAATATAAGGCCAAAATGAAAGCATCCCTGGCTTACACAGAGTCCCTTTGTAGTCCTAATACTCTTACTGATGGATTGTAATTAAAAGGAAGTCATAAAATCAGTTAGAATTTACTCCTTAATAGCGATGTCTAAGATCCCACTGATCATGTTACATTATATGAAACAATTCACATTTTCACATCCTAAAGCATTAAACATCTAAAACTGAGAATGCAATTAACCTGTAACTGGTAAAGGGGACTTCATCACATTTACTGTTAATGGTTTATAATTATTTTTTAATGAAAATGTCTTACAAGAGTGTTTCACATGTGTTTACTTATTTATTTTTACATTATTAAAAAACAATACAGTTGACCCGATAATGAACACATTTATTAGAAGGTAATAGACGATTGTGTGCTCTAGTTAACAGCCTATTTCCTCGTTTTTTTTGGTTTTTTTTGTGTGTGAAATTGAATGGAAGTCACTTTACTGATTTCTAAAAAGCTTTTAAAAGAAACATGCAGATAAAAATGCATTTTCCTATGAATTTCTCTTTTACAGAAAAGTATGGTAGACTGAAGTAATGAACTGAGTCTATAAGTCATGGTAAAGAGAATATATTGTGACAGGTTCATTTTAAAGGGACACTTAATGCACCCAGACCAATTCATCTCAATAAAGTGGTCTATGTACATTGCCCCTGTCCGTTTAGCCCTGCAATCCAAAACATTGCCGTTTGGTATATACAGCAATGTTCTGATTGAATGTTAAAAAAAAGTCTTTAGCGGCTGTCTTCCTGACAGCTACTAGAGGTGTTTCCCTACTCATAACCATGTTTGATTTGGTTATCCTCACTTATTGCAGCTAATGCTTCCCTATGAGAAGAATTTGATAGGACGGGCACAGCGCTTGCCATGCATAGGATTCTCGCCTGCAATTATTCTCCATGACAATCATTTGAATGGAGGGGAAGTGTCAGCAGACAAGAAGACGACACAGGAGAGGATGTTGACGGGAAGGACTGTGACGCAGCACTGGAAACAAGGTAAGAAACAGAGTATTTAGAAGGAAAGGTTAACACTCAAAGAGGGGTGGCAGGGAAGGCATTTAAATGATCAAAAGGATAAAAATGAGTATGTAATTCTTTCATTAGTTTCCCTTTAAGCCAGGGTTGTGGGTTGGGGTCTGGCCTGGACTGGATCCGCAAGTGCAATACCGAAAAGCTCCAAAATGGATTTATTTATTTTTTCCACTAAAATTTTTGTTTGTTAATCTTGCAAATAAACGATTTACAGCCCAATTTAAGTTGTAACAGATATTTTAATTTATAGGTTTGCTTAAAACAAGAGAGAGGAAAGAGAGGATGGGGAGAGAAAGACGAGAGGGGGAGTGCTGAGGTTCACTTGTACCTTTACAGAGACAACCTTAGCCAGTCGGAAATCAGGCTGATCTCAGCCAGACACATAATTTGACTCTTCGCTCCATTTAGCAGGATTTAAATCTTATAAGTCTTAGGACACAAAATTAAGATAATCGTTCTAAACGCCAAGGGTTGTTTGTTCTTCTTGGAAATAATGCAGACATGGTTATATGCTAGAATGAGATTGTTATCTTGAGAAACCAGTGTCTGTTCAATGCCATTAAAAGGACTGCTATAAAAGGACGTTAGCAGGGATGTGCCCTGGGAAGATCCAGTTGTATGTGCATTTATGTGTGCGGGTATAGACTATCAAGGCCTATAGAGCCTTATCACCTGTATGTTTCCTAATATGGGTACTGAAGAACACAGACAGATGAATGCGCTGTGTGTGTGGGTCTCTTTCATATTTGCTGACAACAAACAAATTTTAAGAACAAAAAATGCCTTTTTAGTATCAACATTAAAGGACCACTCCAAGCACCATAACCACTACAATTCGCTCAAACTGTTTTACAAAGCTTTGACTTCTTACCTGGAGTCCACCAGGAATCACTTCCACTAACTTCTTAACTTCTTACTAATGACAGAGAGACGGAAGCTCCTAAGCAGGAGCTTTTGTTAACGCTCGTGTAATGCAAGGCTAGCTCATTGGCTGAGATTGTCAGCTGATTGCTCTTGACCAATAAGCTAAGCCCTGCACTGCATAGCCTAATTCAAAGAGCTTCCAACTCTCCGTCAGTAGTGGAGGAGAGCAGCGGCGCTTGGCGGACTTCAAACTAAGAAGCCAAACCTTCCTAAAATGGTTTGACTACTTACAACGAGGGAAGAGGATTGCTAGGACACCTCTGGCACCATAACCACTGTAGCGAGCAAATAACCTTATGTATGGGTACATTTTCTATTTTTTTTTTTTTTTCAAATTTTTATTGGGAAATAATGCAAGATTACAACATCTGTTTTGCAGTATACAATCTGGTATCAACGAACTTTTGTATGTCATACATTGTTACCATGCTTGAGAGTCCAGAACGGTTGTGGTAACTGTTCGAGCACGTTACGTTTTAGCATTCGTTTGTGTGCGGTACCCTTGGACAGAGTACTCGAGTGCGGTTTGATTTTAGTCGTTGTTCACTTTGCATGGGTGGTGTGTTATTAACATACAAGTAGAAATCAAAACATAACATAACATAACAGTACATTGGGGTGGGTGATGAACTTTCCTGGTATAGCTAGTATGTACCATCGTGGCGTAGAACCTCGTCAGTGTGGATTGTTGCGTTGTGGTAGATTTGTCTGTTTGGGTATGTGGGTCTAAAGCCTTTGTGGAGGTGTGTTACGTATGAAAGTTAACCATGGTTGCCAAGTGGCCGTGTAGTCGTGGTATTTGAGAGAAAAGGAGTACGCTAGCTCCTCCATTTCTCTGATAGCGTCTACCCTTTCTATCCAGGCTCTGAACGTAGGGGGTGCAGTTTGCTTCCATTTGGTTGGGATGATGGCGTTTGCTGCCGTTAAAAGGTGGTTGATCAGTGTGCGTGAGTGTTTGGGTAGGGGGCTGGGGTACATTAAAAACAACAAGACTTTAGGGTCTTGGGGTAGTTTGTGTCCCGTGATGGTGCGAATAACGTTCGTTATCTGGGCCCAGAATTTACTTATTATTAGGCATTGCCACCAGATGTGGCTTGTGGTTCCTTCCGCTTTCTTGCACCTCCAGCATGTGTTTGGTGCGTTTGGGAAGAATCTGTGGATGCGGGTTGGTGTGTAGTGCCATCTGGCTATTCGTTTGTAATTGCTCTCATGTGTGCTGTTGCTTTTGGATGTGCGGAAGACATTGGCGAATATTTTATACCACTCTTTGGATTGCATTTGTATCCCCAGCTCTGTTTCCCACTTGGATGTATAGGTAGGTAGGAGTTCGTCCTTTCGTCGGCATAATTGTTTATAAAAGGAGGATATGTGGCCCCTCCGGATGCTGTGTTGTGCGCATTGGGTCTCGTATAGGGTGTGGGTTCTATGGCCTTGTGATAGTGGTGGATTTGTGCTTAGAAAGTGTTTGAGTTGCTCGTGTCTCAGTCGCGTCATTCCCGTTTGCGATTCAGTGGGTAGTAGTTGTTCAAAGGGAGTGACCCCCTGGTCTGTTAGGACATCTCCCAAAGTCAGTGTATGAGCTTGTTTGGGGAAGTTTCTAAACGCCCTGTGGTCCATGCCTGGGGGGAAGGAGGGATTTCCCGTTAGTGGGTAGAGTGGTGATGGATGTGGTGCTAGGTGTTTGTCTCTTCTAATGGTCGACCAAAGTTTCACTGTATGTGTGATTGTGGGGTGAGAGGTCCCTGAGCGCGTTTTCGTGTCGGTCTTGTTAGCGAGCCACGGTATGGCATATATCGGTGTCGCGAGAAAGCTGGCCTCAATCTGTACCCATTGGGCTGTGTTTTTAGGGTATGACCATTCATAAATCCTCGTGAGGATAATGGCTTTGTGGTACGTTTCCAGATCTGGTAGGCCTAGTCCTCCTCGTTGTTTGCTTTTTGTGAGGCATTCGTATTGTAGCCTCGGGGGTCTACCTGACCATATAAAGTTGTTGAATAGTCGCCTGGAGAGGGAGAAGAAAGGCCTTGGTATTTTAATAGGCAAGGTTTGCATTATATATAGAAACTTGGGGAGAATCATCATCTTTAAGATGTGGATTCTGCAGAGCCAACCGAATTGTGGTTTATTCCACGATTTGAGTTCGGTATCTACTTTGTTTAGAAGGGTTGTGTAGTTAAGGGCGTATAGGCGTGACAGTGTGGTTGTGAGTTGGACTCCCAGGATATCTAATTGACTCTGTGGGCCAGTGGAATGGATAGGTGACGCGGAGCGCTGTTTGTGTGGCGTTCGGTATGTTGAGCGGGAGTATCTCGCTCTTGCCCATGTTTATTTTGTAATTGGAGACTGCATTATATGCCTCTATCTCTTGTATAAGGTGTTGTAGGGATGTTTTTGGATTAGATAGGGTGAACAGTAGGTCGTCCGCAAAAGCGGAGACCTTGTATTCCTGCTCTGCTATTTTAATGCCAGATATGTTTGGGTTGTCTCTTATTCCTTGTAGGAATGGCTCCATGGTGAGGATGAAGAGTAGTGGGGAGAGGGGACAGCCTTGCCTTGTACCATTGGTTATTTGTACGGTATCTGACAATTGGCCGTTCACCCGTACTTTTGCTCCCGGTTTTGAATATATGGCTGCGAGCCATTGTATCCATTGTTGGCCGAAGCCCAGAGTTTTTATTGTGGCCATGAGGAAGGACCAGTCTACCCTATCAAATGCCTTCTCGGCATCTATAGTTAGAATGAGGCTCTGGGGTCCCTTTCCTTTGGCTGTGTGTATTAGGCTTAGGAGTTTCGTAGTGTTATGTTTGGCCTCCCTATTCGGTACAAACCCTGATTGATCCGGGTGTATCAGTCCGTTCAGGAGTGGTTTCAGCCGGTTGGCCAGAATCTTAGTGAAGATTTTCAAATCACAATTTATTAGAGAGATTGGGCGGTAGCTCCCACACTCCTCTATGTCCTTTCCGGGTTTGGGGATCAATGTGATGTGGGCTTCTAAGGATTCTACTGGGAGTTTGTGTCCTAAAGCCAGTGAATTGAAGGCAGTGACAAAGGGTTTGCAGAGCAGATTTGTGAATGTTTTGAAGTACTTGGTAGTGAAGCCGTCGGGTCCTGGGCTCTTGCCTATGGGGAGGTTTTTAACTACCAGTCTAAATTCTTCGTCTGTTAGGGGTCCTTCAATGGATTGTCTTACGTTTGTGGGGATCGTTTGCGTTATTCTGTTAGAGAGGAAATGGGTAATTTCCTCTGGTCGTGGTGGCGTCTGTCTGAGGTTATACAGGTTTGTGTAGAAGGCGTGGAATTCTTTAAGTATGGCTGGGAGTAGGTGAGTGCGTGTCCCGTCTTTGCTTTTGATCGTGGTTATGTATGTGCGTTGCGTGTTTTGCTGAAGGGCTTTGGCTAGCATTCGCCCGCATTTCCCTCCTTGAGTGTAAAATGAATATTTGGTGTGAGTGAGTGATCGTTTGATTTTGGAATTTAACAGGGTTTGTAGGGTTGTGCGTTTGTCAACTAGTTGTTTATAGAGGTCTAGGGAGAGGTTGTGTTTGTGTGTCTGTTCAATGAGGCGGATATCTCGCAGGAGATCAGTGATTTGGGCATCTTTCTTTTTCTTGAGTTTGGAGGCTATAGCTATGATGTGTCCTCTCATTACTGATTTATGAGCTTCCCAGGTTATTGTCGGGGATATGGACGGGGATGTATTTTCCTCAAAGTAGTGTTGTAGTGTGGTTGTTAGCGTATCGACCGTGGCTGTGTCATTCAGCATGGTGTCATTTAGTTTCCATTGGAAGTTGTTGGGTGTCAGAGTTGGGATTTGAAAAACTAGAGACAAGGGGGCATGGTCCGACCATATGATCAAGCCATACTCACATGATTGAATTAAGTGAATATGTCTGTGAGGAACAAATAGCATGTCCAGACGAGAGTATGTGTGTTTGACCGTTGAGTAAAAAGAGTAGTCTCGTCTTTGTGGGTGTATGGTTCTCCAGCAGTCGAATAAATAAGATTTGTCTAATAGTCTGGACATCGTGGTTCTGGTAGTGGCGTTGTATGTCGTGGAGCTGGAAGTAGTGTCTAATTCCGAGTCAAGGGACATGTTTAGGTCACCTCCGAGTATAAGAATGCCTTCGACATGTTTTTCGATTATGTTGAGGTATTTGCGTAGATGCTTGTGTTGTTTGGTATTTGGCAGGTAGATATTTGCGAAAGTTACAATTGTGTTGCCAATTTTGCCTTTAATTATGAGTAGCCTACCGTTTGGATCTGTGTATTGGTACGTGTGAGTATATGGTGTTTGTGCTCCTATGAGGATGGCTACTCCTCTGGATTTTGCGTCCGTGTAGGAGCTGAAATATCCTGTGGGGTAGTGTCTGTTGCGAATAGTGATGGTGGAGTCTGCTTTTAGGTGGGTCTCCTGAAGAAATGCCAAATCAGCTCTAAGTTTTTGGAGTTCGTGTAGCGTTAGTGCTCTTTTTGTCGGGGAGTTAAGACCCCTGACGTTGAGGGTAACTATGTTGAGGTTTGCCATGATGGAAATTGTGTGAACTGTGTGATCTGTCGTTCACGTATTGTGTACCAGGGGAAGATAACCGATAACAAATGAACTATGTACAAAATTGTGTGTAGGCAGGTGGAGCAAGAAATTGAGATGTTTGGTGTTGACGGGAAGGGTTGGCAGCCTTGTCTGTCGGTGGCTTTCCCCTTGAGAGGCTTTGGGGCCTTTGGGGAGTTGCACGGGCACCGCTTTGGCCGCTCAGGTCTTTCCACCTGCTATCGAGGTTTTATTTTCGTGGGAGGTGGTAGGTTGGGGTGTTGTTATTAAATGTCTCGCCAGAGACGGGCAATCCTATGGATAGTTGTCAGTAGTGAATAGTGGATCAGGCAAGGGGATCAAATTTAGGGACAGGTAAGATTGTGTGTTTGTGGAGCAGGTCGGTTTTAGAGGATATGATCCAGAAAAAAGGGGGGGGGCTGGGGGCTGCTTGCCTCTAGTGGGTTGCCTAATAGTCTAGGGGTGGGCTTTATGTGTCCCCTTGGGCAGGGGCTCTGCCTCGTAGTTGGAGGAGGCCTGCATCTCAATTGCTTGCTCGGGTGTGCATAAGAAGTGTAGAGTGAGACAAATATTTTTCCCATAACATTTGCAGCTCTCCCAAAGAACATAAAATAGAAAACCATCCATTAATTGACACATCATGGTATACATTTCCCGGTAAGACAATCAATCAGATCTCAATTGACCTCAGGGGCATTCCTTGAGGTTGTTGCCAAGGGGAAGAGGGGTTAGTAGTGAGGGAGTGGGGAAGGGGACAGGGGAGTGGAAGTGGTATACCGTTACCCGAGATGCCACTCAGTGTGTTTATGAGAGTGGTAGATTATTAGGCTAAAGGGGGAGGGGGGGCTGGGGTGATTTAGGGGGTGAGGGGAGGCCTTATGCTTGTCAGCAGAGCCTGTACGTATACATTCATTTACGGTAAAACATACATTTTTTTTATTTTATTTTTTTTTTATTTTATTTTTTTTATTTATTTTTTTCTCATACCCCTCCGGAGTGCCATTGCCTCATGTTTCTGTGTGTCCTCGTCCCTGCTGACAGTATGTGGTCTTTCAGTCCAGAACCAGTGTCATCTAGGAGTGTCGGTAGAATGGAGAGTCTCCTTTTCATAGAGCTCGCGGACCGCAGCAAATCTAGGTTGTCGTGGGAGAAGTCCTGATTTGTAGGTTTTCTTGTGATGCTCAAGTATTGTGTCCCTAGGGTGGGGCCTTGAGATGCAGTCTCTGTGGGTGGATTTCTGGATTATTGGTGGTCGTTATAGATCTCTAGACCTTAGTTGGGTCCTTGTCGATTGGGGCAGTGATTTCTTAGCTGGTGGTCGTCGTCACGTGCCTTGGGTCCCATCGAAGGGCCGGGGGGCCTGCTCTCGGTCTGGGACCTCCTTGGTGGTGCGTTTGGTCGTTGCTTCTGCGTTTGGATGGCGTCTGCCCTCTTTGCTTGTGGGTCATCTGCGAGCGATTTGGGGGTTGTAGCGGCCCATACCAGTCTGGTATGTATATGTCCGTCTAGGTAGGTCTAGGGCCGAGGTGAAGACCCGCACGTCCTCTGCTGAGGATAGAGTTGCTGTTGTACCATTGTGCGTGGCAGTAAGGGCCAGAGGGAATCCCCAGCGGTATCTTATGTTCCTAGAGCGCAGTAGGTCTGTGAGGGGTTTCATTGTCCTCCTCGCCTGCAGCGTCATCCAGGAGAGATCTGGGAAGATTTGCACAGGTGCCTCATGGAATAGCAGCGGTTGTGTCGTCTGGCGGAGATTTCTGAGTATGTCCTCTTTAATAGAGTAGTAATGCAGTCTGCACACTATGTCTCTGGGTGCCTCTGCCATGGGGTTTCTGGGCCTGAGTGCCCTGTGGGCTCTGTCCAGTGCTATAGGGGTTGATACATCTCTTTGCAGTATAAGATTAAATAGCTCTTGGAGGGTTACCTTTAAATCTTCCCCCTCTTTTTCTGGGATGCCCTTTTATTCTTAAATTGTTTCTGCGCCCTCTGTTATCTAAGTCATCTATCATTCTATTCATGGATGCTATTTGGGCATTTTGTGCTGTTAGTGTACTTTGGAGATTTTGCATTTGTGTGGCTGTGTAGTCTTGGTCGCTTTCTAGTAAGCTGACCCTTTCACTGACCTGTGTTACTTCTGCTGTGATGGCGTCCATTTTTTTCTGGAAAGTCACCTCCAGTTTTTGCAGCATGTTTGCAAGGTCTTGCTTAGATGGGAGGTTTCTCAGAATCTCCCTCAGGTCTTTGTCTTTTTCCCTGTCCAGATCCTGTGACAGTGTGTCAGATGCTGCAGGGCTGGATGGGGGTGATTGGGAGAATTCATCCGGCGCCATATTGGGGCCTGCATGGTCGGGCTGCTGGTCGCCGTGATCTTTGAAATATTTGGTGAGCGCTCCGGTTTTCGGCCTATGCAGTTTGCCGGCTTGTTGGGAGGCTGTGGACATTCTTTTGGGGTGTCCCATTTTGTTAATTAAGCCTGATGGCTGCGGATTGCCCGTCGTGGCGCGGAGCTCCGTTTTCAAGCGGCCATTCGCGGTCGCGGCTAGCTCCGCCCCCCTACATTTTCTATTTTATGTTGGTTTCTGTTTCACTGACTTTGCCTTAGGCGTCTAGAGTGTTTCTTTAGAAGTATGCATATACTAAATTCTGCTAAACCCCTTACTTTTCATCACTGGCAAGACCCCAAACCCATTAATGATCTAACTGGGTACGGAAGTGTGAGTATTTAAACAGTATGAAAGTATTGGACCATGCCTTTTAAAATGCAAATCAGCGATATGCATATACATTATAACCACAGGAAAAATATTTGACATTTTAAAATGCTTGTATGCATTTATTAATAATAATTAGAATTATCCTTTACTTTGACTCCTTTCTTCCATGTGACTTATAAACTGCTTTCCTTTGTCTGCTCCCCTCTTTCCTCTATATACTCTTCCATCCCTGTACAACATTCTTACCAGTCCTCCTGCATTTTCAATAATTTGTTTTCCTGCATTCTAATATGCAGTTTGTGTTACTTTATATACCTGTATTTTTCATTACAAACTGTGTATACTTTATACTTTGATTATGTATCACTACAATACATTTCTTATAAAATAGTGTGTATGGATGGAAAAGAAACAATTATTGTTGAACAAACTCAATTTAAAAAAAGATGAGAATAAATGTATTCTTGAGAAAAGTATTGTCCTAATTAAGACATATTACAAGAATAATAAAGTGGTATATTTTTTTATTTACATTATGTGCTGTAAATGTTACTTTTATGTAATAGAGTTCATTAATGGAACTGTGCAGAAAGTTTGTCAAATTCATCAGAACCAGTCAACTAATGGACACTTGCATATGAAAATGTTAACGTGAATTTTTCATCCACAAATATGAACGCCAACTTCACCTATATATGACATAGGTTCATGCTACACATTATACTGGCAAAATCCCGGTCAAATGTGTGTGTGTGTTAAAATATATACTCTGAATATCTCTTCCTTTTTCTACAAAATGGCATCTTGGAATGGAAACTTGACATATATTTATATATATATATATATATATATATATACTCTAAGTACCCTCTCATTCCACACTTTGTTTTAGTAAAAAAAAGGAGCACTTCCACTTGTATTTAGCTGCGAGATAGCAAAGGGCTATGTTTGTGTCAGTGTTCTCTTGAAGTGAGCCAGTGTGATTATACATAAGTGCTTGGTACCTACAAAACCATCAGCTGGGCACCACCCCTTCCATAAACACACTCCCAAATATACACAGCAAGACACCCATACACTGTTACACACTGTCAGACACACAAAGAGCTATACACTGTCAGACACACACAGACACTGTCGGACATGCACACATGGTCAGACACACACATGGTCAGACTCATATACACACACATATACATGGTCAGAAACAACCAGATTCCTTTCCCTTTTCGTCCTCTCCTCATAATCAGTCACAGCCCCTGGTCCCTCTCCCCAGTTAACTACATCATTTTTGCCTCAGCCCTTGCTCAATCCCAAGGCAGTCAATCCCTTCCCTTCTCACTCTTTCAAATGCAAGCTCAACTGCTTTGTAGCATGGCTGAGCCTTTACTAGTGAAGAAGCTAATTATGCAACCCAGCCCCAGCACTGCGTTCTGTTTTGTGGCAGTTCTGTGGAAGAGCCAGAGAAGGAGGATACATATCCCCGCAGCGCTATTGCCCATGTGGGAGCCATCAAGGCTTCCCTTTTGGTAAGGGGCCCACTCTGCTATACAATGAAGTCCAGTTAGGGGGGGATACTTCAATCTCCCCAACTGTATATAGTTTACACAGGGCCCCATGTGGGCCCCATTTCACGTTTGGGGGCCATTATTTGAATATGGGCTGTACCCTTGATGGTGGCCCAGGTGGTCTGCTTGACTCATAAACTGCATGTATCAATACTCATTGAGTGTGATGTATACCTATGATTACAAATGTATTTAAGAATTAGAATGACACCGCAAAAACAAAACAGAAAGTACATTCTGAAATGGTTTTGCCAGAAATACCAACTATCCACTTTTACACTTTACAGGACAGACTGTCTATGAGATCAAATCCAGATCAAAGTTGTGTTGGTGTTCTGGGTATGCCTGGAGTGTCATTTTAAGGTGAACTGTGACTGCCCAGTTTGTTGTTTTTAATGCCAGATTTATTTATCCCATGTATTTAGCAAATATGTGTTTGTGAGATTTGAAAAATAAAACTAAAGGGGTTATTCACCAAAACACAGATTTTGTCTGGGTGGTAAAAATTACTGAATTCTGACCACAGTGGCAAAACTCATATTCACTAAAGTCAAATAGGGTCAGAGTTCGGTCAGACCGAATGAATCTGCAGAAATTAAGATGCATTCGATGTCTCGATAAAAATTGTTGCTTTCACATCCAAATTACTACACAAAGTATAAGATTTAAAGATTCACGAAACACCGGTTTTAACAAATTTCAGAACCGAATATAACCAACAGGATGCACATTCGCAAATTAACATTCTCTTGCTTTTATTGCAAGTAAATTAATTAATTGAAGAATTATTGGCTTGCTAGCAGCCGGCGTGCCAATAGTTAGCCCTGGGCAATTCATGGGTTAATTATGTAGAAAACACAAAATAAAAGGTAGACCAAAAACCTTTTCACTATTATTCATTTAAAGTTTGTAAAGGGACAGTTTAGGCACCATAAAACGTAATCTAAATAAAGTTGTTTTGGTGTCAGGTGGCCCCCTGGGGTGCTAGGATGCCCTTGGGCGCACTCTTACCTCAAGGAGTTAAACCATTCTTGACCGGTTTAACCCCAGAGTTGCCGTCAGCGCCGATCGCAACACCCCGCAGGCGGTATCTGGCTTCTGAAATTTCTTAGCGCTTCCTGAAACAGAAATTTTAGAATCCGGATGTCGCCTGGGGGGAGTTGAAATCGGTGCTAGAGGAAACTTTGGGTAACTTTGAGGTAAGAGAGCGCCAAGGGGGCCTCTTGGCACAATAACAACTTTATTTAGATGTGGATGATGCATCCCTTTGAAATGTTGCTTGCATTACAAACACATGCATTTTGTCTGACATAAATTGAGTACAGATTTGAACATTTCTGCTGCCAATTCATTTATTTAAAATTACGTATTAAAAAACAATGTTTTTATCAGAGAGTTGCTTACTGTTTGTACGATTTTGATTGTATTGAAAAGAATGCTTCATGTTACAACAAGTAATCTACTTCTCTAGTAATTCAAAAGTTAATTTTATAAAAAGCTTCCTTCTTCTGTTATAGTTAGACTATAGGACACTGTGCCTAAACACATCTTAGATGTTTATAAAACACCTAGGTAAAGTACAAAAGGGATTTACACTGTACGTTTAAACTGTCTGGCATATGACTCTCTGTCATCTGCAAAATGAAAAAAAAAATCTATCTTTTAAATTTAAAATATACATATATATTGTTTTAAATTCTTTATTTAGCATTGACGTATTGAACAGACAGGTTCGAATATATACCGCATAGGTATAAAACAGTGTTGTTACATACAGCAAGTAAGCATGTTTAACATCGTATCTAATTAACGTTGCCGTAGCCTCTTGGTAATACTCATTGGGCTACCTAAATTTCAGATTATCCTGTTTAACTCCCTGGTTTGCGAACCATAGTCAATGTTGGTTTTCAGTTTTTTAACATCACAAGTGAAAGAAAAAAAAATAAAGAATACGAACATCTTACATTTATATCTCTGGGTGACCTTTGGGTCCCTTCTGTAATCTTTGGAACCCTGATCCCTGCCCTGCCATCGTTGTTAAGGTAGATGAACTCCTATCACTCTCTAACTTGGATGGTGTTCCCGGTGTATTGTCGAAGTCTTTCTTTCTCTAGCTTTTAGATTATCCCGATTACTCAAAACATCAGCGAGAGCGCCCTTAAGGGTTTGGCGTCTGTAGTGGTTCTGTCTCTCCTACCGGGGAGCCAGGTTGGACTTTGGTCACCTGAACCTTGTCAGTTTTCCCCTGAAGATATAGGGGGAGAGTGTAGATATTCGTAAAGAGAAAGAATAAAGAGAGGGACAGGGGGGGGGATACCTCGCACAGGGGAGGGCGGCAGGTGCAGAGATAATTTTTTTTTTTTTTTAATAACTAACCTTATGGGGTTTTTTTTGTGCATTATAAACACGAAACGGCTTCTCTCACACCTGAAAATGTATTTAAAGGAACACTATAAAACAACTACAGCTTAATGTAGTTGTTCTGGTGTATATAGCCTCTGAGGAAAGCCAGTGTTTACATTAGAGGTGCTTCCTTGGTCTTTGCATGAAGGTGCTGAACATTCCTCATAGAGATGCATTGATTCAATGAATCTCTATAAGGAGGTGCTGATTGGCACAGCAACTCATTTTGCCGTACATGCGCAGCAGCCTCACAATGCTTTCCTATGGGAAAGCCTTTGATTGACTGACATCATCAAGCTTTATAATCTCAGCCAATGGGGTGGGTCGTGGGCAGGGCCAACTGCAATGGACCCCCCTGCTCTGAAAGAAAGGTGAGTAAAATCACCGTTCACTTAGATGACACGGCGGGGGTTTAAAATGTATTTCATAACTATAGTTATGAAATATAATATATAAAACATGTTTGTATTCCTGTCACTATAGTATTCCTTTAACTTTTGTAAACTTATTCAAGACACAACACACAGACAACTGTGTCATGAAAATTATGTTCACAGCATTAGCTTGGCAGCCCATTCTAAAATGTAAATATAAGCAGTGTCCCATTCATCAATTCTAGCAAAGCCCTCTAAGTTTTTAAAGGAGTGTCCACTGAACTGGAAAACAAAAATCAATGCTAAAAACTGTAAACCATTTACTTTGGGTGCTTTCCTTGGATCTGATTAATATGTGTTTGTTCAGGTATTTGGTACCCATTGACATACCGTATATACTCGTGTATAAGTCGATCTCATGTATAAGTCGAGTGCAGTTTTGTGACCAACAATTGTGAAATATGCTATGCCTCGTGGATAAGTAGAGGGTAAAACTTGGGGCTATGAAATTCTGTGATTTTTATAATTATATACACATACACTCATACAAACACACACTCTGCATTATATATACACACACACACACTCATACAAACACACACTCTGCATTATATACACACTCTGTGTATATAACGCAGAGTGTGTGTTTGTGTAGTGTGTGTGTGAACAGGGTGGGGGGAGGGCATTTTTATTATTTTAATTTCTTTTTATTTTAATATTATAATTTTTTTATTATTTTAATTTTATTTTGTCCCCCCTCCCTGCTTGTTAACTGGTCAGGGAGGAGGGCTATCTTAATCCCTGGTGGTCCAGTGGCATGGGCTGTGAAGTGGAGGGGCCGGCAGGAAGCATTTACTTACCTTTCCTGCAGCTCCTGTCAGCTCCCTTCTCCGTTACGGTCAGCTCCACTGTAAGTCTCGCGGTCTGGTTGCCTCGTGGATCGTTGCCATGGCTCTGACTGCCGCGGCTCTCTAAGTTGCCATAATACAGACAGTGACTCGAGTATAAGTCGAGTGGGGGTTTTTAAGCACAAAAAATTTGCTGAAAAACTAGACTTATACTCGAGTATATACTGTAGTTAAAATACCAAATAGCTGAGTCCCAATTTAAGGATTACGTAAAAAAAATAGTTGAATAAAAGGTAGGGTAAAACAACAAAAATAGAAACAGGATTCACAGGAAATCTCTTTGTATACAGTGTGGATAAAAGATAACCATAGATGGGGATAGTATGTTAAAGTTACTTTAACATCCTGATAACCAGATCTTTAATACATCGATAAGCACATATATATATATTGCTGAAGGGTGAGTGGCTGGATAGATAGATAGATGAATGGATGGATGGGTAAATGGATAAATAGATGGATGAATAAATAGATGGAGAAATCAATGGATAAATAGATGGATGGATAAATGGATGGATGGAGAAATCGATGGATAAATAAATAGATAAATGGTTAGATGGATGTATAAATCAATGGACAAATGGATGAATGAATAGATGGATGAGTGGGTAAATGTATGTATGGATGGGTGGATGGGTAGGTAGATGGGTGGGTAGATCGATGGGTGGCTAGATGGATGCATGGGTGGGTGGATGGATGGGTAAATGGATAAATAGATGGATGAATAAATAGATGGTGAAATCGATGGATAAATAAATAAATAGATAAATGGTTAGATGGATGCATAAATCAATGGACAAATGGACGAATTAAGAGATGGATGGATGAGTGGGTAAATGTATGGATGGATGGATGGGTGGGTGGGTAGATCGATGGGTGGCTAGATGGATGGTTGGATCATACTGTTCATCCCACAATTCCAAGATGCAACTTTATTGAGTGAATAGTTGACATTACATTGAGGTTGCTGTTGATTTTACTTTAGTAACGCTGAGAGAGGAGTTATCTAGTACAGATGTAGCATATTTTAACACCATGACAGGATGGAGATAAATCCAAGGAAAGGAACAGAAGAGGAAACATCCACATGCACTATTCACCTGCTGGCAACCTGCAACTTAACCTACCTATACCATCTCAATGAAATATGCCTGAGTCACGGTATTTTTAGAATTAAATCTCTTTAATATGTTGCCATCTCATCAACATTCATTGAAGCTAATGCACCCATCTGCTTAACCCCATAGACCCTCAGTAACCCTGGATAACATATGAAGCCGCTGCAGATAAGTACGCACATAAACTCTGTTAACACCATCTTTTTTTTATTGTTCTGGTATGGTTTCTTAGGGGATAACAATGTGTAACTGTGCTTTCAAATTGCTTTGTTTGCTAAATTTTATTATCATAATTCCCCATCTGGGACTTGTTGCTTTTAAGTTTAGATTTAATGTTGCTCTTATTTATCTACATTTTTTCTTTTTACATCTGTTGGGGTATATTCAACAAACAGTGAGTTTGGTCGAAGTTTGGTCAAAAAAGTCTGAATTAATCTAGTTGAGTTGGAGATTTCTGAAATATAAAGCCTAAATAAAACTTAAAATTTGTCAAAAATAAAATCTATTTCAATAATCGAACAATATTAAGCAAGTATTTAAAACCATCAAGGTTATGCACTAACGTGACAATTGTTAGGAATTCAAACTGAATTTCAAATATAAGTCAAAATAGTGAAAATGGAAACATAACTGATTTGGAGAATTGTTTTCAGTTTAGCTATTTAAATTCACTTTAATTTCCCAACAATTCTTAGTTTAGTGAATACTGATATGTGTGTGTTATTTCAATGCTTGTTCCTATTTGCAGACCTAGCAATTTACATGATCACTTGTGAGGAAAAGTACAGAGCAAGTGCATGATTAACCTCACTAACCCTGTTAGTGAGATTTATCAGTATAGCGGTAATGCATAGGCAAGTTCTTCAATAGCACTGAGCAGATGGGTAGCACTATTTGGCTGCTCCAGATGACACATTCCCTTCATGGGCAGCCATTTTGTCCATGAAGCTAATTATGCCATGGACATGACTAGTCAACAGTCCTGCTATTTCCTGCCTCTTCAACCTGCCAAAGATTTTAGCCAGTTTGGAGGAAGAATGCAATTTCTGGAGAGGAACAAAATGTGTCATCTCAACAAAACACTTAATAACCATAATAATAACCATTTATTCAGTGGAAGGCAGCAAGTCCATTGATAAGTGTAACCAGGTTTTGTTGGGAATGAGTAAAAAGCTGGATTTATCCACATGGTAGTCTATGGGAAACCTTAACACTATGTGCCTGGATAAATTCTTTTGTGTGCTTTTACTAAGTAGGCTAACAGAATACACATAAGAGGGCAGACACCACTTTAGATATACCTGGATGTCCCATCATATTGTTATGGTATACAAGAAAAGCAACACTTCTCTTTCTGTAAGGGAAATATATAACCTACCCAGAAGTCTATCTGTTATAAAAAAAAATACAACTCAATCTAACAGGTATCTTATAATGTATCTAAATTATTAAACAACTATTCCCAACAATTTCAGAATTAAATTATATTAATTACCTAAATCAGACTTTACACTCCTTGCTTTCTACAATCAAAATTATTTATTTAATGAGGCTGAACAAACTAGTACAACAAATAGTTAAAGTAATTCAGTAATTACATTGGAAACATAACCTATAGTTACCAATCTTTTATTTGGGGTTGTGGTGTCCTATAGAATGTGTTAACAAGAGAGAGGAAGAGATGGTTTATTACAAATACTTAAATAAACTGCTGATCTCCACCTTTGATACTTGGTCCATATAATATTGCTTTAAGACCACTTGGCTCCCTCCAGGGTAAGAAGGGTGTGGAGTTGAGAGGGGGTAGTATGTTCCATTTGTTATTTTAACTACAAAGTGCATCTCCACAACAAAACTAGCCAGTTGCTATTTATTTGGGCCTTACATAAAATGACATGCTTGTAGCTTTGACCTCAGGGTAGCTCGCCATGTCAATCATTCTACAATGTGCTAATGAATTAGAACATATGTATTAGAACTAGAGATGTGCAATTCGTTTCGGTCCGAATGTGAATTCGGAAGAATTTCGGGGCAAAGCGGACATTCGGGTACTTCCGAATGTCCGAATAGATGAATTGCCGAATTGTCAAAGTCCCGAAGTTCTGAAGTTGCTGAAGTTCCGAAGCACAGTATTGCCTAAGAACTAATATACTTACCCAGTGGAAGAATGAAGAATGTTACACTGTATACAATTTTAAATAAAAAGTATACAAACATAGCCAGGATTTAGCTGTAAGCATTTGCAACACTTACAACAATCAAGTAACATACATTCAAATAAAATGTAAGTTACTTAGTCAGTCAATGTAATGACAGGAATGAATAAGTAGATAACTCCCTAATTCCCACGGTATCAGGGAGCTATCTACTAAAAGACTGAAAGACCTAAATTGGTCTTTCAGCCAAATTTACTAATACTAAGTTGCCCCCGTCCCGAGCCCCCACCCGTGCCGCGCGTGTGGGGGCTTCTAACCTGAATGGGGACCTATTGCTCCCCCCCGGCCCCCACCCCTGAACGGCGGGTGGGGGCCCTACAGTAAAATAAGGGGGGGGACCTAATGTCCTCACCCCTGAGCGGTTGGTGGAGGCCCTAAATACTAATAAGGGGGGACCTAATGTCCTCCCCCCTGGCCCCCACCTCTGAACGGTGGGTGGGGGCCCTAAATACTAATAATGGGGGGAACCTAATGTCATCCCCCCTGGCCCCCACCCCTGAGTGATGGGTGGGGGCCCTAAATACTAATATGGGGGGACCTAATGTTCTTCCCCCTGGCCCCCACCCCTGAGAGGTGGGTGGGGGCCCTATGTATTAATAAGGGGGGGAACCTAATGTCCTCCCCCCTAAATTAAAATAAGGGGGTGAACCTAATGTCCTCCCCCCTGGCCCCCACCCCTGAGCGGTGGGTGGGGGTCTAAATACTAATAAGGGGGGGGACCTAATGTCCTCCCCCTTGCCCCCACCCCTGAGCGGTGGGTGGAGGCCCTAAATACCAATAAGGGGGGACCAATTTTCCTCTCCCCTGGCCCCCACCACTGAGCGGCAGGTGGGGGCCCTAAATAAAAATCTTACCACCACTCAGGTGACTATGGGTCCCCAAACCCCTAGTCACCCCCCTCCAAAAAAAACCTAACCCCTACCTACCCCCCTCACCCTAAAAATAATGCGGGGGGGCCATTATCTAAGTACCTGTAAAAAAAATAAAACTTACCATCTGATGTTTTCTTTCTTCTAAAATCTTCTTTTTTCAGCCCCATAAAAGGCCAAATAAAAAATCCATAATAACCGACGCACTAAAAATAAATAAAAAATCCTTCTTCACCCATGGAGGGCTCTGCGCAGACTCAGCTCTGCAGGGCGGGGGAAGGCTTATAAAGCCTTGTCCCGCCCTGCAATTAGGCTCAGAGCACTCTGATTGGTGGGTTTAGGCCATCCAATCAGACTGCTCTGACAGGTAAATGAAGAGACTGACAGGTAAGTCTCTACATTTACCTGTCACAGCACTCTGAATTTTCCCACTCTGTGTAATTTGACTCATAACACTCTGATTGGTGGATTATGTAACCAATCAGAGTGTTGTTATGAGTTAAATTACACAGCGTGGGAAAATTCCAAAGAACTTTCACACGCTGTGTAAAACGCTGCTCACTGTTTAATAGACATGCACCTACTCGCGGTATAGCGAATTTACTAATACTATGTAATTTTGATTTAGTATTAAAAAATTTGGCTGAAAGCCCAATTTAGGTCTTTCAGCCTTTAGGTAGATAACTCCCTAATACCGTAGGAATTAGGGAGTTATCTACTAAGCGGCTGCAAGAGTAGTCCCGAAGTGCCGAAATGTCGAAGTCCCGAAATTCCGAAGTGCCGAACCGAACCAAAGTGCCGAAGTCCTGAATTGCGGAAGTCCAGAATTTCAGAATGCCGAACCTAAAATTTTCCCCATTCACATACCTAATTAGAACTAATCCATGGCATGTTTAGCTTGGCCTAATTTGGGATATTGGTACCTAGTGTGACTCATAGCACTATTTTACATTATCCTTGGTAGCATTTGACTGATTGTCCAGCATTCTTTGTAATAAGGAAGATGACATTGAAATAATTGTAATATCTATGATTCTTTCAGGTAGAACAACAGAAGACGGATCTAGTGTGAGGTCATCATTAGTTTAAAATTGCCTGAAAAGGGCATCCACTGTAGCTGGTCTGTGCATGATTATATAGTTATAGTGGGAGAAAGAAAAGTAGCCAAATAGCTCGTCTAGAGTAGAGTGATCCTTCCAACAAATGTCTCCATTCATTTAAGGCATGCACTATGGCTAGTAAGTATCTGTTTCCAATATTATAATTTGGCTTGGTCTTTGTTAGTTTCTTAGAGAAAAACCAACACCGCTTGTACCTCTACCTCAGATGTGTCAACTTCCATAAGAAGATGGCAAGAAGTACCAGCATGTCTGAGTATAGGGACATAAGCAAAGGTTTGTTTCAACATCTGGAAAGCCTGTATTGCCTTTAGAGGCCATTTAGGCATTCTTGCAACCTTTTTAGTCAAACTGGTTATGGGACCAATAATTGAGGAAAAGCCTTTTAAGGGTTAAACTCCCCTAACCTCTCAGCCTCCTGGGCACAATCTATACCAGGGTTTCCCAATGAATGTTTCCCTTGGAACCCTTTGATATGGTATAGCAAAACTTTGGAACGCCAACAAAAATATGTGTGCCATAGAGTAGCGCAGCGCAAACCTTTTAATGAGCAGAGTGTAATCTTCTCTTTTGCTGGCAAATTCTATTTATATCTGTTTTAATTGTTGACAATTGTATTTGCATGTCTGCAGATGCGTCAAGTCGATTTCGATACTTTGTTTTTGTTGCAAGAATTCAGTTTCACATAAGTATGTGCTGGCGAATGGCAACAGAACTTTGATTGCCCACTTGGACAATTCTGGATATTCTTTGCGTAAATTAGAGAAACTTCTTTCTATTTTTGGCTTAGTTGACTGTCAGAAGCTATATCGATCAGATTCTCAAAATCTACATCAGAAAAATTGTCTGGCTTGTCTTTTATGAATGGATTTCTAACCTACTCATTATTGTTTTCATTCAAGAATGAAAAATACTGATTTATAGATGTGATTAAATGGCGAAGATGGTCTACAATTGCATTGTGAATTTCATCTTCAAGTTCAATTTCTGATTCTTCAAGTAAATCCTTAAGTGTTGGCAAAGAGTTCAAATTATTTTGTTCAACAGATGAGATCAAAAGAAAATGACTGATGGCAGGACTGGCTGGCTGACTGCTAGGCGGGCTCTCTCACAGACGAGATAAATCTAAGTGGCAGGCAGATGGCAGGACGAGCAGCAGGCGGGCTGACGGCAGGGCAGGCTTAAGATCACGCTCCCGCGATCTCTGCTGTTTTCGACCTTCCGGGAACAGCAGGTAGTGGCGGCCATTTTGGATGTGGCAAAATGCCGCAGAACCCCAATTTTGTTCTAGGTTTCCGCAGAACAGCAATTGGGAAACGCTGGCATAGATCATGAAGATTTCATGAGAAAATGAGATTAAATTTTGTAAAATTGTTCACAAGAATTAATGAAAGTGATAGTAGAGTATAAAAAAATAAAATAGGCTAATCATTGAGGAGAAAATTATGAAATTGGAAACTATTTAAAAAAAAGGTTTTAAAGAAAAAGGGTTCCGCGGAACACCAATTGGGAAACGCTGGCATAGATAAGGAAAATTTCATGAGAAAAATAGGTTTTAAAGAAAAAGGACAAGTTCATAAAGTAAATTAACTGGACGACAGAATTGTAGAAATTTTATTTCGTTTTTTTAAATTCGTTTTTTAAATTGTAAAATGTGTAGCAATAAAGATGATAAAATCCATAACACTTAATTGAAAAAACTCTGCAGTTATGCCTCCAGACACTTTTTAGATTTATTTTATTTATGTTTTCATATCACAATATTTTCTCAGGAAAATATTTGAATATCAACAAGTACAAAAAGATATACAAATACAGACATGTACAATACATGGTACATTACATATTCAGGAAGCTAGACATCACAACAGGTGCTTTATCATAACCCCCCCAGCAAAAAAAAAAAAAAAGTAATCATACAGTCAACTCTTAATTAACGGTGAAGGGCAACTAGAGTCACTCCATTTACTAAAGTGTAGGAAATTTGGAAGTCCAGGGAGACCATAATTCAGTCAGATTCCTAATATGGGGATTACAAATGGAATTCATTTCCATCCTGTGCTGAAACCCTATTTGTTCCAATATCTGGTGCCAGGCCGGATGTGTACAAGATTTCCATGCCCTAGCGATATTGATTTTAATTGCAAATAAAATATGAGTCAAAAGATATACTTGGTTCTTGCCTTGTATAGGAAAATCGATATTAAACAAAAATAGTTGCTGGCTAATTTCTATGGTATCCTTGAATATAAGATTTAAAAGGTCCAACAGTTGTACTTTAATAATATTAAGCACCAGATATGGTACATGGTACCTTCTTCCTTCCCACATCTCCAGCATTCCTTCGAATGAGTTGGTGATAATTTGTGGAGTCTAGCCGGTACCAGATACCATTTATATATTAGTTTAAAGTGGGTTTCAACCAAAGATACATTATGAATACACTTCTTTACCCACAGAGTGGCTTTAGTCCACTCTGTTAAGGAGAAGGATTTCCCGATATCCATCTCCCACTAACTAAACGATGATACGTAGGGAACTTGTTCTACAGAGTCGAATAATTTATTAAATCTAGAGATACCACCCCTCTTCTGGCTGATCGCCAGTAAAGGAGTAATATGATGATCTTTAATTATCGACTTAGATAATAGAAAATTCTTAATCCTAAAATATTAAAAACAAATCTCTAGATTGAAGATTAAATTTTGATTGTAAGGAAACAAATGTAGACGGTTTACTACCCTCGCATACATCTGCGATCTTTCTTATTCCTAAATGTAACCAAGAATTGATATTTAAGTCTACCATGGCGTGTTGAAGTACCTCTATAGGGGTATCATAGAGTTGTTTGCCTTCCAGATTTAGTTTCTTATTTAAAAGTTTCGCTGTAGATAGCATATCGCTTAAAATTCTATTAGAAAATTGTTCTGGTTCTAATACACTCAGATTCAGGAGGCCTAACCACACTAAAGTAGATAATTTAAACCTAGGGCTGCATTCCTGTTCAAGTTTAAACCATGAATAGGGGGGACACTGAACCAGGTTCAACCATAACAAAAGATGAGCTGCTTTACATGTATCATGAATCTTAACCACCTTCGGATAGCTTCTTCGCAAGTTTTCAAACGCTATCCTAGGTGGTTTATTTAGCCAAATATAGCTAGAAAACACACTTTGAAAGCGGTTAAGGGTCCCCATCCCTATTCTATATGGATTTGCCCTAAAAAGATATAAAAGTTTCGGTAATAGAAATGCATTAGCGATATTCAATCTACCTATCCAGGAAGATTCCAACTTCTTCCATTTTGCAACCTGAGATTGCAATTAGTTGATTAAATAATCAAAATTCATTTGGATCACCTTATCAATATCAAAATATATTTTAACCCCCAGATAATCAATTATATCACGTGCCCATACCAGATTATAACGGGAAGACAGAAGATCTTTCTGAGTCTTAGTTAAAAGGAAAGATAGCATTTGAGACTTTTTCAAATTAACCGTATAGTTAGAAAAATTGCTGTAAATAGAAATAACATCAATTAAAGCTGGAATTGACACCAGTGGATCGACCAAGGTAAGGAGGACATCGTCCGCAAACAAAGATATCTTAACATTACCTTCCTGTAACTGTACCCCCTTTATATTACTATTCTGTCTAATCAGGGTAGCTAAAGGCTCAATTGTGAGAACATATAGGAGGGGGGCCAAAGGGCATCCCTGCCTAGTGCCGTTTTTAATTTCGAAGATGTCCGAGTCGAAATAAGGGTTGCTAATTTTTGCCGAGGAATTCTTATATAATAACATAGTTTTATTCCTAAATTGTCCCTCTAAGCCAAACCGGCCCAGGACAGAGTCAAGGAAACTCCAGCTGACCCTGTCAAAGGCCTTCTCGGCGTCGAGGGCCATAATAACTGCTCCCATTTGGTTCTCCTTCAATCTATGTATTAAATGAAATATCCTACCTGTATTGTCGGTAGTACTTCTTCCCTTTACAAAACCAGACTGGTCCACCTCAATCAAGTCTCCTATGACCCCTTTAAGGCGGTTAGACAGAATACTAGAAAATGTTTTAATATCTATATTAATTAAAGATATCGGTCTGTAGTTGGTGATAAGTGTAGGGTCCTTATCTGCCTTAGGTATTGGAATAATTGAGGCCAACATTATCTCTTTCGGGAAAGGAGACTCTATAGAAACATTTGTAAACATCTCTAAAAGAATAGGAGTAATATTTTTAGAGACGGTTTGATAAAATATAGCAGAAAAAACATCCGGGCCTGGCACCTTATTTGGTTTTAGCTTATCTATTACATCCACTATTTCTGATAGTAGAAAAGGTGCATTTAAGCCTTCCAATTTCTCTATATTGATTCTTGGGAGGTTAAGTTTCCTTAAAAAATTATCAGTCTTGCTCTTATTAGCCCCTACCGCATCTAAATTATATAAAGAGCTATAATAGTCCACAAAGGCCCTAGCGATATCTTTGGGTGATGTTAAGTGAGTATCCCCCAGAATAGTTTTTTTTATAGATTTATCTTTGAGGTGATACTTTAGTTTATTTGAGAGATCCCTATTAATCTTATTGTTGTTATGATACCATCTTTGTTTGAGGAAGACGATATTTTTATTGACCAACTCATATGTTTTATCTTTAATGGATGTCTTTATCTTAATTATTTCTTCCGTTAGTTCCCTAGTTACACAAATTTTATTTAATCGTTCTTTTTTGTTTATCTTCAGTTCTTATAAAGATGCACGTTTCTTACGTTTAACTTCTGTACCATATTTAATTCACACCAAACCATAGGCGTTGAGACTTCTCCATTATTATTGATATTTAAAAATTTCTCAATTTCGGAAGACACTTTGGTAAAGATTAAAATTGAGTATTTCGGGGGCGGGGACTAACTGTAATGGCGACTGCATGTATTTTCAGTAGCTCCTGGTAAATCTTGGGTGTTAGGCAATATTCCTGCTTCTATGGCTCTGTTTATGGGGCTGTCTGAGTAGCCTTTCTATTCTACATCAACTGACCAGCTTTGAAGTGTCTGTAATGGTCATATAGCCATCCGGATGGAGCCCTCAGCAGCTACAAGTGAGGCCTGTTGAGCCCAGTGGCGGGGAGAGGTGGCCGATCTCCCTACCTGGCATAAGATGGTCCTCGGCTGCATCAAGCTGGCGCCCCTTTACCCCCCCTCTGGACCGGTGCGGGTGATCCCGGTCCACACCCTAACAAGTGGTATAACCGTTATTAGCGACAAAACCACCAGTGACACACTCAAAATGGCGGAAGCCGCGTCCCCCTCTCATCACCTGGGAGAGATGCCTGAAGCTAAGCCCCAGCTGGACACGATCTGGACAAATCTTTGGAGGAAGCTGCAGATCAAACCACACCAGCGTGATCTGGTCAGTCCCCTCAACTCAGAGGCCAACCTGACGGCCCTGGATCTGGGCACTAGACACAGAGAAGAGTGTATGGGTCAGTAATAGAGCTGGACGCATGCAAAGCTAACCTGGAGATCGCATGGCGGGCTGAGGCAAGGAAGGAAAATAGGCTGGTGACAAGGGGGCTGTCCTATCAGCGTCTTTTCGTACCACCAACACAGTTACTATGCTTGCAGAACTGTACCATTTTGAGAGACTGTGTCCTCCCAATGGAGGGAATAGGCTGAACAATCTACCTTTATGCCTAGCCTGGTGGAATTATGTTGAATCTCTGGCCTGATTGCTTTCTGGTATTGTTTGTTTTGTCTTGTTCGGTTTGCATGTTTTTCTCTACTTTACTGAGAGCACCCCTCTCTGTTGACCAGAAATCTGTATCCTCTCATGGTCTAGACACCCATATTATACGCATGAAGCTAGCTAGGGTGTTACAATCTGTTAGTCAGCTGTCACTAAGCATGTTTACTTTAATATAAAATATGTGCAAATCAGTAGAAATTTTATCTCACAACTTATGTTTAGTATATTATGCTGCCTTTTTGTGCATGCTGTTGCATTGCCATGTAATTGCACAACAAAAATAAAAAAAATTATTTAAAAAAGGAGTATTTTAACTCTAAGAAAAATAATTAATTTAAGGTAACATACCTCTACGCAAGGTCACCCGGAAAAATGAATAACAATTCCCCATATTGGAGACGGAAACCCCCTAGGAGTAATACTCAGAACTCTCCTAAAGATTCAACCCACACACTTCGCACCAATAAGACTCTCTATAACAAATCATATGCCAAATCAGTTCCAATCAGGAATGCCCAAGAGAAAGGGAGGGCTACTTTTTAGACGGTAGCTAAACCAAAATGAAGTGAGGATTACACACTACTTCCAACCCCAGAGCAACCAGTGGAAACAAACCAACTGAAATGCTCTCTTAGATCATCAAATAGACATTCCCTCTCCCTCACCTCCCCCAAAAAAGAAAGATCAGAGTAGACTTTTTGAAAAAAATTAGAATGTGAGAAGGAGAAATTAGAAATTTTACAGATAAAATACGTAGTATATAATTTGGCAAATATTGGATTGAGCACATATGATTTAAAGATCCTGGAAAAAGGCCTAACATTTGCTTCTACTAAAATGTGAATCAATTTGACGTATATATTAATGTACAAAAAATACAAAATTAAAAAAATCATACTTAAACATTTTTTTCTTAAAAAATATGTATACAAATAAAAATATGGATAATGATAATGACAATGAATATTGAATACAATGAATAATGAGTACAAAATGAATATAAACAGGATAAATTAAGAAGAAATTACATATTGTCCAATTGCAGAGCCTACCTGGATACTATTAATATATTGTTTGTCAAGAAAGAGGACAGCTAAAGTTAAAAAAAAAAAAACTATCTAAAAATAAATATAATTTAAGTTACGAGAAGTTAGTGTCAGGATTACTAATTGATCCAGCAAGTAGAATTGTGTCCCACCTAGGACTAAAAGGTAACATATTACCGGGCCTTAGAATGGCCAGACTTAAGGCACCAAAGAATAGTCAGGATACTTGCCGAGGTCGGGGGATACAGAATGAGACACAACAATAAAGGAAAGCCAGAAGTCAGGGATAACAGAATACAGGGAAGTCAAACGAAGCCAAAGTCAAATACCAGAAATAAACGCTCAGGAACACAATCTCGGACAACCACTAGGGAAACCACGACAGGGCAATGAGGAAAAGTAAATTTGAGCTTAAATAAGTGCTTTACATTTCTGATTGTCCGAAAACGGCCTTTGACCCCAAAACGTGTGTGCGTGTATCCTGCATGACGTCACTCGCACGCTGACATCGTCATTAACATGGGCGGACGTGGGGGTATAATTTGCCATGGATCCGCAGTGGCCGGCGTCCATTAACATGTTGCAAGAGTCAGTCACACAGACGCTTGGGCGCAAATACCGCAAGGTGAGGAGGAATATGTTACATTACCCCCCACCAGAAGACCGCCCACTGGGCAGGCAGTACCAGGCTTGAGAGGAAATTTGACATGGAAAGAACAAATTTTGCGGCCGGAACCCAAGAAGGCTCAGCAGTCCCATACCTCCTCCAATCAACCAAATACTGTAAGGTGCCACGAGAAAACCTGGAATCAATTATGGAGGAGACCTCATACTCCTCCTGTCCAGAAACAACCAATGGAGGAGGGGGAACACTCAGGACAGTATATCTATTGCAAACAAGGTTTGAGCAAGGAGACATGAAAGGTGTTGGGAATACACAAAGAGGCAGGAAGTGCAAGAGAATAAGAGACAAGATTAATTTTCCTAATGATACGGAACGGACCAAGGAATCTTGGGGCAAATTTCATGCTAGGAACTTTCATCTTAACGTTGCACGATGATAACCACACCTTCTCACCCACTTGATAAACAGGGTTGGCACCCCGCTGCTTATCAGTATAATACTTAAAATGATCAGCTGCAGTTTTCAGAGCGGAGTGAACCTTGGTCCACGTATCACGGATAGAAGCAAGGTGATCATCCAAAGCAGGTATAGCCGTGTCAGAAAAAACAGCTGGTAGCACAGTAGGATGACAACCGTTATTAATGAAGAAAGGACTATGCCCAGAAGAGTCATGATTAGCATTGTTTCTAGCAAATAAGCATAAGTAATTATGACCAATTATCTTGAGTGCTCTTAACAAAACAACGCAAGTATAATTCCAGAGACTGGTTAGCCCTTTCAGCTGTGCCATTGGTTTGGGCATAAGAGGAAGAAAATGACAATTCAATGCCCAACCATTTATTGAAAGCCCTCCAAAACCGAGACACAATCTGAGAAGCTCTGTCAGAAACTATATTGTGAGGGATGCAATGTAATCGGACAATTTCACGTATAAAAATAAGAACTAAGTTTTAAGAGGAAGGCAATTTTTTGAGTGGAACAAAATCAGCCATTTTGGAAATGCGGTCATCCAGCATAATGATGGTGGTATAGCCATTAGAACTAGGAAGTTCCATTATGAAATCCATGGACAAATGGGACCACGAAACACTGGGTACGGGAAGTGGATGTAATAATCCACACGGAGGTTTATGAGGTACTTTAGAAACTACACATACAAAACAGGCTTGCACATATTCTGTAACATATTTCCTGAGAGAATCCCACCAAAAAGATCTCATGATCGCGAATATGGATTTATTAGTGCCCGGGTGTCCAGCAGTCACGTTGTTGTGGAACACCTTCATGAACTTTTCCTTTTCCCCCAATGGAACAAATAATTTATCCAATGGTTTATTGCATGGCACCTGAGACTGAGCCTTCATTATGGTGCCAAGCTGTCATGCGGTAACACTTCCGGGTTCGGCACTTCCGCGATGCAGAGCTGACCCCGCCCCCCTCTGACGCGGCTCTGACTGTACTTAAGCAGTCCGTGCCATAGAGAGGGGGCTTGTGGATTGTGTGACCTACTTCCGTCATACTCGCTGGCTCCCGAGGCTCTGACAATGTGGGACCGACTTCCTGGTATACACACCGGCTCCATAGACTCTGACAAGCCGTCCTAGCCTTTGAGCTAATGCATGGATGATACTGCATGCCATGGAGGATTACTGGAGAACTGATACTTGTTAATTATCAAGTGGACTATAACTTTGAACTCTTGGAGGATAACTCACCTTAACCTTAAGTATACCTTTCAGCTATTCTCTGCTATCTCATTCATTGATGAACTATTACTGCTTGCTTTAAACTTAATTGCTTCAAGCTACTAATTATATGGAGGACAACTCCCATCAAGCTTAATCACTAGGAACTGTTTCTTGCTTTGCAAATACTTTGCTAATTATTCCTAGCAACCTAATGAATCTTATTTAATATATCTCTGAGGAAATACTTATTGATGAACTTTGTATTGTTTAATGACTTTCACTTATTCCTATTGGATTATTGCCTAAATGCAATTTGTTAAGTTTAACAATTATTAAAACTTCATTTGATTCTCAAAGTGCCAGCAATCCTCTCCTTTCTTAAAGCTACAGTATTGATACTTTAAAGATTCTCAGTTTCTTCACTATTGTAATTAGGGAGTTTTACAAGCTGCAGTTGAGTTCCAATCCAAATCACCCAAGTAGCGTAACACAAGCAGAGGATAGGATGAGGAAAGGACAGTGGAAGTGATGATACAATCCGGTGGAATAATAGGGGATGTCTCTTGTCCTTGTACCAATTCGGTATCAAACTGTCTAGATAAGGCATCCGCCTTCACGTTTTTGGGACCAGGTCTGTAAGCAGAACACAATGAGCCATTTTGGAAATGCGGTCAACCACCATAATGATGGTGGTATAGCCATTAGAACTAGGAAGTTCCACAATAAAATCCATGGACAAATGGGACCACTGAACCCTGGGTACAGGAAGTGGATGTAATAATCCACATGGATGTTTATGAGTTACTTTAGAAACTAAACATACAGAACAGGCCTGCACATATTCTATAACATCTTTCCTGAGAGAATCTCACCAAAAAGATCTCATGATTGCGGATATGGATTTATTAATGCCCGGGTGTCCAGCAGTCACGTTGTTGTGGAATACCTTCATGACATTTTCCCTTTCCCCCAATGGAACAAAAAAATTATCCAATGGTTTATTGCATGACACCTGAGACTGAGCCTCCATGATGGTGCCAAGCAGAGGAGAGGATGAGGAAAGGACAGCGGAAGTGATGATACACTCAGGTGGAATAATAGGGTTTGTCTCTTGTCCTTGTACCGATTCGGTATCAAACTGTCTAGATAAGGCATCTGCCTTCACGTTTTTGGGACCAGGTATGTAAGTAATTAGAAAGTTAAAGCAAGAAAGGAACAGAGACCATCTTGCCTGTCCAGAAGATAGTCGTTTAGCATCCCCTATATAAGCCAAATTCTTATGGTCAGTAATGATCAAAAGGGGGTCCTTGGAACCCTCTAAAAGGTGTAGCCACTCTTTAAGCTCAAGTATAATGGCCAACAATTCTG
>OW240912.1:71690053-71769841 GCA_933207985.1 Pelobates cultripes
ATACACACACTGCCCCACAAACACTATCCCCATACACACACTGCCCCCCATACACACACTGCCCCACAAACACTGTCCCAATACACACACTGCCCCCATACGCACACACTGCCCCACAAACACTGTCCCCATACACACACTGCTGCCCCCCATACACACACTGCCCCCATACACACACTGCCCCACAAACACTGCCCCCCATACACACACACTGCCCCACAAACACTGTCCCCATACACACACTGCCCCACAAACACTGTCCCTGACATACACTGCCGCACTCACACACTTCACCCTTAACACACACCACTGCTCCTATACCCTATATCCCAGCAGACCCCAGGTAAGTTGTCAAACTGTTCTTAAACGGTATGACTACTTACTCTGGGGTGGAATCCTGGCACTACTGACACCATAACTACTACACTGAGCTGTAGTGGTTTTTGTGCCTGGATTATTTATTTAAATAATCTACAAGTGCCCCTCCCGAGATCAGGCTCTGGATCCGCCACTGAGTGGACGACAGTCCTGGAAGAGCAATCTAGGCAAAGTTATACAGAGATAAAGCATTTATAAGCACCTTGTGGAAATGTCTCCCATCCCACATCCCGCCCGCTTGTAGATCTCCACCTATCATACACTGGATCACTTTTGTTACTTGTCTCTACTGCCCTCAGCTCTACCCCACACCTTAATCTTCCCCTTAGTCCCTAACCCCCTACTTTAAAAAAAAAAAAATATATATATATATTATAAAAGAAGTTTTATGTCTACCCTCCATTCTCCGCTATTCCCATCTCCATGATCTGCGTGTGGTTACTCCGTCGTCCCCTTCCGCCCAATCGATTTCAGCCCCAATTGCGGAGTTCTAGTGCATTTTGGGGGTGTGACTACCTGATTAAAGAGCAACACTATAAATAGCAAGTTAGGGCTTGGTTCTATGCCCTGTTGTGATTTTTTTTTTTTCAGTGTATAATACTGTGAGTAGAGAAATGGTACGATATTGCGGAGGATGAGAAGAAGCTGTTGATGACCAACAGTGTCAAAAGCCAAACAGTGTCAAAATATATATATATATTGTACCTATATAAACATTTGAAAGGGGAAAATTCTCTGCATCAAGCCATCAATAATAAGTTGCAACATGTGCACTATGTCTGACAGTGCGTGCATCATTTTGTGTGTGTATCAGTGTGTGTATAATGTCTGAATGAGTGTCTGTATCGTAGTTTCTGTACGGCAGTGTATCAGTGTTTGTATGCTGTGTCTAAGTGTATGTGTCAGTGTCTGTATACTGAGAGTGTGTCACTGTGTGTCCACTGTAGCTGTGTGGGTGTCATTGTGTGTACCTGGTGGATGGATATTCTGGTTCTATTTCTCTCACCACTATCCCAGAGTCCCGTCAGAGAAAAATACTGGCCTTTGCATTTCCAGTATTTTTGTAATGCTGTCACCCGCCAAACTGCCTTAAATACTGTCTTTGCTGATAAATCACCAGCCAGGTGATAACCCTACTGACAATTTACACTCAACTAGAATTTCCACTGTTTCTCAACCAGTCTCTTTTATCTACTTCGTCTAAGTGTATTAGAAGGTATGTGTGCATGTGGCTGCAAGTGTGTGATGGGGTTTTTTGTAGCGGCTGTCTGTGGTGTTGCATGATCCCTATTTACGTAGAGCTTTGGCCTCCTGTAGCCAGTAGAACAAACCACAGCTGTCTTTCCCCTTTTGCACACTGGGCAGTTGCTCTTCGATCGAATGAAGATTTTAATCATGTATAGCATTATTAGAAAGAACAAAAAACGTATTTGTTTCCTGCACCCCACAAACTCTGCAACACACACACAGCACCCCCCCACAAACAGCACTCCTCACACACACACACAGACACAGCACCTCTCACACACACACACACACACACACAGAACCTCACACACAGCAATCCCCCCACACACACAGCATTCCTCACACACAGAGCTGCCCCCACACGCACAGCACTCCTTACACACATACACACACACAGCACCTCTCACACACACAGCACTCCTCTCACACACACAGCATCCCCCCCCACACACACACAGCTTTCTTCACACACACAGGACCACCACACACACAGCACCCCCCACACACACACACACACAAACAGTACCTCTTACACACACACAGCACCTGTACACACAAACACATTCACTGCAACCTTCAATGCAGTATGTGTGTGTGTATTCAGCAGTCTGTATGTATTCAGCAGTCTGTGTGTGTGTATAATCATCGGACTGTGTGTAGGTATTCAGCAGCCTGTCTGTGTGTACTCAGAAGTCTGTCTGTGTGTACTCGGTAGTATGTCTGTATGTGTATTCAGCAGTGTGTGTGTATTCAGCAGTCTGTGTGTGTGTATGTGTATTCAGCGGATTGTGTGAATGTATTCAGCGGACTGTGTGTATGTGTTCAGCAGTCTGTGTGTACTCAGCAGTCTGTGTGTAATCAGCAGTCTGTTTGTGTGTGTGTGTATTCAGCAGTCTGTCTGTCTGTGTATTTACCAGTCTGTGTGTGTATGTGTTCAGCAATCGGTGTGTGAATGTGTTCAGCAGTCTGTGATTGTATTCAGCAGTCTGTGTGTATTTATTGTATGTATAAATTGCATTTGTTGCAGGTACTAATAAATATAAGCGTAATTTTAACTATAATTTTAATTTTTATTCCTGTGAGTTGTGTGTAGGCAGGGCCCCAGTGCACTGCTTTGTTGTTAAGATGGCACTGGAACAACCATGAGAATAAAAATTGAGTGTTCAGTCACCCTTTACAACAAGGGGGGGATAAATGACTAAGGAAGAATGCAGAAGGACGGGAGATTTTTATGTGAAGGCCGGATCAGCTGATCCATTTCTATAGACCTGTTTGGCATGCTGCCTAGATTAGCTAGGTGTTTGAGACTCATGTGACATGACTGAATTCCTAATGCTCTGAGAAATCTAGTGAGTCACTTTTTGGAAGTCCCTGTTCTATGTTTAAACACATGAGCTGTCTGAAATAAATTACATTTATCAAGCAGTTGTCTAGCTTGACATTCATCAATTTGTAGGAGTTATGTTAGCTTACTTTTTTGTTTTTTCAATATAGTTCTAGTTCTGACATTGATGAAAATTGGCTAAACTACGTGTAAGGCCAATCTCGTATAGTCTTGTGTGCAGGTAGTGGTTACTGTGTAGTGCGACCAACCTTCTTTACCAACCATTCTCCCCCAAATAAAACCTGAGACATATTTGTGGTATAAAACAGGCCACAGCTTTATTTATAATTGAACAAATATATATTTAACCAATAAATAACCATTTTACTAACAATATCAACATGATATATTATTTTACCACAGACATGTCCTTGCCAACTCATTCCAGCATCAAACACGAGTACTCCTGGGTGCCTGCCCTCCCCCTCATCCTAACCACCACTTGGCCTCCAACTTGGCCTTAACTTTCCACCATGCCAACCACTAGCCGGTCTTTGGCTCAGTGGGCACATATATTTTGTCCAACCATTTACCAGAGGTTAGTGTAGGGATCACCGCCAACCTTCCTTCTTCTCCCTATACTCTTGCTCCAACCCAAATTGGCAAGGACCTTACCCGCCACTAGCCCCACTGCTTTACCCCTAAAACACCAGGCACAACCTCCACCAACACCATAGCCTGCTCTAAAACATCCTGTAACGCTAAATTAAATAAGTCAAGGCCCACATCGGTCAGATGGACCCTGTCAGAGCGAAAATACACCGCTATATTCCGTTCAAAAATGCAGTGCCAAATCGTAAGGCCCCCCGTACCCAGAACGAATTTGGAAACAGGTTTGTTTAACTTGATCCTGCAGCGCTCCGTTGCCCTCTGATAGCAAGCAGACCTCCAATAGTTAAGGGCCACTATCTCAGACCACACCAAACAAAAAAAAGCACCAGTATCCTGATCAGATCCCCCAGGCACAACTCTGGCATTGCACCCAAATCATTGCCCCCAAGGTGTATGACCAACATGTCCGGGGCCCCCAGAAGACTAGAAAGCTGGACTATTTCAGGAAGCAGCTGAAACCATCTGACATCCGTCGACTCTGTCGAAAGGACGAGATGAGTCCCACCAGGTCGAACCCCTGCACCGGCCCAATAAACATAAGAATGTCTGACTAACCAGACCCATCGGCTGAACCCTGCAGATGTGTAATCTATTTTTTTCATTTTATTAGCATGTTTACATTATAGGTTTGCATTTTCCAGAATCACCCCCTTTGGAGGAGCTAATTCAAGATGACATCTATGTATGCATATTTTGTTTTGTTTTCTCCTGACAGTTTTCACTTTTTTGAAATAGATATTTGGTTTATTGTTATAAGTATAGCTTTTACTAAGTAAACCGTGCTGAATTTAATTCCGTATGCCTTGTTGTATTTGACCCCTATATTGTTCCTGACCGACGGAACTGGTGAAATGGAACGCATGTGCGTTCCATGCGCAGATGGATGACGTCCTCCTGAGCCGCCGAAGAGGAACGGAAGTCCAAATAAGGGCATGGACTGATAGAAGATGTAAAACAGGTGATCCTAGCGCAATTGATAGGCGGAACGAACGGAGACATGAAGAGGGGGATATTTAAAAGCCACTACGGACATTTGAGAGTTTGTGATGTATGATTTTTTATGTTGTACCTGCTTTTACTATTTTCTCCTGAGGAAGTCTACATTGAAGTAGACGAAACGTCTTGAGCTTTTTTTTACTGTTATTCATCTTCTACCTTTGTACCATCTGGGAGTAGAGGACTCAGTGATTTATTGATGAGCATTCTTACTGCTCACTTCTTGTAAGTGTGTATAATTAAAGTGTGTCATTTTATATTTTAAACTTTGCTGCACTATGACCAGTTTTTTCTTTTGACGTATTCCTGGAAATTGAGAATTTCTGCAGCCGAACATTTAAAGAGATACTGATGGCTTGAACAATTCGTACATCCTGTGAGTGCATTATTACTACCAAGGGGCCACTTCTTTATTGTATGGTGTTGCCCTATGAATTTCTTTTTGCCTCTGTCCTTTTAGGTGTATCTTGTATTTGATATACTGAGAACGGGCAGCAGCTGAAATAGCCTGTCCTTCAGTGGGTCCCCGCTCACGCCCCATTTTTTTGCTCTCCATAAGATTAAAAGGTAATCCAGACGTGGACCCCTTGCTCACGGTGCCTAGGGAGATATCTGCTATGCCTCACTGATGATGCCTAACAAGGCTGAAACAATCATCTGGGGTTGCTGTGTCTCTCGTGCAGAGGGAACTTGCTGGCATTTCGGATCTGGAATGCCCGTATGGGAGGGACCAGTCTGATATGTTATAGAGATGTTCTCTCTGTAATGGCACAAGATGAGCTAAAACCAGCTTGAGATCTGAGCGGGGACCCACCGAAGGGCAGGTTATTTCAGCTACTGCCCGCTCTCAGAATACTCTTGCACTCTGTTTTTTTGGTCTCCATAAGTTTAAAGGGCAATCCAGACGTGGACCTCTTGCTCATGGTGCCTAGAGAGATATCAGCTATGCCTCACTGATGATGCCTAACAAGGGTGAAACAATTGTCTGATGTTGCTGTGTCTCTCGCGCAGAGGGAACTTGCTGGCATTTTGGATCTGGACTGCTCGTATGGGAAGGACCAGTCTGATATGTTTCAGAGATGTTCTCTCTGTAACGGTACAAGATGAGTGTGGCGAAACCAACCTCGCCACTGTGAACTGGAGAAGCCTGGTTGCTCGCCTGCTCCCTTTGGACTATGGCCCTGCAGGTTAAACTGTTTATTTCCCCTGCAGAAAGGCTTATTTGTGTGATCTGACTGCCATTCATCTAATAATGTGCACTCAGATCCCAGCTATCTGGGGATATGTGAAATGTCTGTGTGTTATGTGTAAATGTGACTTTATGTATTTTAAAGTGTTTTGTGTCTTTTTGCAACCATGTGCTTAATGGAGTCTTGTGTCTGTCCTGGGAGATAATTGAATTACTTATCTCCAGGATAGAAGACTCTGAAACTGGTTTGGGCCAGAAAGCCATGCTTCATTTAGTCACAAAGGACTTTTTACTAACTTTTGAACCCCTTGTCTGATTTGTGCCATTTTTGAATATGTTGTTCCCCTGAATGGATTGATTGTGAATATGTAATTTTATGTGAATGTGATGTATGGTTTTGGAGTTATGAAAGTTGGGTAGAAAGTATGTTTTAACTGTATGTATAATTGAGTTTCCTCTCAGGATAAGGGGAGGGAATATGTGGGATGTAACTGTGATGTGATTGGTTGTTTTGTAACGCCCTGTGGGCTGTACTATGTTTGTGGATTGGGAATAAAAGAGACTGTATGTGACAGTACAGGGAGTTCCTGTTTTAACCCTCAAAGTGAAGTGTCGTCTCATTATTGGGGGAAGGATTTATTGTATGCTGTTCCAGTTTGACTGCTAGGAGAGTAAACCTATTCGTATGGTTCCTATTCAACTATCTACAGCATTCATATGCTTGGGAGAATTTATTTGTTTCTCCGGTTTGGTGATTGTGGTGTCTGCCAGAGTGCTTGGAGTCCTCAGGAAGCGCTAGGAGCATCCTTTAACGGAGGTACCCAGTCGGGGTGCCAGGCGATCCGTTACAATGAGCTAAAACCAGCTTGAGATCTGAGCGGAGACCCTTCGAAGGGCAGGCTATTTCAGCTGCTGCCCGTTCTCAGAATACTCTTACGCCCCGTTTTTTGCTCTCCATAAGATTAAAGGGTAATCCAGACGTGGACCCCTTGCTCACAGTGCCTAGAGAGATATCAGTTATGCCTCACTGATGATGCCTAACAAGACTGAAACAATCGTCTGATGTTGCTGTGTCTCTCGCGCAGAGGGAACTTGCTGGCATTTTGGATCTGGACTGCTCGTATGGGAAGGACCAGTCTGAAATGTTTCAGAGATGTTTTCTCTGTAATGGCACAAGATGAGCTAAAACCAGCTTGAGATCTGAGCGGGGACCCACCGAAGGGCAGACTATTTCAGCTGCTGCCCGTTCTCAGAATACTCTTGCGCTCTGTTTTTTTGGTCTCCATAAGTTTAAAGGGCAATCCAGACGTGGACCCCTTGCTCACGGTGCCTAGAGAGCTATCAGCTATGCCTCACTGATGATGCCTAACAAGGCTGAAACGATCGTCTGGGGTTGCTGTGTCTCTCATGCAGAGGGAACTTGCTGACATTTCGGATCTGGACTGCCCGTATGAGTGGGACCAGTCTGATATGTTTCAGAGATGTTCTCGCTGTAATGGCACAAGATGAGCTAAAACCAGCTTGAGATCTGAGCGGGGACCCACTGAAGGGCAGGCTATTTCATCTGCTGCCCGTTCTCAGAATACTCTTGTGCCCCATTTGTTTTGCTCTCCAATGGCATGTTCTGTCCTGACAGGAAAAGTTGTGCCGAGCAACAATACCTTCTTCACAGGAAAATTTGTGCTGAGCAGCAATCATACACATGGAAACCTGGTAATTGCTTTTGGGGTCAAAGGCCGGTTACAGCCAATCGGATCCACAGGAGGGGTTGTAACGGCACCCCGAGCATAAAAGGGGTTAAATCGCCGTTTAGTAGATCTTCCCTTCCAGAGACACAGGCACAGGTACTGCAGAACACCAATCCGCCGAACAGGAAACCATATGAATGCCGTAAACAGCCAAATAGGAAAAACCATACGAATAGGTTTACACTCCTAGCAGTCAAACTGGAACACCATACAATAAATCCCCCCAAGAACGAGACAAGGCTCCGTTTTGAGGGTCAAGCAGGAACAGACAGAGCTGTGGGTTTATTGTTCTTATGTACACATTCTTACACATTACTACCACCCACAGGGTTTTGGAACACAACCAATAAACACATACAATACACTCAGACACTCACACTCAAAATCCTCCCATCTGCCTGTGATTCAATTACCTTACACAATGGGTAATGTAATCATCACAAGCAGAGAAATAAAATGTTTCCACATTATTCATAACTTGAAAAGTATGCATCACATTCACATAAATTACATTTTCAGAATCAGCATACTCCAAATACAAACATATGTCAAAATCATCCAAATTGGTCCAGTGGTTCAAAAGATAGATCGTAGTCCTTTGTGACCAAAGGAAGCATGGCTTTTCTGCCCAAAACCAGTTCCACAGAGTCTTCTATCCTGGAGATAATCGGGGAGTAATCCAATTATCTCCAAGGACAGAGGCAAAACTCCATTGAACACATGGCAGCAAAAGACAGTAAAACACATTAAAACATATAACTGATAATCTGGGGTATCACCGCTCAAACAGGGCAAGCACCGAATGACCCGGCTTTCGTCTCTTCGCAGGGGAAAAGCAAGCGTTTCAACATGGGGCTATAGTCCAAAGGTAACAGGCGAGCAACCAGGCTTCTCCAATGCAATGTGGCGAGATTGGTCTCGTCACAGGGGTATTTAAACCCAATTCTCCTCTTGTTTATTGCCCTGTCGTGGTTTCATCTAGATGGTAATCCGAGAGTGTGTTCCTGATTTTGATTTTCTGGTATTTGACTTTGGCTTCATTTTGACTTCCCTGAATCCTGGTGTCCTTGACTTTTGGCTTTCCCTCATTGTTGTGTCTGATTCTGTGTTCCTGACCTCTGCAATTATTTTGACTATTCTTGGATACGTTAAGTCCGGCCATTCTAGGGTCCGTTATACGTTATCCTTAGTCCTAGGTGTGACACAGTTCTGCGTGCTGGATCAACTTGTAATCCTAACATTATGACATGGCCATAGATCCAGCAGAATTGTGTCAGCACATAGCAGCTTGTGAGAGTAAGCTAGAGGAGTATGATCACCGTATGGATCAATTTGCACGCTCCTTATTGGACGGCTCATTTACAACCTAAGGCTTCTCCAATAATGTCACCGCTGCCTAATGTCCTTATTTCCTCCCCTGCATTTTTCTGGTAATATTCCAGGAATTTAGAGGAATTCTCAGTCAGATTGAGTACCACTTTGAGGCCTCACCTGGTTAATTTCCTTCAGATAGAGTTAAGATTGGGTATCGGATGATCCAACTTAAACGTAAGGCCTTAACTTGGGCTAATCCATTATGGGAAAGTAATAGGAGTATCGCTCATTGTTATCAGGAATTCCTTGCGGAATTCAAACTGACGTTTGAACAATTAGGCAGGGAGGAAGACGCCTCCACTGCCTTAATGCATATCAAACAAGGAAACTGGTCTATCTCAGATTATGCCATCGAATTTCGTACTGTGGCACCTGAGGTAGACTGGACTAATAACTGATTAATCACTGCTTTAAAAAAATAATTATCCGAGAATATTCTTGACAAAATTGCTGCTAAAGACCTACCTAAGGGGTTAAATTACTTTTATTACTTATGTGATGCAGATTGATAATAGACTCCGGACCAGGGAGATTGCTAGAAACAGAATTATGTTTGACTATGTCACTAGCACCTCGATTCTCCAAACCTGTTGTTTCTGGCCTTCCGACCCTGTCTGAATCCTAACCTATGCAGTTAGGGGTTACTGGACTGTCTGAGGCAGAGAAACAGTATAGGAGAAAAGAGGGTCTTTGCTTATATTGTGGCAAAAAAGGACACATGAGAGATGCTTGTCCTATACGTCCGGAAAACTTCCGCACCTAAGAACCTTAAGGGACAGGTCTTAGGTGTAATGGATACGTCCTCAACCAATTCCTGAAGCAGATTTCTCCTTGACATTTCCGCCTTTTGCAATGAGAAGAACTTTTCATGCAAAGCCCTGGTTGACTCAGGTGCGACTGGTAACTTTATTGATTTATGTTTTGTTAAGAAACACACTATACCAGTCAATGAGAGATCATCACCTATAGCAGTTGAGGCTATTGATGGGAGACCCCTATCTCAACCATTAATTACCCATGAGACCTTGCATTATGATAGGAGCTTTTCATAAGGAAGACATCACCTTATTACCTTAATCGCTTCCCATTCTTGTCCTATCGTATTAGGTTTCCCTTGCCTCATCAAACATAACCCTCATATTGACTAGACTAAAGGGGAAATACTGGAATGAGGTTAAGACTGTCAGGAAAACTGCATGTTTCACATTACTAAAAAAGTGGGCATTGTTGCTTTACCCGCTGCTATGTCTCTGACCCCCAAAATTCCCGTACAGTATTGGAAGGTTAGGGAGGCGTTTAGTAAAAGCCAGACTGATGTTCTTCCTCCACACAGGTCATACGATTGCTCTATTGATCTGTTGCCCTGGGCTATGCCTCCTAAAGGGGCAGTATATGCCCTACCCCCACAAGAAAGTAAGATCATGGATGAGTACATTAAAGAATCGTTAAGAAAAGGCCATATATAAAAATCATCCTCGTCTGCTGGAGCAGGATTCTTTTTTTGTAGCTGAAAAAGATGGAGAGTTACATTGCATTGACTACAGGGCATTAAACAAGATTACTATAAAGAATGCCTATCCCATTCCCCTTATATCCAAATTGTTTGATAGACTCCAGGGTGCTAAGATCTTCACTAAACTTGACCTTAGAAGTGCATACAATTTGATGAGGATTAGGGAGGATCATGAATGGAAGACGGCATTTAACACAAGGAGTGGGCACTATGAATACCTTGTCATGCCCTTCGAATTATGCAATGCTCTGGCCGTGTTTCAGGATTTTATTAACAATGTACTCAGGGACTATATCTATTCATTTGTTCTAGTTTACCTGGATGATATCCTTATTTATTCACCAGACCTCCAGACTCACCATGAACATGTTAAACAAGTATTACAAAGATTGCTTGATAATGGACTTTATTGTAAACTTGAGAAATGCATATCTGATCAGCATGAGGTTCAGTTTTTGGGGTATAATATTTCTGCCTCTGGTTTCCAAATGGATCCTTGCAAACTAGAGGCTGTTCTACACTGGCCGTTACCCAATGGGTTAAAAGCCATCCAAAGGTTTATTGGTTTCTCTAACTATTATAGGAGATTCATCAAAGGTTTCTCTTCAGTAATAGCCCCCATCACCAATATGACACGCAAGGGGGCTAATTGTACTACATGGCCTAAAGAAGCTAAAGAGGCTTTTGAGCTTCTTAAACAAATGTTCGCATCTGCTGACATATTAAGACATCCTGACACTAGTAAATCTTTCCTACTTGAGGTTGACACCTCCTAGACAGGGGTCGGGCTGTTCTTTCTCAGAGAGAGAGTCAGGATTCCCCTTTGCATCCTTGTGGTTACTTCTCCAGAAAGTTGTCTCCTGCCGAGCGTAACTATGACATTGGTAATAGAGAACTGTTAGCCATCATACTAGCGCTTAAGGAATGGCGACATCTTTTGGAGGGTTCCAAGGATCCCACTCTGATTATTACTGATCACAAGAACCTGGCATATATTGGGAATACCAAACGACTGTCTTCTAGACAAACAAAATGGCCATTATTTTTGTCTTGTTTTAACTACCTTACCACCTACAGACCCGGTTCTAAGAACATTAAAGCTCATGCCTTGTCTAGGCAACTTGACGTTGAATCAGATCTAAAACAAAAGACATCCCCTATTACTCCTGAGTGTATTATTGCATCCACTGTCCTTTCTTTATAGTCCCTTTTGCTCCGTGCTATCATGGTGGCTCAGCCCCAGGCACCTTGCAACAAACCTCAAGATAAATGGTTTATTCCATTGCCTGACAGGAAAGAGGTGCTGAAGGTATTTCATGACAATGTGACCTCTGGCCATCTGAGTATTAATAAAACTGTATCCGCCATTTCCAGGTCATTTAGTGGGAGTTACTCAGGAGGGATATTAAAAATTATGTAGAAGCCTGCTCTGTCTGTGCAGTTTCAAAGGTTCCTCATAAACTTCCATGTGGATTGTTACAGCCACTTCCTATACCCAGTATCCCATGGTCTCATTTATCGATGGATTTCATTGTTAAACTGCCTAGTTCCAATGTGTATACTACCATCCTCATGGTAGTTGACCGTTTTTCCAAAATGGCACACTTTACTCCACTTAAAAAATTCCATCATCTCAGGACCTGGTGCACATATTTATACGCAATATTGTCAGGCTACATGGTATTCTTTAAAATAGTGTGTCTGACACGGGTTCCCAATTTGTGTCACTGTTCTGGAGGTCATTCAATAAACTGTTCGGCATTGAATTGTCATTTTCCTCTGCTTACCATCCCCAGTGGCATGGCTGAAAGAGCTAACCAATCACTTAAGCTGTATTTACATTGCTTCGTGAATAGTACACAGTCTAACTGGGCTGAATTATTGCCCTGGACCGAATTTGCAAGGAATAACGCTACCCATGACTCATCTGGGCATAGTCCGTTTTTTGTCAATACGGGTCGTCATCCTGCTGTTCTCCCTGCTGTGTTTTCTGATACAGCTATCCCTACTCTGGATGATCACCTTACCTCTATTCGTCATACCTGGACTAAGGTTCACTCCGCTCTTGAAACTGCGGCTGCTCACTTTAAGTTTCATGCAGATAAACAGCGGAGTGCCAATCCAGTTTACTAGGTGGGTGACCGGGTTTGGTTATCCTCACGCAACATCAGGTTGAAGGTTCCCAGCATGAAGTTTGCTCCGATGCTCCTTGGTCTTTTTTGTGTGGTTAGAAGAATCAACCCTGTTTCTTATTCTCTGGCCCTTCCAGTGTCCTTACGTATACCTAATACTTTTCATGTGTCCTTGCTCAAACCGCTTGTTTGCAATCGGTACACAAGTCCGGTTGTTCCTCCTCCTCCTTTTGTTGTTTCTGGATATGAGGAGTACCTGGTTCCTTATAGCATAGGGTTGATTGGAGGGGTATGGGCCTGCTGAGTGTTCTTGGATTTCGGCTTCTGATATCCATGCTGGCCGTAAACTTTGTTCTTTTCACGCCAAGTTTCATCTCAAACCTGGTCCTGCCCGCCCAGTGGGCGGTCTTCAGGTGGGGGGTAATTTCACGTATTCATCCGCGCATAAAATGTGGTAAATGGCATTTACTATCCTGACAGGAAAAGTTGTGCCAAGCAACATTACTGTCCTGACAGGAAAAGTTGTGCCAAGCAGCAATCATGCACATGGAAACCTTGTAATTACTTTTAAGGGGCAAAGGCCGGTCATGGCCAATCAAATCCACAGGAGGGTTTGTGCTGAGCAGGCATTCATGCACATGGAAAGCTGGTAATTGCTTTTGGGGTTAAAGGCCGGTTACAGCCAATGAGATCCACAGGAGGGCTATTTAAACCCAATTCTCCTCTTGCTCATTGCCCTGTCGTGGTTTCATCTTGATTGTAATCTGAGAGTGTGTTCCTGATCTTGATTTTCTGGTATTTGACTTCATTTTGACTTCCCTGAATTCTGGTATCCTTGACTTTTGGCTTCACCTCATCATTGTGTCTGATTCTGTGTTCCTGACCTCAGCAAGTATTTTGACTATTCTTGGATACGTTAAGTCCGGCCATTCTAAGGGCCGGTTATACGTTATCCTTAGTCCTCGGTGTGGCACAGTACTGTGTGCGGGATCAACTTGTAATCTGGACAAAACCTGGACAAGTAACTCCTGTCCCCATGGTTCAACAAAGGGCCCATAGACTGCAGGCGAACAGAATAATACCTCTGGAGGCTCGATACAGAGTATGTCCTGGACCCTATAATCGCTTGAATGGTGACCCAAACCCCACGACCACGAACAGTGTTTTTTGAGCGCCGCAAGAGGCATCGAATCACCCTATCCGCACATGATATGTCCGTAAAGAGAAACCCACCTGGCGCCCGTTTATTGGGACTCACTAGCTCTCCGACCCGCAGAGCCCCAAAGAAGGCAAATGTGTATGCCACCTGGAACAACCGCACCTCAAAGTCAGAAAAACTAATCTGAGGGAGGACCAAAATAATCCCCAACAGTAACGCCCTGGAGACCAGCCTACAGGAGGATGAAACCTTTGGCCCTTTCTTCCAACCCCTCATTGCCAAAGTGACCATGTAGTCCTTGGTGATGTCGGGCACTCTGGTTAACTTAAACCAAAAACTGAGACCCGATAATTTCCCGGAGACCGCCGCCGGTGAGCACCCCATAGCTTCCCAAAATCACAGAGGGTGCAAGAGACCCCGGACCCAGTCGTCAACTGAGCCGAAGCCCCTGACTCGTTCCAAGCCTAACCATTCCCCCCCATGCCTTATCGCATCGAGTCCACGTGGCCTCCGACATTGAAGATTGAATCCACACCCTCACTCGTTCAGGCCAAGGTACCACAATTCTGTTGGGCAGGGGAAACCCTTCCAGCGCAACACCAGATGCCTCAAAAGCCGTACCACCGGGGGGAGGACGCCATCCCGCTCTTAATGGCAAAGACCATCCCCCAGGTTGTCACAGTGAAACACGACTCCCCGATCCCAAGGAAGGACCCCCACAGATAAACCGCCACTACAATTGGGAGCAGCTCCAGGAACTCTAGGTTCCGATTTAGACCTGCCGAATGCCACGACTCCGGCCAGGACTCCGCACACCAATGCGTCCCAAGTATGGCACCAAAGCCCACTAACCACACCGCATCCGTAAACAGATGGATCAAGGAATTAGGAACCTCCGGCTGCTGCCAGTAGAACCTGCCATTGTACTCATTGAGAAAAGCTATCCACACCGCCAGATCCTCCCTCAGTGCCAGGGTAAGGCGCACAAAGTGGTGTAGCTTCTCAAACCCAGACGTAGCCTCCGCGGCATCAAACAAAGCATATGACACCCTACACAGCTCCGCCGAGATGTCATCATTTACCGAACCCTCATGAGGATGTGATAAATGATGAATCAATCTAAACTTCCTCTGTTCCTTCTTCGGAACGTCTACCAAGGGTGAGACCCTGAGGAACAAGGAACACTGGAAGCTGTTACCAAGACGTTATTCTAAGATGGCTGAAGTCAGGTGGTAAAATGCCTGCCTTTATATAAAGTCCAGCCCCTTATTCCCTTCTTTTACCACTCCCCCATATTACACCTACACTTCCCCACTCCTATACATGCCTCTTATCCGGCTAATTTTCAGCCCGCCTCCTCAGGATCTGGACAATATGCAAAGCTTCCAGTATGGAAATGAATTACTTATTTATTTTATTGGACAGTAGCTGAACAAGGTTAATTGTAGCATCTAGTATATATTAAAAAAGGGAAACTAATTCATGAATCAATTTGAAAATGTCCTATTCTGACACCCACAACTATATTTATAATGGTATATTTATATTCAATATACTGATATTCTATATTGCTCATTAGTGATGAATCAGATATATTGTTGATTTGCTTGTCTTGCATGTTGTTTTCTCTTTGTTTTAAATACCACAGACAGCTGGAAGTTCTCTTGACTGCTTTGTGCTAGAGCACAGAGTGGAAGCCTATGGCTCTGGGCATGTGGACAATCTTCCAATCCTTCTCAATGAGAAACATCAAACTGACTGTTCTGCTAATTGCTAGACATTCGGTTTTAAATATTGTGATTTGTTTGAATCTTGGGTGACTGGTGCCTGAATTCACAAACTCTGCAACGCTATATGGCAAGTCACAAAACAAAAGAAACCAACAACGGATGAACTGTTTTGTTCGTTTCGTTATTCGTAAAGGGTTCTAACATTGGCACAAAAAAAAAAGAAAAGATGATCGATGGTTAGGGGGTAGCCATTAAAGGAACACTACAGTGTCAAGAACACAAACATGTATTCCAAACATTCATTTTTCTTTTTGTCAGTAACTTCTAGGAGACCTATACCATCTAAGACTCCCACAAGAATTCTATATGGGGTAAATATATGTAAGGAATTTCTTGTGTTTTCTCCTATTTTATTTTATGTACTGTTTTGCAATTTGTTATCTGTATGTCATTTATTTCTGTATTTTGTACTCAGCACTGTGAATCCTTTTTGTCAGATTAAATGTTTACTTAATCAGCTTGTGTCTCTGTTCTCTATGAGCTTCACTCTCCAGAGGAAAGCTCAGGTAAACACGTTACCAAAAAGGGTTAACTATATATGTTTTATCAGTAAAAGTAGAACGTGATACTATAATTCTCCTGTGTGTGGGGTAACCTAAGACGCCCGGGTTTAAAAGTCTTGGTGGTGGCAGTCAAGTGTACTAAGGGAGTTAGTGTAGAAGGGATTGCAGGGGTTAATTGAGTGGTTGCTGGGACTAGCAACAGGTAACCAGGGGTCTGGTGTCATTAACCCTGTCACTTCCACACTCTCCCCACTGTCTCGGCTGGGCCTATAGCCCACGCCCACGCACGACAAAAAGGACAAAAACATTATAGTGTTAGACTGTTTAGCTCACCAGCCCCACTCAGATCGATCTGAAAAGGTACCTTTAAATGTACCTTTTTCTCCCACGTTGCACCGACTGGCCACGCCTCCATGGCTAAGATCATCGGTTTTGATGATCTCATTCAATGCATTTCCAAAGCATTGAGAGGCTATCGCACATTTGGGGCAAAACACAGCGCTGGGCTAATCAACGTCTTTTTATAGAGGAGAAGTGCATTGGAAACGTTCAGCGCCTGCATGCAGTATACAGTTAAAATCCTGCAGTGACATAGTATAGGCATGCTATAGACACCAGGAACACTACATTAAGCTGTAGAGATTCTGGGGACTATAGTGTCCCTTTAAATGTTTAAAAGTGAGAAGTTACTAATAAAGGGGAAAATAATGTCTGGCAGTAAAAAAAAAAAAAAAAGCTATAATTCATTGTTTATTCATTATATATAAAGAATTATAGATATTTTTACTGTTCCTCCTTTTTCTAATCCCTCGTGCTTTGGCACGAGAGGCATCTGATTGGATGATACCTAACACTAACTAATAGCCTAAGAGGACATTCTGACAGCAGGTAAGGTTTTAGGAGTTATGGAGGGTATTTAAAAAAAATTAAATAGTAATGCATATTTTTTTAGTTAATACCTTAATCCAGGGCTGGGCAAATGGTAGATCCCTAGATGTAGAACTACAACTGACATGATTCTTTCCCATCCTTTATCGCTAAACATCATGGATATTGCAATTCTGCAACATCTGGGGATCTACTGTTTACTCACCATTAACCAAACAAATTAAAACAATATATTCATTTTCCAACTTTTACAACTAATCTTTATAATCGTCACAGAATATTGCAGTACCACTAAAGTACCAGATGAGGTCAGTGTATCAACAGAAAGATTGTCCCTGGCATGTTGCTTATATTGAATATATAAGCATTGTTTCAGCACCATGTAAACAGGGTATCACTGACTTATTCATAGTATACTCCTGTTTGACAGCAGGTAGAATTCGGTAAAATATGAATTTGAGTTATACATTTAATATACTAATTTCTATATAAGCATTAAACACCCACCTGGGATTTTCTATTACCCACCCCCATGCCCCCGCCCCACACACACACATATTATTATTATTATTATTATTATGATATTTATATAGCACCATCAAATTCCGCAGCGCTTTACAATGGGTGGACGAACAGACATGTAGTAGTAACCAGACAATTTGGACACACAGGAACAGAGGGGTTGAGGGCCCTGCTCAATGAGCTTACATGCTAGAGGGAGTGGGGTAAAATGACACAAAAAGGTAAGGATAGTATTAGACTAGTGACAGTTGCAGAAGAGGAATCAGTCAGGAGCTATTAACAGTTTAATTGATACGCTTTTATGAAGAAGTGGGTTTTTAACGATTTTTTGAAGGAGTGGAGACTGGGTGAGCATCTAACGGAGGAGGGAAGCGAGTTCCACAGGAACGGTGCAGCCCTTGAGAAATCTTGAAGGCGAGCATCAGAGGTGGGAGTACGGACAGAAGATAGACGTAAGTCTTCAGCAGATCGTAAGGGCCTAGACGGGACATACTTGTGTATAAGGGAGGATAGATAGGTGGGAGCAGCATTATGTAGCGATTTGAAAGCAAGAACCAGAATTTTAAATTGAGCTCTATATTTTATAGGAAGCCAATGTAGGGACTGACAGAAGGGTGAGGCATGGGAGGTGCGGGCGGACAGGAAGATGAGCCTTGCCATCGCATTCATTATGGACTGTAACGGCGCAAGTTGGGAGCACGTAAGACCACTGAGAAGCGGATTACAGTAGTGGAGGCGAGAAAGGACAGTGGAATGGACCAACACCTTAGTCGCATCTGGCATTAAGTAGGGACAGATGCGCGCAATGTTTTTGAGATGGAAATGACAGGATTTGGCGATAGACTGAACATGAGGCTTGAAGGAGAGGTCGGAGTCAAAGAGAACACTTAGGCAGCGAGCCTGCATGGTGGAGCTGATGGTAGCACCGCTGACTTGGAGGGAGACAGACACAGGAGTAACAACACTTGAGGGAGGAAAGACCAGAATTTCAGTTTTGGTCAAGTTTAGTTTAAGGAAGTGGGCAGCCATCCAGTTAGAAACAGCAGAGAGGCAGTCAGAGACACTAGTCAAGAGGGACGGGGAGAGATCAGGAGAGGACAGGTAGATTTGCGTGTCATCTGCATAGAAATGATATTGGAAGCCAAAGGAGCTAATGAGTTTACCAAGGGAGGCAGTATAGATGGAGAACAGTAGGGGACCAAGGACTGAACCTTGGGGGACACCAACAGAGAGGAGTTGGGGAGAAGAAGCAGAGCCAGAGAAAGAAACACTGAAAGAGCGCTGGGAGAGGTAGGAGGAGCACCAGGAAAGAGCAGTATCTTGTAGACCGACATATGAGTTGTCATGTCACGAGTGCACATGTATTAAGTAAAGATTTGATGGAAGTTTAGTTTTATAATAAATTCTGTATTATACCGTACAAAATACAGGTAGCAATATAAGGAAGAAATATCTTAATTGAGAAAAATCGGCATGTTCGCAGGAATACTTATCACCAATACAAATATGCTATGATGGAGCGTACAGCAGTCAGCACTATTCAAGATAAAACTTCTTAAAAAGGCAAACACTGATAGATAACCTTACAGGAACTTATAGGCCAAAGCTCGCTGTGCTAAGCACAGGTTAACAGAGCAAAGTTAAGCATTACATTTACACTGCTATCAGCATGTTGGAACAGCTTACTTATTTTTCACTAGCTCCAGATCTTAGAAATTTCAGAAAGTGTTCTGGTTCCGAAATCTTTTGATAAGAAGGCATGCAGTTGACTGACAAGGCCACTAGTAAAGATATGATTGTTGGTTGCTGCCTCATACCACAATATTAAATAACTGTTATTATAAATATAATATTCCATCCAGTTATTGGTCTATCACAAAATTAAGAAAAGGAATCAAGTGTAATGTGACAATTTGCTGGTTTGACCTCAAATTAGGGAATTTGTTTGTAGTTGCCCCGGGCCATAAATAGTCAGCCCACATTTATGCACTGCTACTCATTTGTACTAGGTTACCAGAACATTACATTGACAGGCATTTTTGGTGCTCTTGGGCTCTACATCGTTTCCAGTCTAACACTAATACAGCAACTGCCATAGAAACTTGTGTGTCAATCATTACTATAATTGCTTGGAGTGGTCCTTTAAGTCCGTTGTCAAGGGTCTACTGCTCCAAAACGTAGTCTATAATGTCCCCTGTTCACTGACTAGGTAAAGTCATTTTGTACAGCATTTTATTATCATTTATCATTTATTAATTTGGTTATTTATTTTTGGCACTATAAACATATGAAATATACATGGATAGACTAATAAATTATATGTATATTGACTTTTGATTCTTGCATTGCATTATTATTGGTGTATATAGATTAAAATGTATTTTTTAATATTTATCATGTAATACAATTTATTTTTATATTGATATTAGGAATTCGGGTGTTTCTTTAATATATAATTTTGATTATACCACATAAGTGTACATGTAGGATCCAGGCTTTATATACATGCTATACATTGACTGGTTACCATACATTAAAGAAGAAGAGGAATGGGATTAAGGTATCTTTAGATCTCAAGGGCAAAAAAAGTAGGGCATGAACCCAAGTAAGTAGTAAGTAAAGAAAAAAGGAATGGCTAATTGCCCTGGCTTACAGGTAGTTGAATAGTTAATACTTAGCTTTTAATAATTGATTAATTAAAAATATGCAAAAGGTGAACAGGAACCCTAACCAAGGATCGCTGGATAGTTAAGACTTAACCTTTATTTGGCATAATTTATTTTTTAAAAAAGAGAAAATATGAGTGAAATTAATATGAAGACAAAAGGTATTTATAAGTGTTAATACAAACAAAAATAATGGCAAAAAGTATATCGATATACAAAAAAAAGTATGTACAATGATTGGTAAGAGCAAGCCTAATATTTATCAATTTCAAGGTTCTTAATCTAGAGGAAATAGTGTCTCAAAGTACAGTAAGTTAGACTAACTCTGTATACAGGAATAGCGAAAAATCCTATTAGACATGTGCATTCGGATGAATTTCGTGCAATTCGGACATTTGGATGCTTATGAATGTCCGAAGTTTGAATTGCCGAATTTTCAAAGTGCCGAATTGCTGAAGAGCCGAACACCATAGGTCCGAATTGCCGAAGCAGACAAATTTTTTTACTTACCCGAATTTCTGAACTGAACTGAACCGAACCAAACCCCTAAATCCTACTATATTAATATATCCCCCAAATTAAGAACCTTGATCTCTTGATCCTTTTTTTCTTTACTGGTTACCATACATGCCTTAATTCTTAAACAAGTCAAAACTCAGTCTAAATTGCAACCATGCTATGCGAGAACAGGTAATTAACTACAATGGATGTATCCTAGTCATGTGACACAGTTGCTAAGATGCTCTTGTACATCTACCATTTGTAAGCACATCACAAAGTAAAAATTTAGAACAGAAAAATTTGGCTCACTAAGTGGAAGTGTTAATAAACAGTGCATAAATAAAGTGCTATATAATAAAGTATACCATAACGTCTAAAAAAAAATAGTTGAACATATATCGGTAATTAGGGGACACACAAAAAAAAGAGTATTCTTTTCTCTTAAAAGTAAAAATGCTCTCTTGAAGAATTGGAACATTGAGATTGTGACTGTGTACTGTCAATATTGTTAATGACTCATCAGTGTATCTGTTGTTCTTGATTTGTTTAATAGGGTTAAAAATGTTTCCTTTACTGTGTTGTCACAGACAATGTCAGCTATTATCCTGCAGCCTTCATGATTCATGAACAGTCACTCTTTTAGCATCTTATTCTTCTCATAAAGGATTTCCATTGGGACCATGGCTGAAACTTCTTCATTGCATGTGGTATTCTTCAATTAACATTAGAAAGCTTGCAAACTCAACTAGTAGCTTATTCAAAAACATTTTACATCATGTGATTAACATTGACCCTTGAGGATATTTTTTACAATCAAATTTTGTGTGGCTTGTGTAACTCACAAAAAATATATAATGTAGAATGTAGAGTGCTACATGACAACTGTGTGTCAGGATATGGAAGAATCCTCAGCAAGATACAAGTCACCAACCTAACCAAAAGGCACAGTGTGAAAGCATAGGTAGGCATTTACCGGACCCTGGAGTGGCCAGCTAGGCAGAAATAAAAGGGATCAGCGCTAATGTTAACAATATACATAGGAACACTATACATGTTAACAATTTACAGGAACACTGGAACTCAGGAACAGTAAGAAGGATAAACTCAAAGACAGGGTCAAGCTGGCTCTAGTACTCTAGAACTGTGAATCTCTAGAACACGCTACCCCAAACTCCCATGATTCTAAGCCTATCTATTTCATTCATAGAATCATGGGAGTTGTAGTTCAGCAACATCGGGAGGGACGGAGTTTGGGGAAGCCTGCTCTAGAACAATGGACAGAACAAACTCAAAGTTAGGGACAAGCCAGGTCTGGTACACAGGAATACTGAAATGCAGTTTGGGTTAACGGCAAGCAGGATCAAATAACAAATGATCAATGAATAACACACTTAAGTGCCTTAAGGCACTGATCCTACAATTTAAGAGGTTGACATTGGACCAGGTCCCTTGCATTATAATTGTGTTAAATTAGCGCCTGCACATTGTGCCAAACAGGACTCCAAAAATTAAGATAAAAAGTGCGGAGATTGAGTCTCGCTTTATTTTAGGATGGATAGAGGCCAAAATGATGCAAGAGTGATCTGATAGCAATACTACTTCACCCAGATAGATGTTTGGCACAAATTTGATTCGGGACTGTCAATCTCAATGAACAGACTCCCAGATTGATATGAGTGCCCAGTCTGCAGAGAACAAGACGTCACTGTTGCAACATTATTACTAAATGCCCGCGTATTTTTACGCAAATGTCTTGGGTGTTGGGTTTGCCAGATTCTGATGCAGGTTGTCCAAGAGGACCTTACGCCATAATAACTTTAAGATCACATCTTCAGGGTTATTCACTAAAGTGAGAAGTCAGAGTATCATGATTTGCAGTATACACACAACTCAATGTCTGGTGCGTTGCCAAGAAATGAGGCATATATAATAAGTGAACCTTGAAAAAAATTACAGTTAGTGAAGAAACTGGAAAGTAAATGCACTTAAAGGGACACTATGAGCATCAATGCAAATTATGCTAATTTTGGATGCGTAGATCTGCGGTACTGCTGTCATTACACAATTCTTTAGTTTTGATTTTCTAAAAATGCAGCTTTCTGAAGCATAAGCTTCATCATCCCTTTTCACTCACTGTGTTCGTGGACTGACCTCTGCCTCTAGGTATGTACTAAGCCACTGAGAGCAATATGAGCTGAGCTGCTGGGAGGCAGCCTGTAGGCTGAAAGAAGAGGAGAGACAGGGAGTATTACTACTACATGTACGTCTGGCTGTATAGCTGGTCAGCAGTATTTTTTTTTATTTTATTGGGCTTTTCTTCACATGTCATGTGAGTTTATTCTACGGAAAACAGAAAACATTAGCTTACACAGTGGTATATTTTGAATCTGAGCTCCCCTAGGCAACACTAAATTCAGGCACCACCATAATCTAATTTTGCCCCACCACTTACTGTTTAAGACCAACACGTATTTTGACTGACAGACATACGCCATCACACACATATGCACTGACATACACTCACTGACAGATACACAGTCGTTGCCACACACACTGTTTAACCAATACACACTTTCACTGACAGACACACACTGACACACCTACTCACAGGCACACACTCTCAGATACCCATACACTGACATACATACGCTGACACACACTCACAGACACACACATCCTCACTGATTGGACACACTCTGACACACACAGATACATTCACTCACAGACACACTCCCTCACAGACACACACTGACAGCTACACACTGACATACACACATTCACCTACAGAGACTCACAAACTTACTCACAGAAACACACTAACAAGCACACAGACATCACTGACAGACACACATTCACTGACAGTTACACACACTTACAGCCATATACATTTTCTCATACACTCACAAATTATTAAAAAAAATAATTAAATCTTAATTTAAATCCACCCAGTCTCCCTACCTGAGAACTGGAGTGACAGAGACACACACTCACTGACAGACACATAGTCACTGACAGACAAACACACTAACTGACAGACGCACATTCGTTCACTGACAAACACACGCATATGTTCATGCATTCACAAATTAATAATTTTTTAAAATTTTTATTTATATCCACCAAACCTCCCCATCTGGAGAATTGGAATGGACTCTTTCCAGCACGGGTGCTGTACTGTTGGCTGGGGGGCATCTGTGCTGCTGGCTGGGGGGTACCTGGGCGTGCAACGGCGGTGAGGGAGCTTTCATCTTTTTGCTCTGCTCCCTCGTGCCCCTCTTAGTGATGCCGGGGCCAGAGTGATGTCATATCCCACTCCTGGCGTTACAGGAGGGCGCACAAAGAAGCAGAGCAAAAAGAGCTCATCAATCAGCACTCCCTCACTGCTTACCTGCAATATGTGCTGCCGCTACCTCTAGGGGCCCTAGGGTGACCAGCCGTCCAGCTTTTGTGCCTCTCAAGATGCAAGGCTAGCAAGGCATCTGCGGTTGGCATTTTTTTGCTTTCCCCTCACATGAAAGTGCCATCCAAGGCAAGTGCCTTGTTAGCCTCGCGGAATATACATCACTGAGCTTACAGCGCACATTTTAGCAAAAACTGTTGGAATGACATTGTAATATATACGCTCTCTAATCTAGTTTAGAGCTCTGGAGAGCAATGCAGTAATTGTGATATGATAATCTGGAAATTCATGTTATTAGAGGATACACTTTAAAACATTTAACACATATCGACTGTCTTAGTCGTGTTTGCATTTTTTTACTGTTGCAACTATTGTGCATTAACCCTTTTGCAATATAATTGGCAATTATTGTAAACATCTCTGACAAGAGAAAGAATATATTGTTGTAAAGGTTTCTGTTATGAAGAAGCAGAATATACACATTGATCTCTATTAGGAATTCAGTTAGGATAACTGGTTTGTATACAGGGCTATATGTCTTTTATTGCTTCAGATCTGTAATATACTAATTCTAATAGTGCTGAACTAATGATTCTTTATTTTCACAATCTTTATTTAGAAATTTTTCAGGTGACATGAATTATACTTTTCAAATAAACTGTAATTTCAAAAGACAAATTGGACAAACAACATTCTATTCAGGTAGTTTGGAGTGTGTACAGCCTTGAGAGGGTATCATCTCCGCTATGTGTCAATTCTGGGTGTGACATTTTGAGGAATGTACTATAGGGTGTTTTTTTTTGTGTGCGTCTTAAGGCATTGGTACACCTGTCAGACGACTTGATAGTACAACGGGTGATGATGTCGTGCGCTATAGTCCCCCGGAATTCTTCTTCCCCGGCCTATTCTGGTTATGAAGGTGCTCATTTGTATGTATATCTGGCCCCTCCCCTGCGTGTCAGCTCCTGTCGTCCACTGCCCCCTTTGTCTCTCTGAGCCTAAGGCGGTAGAGGTGTGTGAAGTCAGAGCCCTCGGGGCTGCCTTCTTATAAGGCCAGGTCTATCGTGTACCCCTTGCGATCCGCACTTGCAGGTTTAGGCTGATGATGTCTTGCTTTGTGGGGCACCCTACTGGTTGTCTAGCCATGCACTCCCCCCCACTGCCCATGCAACTTCTTGGATTGGCTGCTGCTGCTCCGTCGCCCTCATCTGGGCCATCCCTAATTATGAGGTGTGCATCCCCTATGTGGTCCGTATGGCTCGTGGATTTAGTATGCTGTCTAGGTCAGGGTTTCTCCTATCCCGCTCTATTACGTCTTAGCTACGCATGTGCCTGTCCCAGTCTTTTTGGTAGGGTCAACTGTGCTCTGCTTTCTATACAAACTTCATGAGCGCCGTGTTGATTGACTGGAAGAACGCCTTTGGTATTGCTACCGGTATGGTCTGGAAGAGGTATAGTAACCTCGGCAGTAAATTCAGTTTCAGCGCATAGATTCTGCTGAACCAGGAGATACAGAATTTGTCCCACTGGGCCATGTCTGTTTGGAGTGTGTGTAGGATGGGTAAGAAGTTTTCTTGGTATAGCTTGGAGTGGTCCTTCGTCAACTAAATGCTTAAGTGAGGCAAATGCCCAAATTCTGGCTTTGCACCATTTGAAGGCAAATTGTGAGCTTAAGTGCGTGCTTTCTGCATCTGGTATCGTGACCAGGAGAACCTCTGATTTATCCATGTTCAGTTTCAGGTCTAGCGAGTAGGTTAGGCAGCAATACAGCTGGTGCTTCTAAGAAGAATAGCAGAGCATCTGCATACGCTGCTATTTTGTGCTTCCCCTCTCCCTGCTTGAGTCCCGTGATACCCCCATCCCATCTGACCGGCTCCAGGAATGGTTCTAGAGAGAGGGCAAACAGGAGGGGGGACAGGGGGCATCCTTGTCTAGTGTGCGCATATCGTTGGGTCCTTCCATTCCTTTGGGATGACTGCGATGGTGGCTGTTAATGTGTCTTCAGGAAACTTCCCCCCCTCCAAGAGGGAGTTCAGTCCCTTCAGCAAGGGTGGTAGCAGTTGATCCTGGAATTTCCGGGTGTAAGGCGTGGGCAGTCCGTCCGGCCCTGGGGCCTTATAGGGTTTGGAGATTTTAAGCGTGTATTGTAATTCTGGTAGGGTCATGGGTGCCTCTAGGGCATTAATGTTTTCCTACCTCAGGGTTCGTCTGACATGCCAGCACGGGCTGCTGGGCGTTCAACTCCCTCCTCTCTGGGTGGAGATTATATAAGTCAGAGTAGAATCGGTGGAATTCCTTTGTGATTCCTTCCGGGAGTTGGGTTGCGTGTTCTCTGCTCACTCTGATCTCTGTGATGTGACTCATCCGCCTCTGTTTCTTGAGCATCCTGGCTAGGAGGCGGTCCGCATTTGTTGGAATGTTCATAAAAGTGTCTCCAGGATTTACAAATTGTGTGCAGGAGTCCCTGGGATAAGATTTGATGTGTCTTCCGATAGGGTGTCTTTTTGGAGCTCAGTGCCTTGTGCCACATGTGGTTTACTCAATGAAGAAAGGAGAAAAACAAAAAGCAGAGAAACGCGCGTCGGGACTCTTTATGAGCGGGTGGTTAGAGATCTAGTGGGGGCGATGCTGCAGCCAGAATTAGACTACTTATTATGCTCCGGATAGACCACCCTCCCTTTAGTTTAATATTAAGCTATTATATCCTCTGAGTACCTTCCATTGAGGTTTTGTTTTTCTGTTTAACTTAGGTAGATGACTTCAGCCTAAGATTACTGGGAGTTAGGAGTCAGTATTTACGATATTAGGGTTTCATAGCTAGTTATATTCTAGACACTATTGGATGTTTTTAGGATCCACTAGGCTACTATTTTTTCTATTTTTGCTATTACCTAGCTATTGCATTAACTCTATTCTCCTCTCTCTCCATTTTTCATTTAATCATCATTTATATGTTACTTTTCACCTATCTATTTAGGTATTGACTTTTAGAAGGAATTTATTAAAAGTTATTTTTTAATTATTTCCCTTCGGGTTGCATTGCAATCACAGGGAACCTTTAGGACTTATCTATCTTTATCCTTGGTTTCTCTGCTTTTTGTTTTTCTCCTTTCTTCATTGAGTTAATTTCTAGGGGTTATCCCCCAGTTCTCATAAGCAACCCGACATTTTACTCCTGTTCCTATCTCTGGTTTCAATTCACATGTGGTTTACTATTCCAATTAGTCAGGGCAGTGTAGGTCTTGAGTCAGCACTCTGGCCCTGTTCCCTGTCCCCGGGTGGGTGTCCCCCTTCCGTCAGCGTCAATCACGGCTACTGAATTCCTTGCAACGTATTGTCAATTTGGTGTGTTTTTGGTCTTTCGTGCGTCCATTTAGCCCTACCCCACAGGTTGCCTCTTTTTGTCAGTGCCGTTACAGTGTTCTACTTCGGTCCCATCCCCGGTCACCCGTCTGTGTCTGTACGTATGCGTAGCGCCCAGTGTGGTCATTCCTGCCCTATCCCTTCCATGCTAATTCGCTGACACTTCGTCACCATACTGCGCTTTTTAAGCATTTCTTCTAGGCCCCACCATCAAGCCCAAGGGTGACTGTACGTTGGCCCTTTCAGGTGCCCGTCTCCACTCGTGCATACATGTGAAAGTCAGAGTTAGTGGATACACTAATACTAGATGCTACAGCATGGGTGTAATTCTTCCCAGTCCCGAGTGTGGCCCCCTTATCTGACCCTCCCCACCCACCTATGCTGGGTGTCCCACTCTGCGTGGCCATCAGACCCGTCCACCCTGGTTTAGAGCTGGTGTGTGGGCCCCAGCTTTGGGTTTACATTGGGCTTGCGCATGCAGGCTGTCCCTGCTTTTAGGCCCAAGTCCCTCCAGACTGCTCCAGGCCATTGCCGCCCTGTGTTATTTATACTCCCCGTCCCACCTATGTTATTTGTCCTTCTCTTCTGGGGCGTTCGGTCCCAGGGCTTCCATGCTAGTCTCTGGGTTGCTGGGCCCGTCGAATGGGTGTTGGGCGGCACAGCCGTGAGGTTTCCGGCCATTGGTGTAGTCCCTAGGCTACCTCATGAGTGGGGCCTGGGTACATGTGGCCCGGGGCCCCTCTCGGCCCCCTTCTATCTTGTCCTGTGTTGTCTTCCTCCATTCCTCTCCCTGGGTATCTCCAACCCTCCCCACCTAGTCTGGAGGGGTCCCTCCCCGGCAACTTGTGGACCTGTCGATACTGTTGTATGGCAGGAGCCTAATTAAACTTGAAAACTTGGAAACTAAGAACCTAACTCTATGTGCCCCCATGATGGGAGGGGGGAAAACAGTACCCCAGGAGCCCTGTTGATGAAACGCGGCATCAGTTACTTCTGTTCCCGTTGCAATGCTGAAGGCCCGTTACTGTCGTGTCTACTCCTCAGTGCGCGTCAGGCCTTTGGGCCTACGTGGCGGCGGTGTGTGCCTCCGTCTGGAGTCATGTGTTCTTTCCTCCAGCAGACTTGCTTGTCCCGGCATCGTCGGATCATCCAGCAGCCAATTTCGAATGGGGATGCTGGGTAAGCGGATGTGCTGGAGAAGGTATGGCACATTGTCCGGCCAGCGGGCCACCAGCCACGTGCTGCCCTGCTTAACCTGTAGGCTGAAAGAAAAGCCCCATTTGTATGGGATCCTTTTGTCCCTCCTAGCATCAAGCGTGAGGCCCGACAAGTCCTGAACAGTGAGATCTCCGCCTCCTGGCACTAGATCGTGGTTATCCTTCTGGTAGTCGCCATTATCAGATCTTTAAGTCGGGCTTCATGGAGACTGCATATGACATCTCGCGGTCTGCCCTCACTTCGGGTTTGGCCCACTGCTGTATGCGCTCTGTCAAGAATGTTGGTGCGTCTGGGCCGAGAACTTGTCAAAATAAAGCTTCCAGTGTTGTCAACAACGGAGCGGTATCTGGTTCAGGTTGGCCTCTGATTCTTATGTTCTGTCAGCGGCTCCTGTTTTCCAGGTCCTTGACTGGGTGGCATAGGTGTCAGGATTATAGTTGATCAAGCACGCAGAATAGTATCACACCTAGGACTAAGGATAACGTATAACCGGACCTTAGAATGGCCAGACTTAACGTACCTGAGAATAGTCAAAATACTTGCTGAGGTCAGGGACACAGAAAGAGACACAACAATGAGGAAAGCCAAAAGTCAAGGACACCAGAAATTTGGGAAGTCAAAACGAAGCCAAAGTCAAATACCAGAAAAATGCAATCAGGAACACACTCTCGGATAACCAGCTAGTGGAAACCATGACAGGGCACTGACAAAAAGGTCATTTGGGTTTAAATAACCCTCCTTAGGATGTAATAGGCTGTCTCTGACCTCTGACCCCAAAACGTGCGTGCTCGTCTATGACGTGATGTCGCACGCACGTTGGCGCCATCTTTGATGTGGGTAGAGGTAAGTCTCCTATTAAAACTGGAATCGCAGCAGCCGGCGTCTCTAGGAACGCCGTACCCGCTGGGGACCTGAATAGAAGGAGGTTGGGCGGTGGTTTGCAGCGACCAACGTAAGTATAAGATTGTTCTGTTGGTGTAGCCGCTATGTTTCAGTGCGGCCACGCCTGCAGAATCGCGAGGAAGTTGTGACAGTAGGGCCAATAGCATTTGCCTTGCCTGGTCGTCGCGGTCTCCGCTGCCTGCTGTTGTTCCTGGCACTCCACGGCATCCGCCTCTATGATGTCTAGTTGTGCTTCCAGGGATGAAAGGTCGACCCGCAGGCCCGCCAGTTCTTCGCAGACGGCAGTCATGAAGTCTCGGATCAGGGAGCTGGTTTCCGCCTTGGTTAGCATACTCTTAGGTGATAATGGAGTGGTAATAGAAAATATGAACCCACTCACATGGTTCTGAGCCTTAGCAGGATAGGCTCAGATCACTTAGGCAGGCGTGTTTGGGATAACACGAAACCTTACAGTGGAAGAGGGTCATGCTGTTCCTTTAAGAGATAAGAGACCAAATATGGTGCAGTATATAGATATATTTCAATGGAGGTGATAAAGTACACAGAACTGCTCACCTGATTCAGAGTCTGAAACTTGGCCCTGAGTATAATAATGTGTGTGTCAATGAGGGGACACAAACCCTGTAAGTGGATGTCAGGAACACAGGATGCTTTCGTCAGTAGGAAGGAGTTGAATAAAAATAAAATTTATTGATAATAATAAAAACACTCATAAAAATAAAATAACTGCATAAAAGCAATAATACAAAAATGAGTCCTCAATCCTGTTGACGGTCCGAGACGCGTTTCGCCAGTTGGCTTCCTCAATCGGTATGCTTTTCTTCTTTGAATCTAGGTTATTCAAACAGCCCAAGAGGGGGGTGAGTTGCCGGTTCATTAACCACTCAGTCCACCACCACATTTCATGTACTTGTGCTAAGCTGTGAGAGGATTACACACTGGTGGTAGCAGCACTATTTTTTTTCACTATTATCTATTCTAAGCGCCTGAATACACAATATTTCTTTCTTGTATTGGTTAGCATACTGCCTGCTATCCGAGTCAGTTCAGCCTTAATCTGTGTGAGGGCTGGCTCCAGCTCGCTGTCCCGAAGGGATTTTCCTACGCTCACCGCGCTCAGGGATGCCAGCGCCATTTTGTCGGCAGGCCCGGCCCTCTCAGGTCTGACAGTGTGGAGATCAAGTTGTCTAGCATGCCAGTTCCCCTGCAGGGAAGCCCGTCTTTGAGGCACCTGGATCAAGAGCTTCTGTAATGATATTGATGTTACAAAGTTTTGGAGTCCAGTAGCCAGATCAGCAATGTTTTCTGCCAGAGGTAGCCACTCGTTACCCAGGTGGTTGAGCCCCTGAGCCTTGAGTGGCCTTCTGGTCTTAAGCAGAGATGGGAGACTGGAACAGAAAGATGATAATCGTAGTGAGGCAAGCCGAGGTCAGTGGGAAGGAGAAGCAGCAAAGTCAAAACAGTCCAAATTCAGCAACAGGAAGGAGAAACAGGAACACGCTGGATTAGAGAGTACAGGAACCACAATAATCTGGCAAAGGTACAGAGACAGGAAGTGGCTTTTATAGGCCAAGAACCAGACACCTGACCAGACACAGCTGAAGTGAGTTGTCACTGATAACCTTGACTCTACAAGCAATAGTATCAGATCTCAAGTAAATTTGCAAAAGGCAGGCTGGTGTACTGGTAAGGAAAAGGTTTAGCACCATGTAAACCAGGGTTCGAAACCCAGCAGAGTCAGTTCCTCACATTACCTCCACCTCTACAGGCGCAGCCTCTGGATGCCCTATTTCCTGGTTTAGCAGGGTACTGTGCATGGAAAGACTGAAGAAGATCAGGAGCATGAATATTGTCCACTGGTTCCCACGATCTATCCTCCTCACCATAGCCTTTCCAATGAACCAAGTATTGAAGCTTGTTGCGGAAGATCCTGGAGTCAAGAATTTTTTCCACCTCGTATTCATCTTCACCATCCACGAGGACTGGTGGTGGGGCAGGCAAGGCTCGACCAGGGAAAGTATTTTCATGAAAAGGTTTAAGCAGTGCCACGTGAAACACCGGATGTATTTTCATGGAATCCGGAAGTTGCAGACGGAAGGTGACTGCATTGATCTGAGCGATTATCTTAAAAGGTCCCATGAACTTTTGACCCAATTTATGAGAAGGAATCCTAAGCTTAAGATTCTTTGTTGACAGCCAAACCTTGTCACCAACATGATAAACTGGGGCCTCCTTTCTGTGCCTATCAGCAGCTCTTTTGTAACATTCCTGAGCCTCCGAAAGAGTCTCCTTCAACAGTTCTTGGGAATCTCGTAAGGCGGTTAGCCGGTCAGTGACTGCAGGAATGGGAGTAGTAATTGGGAGACTCACTAGAAAGGTTGGATGGTAACCATAATTGGCAAAAATGGGCTCAGAGAAGTGGAGCAGTGTTGGGCATTGTTATAGGCAAACTCCGCCGTGGGTAGAAAATCCAGCCAGTCATCCTGCAGGTAACTAATATAGCACCGCAAATATTGTTCTAAAGTCTGGTTGGTTCGCTCAGTCTGTCCATTACTTTGTGGATGAAAAGCTGAAGACAGATTTACATTAATACCTAGAATAGAACAAAAATATTTCCAAAATGAGATGTAAACTGCACTCCCCTGTCAGAAATTACTTCATCAGGCACTCCATGCAAGCGAAATATTTCCCGAATAACAAGGTCAGCAGTCTGTTTAGCTGAAGGGAGACCACGAGCTGGTATGAAATGACTCATCTTGGTTAACCGGTCCACAACAACAAGAATAGTAGTGTGTTCCTTAGAGGGAGGTAGTTCCACAATAAAGTCCATGGATATAGATCCCCAGGGACGATGAGGAATCGGAAGAGGCTGAAGCAAGCCAACAGGGGATGAGCGAGGAGTCTTATGTCTGGCACATACATCACAAGATGACACATACTTCTTAACATCCTCATAATATTTAGGCCACCAAAAGGATCGGGTAAGTAGTTCTTGTGTCTTTCGGATTCCTGGATGACCTGCTGGTTTAGAGTCATGGTAGAGGCGTAAAACGTCCAGTCGCACTGATTCTGGAACAAACAGACGCTGTTGAAAAATCCAAAACCCATTAAGCATGGTCATATGAAGATCACGAGGAGGATCACGAAAAACTGGATCTTTAGAGTAGCCCTTTTTAATGCGAGACATTAGATCAGAAGGAAAGGTAACTCCTAAAAATCTGCTCTCCGGCAAGATGGTGGCCTTGGTTACTGTAGTATGGAGGGGGTCAGCTATCCTAGACAAGGCATCCGCCTTGCCATTTCTGGAACCAGGGCGGTATGAAATAAAAAAATTAAACCTTGAGAAAAATAGGGACCAGCGTGCTTGTCTGGCTGACAGTCTCTTAGCGGATTGGATACATTCCAGATTTTTGTGATCTGTGAGGACAGTAATTGGATGGGTGGCTCCCTCCAAGAGATGTCTCCATTCGGTGAAGGCAGCTTTTATAGCCAAAAGTTCTTTATTCCCTATGTCATAATTTCTTTCTGCTGGTAACATCTGGCGGGAATAGAAGGCACATGGATGTAACAACATCTTAGGTCCAGTCCTTTGAGACAGTATAGCCCCAACAGCTGAATCAGAAGCATCTACCTCTACAGTAAATGGCAATTCTGGCTGAGGATGTACCAAGATAGGGGCAGATGTAAACAGAGTCTTTAATCTGGAAAATGCAGTGTCAGCCTTATTGGACCACTGAAAAGGAGTCCCTTTACGTGTAAGTTCAGTGATCGGTGTAATAACGGCAGAGAAATTCTTAATGAAACGCCTGTAAAAATTGGCAAACCCCACAAATCTCTGTATATCTTTTTCATTCTTGGGGATGGGCCAGTCCAGCACAGCTTTAATTTTACTTGCGTCCATACTTAAACCTTTAGGAGTTATTACATACCCCAGGAACTGAATTTCTGTTTGTTCAAACTCACATTTTTCCAGTTTAATGTATAGGTGGTGGGTACGAAGGCGCTCAAGAACAATGCAGACCTGTTTTCTGTGATTTTCAAGATTATCAGAAAATATCAGGATATCATCCAAATATGCCACAACAAACTGATCCAGGAGATCCCGTAGTACATCATTGATTAGATGCTGAAAAGTTGCAGGGGCATTACAAAGCCCAAATGGCATTACTAGATATTCGTAATGTCCGTACCTGGTTCTGAAAGCTGTTTTCCATTCATCATTTGGTCTTATGCGAACCAGATTATATGCCCCCCGTAGATCAAGCTTCGTAAATATTTTAGCTGAACGAAGTCTCTCCAGAAGTTCAGGAATGAGAGGCAAGGGATAACGGTTTTTAACAGTGATTTTATTAATGTCCCTGTAATCGACACATGGCCGTAGACTGCCATCTTTCTTTTCTACAAAGAATATAGGAGCTCCTGCTGGAGAAGTGGATGGTCGAATAAAGCCTTTGGCAAGATTTTCTTGTATGTATTCACGAAGTGCTTTCAATTCAGGCTCAGAAAGGGAGTATATACGGCCAAATGGGATAGCAGCTCCAGGTAGCAGCTCTATGGGGCAATCATAAGGCCTGTGAGGTGGAAGCTGATCAGCATTCTTCTTATCACAGACATCTGCAAAATCCTGATATTGTAGCGAAGCTTAGTTAAGTTTGTAGCAACCATTTCATTAATTGTTGTGGTAACAGGTGTCGCCTTAGAGGGTTGACAATTCATTAAGCAGTGTTCTGAAGGAAAGGACAAAGTTCTAGTCTTCCAATCAATCTGTGGGTTATGCAGAGCAAGCCAGGGTATACCCAAAAATCACTGGAAACTGTGTTGAGGAAATTAGGTGGAAAGATATAGACTCATGGTGATTCACTTCCAGAATCAATTTTAAGGGCACAGTCTCATGTGTAACCGGGCCTGACGTAAGTGGAGAACCGTCTACTGTTTCCATTAACACAGGTGAAGATTTAGGGATAGACTGAATTTTATTTCCTGCTGCAAATTTAATGTCCATAAAGTTTCCGCCTGCTCCGGAATCTATCATAGCTGTAGTTGAAATTTTATTATCACCATATTGCAAAGTGATAGGCACCACCAAATGAGGATGTTGAGTCATCATACCTTCTTCACCCTGAGCCAGAGAAAACAAGGGTTGTGTGACAGAATCCAGTTGGTCTGAAATCTGGGATTGGTGTTGAATCTGTGCACCCTCAGCAGTCATAGCTATTGTTCTTTTAGACTTGTTAGGGCAATTGATGGCATAATGCCCTGCACTACCACAATACAGGCATAAGTTGTGAGTGCGTCGCCACTGTTTTTCTTCATTGGATAATGGCCCTCTTATTAGATCTACCTGCATAGCCTCAGGTTCAGAGTCTGAAGGTGTTTGTGGGGTAGGAGTAGAAATTCTTGAATAGAAAGTAGGAGTAGCACTTGGTTTAAAAGAGCCCTGTCTTTCCAATCTTCTTTCTGAAAGTCTCCGATCAATACGGATAGCCAACCGCACAAATGCATCAAACTCAACAGGAAGATCAACACGAGCTAGCTCATCTTTTATAGCTTCTGAGAGACCCCTTCTGAAGTGGAACCTCTGGGCTGATTGGTTCCAAGTAGTATCAGTAACCCACTGTCTGAATTCAGCAGCATATTCAGCCACAGAGCGCCTCCCTTGATGTAAATGAAGGAGAGTGGCTTCTGCTGTAGCACAGCGATTGGGATCATCAAAAACTAGGCACATGGCCTCAAGAAAGTCTTTTAAATTTCCCAAGATTGGACTGTCCTGTTCCAGAAAAGGGGAGCCCCAGGCCAGGGCTTCATCTTTGAAGAGGGAAAAAATAAATCCCACCTTCTCTCTTTCAGATGGAAAACGGTTAGGTAACATCATGAAATGCAAACGGCATTGATTTAGGAAACCCCTGAATTTTTTGCGGTCTCCTCCAAATTTTTCTGGTAGAGGCAAGCGGGCATCTTGTGCAGGTGTAACAGTAGTAGTAGCAGCAGCCGCAACATCATGTGCCCTGTAGCTGGTAAGCTCACTATGCATTGATCGAACTTCATTTTGCAGTTCAGCTACCTGATCCTGCAGCACTTGAATGGTCTGTGCCTGGGTCTGCATAGTTCTTGCATTAAAAGCAACCTGCTGGGCCAATGCAGAATCTGATCCGACGGTCTCCATGAATGGGCCAGATTATTCTGTAATGATATTGATGTTACAAAGTTTTGGAGTCCAGTAGCCAGATCAGCAATGTTTTCTGCCAGAGGTAGCCACTCGTTACCCAGGTGGTTGAGCCCCTGAGCCTTGAGTGGCCTTCTGGTCTTAAGCAGAGATGGGAGACTGGAACAGAAAGATGATAATCGTAGTGAGGCAAGCCGAGGTCAGTGGGAAGGAGAAGCAGCAAAGTCAAAACAGTCCAAATTCAGCAACAGGAAGGAGAAACAGGAACACGCTGGATTAGAGAGTACAGGAACCACAATAATCTGGCAAAGGTACAGAGACAGGAAGTGGCTTTTATAGGCCAAGAACCAGACACCTGACCAGACACAGCTGAAGTGAGTTGTCACTGATAACCTTGACTCTACAAGCAATAGTATCAGATCTCAAGTAAATTTGCAAAAGGCAGGCTGGTGTACTGGTAAGGAAAAGGTTTAGCACCATGTAAACCAGGGTTCGAAACCCAGCAGAGTCAGTTCCTCACAGCTTCTTTGTCCACACCATTTTTGGGGCTATTTTTGCGAAAATTGGCTTCAAAATTCGACCAGGGGATCGGAGCTCCTTTTCAGTGCAACTGTCGCCATGCTCGGTCAGGCCACGCCCCCAACTAATGATTCTAATGATTTTTTCACCCATCAGAGAACATCAAAGAGGAACATTACGATTATCTCCTGGCTAGAATTGCCTTAGTGGAGTAAATGCATGCTGATAAAACTTGAGAAGAGAAACGGAAAACAAGGAACGGAAAAGAGACAAAAAAAAACCAAAACATAAAAAAGCAGAAGTGAAGAAGGAAGGAATGTGAAAATAATGCTGAAAATGTGTAAAGAACAATGTGTTATCAAGAAGTTAAAGTGAAACAGTGTAAGAAAAATCTCTAAGAAATAGTATATAATGTATGTGTTAAAAGAGTGAAATGCAAAGTAAAGTGATACATAAATAATTTATACCTATTGTACAGCGCAGTGAAATTTGGTGGCATTTTATAAATAATAATAACAATAATAATTATAGGCTAACTCTAGTATTATAATCACAAGACTGTCTAAACTGAGAATAGCACAAGAAATACAATGTGATAAACCACTGAATTACATAAACAAAAGTAAGCACATTTGAACAATGTGTATGCTACACAGCATGTATAGAAGTAAATATATAAAATTATGTATTGCTTCCTTCCTTCCCGATGGTTGTTATTGTCATGTTCTTATAATGCAGAGAGCATCGTCATCCAATTCTCAGCATGTGATAACTCATAAGTTATCGCTGGGTGTTCCATTCAGCATTATGTAAAGTAAATAGATGGTGGTGTATCTTAAGCAAAAATCATTTTTGCAGTTTACATTTGAAAGCTTACATTTTAATGTAAAATTACTTTTTCAAAAAATACATTTGACAGCAGTTTAGCATATACATAAGACAGATGGAATGCCATCCAAGTAAGGGTTAACTCAGACCTATGTTTCTTAAACAGTGATGTCAAGATTCATTGAGTCAGTTTTTTTTTGCAATCACTGATCTCTTATTTAACCATTGCCCTGGTTTGGCTCATTGCTCGATTATTGAGTCATCCTCACTTGCCTTGCTGAGTTTTTACCTCGATTGCCTTCCACCCAAAGTAACCTATCCGATAACCCTCTTCATCATCAGCTGCAATCCACAGTTATTTTTCCTGTCTATTCTCTTGGGCTGCCCCTGTGCTCTATACTAGATCTCCTGGCCATATCTATTAAACTTCACAATCAATCATTAAAGAGATGCTAATCCTCTGTGCAAATAACCAAATACTCCTATTATTATTCCTATTGTGTATATGTTACTAATACATGTCAATATTGTTCTGTTCAGTTTGTATTATATTTACCAAAGTAAAAGGTTACCGCAACCACCATGATCACTTCTGCTTTTAGAAGTTGTCATGTTGATAGATGTGGTGACATTTTGTCATCAAACTAATATGGTTACCAGGGGTCATGTGACCAAGCTCACGCATGCCTTTCTTACAGGGGGATAAACTTTACCCTTTGATATGGTAATTAGGTAGTTCAATATCTTTACAAGTCAGGTAAGAGATAACCACTTCCCCCTATCTCCATTCCTCCCTGTTACCCCTTGGCTGTGCTACTAAGCAGATATGTGGACAGACATGGGCAATTTTTTTCATAGTGAACTGTGAGTGGGATCTGATGACTTTATAAGGTTTAGATTTTATTGTTAGTTAGTTAGATTGTGGTTGTTGTTGTTATTGTTTTAGTTACTTAGATTGTATGTTGTTGTTTTGTCTCTTAATAAATATTTGTTAAAGGACCAGAGTTTGCATGTGTATGCGTACATAATTTATATAGTTTGGTAATATACCACAGTAGGAGTCTGTATGTGCATCATTTTTGTGCTGGGCTAGCTGTACAAAAATTACGTCTGTCATCCAGTGCCATCTTAACAACATTATGGGCCCCAGGGCAAAGCAGTGCACTGGGGCCCTGCCTACACACAGGAATAAAATTTTTAATGATTGATAAAATTAAGCTTATATTTATTAGTACCACCAACAAATGCAATACATACATACAATACATACACACAGACTGCTGAATACAGTCACAGACTACTAAACACATTCACACACCGACTGCTTGATAAAGACCACACCGGTTGAAACATTGCTTTGCACATTCTGGTGACAATAAATTGCCTGAAATGAAACCTTTGGAGTGCCCTTATCCTTTCTTTTGAAGTATTACATTTGGGATTGCCTTGGTTCTAAGGCTGGAAGATTGAGTGCAGTTCCTGTGTTACATTGCTGAACACATACACACACCGACTGCTGAATACACAGGCACACACAGACTGGTAAATACACCCACAGACAAACTGCTGAATACACACACACAAACAGACAGACTGCTGAGTACACACAGACTGCTGAACACATGCACACAGTCCGCTGAATATACAGGGAGTGCAGAATTATTAGGCAAGTTGTATTTTTGAGGATTAATTTTATTATTGAACAACAACCATGTTCTCAATGAACCCAAAAAACTCATTAATATCAAAGCTGAATATTTTTGGAAGTAGTTTTTAGTTTGTTTTTAGTTTTAGCTATGTTGGGGGGATATCTGTGTGTGCAGGTGACTATTACTGTGCATAATTATTAGGCAACTTAACAAAAAACAAATATATACCCATTTCAATTATTTATTATTACCAGTGAAACCAATATAACATCTCAACATTCACAAATATACATTTCTGACATTCAAAAACAAAACAAAAACAAATCAGTGACCAATATAGCCACCTTTCTTTGCAAGGACACTCAAAAGCCTGCCATCCATGGATTCTGTCAGTGTTTTGATCTGTTCACCATCAACATTGCGTGCAGCAGCAACCACAGCCTCCCAGACACTGTTCAGAGAGGTGTACTGTTTTCCCTCCTTGTAAATCTCACATTTGATGATGGACCACGGGTTCTCAATGGGGTTCAGATCAGGTGAACAAGGAGGCCATGTCATTAGATTTTCTTCTTTTATACCCTTTCTTGCCAGCCACGCTGTGGAGTACTTGGACGCGTGTGATGGAGCATTGTCCTGCATGAAAATCATGTTTTTCTTGAAGGATGCAGACTTCTTCCTGTACCACTGCTTGAAGAAGGTGTCTTCCAGGAACTGGCAGTAGGACTGGGAGTTGAGCTTGACTCCATCCTCAACCCGAAAAGGCCCCACAAGCTCATCTTTGATGATACCAGCCCAAACCAGTACTCCACCTCCACCTTGCTGGCGTCTGAGTCGGACTGGAGCTCTCTGCCCTTTACCAATCCAGCCACGGGCCCATCCATCTGGCCCATCAAGACTCACTCTCATTTCATCAGTCCATAAAACCTTAGAAAAATCAGTCTTGAGATATTTCTTGGCACAGTCTTGACGTTTCAGCTTGTGTGTCTTGTTCAGTGGTGGTCGTCTTTCAGCCTTTCTTACCTTGGCCATGTCTCTGAGTATTGCACACCTTGTGCTTTTGGGCACTCCAGTGATGTTGCAGCTCTGAAATATGGCCAAACTGGTGGCAAGTGGCATCGTGGCAGCTGCACGCTTGACTTTTCTCAGTTCATAGGCAGTTATTTTGCGCCTTGGTTTTTCCACACGCTTCTTGCGACCCTGTTGACTATTTTGAATGAAACGCTTGATTGTTCGATGATCACGCTTCAGAAGCTTTGCAATTTTAAGAGTGCTGCATCCCTCTGCAAGATATCTCACTATTTTTGACTTTTCTGAGCCTGTCAGTCCTTCTTTTGACCCATTTTGCCAAAGGAAAGGAAGTTGCCTAATAATTATGCACACCTGATATAGGGTGTTGATGTCATTAGACCACACCCCTTCTCATTACAGAGATGCACATCACCTAATATGCTTAATTGGTAGTAGGCTTTCGAGCCTATACAGCTTGGAGTAAGACAACATGCATAAAGAGGATGATGTGGTCAAAATACTAATTTGCCTAATAATTCTGCACTCCCTGTATGCACACAGACTGCTAAATACACACACAGACTGCTGAATACATACAGAATGCTGAATATATGCACACACACTGCTGAATACACATACAGACAGACTGCTGAATACACACACATACATACTGCTGAGTACACACAGACAGACTGCTGAGTACACACAGACAGACTGCTGCATACATACACAAAGCCCGCTGAATACATACACACAGTGCGCTGAATACACACACACACACACACACACAAACACATAAAATGCTGAATACACACACCTACTGCATTGAGGGGTGCAGTGTATGTTTTTGTGTGTACAGGTGCTGTGTGTATGTGAGAGGTGCTGTGTGTGCGTGGGGGGGTGCAGTGTGTGAGGAATGCTGTGTGTGTGGGGGGTTCTGTGTGTGTGAAGAGTGCTGTGTGTATGGGGGGTGCTGTGTGTGTGAGGAGTGCTGTGGGGGGAGGGTGCTGTGTGTGTGTGGGGGGTAGCTGTGTGTGTGAGGAGGGCTGTGTGTGGGGGGGTGCTGTGTGTGTGTGTTGCAGAGTTTGAGGGGGGCAGGTAACAAATAAGTTTTTTGTTCTTTTTAATAATGCTATACATTAATAAAATCATCATCATCCCCCTTCTTCTTACCTTTTGGTGAAGGAGAGGGGGACACAGCCAGCCCTGGTGGTCTGGTGGTAGTGAGTTCTGTGTAGCCTGCAGCTCGTCTAGCTGCAGGCTGTCTCCTGTCCTCCCACGCACAGAATGCAGTGTGGAGCATTGCCTTGGTACGCGCGGCAATGCTCCACACAGCCTGCGTACGGGTGAAGCGATCTGCCTTACAGGTCCCTCCTCCCTTCCTCCGGGTACTCCTCACCGCCAGAAAAGAGGGCTGGACCTCCATGGACCGGCAGAGAAGATCAAAGGATCTCCCCTGTTGGCCTGGGCACACTGGGCAGCGTGGTGGGGCCCCCATGCCCGTGGGGCCCCCGGGTGACTGCCCAGCGTGGCCATGGGGAAAGACAGCCCTGCTATCATCTGCACGCTGGCAGACCTAATCAGCTTCTCCCTTGCAGTGTGTATGTCCCCCCTCTTCTTTCATTTCAGCCCCCACTCTGTCTCTGTGTCAGTGAGAATGGTCCAATCAAATGCTTCTCTTTTTATTTAAGTTTATGTCTCTTTTACAGGGTTTTATGGTGTATGAAATCAAGTGTTACTGTCTATGCCAAGAGTGATAGTGATAGAAGTAAAGTCTTTTAATTCATTGCATAAACTATTGTCTTCACCAAATATTGCACCATCATGCAAACCGCTATCAGGTATTGTCATGGGTTTGCTAGTCTATTTCTGTTATTCCTTCAATCCTCCACTAGTCCTTAATTCCAGATGTGCTGAATATGCTGATAGTATTATCGCTGTGTAAAGTTTCCCCAATATAATGGACGCACCCAGTCGTATTGGGTAAAAGAAGCAATCTGAGCTTTATTAGGCCACTCAGCTTTTTATACAGTGCCCCTAGCATGGTGTTTCCAAGACAAAATCACAGGGGTTTTCTTTCCCACGAGCCATTGTGTTTGAGAGATAATTGAGCTCCAATTAAAATAACTCAATTATCTCTCAAAGAAGAAAACTTACATACAATTTGAACATATCACAAAAATACATGAAAACAGTACAGGAATCCCACAAAAAATTACCGAATAGCCCTGATCTAAACGCACAACCTATCCAAAAAGCGCTCAGATTGGTTCGGTAGAACGAGAGTTCGATTCGAACAAAGTTTTGACCAACTGGGAACTGGTCAGGCTGGCTGGTCAACTTTGGGGGGTTATTGTGCGTACACCGATGAACGCATCCCCTGGCTTTTAAGAAATGTATGCTTCCCTTGTTCGGTAGTTTCTTACTCCCGAACGCCGTTCTCCTAGCTGGTTGAGAAGTCGAACGGGCAGGGTTACAAGTTTCCATGGGGTTCATGAGCTTGCGTAGCTGACTCAGAGATCCATGCCATCGACGACCATGTATTGCTGCCTGTGTTCGGAAGACAAGATGGCCGCCAGTCCTGATAGCACGTGTGTTTGTATATGCGAATAGCGGCCACCCAGGGAAGCACTTAAGGTGATTGCTTGTTTGTGGTTAACAGCCAGGGGTGGTCGGTTTTCACAAGGTGTCTGTTCGGTAACCGAACAGAACCACACATAGTCTGTTCGGTAACCAAACAGAAGAGAAGGGATAGCCAAACAGAAGGGAACAATTATTTGGTAGTGATTCCATTTGAATGCAGGGGGATATCAGATGAAACAAAGTACAAATAAGGTAACATGTACAAGGAGTCCCATCTCCCGTGACAGATACTGATAAGTTTTCTGCCTTGAAAAGATGGGTACTTGTGCAAAGGGGAAGATAAGTGGAGTTCTGGCATCTAAATTTTGCCTGGCATTGAATTTCAACAAAAAATAGCCTGTGTATACAAGTGGTTGGGAGAGAAAATAACAAGTTGAGGACCATGGGAAGGCTTTCATTTGTTCTTAAATAGATACTATAGTCACCAAAACAACCTTAGCTTAATGAATAAGTGTTTTTGTGTATAAATCACTTTTGTTTCTGTTTATGCAGTCCTAGCCACACCTCCACTGGCTGTGACTGACACAGCTTTCATGAAAACAAAATGGCTTCATTGTCATTTAGATGTAACTTACTTTTGAAAGTTTTTATCTCCTGCTCTGTAATTGAATTTTACATACATTTACATACAGGAGTCTCCTACAAGGTCAAGCAAGCTATTAACAGAGCAGTAGTTAAGAAGTTCTAAGTTAAACAGACTGTACAATAAATGAAGTGTAAACATTTGCTCACTCTACAAGAAGTATTTAGGAAGGCTGTGTAAGTCACATGCAGGGAGGTGTGACCAGGGCCGGACTGGCCCACCGTGATACCGGGAAATTTCCCGGTGGGCCATCGGCACCTGGGGCCGGGCAGACACCTGGGACTGCTGACGGCCGCCAGAAGACCACCCCCAGCGGGGAGGTCTTCTGGCGGCCGCTGGGGGACTTGTACTGGCGGCCGCTGGGGGAGCTGCGCTGGGTCTGCTCCCCAGAGCGCAGCTTAATGAGACCGGTGCTGGAATATGACATCATATTCCGGACCCGGTCTCATTCAGCAGCGCGCGAGGGTGGGAGAGCAGAGCTAGCGCAGCTCCCCCAGCGGCCGCCAGTACCAGGCCCCCAGCGGCCGCCAGAAGACCTCCCCCTGGCAGGTATTAGTAATGTGTGTCAGTGTGAGTTTGTCTGTCTGTTATGGTGTGTGTGTCTGTCTGTGTCATGGTGTCTGTCTGTATGGTGTGTGTGTGTGTGTCTGTCTGTATGGTGTGTGTGTCTGTCTGTCTGTCAGTATGGTGTGTGTGTGTCTGTCTGTCATGGTGTGTGTGTGTGTGTCTGTCTGTCCGTCATGGTGTGTGTGTCTGTTTGTCATGGAGTGTGTGTCTGTCTGTCTGTGTCATGGTGTCTGTGTGTGTCATGGTGTCTGTCTGTATGGTGTGTGTGTGTGTGTGTCTGTCTGTATGGTGTGTGTGTGTATCTGTTTGTCTGTCATGGTGTGTGTGCCTGTCTGTATGGTGTGTGTGTGTGTCTGTCTGTCGTGGGGTGTGTATGTCTGTCTGTGTCATGGGGTGTGTGTCTGTCTGTCTGTATGGTGCCTGTCTGTATGGTGTGTGTGTGTGTCTGTCTGCATGGTGTGTGTGTGTCTGTCTGTGTGGTGTGTGTCTGTCTGTATGGTGTCGTGTCTGTGTGTGGTGTGTGTGTGTGTGTGTGTGTGTCTGTCTGTCTGCATGGTGTGTGTGTGTCTGTCTGTATGGTGTGTGTGTGTGTCTGTCTGTCTGTCTGTATGGTGTGTGTGTATGTCTTTCTGTCAAGGTATGTGTGTGTATCTGTCTGTCCGTCATGGTGTGTGTGTCTGTCTTTCATGGGGTGTGTGTGTGTCTGTCCGTCATGGGGTGTGTGCCTGTCTGTGTCATGGTGTGTGCGTGTCTGTCATGGGGTGTGTATCTGTCATGGTATATGTGTGTTTCTGTGTCTGTCATGGTGTATATGTGTGTTTAAAAATAGTGTTTTTGCTCACCTTTTTTTCCCCCACGCAGCGTGCTGTTCTCCCCTCGACTGGCCCTGCCTCTATAGCTGAGATCATCAAGCTTGATGATCTCAGCCAATCCAATGCTTTGCCATAGGATTGGCTGCAAAACGCCACTCCAATCAGCATCTTTCATAGAGATGCATTGAATCAATGTATCTCTATGGGGAACGTTCAGCACCTACAGAGTGTGGAGACCCTGAATGTAGGTGCACTGACACAGGAAGCACCTCTAATGACCGTCTGAGTGACTGTCACTAGCGGTGTCACTTTGAAGCAATGTAAACACTGCCTTTTCTCTGAAAAGTCAGTGTTTACATTGAAAAGCCTGTAGGGACATACTAAAGACACCAGTACCACTACATTAAGCTGTGTGTGTGCGTCTGCTAGTGAGTGAGCTTGCTTGCATGCTTTTGCCTGCTAGTGAGTGAGCTTGTGTTTTTAAGTCAATGAGCTGATGTATATCAGTGAGATTGTTTGTCTATGAGGCTGTGTATCAATGAGCTTGTGTGTGTCATTGAGATGTCAGTGAAATTGCCTGTGTCTGCATGTGAGTATGCTTACTGTATAATTAAACGTTTTACCCTGAAAGGACCAATATTTTATATTAGAATATATATTACTCAATCATCTGTCAAGGCAAGACATAGCCTTACATATTACACGCGACAATATATGGCGCAGTGACTTATGGGGCTGGCACAAATTTTTTTTCCAGGGCTGCTTTGTATCCCCAGTCCGGCCCTGGGTGTGACTAGGGCTGTATAAACAAAGTGATTTAACTCCTATATGGCAGAGAAAGTTGTTATGGTAACTATAATGTCCTTTTAAGAAGTTAAAAATGATAGATTATAATAAATGCTATGTAATTATGTAGCTGGCAGAAAAGCATAGAGTTTGAAGTCTTGGGTAGGAAAAAGGTTAACAAACACTGCACACAGCCAGTGCACATGTGCCTAGCTAATAATAGCTTAATAATTACTTCACTGAAATAAACAGATATATGAGTTTGAAATACAGTCTTATGAAAGAGGTTTGGTACCAAATTAAAGGACCACTCTAGGCACCCAGACCACTTCAGCTTTATGAAGTGGTCTAGGTGCCAGGTACCTCTAGGATTAACCCTTTTTTTTATAAACATAGCAGTTTCACAGAAACTGCTATGTTTATACTGAGGGTTAATCCAGCCTCCAGAGCCTCTAGTGGCTGTCTCATTGACAGCCGCTAGAGGCGCTTGCGTGCTTCTCACTGTGAAAATCACAGTGAGAGCACGCAAGCGTCCATAGGAAAGCATTGTAAATGCTTTCCTATGCGACCGGCTGAATGTGCGCGCGGCTCCTGCCACGCATGCGCATTCAGCCGATGACGTCGCGAGCAAGGAGGAGAGGAGGAGTACAGCTCCCCACCCGGCGCTGGAGAAAGGTAAGTGTTTAACCCCTTCCTCTTCCCAGAGCCGGGCGGGAGGGGGACCCTGAGGGTGGGGGCACCCTCAGGGCACTATAGTGCCAGGAAAACGAGTATGTTTTCCTGGCACTATAGTGGTCCTTTAATGCTGGTTGCTAAGGTTATTACAATTCTTTTGGTTTGTTTATCAAATGATTGCAAATCTGTTATCATGGACAGAAGACTATTTTTACATTTCCAACTCAATTTCTATGATCCATTGTTCCAACTGTCATCTAATTCAAGCCACAATAAACACTTCCACCATATCCTTAAAAAATTCTGTACAAAAATATAAACAGTGGGGGGAGGGCTTAGCTACAGACCCAGACGGTCACATGGTGTAAGGGCTGCGCAAAAATTGAGATTATGGGGGGCGGGGCTTGGGAGCAGAGCTGAACGGACGCCATCTCCATCAGCTCCCGACCTCGCAACGATAAACTTGAAAATATCACGGGCATCTCAACCCATCCGCAGACAACAACCCCACCCCGAACACGGGGTAACTGAGAGGAGTCGACTAATGCCCTTCTTTCACCAAACGAAGCCCAGAAAGGTGAAACAAAAACACCGGGCCTACCTCACTCCCACGAGCTACGGCCTGGAGACTCTCCTAGACAACATCGGGACGGAATACCGCCCAGACTTGGAGGGGACGGCTACCGCAACACACAGCAGCCCCACTGCAACCATGGGGCGTCGCACGCAAAAGCAGTACCCGGCATCGGCAGCAGACCAGCCGAACATCGGGGAAATGCTGCAACGACAAGCACCTTCCAAAATGGCCGCCACGAGATCCTCCACAGTAGGCCCCCCGCCACCACTATCGGAGCAGGCTCACGCACTGGAGCTAGGGCCTGAGGACAAGCGACCCAACTCATCCCTGGCTGGCACAGAGCTGAGCGAGAATACCTTTGCTACAAAACAAGACCTGCAAACATGGATGCAGGAGATTCAAACCCTGCTAGCCGCGGATATTGGCACTCTCAAGACGGACGGACGTAAAACCGCGGAGAGGGTGAGTGCCATAGAAGGGGACATACAATCACTAACCAGTGGGACAACAAATCTCACCGCAGCCCTGCAGTCCCTGCAGACAGCCCACCAGGCACTGGCGACGCAGGTGGCCACCCAGGAGGACCGCCTGCGTCGCAACCACATTAAGCTCAGAGGAGTCCCAAAAGAAATCACCACAGAGGAGTTGCCCCACTTTGTGAGGAGGCTTCTTGCCTCCATACTACCGCCAACTACTGCCAGAAAACTCACCCTAGAAGGCATATTTCGGCTGCAAACTGGGAACACCACACCAGCCGCGGAGGCTAAGGACGTTATATTAAAGTGTGCCACAACACAAGATAAAGCAGCAATACTGGCGGCAATCAGAGGCAAGACTCCCCTACCGTTCGAAAACGCCAACCTACTTTTTTTCCAAGACCTCACCCGAGCGACACTACTCTGGCGGAGATCAATAAAACACTTAACAAGCCGCCTGAGAACCGCAGGCATACAGTACAGATGGGGCATGCCGCGGACCCTGCTGATTCCGCACAATGGGACTATCCACAGAGCCACATCGGAGGCAGACATACTCGCAGTCTTCACACTTTTGGGACCATCGGATGCTCTCCAGATAACAGCCCAAACAGGACCAGCCCGGATGGGAGATCCAGCCACCACGAGACCATTCATCCCCCGATCCCCAGGCACAGACTCGGAAACCTGACACGGTCTGCAAGCAAGCCTGGCCAATCTGGCTCAAGTAGATTTTCTTTAACTCGCATACTGAACTGTTGCTCGTTTCATATAATTGTTTAGTTATACTAGTTATTACCTCTGTTATTGACCCACACATTCCGTGCCAATCACTCACCCACATACACTAAGAGATACCCACATACTTAGTGACAATCACATGACACCACACTAATGCATGGAGGCTCCAGACCAGCTCTCTGCACCTTCTCCCCCTACCCCCCGCAGCCCCCCTAGGTTAGGGGCCCCCACTACCGTGGTAAAGCCGTGACCCCACAATGACGCTACATCACAGACGACCGGCTCACAAAGAGTGACCACAGCTAAAATAGCACCACGGGTAGACAACCCTTGACTTCTCATGAACGCCACAAACTAGTGCACTTACACATAGTGATCCAAAACCTCATCAAGAGTACAACCATGTGACCCAAACCATACAGAGCAGAAAGAGGGGCTAACACTACTACATGACGGGTTATACACCCAGATACATATGTAAGCACTAATGCAAGCAACCGTTATGCAACATGTTGTAAAAAGAAAAATATGTGCTGTACAAATTGACTAACTACCGTGTAATGCATATTCTAAACTCCTGTATCTGTCAATATAATGCATGAAACCAAATAACGCACAAACAAAATAAAGAATTAAAAAAAAAAAAAAAATTGAGATTATAGCGGTGATTAATCACGTTCCAGGGTTAAAAAAACGAGACCCTGCAGCACCTACCCACGATGGGACGAAAAATGATGAAGCAGAGTGCGGACAAACCTTTGAGTCAGCATTGGGGATCTGTTCTGCCAAGCACAGCACGCGTGCAGACCTAAGATGGCCTCTGGCGCTGAGGAATACTCGGGGCCCTCTACGATCTGTCCCCCTTAAAGCCATCACAGAAAGCTCAAAGAAAAAACAATGGACAATGTAAACGATGAAAACCATGCTGGGAGATCTACAGAAGATCCTCCAGGGAGATATGGCTCAAAACATCACTGCGCAACACACTCAAGCCATAGCTGAGCTACAACAGGAGGTACAGTCACTCAAGCTTCAGCAGGCCAAGACTGAACTGCGTTTTGCAACACTCGAGGACAAAAGGCGATGCAACCATATAAAGATCCGCGGAGTCACGGAGGACATCCCTCCAGAAGAACTCTCACACCTAATGTGGAGGCTGATCAGAGCATTACTGGTACCCAAACAAGCCAAGAACATCAACATAGAGGCAATATTCTGAATACCTAAACCTCAGAAAGCACATGAGTTGTCTCCCAGAGACCTCGTGGTGAGATTCCGCAGCACGGCAGACAAGATGGTGGTGCTCGCTGCCCTTAAAGGGAACACTCCATACAACTTCGAAAGCATGCCTCTGTCCTTCTTTGCAGACATGTCGGGCGACACGTTACATTGGAGATGGTCCCTGCAACCCTTTACGCAGCTGCTATGACAGCACAACATAAAGTACCGCTGGCATTCATCCCACACACTACAAGTTTTCCATACTGCCACCTCGTTACAGCCACTCGGCCTACCGGCAGACTCACTTCAGACAACCATTCGTCCAGGAGCCACCACAGCAGGGCACCACTGGGACCTGACAAGGATCACTCCATTCATCCCACGGGGAGCGACCGATGTTTATACGGCAGTTACCACCTGAACTGTGAGACTCTCAACCTCATTACCCACCTTCTGGGATGAGGGACACTGATCTACTAGCGGTTCGAAGTTACTTAAATTTTCTTTTTGGGAAATATAATCTTTTAGTTAATATGCCCAAATCTTAACACTATGTCAAAGTCTTTAAATACAAGTCGCCCACAGGGAATGTGCACCTCACCCCACCTCCAAACCTGTCTGAGTTTAAGCGTCATGGCCAAAGTCAATATGGAGGTGCAGACTAGTATGGCACTATGTCTGCTGCTTAGAAAGATCACAGAAGGGCATGCTGTGTTCCAGCAAATGGCAGGTAGATAGCACCAACATAGTAGTCATCACAAATATAACGCTTGTATATACCTGAATTTTTATAGTCAATTTGTTAGTTTTATTTTATATGTCTCTACCTATGACCTATTTACAGGACCTACATAGTCAGCCCAGTATCACTAGCTTGCTACTCCTGATATCTCTCTTCTGACATAACTATGCCGAGCTTACCTACAATCTTAACAATATTGCCACAAGCCAGTCCCACTACAGCCCCTTTTGTTTGCGGTTATTCTTACACAAAAAAAAAAGTGCCAAGTTCCAAAATGCCACTCTAATGTCATGTAAATCTGTGTCTTGAATGGGCTTGTCTCTGCTGTAGATTGTATTGTTATCTATGCTCAATAAAAATAAAGAATATAGGGGGGCGTGGCCACGGACCGCATGGAAGCAGTCGCATAGAAGGAGAGCTCCGCCGAGATAGTGGGCCCCACAGCGTGTATCGCAGCAAATCCGCCACCAAACTCAGCCCATCTCACTGCCAACCCCATCCCGAACATAATGACGACTAAATCGTCAAAAAGATTAAAGCAAAAAACGATTGACTCACATCTGAGCTCGCAACAACCGGAGCACTCAGGAGACCAAGATGGCGTCGGACCGCATGGTTCACCCACACACGAGGCAGAAGGGGAAGACTCCCAAAGCTACCACAGCAGTGAAGCCTCCATCCCTACCACGAATGCCTCAGTGAGTACTATGCTGGATAAATTAAAATCAGCCCTATTCTCAGATCTCCAGCGCATAGCTGCAGACATTAGAGCTGACATACAAGTAATAGGGGACAGAACAGCCCATCTAGAAGAAAAAACGGAGGGTATCCTAACTGCTCACAATGAGCTAGCAGATGCACACACAGCACTGGAAAACAAAGTTAAATATCTGGAAGGAAAAATAGCAGATAATGAGGATAGGGACAGACGAAATAACATAAGGATCCGTGGTATACCTGAGAATGTCAGCCCACAGGATCTTACACATTATGTGCAAAAATTGTTCAAATCTCTGATCCCATCCATGACAGACGCAGACCTCCGCCTGGACAGGACCCACAGGCTACCCAAGCCACGGCACCTGCCCGCTACCATACCAAGGGACGTCATAACCAGACTCCACTATTTTACGGTCAAGGACCAAATAATGCAAACGTCAAGACTCAATCCATCTCTACCAGAAGAATACACGGATATAAAACTATTTATTGACCTATCAGCAGCCACGATGACCAAAAGACGCTCATTTACATCGATTACAACAGCCCTCAGAAACGCCAATATCCTATACAAATGGGGCTTCCCTACTAAACTACTCGTCAAACGCAATGGAGCAGACCGCACAATCCTCACGCCTGAAGACGGCATACAGATTCTGGAAGACTGGAACATCCCCATCCCTGCTTCACAGAGCGGAAAACAAAAGTCCGACACACCACCGCCACGAAAAATGGCGAGAGACTGGCAACAAATTCCATGGATCAACAATACTCCACAAGGCCGCAGAAACTACCAGCCTTGACCATCACCCTACCACGCTCCTGGACACGTAACTTATTGCACTTAAAAGTGTTGTATTACTTTGCAGCTAGTACTATTGATGTTGTATTACTATATGACTGGTTTGCACTATCCAATCTAAAAAAAAAAAAAGTATTGATACCGCACAAGTGGCCACCTCACATAGGCCCACTGCTGGCGGAAAACCCACACTGCTCAACCTTCGATTGTTATAACTGATATTGTTTAGAATACAAGTGTTAAGACTGCGAATATAATTATCTATTCCACTTTGGAATACCAATTTATTTCATACCAAACTTCCACTGACCCCTAACGACGGCCCACTAGTGAGCCATTAAATACCCGTCTGCACACTGTTGCATCAGGCCCTCGAGGCTAACAGGCAAGTGTACATAGTTTAACCCCAACCCTATCCCTGTACCCAAAAAAGTCCCCTCTCACAGTCTCGGTAACAAACATTAACGCCTAAAACACTCCATTACTGGAGAAGGTACATAAGTGTCTACCCGAATATCACCATAAAACCAAGCAACATGCCACTAAAATTCTTCTCTCTTAATGTCAAGGGTTTAAATACACCCAACAAACGCAGACTAGCCCTCCAAGAGGCCAAAAGACATGGGGCACAAGTGGCCTTTTTTCAAGAAACCCATTTTAAATGGGGATCTACGCCCAGATTCACCTCCCCTTGGTTCCCTGTAGATTATCACACTTGCTACCATAAAAAAAAAAGAGGAGTTTCGATCCTAATTCACAGATCAGTTGTCTTTGAACTCATTCGCAAAATCAGTGATAAAAAGGGCAGATATCCGATATTACAATGCCGTCTCAACAACCAACCATATACTTTGATGAATGTATATAGCCCAAACGAAAGCCAACCTGTATTCATAGATAATATGTTTTGTCTCTTGTCAAGGTACAGCTTTGGGGAGGCAATTCTTGGAGGCGACACTAACTTTCTCCTGGAATCAAATATGGACTCATCCTCCTCCAAAAGGGTAACCTCCAAAACACTAACACAACGCCACAAACAAACATCCCAAATATGTCACACACTAACGACACACAACTTTATAGACCCATGGAGAATATCACACCCGGCAGACATAGATTATACCTGCTATACAGCTGCACACAACAGCTATTCTAGAATCGATAGATTCCTCATTAAGGCCACATCTCTAACAAGACTAATAAACACAGATATTGGTGTTATCTCCTGGTCGGATCATGCCCCCATCACCCTAACTCTAACTGAGCAATTCCCGTCTACCGGCAGATCAACCTGGAGACTCAATGAATCTCTGCTCAACGACCCAGTAATAATCTCACAGATTACCACAGATCTACAAAACTATTTTACTGAAAACACACGATCAGATACCACGCCAGAATACCTATGGCTAGCCCATAAGGCTGTGATACGGGGCAGCTTCATCAAACACGCAAGCCAAGCAAAGAAAACATGTCAAGCCCAATATGTAAAATTAATAGAAGTGATAACTGCACTTACACATAAAAATAAACAATCTCAAACACCCACTACACAAGCAGCCTTACTAAAAGCCCAGTCACAACTAAGAGACTTTGAACTGGCCAAAACCACTTACTTACTACAAAAATCCAAACACAAATACTTTACTTATGGTAACAAAGCCGGAGCAAAACTGGCTGCGCAACTCAAACAAAAATCGGTCGCACCCAGGATTGCCTCCCTTATTGACAACAATGGTTCAAAAATTTTAGATCCGAAACAAATTGTAAACGAATTTGCCAACTATTACCACAAACTGTATAATCTAAAAGAGGACGAAACAGTGCAAATACCCTCCTTGACTACCATTGACGCCTTTCTGGCAAACATTACCTTACCATCACTTACACAAGACGACATCCACAAACTCAAACAACCGATATCCGCCGAAGAATTAGCTAAAGCCATAGCAGACCTACCGATTAACAAAGCACCAGGACCAGATGGTCTTCCGAACAGATATAAAGTATTCTCCCAACACATTACACCACACCTCTTAAACGTATACCAACACTGTAACGACACGGGAACTCTACCTTCAGAAATGCTGTTAGCCCACATCTCCACGCTACCCAAGCCAGGGAAACCCCCGAATATCTGCAAAAACTTTAGGCCAATATCTCTACTAAACAGCGACGCCAAACTATATGCAAAGATACTGAGCAACAGACTAGCCCAGATAATAGCACAACTGATACACAATGATCAATCGGGGTTTGTTGGGGGGAGACAGGGATCGAACAACACCCGGAAAACCCTCAACATATTAACCTCAATGGGTAGGGGGTCGGTCGGGGGCCTCCTCCTAGCACTAGATGCGGAGAAGGCCTTCGACCGACTCAACTGGACGTACATGCGACAAGTGCTCTCCAAATATGGATTCCCTGCTGAATTCATCAAAGGAATCATGGTACTCTACGCATCACCAGCAGCTAAAGTAGCTCACGGTGGCTTCCTATCTAACCAATTCACGATCACTAACGGGACACACCAGGGCTGCCCCCTATCCCCCCTCCTTTACATCCTATCGCTAGAACCATTGGCCCAAAAAATATGCACAGACCCTTGCATAAAAGGAATCACAATTCGAGGACAGGAATATAAATTGGCGCTATTCGCCGACGATATCCTGATAACGCTAGGGGACCCCCAGCGGTCTTTGCCACCCCTCATGGAAACCCTAAAAACATTCGGCGACATCTCACATTACCGCCTGAATCAAGATAAAACCCAGGCCCTTCCCGTCGGACTCCCACTAGCCACCAAAACAATACTGAAAGATAACTACCTCTTTGACTGGAGAAAGACATCACTAACATACCTAGGCGTAAAAATAGCACCAACAATAGAAGAAATCCTGAAACTAAATTACCTCACGCTTCCCCAACAATGCAAAAGAGACTTACAAAAATGGTCTCAGACGCACATCTCCTGGCTAGGAAAAATTAACGCATACAAGATGATGTTACTGCCCAAACTTCTCTACATATTTAGAATGCTTCCCATCCAAGCCCCACAAACACTCCTCAACTCCCTACAAAACATCTGCAGCTCATTCATATGGGGAAACAAAAAAACGCGCATATCCCGCACCTTACTCTACAAACATCCTAAAAATGGAGGAGTAGGGTTACCCAACCTAAACCAGTATTATAAAGCCACGATGTTGGCATCGGGCATACTGATGCACTTAAATCGGGGTATCATCCAATGGGTAGACATGGAAAGAGCCCAACTGGACAAAAACGCAACACTCGACTTCCTATGGACACCAAAAAAACATAGACCAGACAAACCAAACCTATACCCCACCACAACACTGACCGTCCACATTTGGTCTAAATTCTTAGATACAGTAGGGGCCAAAGAAACATTCCACCCCAACGCACCTCTAACCGCCCTAAGAGCCATATCACCAGACATACGTCTACAGACATGGGTACATGCAGGCATTAGACATATTCACCAGATAATGCAATCGCAAGAAATATTACCCTTCACGGACATACAAACGAAATGGGAGTTGCCAACAAACGCTATTTTCACGTACCTACAACTAAAAGGGATCATCAACACACACGTAAACAAGCAACAACAACCCCCTGACCAGAGCCCCCTTCCAACAAAAGCAGTAATAGAAAGATGCTGGAAAGGCCCTATGAAAAAGAACAGTATTTCCCTCTGTTATAGGGCATGGGACAGTACCTTGCCCAACGCAACACCGCATTGCAAAGCAATGTGGGAAACAGAATGCACTATCCAACTCACGGATGACGAATGGATTCACGCACTGAACGCCATATCTCAATGGACTAAGTGCTACACCCATATAGAAGCACATAGAAAATTACTGTACAGATGGCACTTAACTCCCTACACTCTCCATAAAATTTACCCCAATACGTCTCCTCTCTGCTGGAGATGTTCAGCTGAGACAGGCACACATACGCACATATGGTGGTCATGTCCCAACATACAACCCCTCTGGGTAGAAGTACAAAACACTCTAAGTGCCCTTAATGTCCCACACATTGGAAACAACCCCGAACTATTCCTACTTATGCGTTTCCCCCCATCGTTTAAATATGCACACAAACAACTAAGTGCAATCACCATCCTGGCAGCTCAAAATTTAATAGCCTGCAACTGGAAATCCACACTCTGTCCTACCAAAGCCAAATTATGGGATAAAATACAGCAATACTACACGTACGAACGTATGACCGCCCCTGACGCAAAAACAACACAAAGATTCCACACGACCTGGGCCCCCTGGGTAACTTTATACAACAACAAACAATAAGAACTGTGTGACAAACGGACAGACACCCCCAACCCGTGACAACCCACAGAATGGAAACCCACGATAAGCATGAAAATGTTGTATAGGACGCTCAATGAACGAGCGCATAAAACACCTCCGCAACTGTGTAGACTCCCCCATGCAACTACAAGCTGTATGGGAACCCTTGTACATGTTACTTGTTACCGTGCTATATGTTATACCTATTGTTGCCTTGTAGCCACAACTTTTTGTATTCTTGTGATACTACATATCACCCACAAAGACATTCTGGTACATAGTCATTTAGAACCGGAATCACCGACAAAAACATGGCTAACTATGACCAAAGGCACTTACAAATGCGGACATTGTAAGGCCTGTGAATATATATTGCCTTCTAAGATCGTAGAATGTACTCAGACACAACAACGCTTTGTCAATAAACAATTTGTTAACTGTTCCACCACAAAGGTTGTTTACGTAATTACATGCAGTTGCGGTATACAATACGTGGGAAAAACATACCAACAGTTCAGAAGACGAATACTGCAACATGTAAATTCGGTTTTGAATATCAATATATCTACACCTGTAGCCAATCACATTAGAAAACATCATAACAGCGATGCCTCAAATTTGAAGTTTCAAGCAATTGAACAAATATCTCTTAACTCGAGAAAGGGGAATTATAATCTCAAACTATTAAAACAAGAGTCAAGGTGGATACACACCTTTCGAACACTGACCCCTAGGGGGCTTAATGAAGAATTTAATTTCACCCCTTTCATTCATGGTTAGAGATATGGATACACCGTCATTATTGTCAGTAACCAAGTTTTGATTCACAAATTATTCCAACTTGATAGATAAATTGGTCCTTTTTATCAATAATTTCAGGCATTCAACTGTAAGCATAGTTTATAATTATATAGGGGATAAAACATACATATTGATGAAAAACTTTGTCCGTATCGGACAATATTAACAATGCTCTTGCCCATATCTTGACTTATTCATTTCGTCAGTAATAATAAATTATCAGTTCGTAATCAAGTGTTTTTATTAAAGAACTTTAAATATTTACATTTACTAATCTAATTATGAAGGTCCAAGCACATTTGATATATAAATCACATGCCATCAAGTCACTTATGTATGTAACTATCAGAAACTGCAATTTCGATATAAAACTCTATTGTCTGTCACAAACGGCAAAATATGATGGCAGTTTTATAAATTATTGCCCATCGGAGCATCTTTCAAAGACGATATTTATTAAAATTGAGAAACTAGAACTATTTGGGCATTACTTTATTAGTTAGTAACAACGAACACTGTAGGTAGATTACAAACCTGGGGGTATGATCGATCTACTAGCTCAACAGTATATTATTTATAAACTGGTAAGAGTAAATGGACATTATCCTAAGAATCAATTAGATTCAATTTAGTGACTTTATAACCTCAATACTGTGTTTGAAAAAAGATGCTATATCTGCTAAAGTTTAGGTCATTTAGTTATCAACAAAGACCTTAGTAATATCAAAGCAATTTTCTATATATACAAAAAACTTTTTAAACAACTGAGTATCAAGAGAAATAATTTAATTCACAATATCCTTCGTTCTAAGCTTATATCAGTTTTGATAAATACAATAACAGATCGTTTCTTTACTCATTTACATTGTTTTTAAGTAACAACAACTTGCTCCGTTAAGTGATGGAAACACAAAGGGTTAATAAACCCATTCTTAATCTACAATTACGTCAGATGTACTTAAAGAGTATCCTCTTTTTCATTGGCCAATTTAAAAATAACGGTCACCAATAGCAATAGGGTATTACCCTTAAAAGACCGGGAGGTGAAAGATCCCGGTTTCCTTCTGATGAGCTGATAAGCGAAACGCGCGTCAGGGAGATGTAGGGTGGCGCTCACTTAGATAACATATCTTAGAGAGAATCTTTATGCCTAGTAGCTTGTTTTGTAGAGAGGACGATCTTTCCAACCATAGAAAGTATCTATTTACAATCTCTGGGAACCGGAGGGGTATGAAATATAGACCGAGTAACCCTCAGACAGTATATTGATGCAGAGCCGTTTTAGATTTAAAATATAATTGGAGAAATTCTACTACTCGACAATTAGCTTTGCCGCATTAATCTTCTATTGTGGGATTGAGGGGATAGGTTGGATAGCTATCCGATAATATATATTGTCCTAGAGGTTAAACTAGGTTATCAAGGTGTTGATTGCAGCTTCTTTAGATGCTGTTTGACTTCCCACATTGAATATACAATTATACAAGCAGCTATACTGTCTAACCAAGCTACAATCATAGGCGGAGAACCGATAAACTGATCCTCGTTACTTTAATATACTGTTGCAAAGGCAATTCTGTGAACAGAAATCAGTAACAATGTTTTATTAGGGACCGGTGCTAATTAGTTCCAGCAGATAGCAAAGCCATAGCTTTGTGTACAGGCATAAGACTTTCTAGCAATCCACTCTATTAGGGGTGGGGGTTAATATCTATCAAACAATAGAGTGCCAATAATTTATAACATTTGTCGGTAAACTAATTATGATTTTCTAGTACTGTTGGGTACACCCTACAATTATTTTAAAACGATTTAGTTTTTCTAGACTATTAATTTTGTAGGATTCCACTTCAGTAGACTAATACAGTCATTAGAGGGCATTTTTTTCCCTCTAGTGGAATTATTATTTATAGTGGATTTATCCATTTTCATTTAGATGTGGTTTTCATTTAGATGTGGTGTGTATACACGTGTTTATTAAAAGAGTGTGTGTAATGTCCTTATTAAAAAGGGACTTTTAACTTGATTTATTAAAAGTGACGTTTTAATTTACCAGTGTTCCATTGGTGACAATATAAACAATACGGGAATCTCCAACCTCTCTTTTTTCTTTCTGTCAAAACAATAAGGGGTTAACCCCCATGGAGGTTCCAGTAATCTAAGGCTCCTTTCTCTTTTTTTCATCTCTTTCAAATAATACATATCACCCACTGTTCAGTTTTTGTAAACAATGAAACAAAATCCTAATAAAAACTATATTGGAAAAAAAATAAAGAATATAAATATATATATATATATATATATATATATATGTATATATATATATATAAACAGTTTCTTCTTACTGTCAGTCGCTGCTTCTCTGTATATTATTTAGTAATTTATTGTTCTGGACAGTCAGAACTACACATTCTAATGTTTTAAAGTTTAAGAGGTGCAACAATGTCTACACACTTTTTGTAGAACAGATCAAGGCTTTGGACACAGCAGACCCATTTTTTCACATGGATCATGGTGAAGGGGAAGCTTATGGTGCAGTCATTCTGCAAAACATATTTTATTTGTATATTTATTTATTTTCTTAAAAATAGCAAATCGATCCCCTCTCATTTGGGTCCTCAGCAATAGCAGTGTGTCAGGGTACCTTGTGTGGTAGCACAGGCTGTGCCACAAGCTGGCATCTTCAGGCAAGGGATTGGGGACATGCCAAACGATTCTCCTCTTGTTCCCAGCGATTTTCATGCCAGCCACGGTAGCTCCGCCCTTTTTATGATGTGGCGCATGGGAGCCGATGTCATGACGCTAATGATGTCATGACGCTAATGATGTCACGGCCCGCCAAAAGTTTCAAATTAGAAAGTTTTGGGGGCGTAACTACAGATCAAGAAACATAGTACTTAAGGGAGGCTCAGGTAAAGACTCATTGTCCTGTTGTGGTTCTTCTTAGTCCCACGTGCGTTTCTTTGTATTGTTATCTCGGATTTTGACTTTTGGCTGTGTTTGACAACTCTACCTTCTGTATTCCTTTGACCTTGGCTCTTGTACTCTCGCTGTTCCTGATTTCTGGCATCCCTGACCTTGGCTCGTTTATCATTACTCTCTGTTCTTGCCATTCTAAGGTCCGGTATACGTTACTATTCTGTTACACTCTGCGTGTAGGATCTCCTGTTATCTGCGTGTAGGATCTCCTGCATGTTTTGGGGTCAAAGGCCAAGTACAGCCAATTACAACCGTAGGAGGGTTATTTAAACCCAAAACAGCATTTGGTCAATGCCCTGTCATGGTTTCCACTTGTTGGTTGTCAGAAAGTGCGTTCTTGATCTTGATAATTATTTGGCATTTTTACTTTGGCTTGTATTTTGGCTTTCCCTAATTCTGGTATCTTTGACTTTTGGATTGTTTCATCGATCTGACTCTTTCTGTGTCCCTGACCTCGGCTAGTATTTTGACGATTCTATTTCACGTTAAGTCCGGCCATTCTAAGGCCCAGTATACGTTGTCCTTCTTCTTTTATTTTATATCTTACATATTTCTGCGTGTTGGGGCATATAGCAATTGTGACAATAATACCACAAAAATAAGTGTCTGCATGAGACGGGCAAATACCACCCACCTCTCTGACTTGATGAGCTATACAAATTTTTTTATCAATACTTCTTTAATTAATTATACCAGTTTGTGGTGGAGCCTGTGCCGGGCCAGCAGATTAACTGGAACAGGGTTCCAAATTACCCCTTCTACAACAAGAGTAAACTCATACCCTGGCCCCTATACCCATCTCCTAGCCTCCACAACATCTATCACTCTAAAACTGGCCCGTAAAACTATTCGAGGAACACGCTCAGCGGGTTCAGATGCGAATCTCATGGATCGCCAAGTTGGCCTGGTCTCAAACGGCTGGCCGATGAAACTAAAGGGCAGTCTTGCTCTGTGAATTTAAACTCTACAAGAGCGCTTTTTGTAAGGGAAGTAGAGGAGAGGGAGGTTACCAATCGCTACCTAAAAGCCAGGAGGAGCACCGCTCTCCATGCCATAAACAGTTCATTTCAGTGACCAATACTTAACCGTGGCAGCCTGGGATTCCGTGCCGGATCTCATTGTAGCCTTAGCCTGTTCAAACTTAATTTGACGAATTGCTGGCTAGGTACAATGGATCCAGGTGCTTTTTGAACACTTTACTTGGCTGAACGAGACCTGTCCAGGGAAGTTTTATTTGTATATGGAAAATATGTTAAAGTATGGTTTTTTTCACTGTTTTATTATTTAGCCACCCTGGTGTCAGGGGACTTAAAATTTGTGTCTTTTAATTAGTTGATCTCCAAGACTCAGAGGCAACAGGGCAGTAACCCATTGCTCTTGTGTGTGACCCCCAATGTTGTCCCTATATAAACTGCTGTTGTGGCAATGCGGCATACTGCATTGTATTTGTCTTAGTGCCTGGTAGGGATGTGCATGGGGAAAAATTTTGGTTCGGTTCGGCATTCCAAAATTGAGCACTTCGGCAATTCGGTTCGGTACATCCGAAATTCGGGACTTCGGCAATTCGGCACTTCAGTTCGGTTTGGCACTTCCGAAATTCGGAACTTCGTTCTGGAATTCGGCACTTCGGGACTTAGGGTAAGTGTAGGGTTAGGGGTAGGGTTAAGGTTAAGGTTGGGTTATGGTTAGGAGTAGGGTTAGGGTTAGGAGTAGGGTTAGGGTTGGGTTAGGAGTAGGGTTAGGGTTGGGTTAGAAGTAGGGTTGGGTTAGGAATAGGGTTAGGGTTGGGTTAGGATTAATGTTAGGAGTAGGGTTAGGGTTGGGTAAGGATTAGGGCTAGGGTTGGGTTAGGAGTAGGGTTAGGGTTGGGTTAGGAGTAGGGTACTCCAGACACTATACAATGACAAAAAAACACATGGAGAAACAAAATATGTATTAGGGGTCAAAGGCATGGGCAAAAAATTGGGTTCGGTTCGGAAATTCAGGTAAGTAAAAAAAATGTGTCTGCTTCGGCAATTCGAACCAATGGTATTCGGTTCGGTTCCACACTTCGGAACTGCCCAATAGCATTCAGTTTGGACATTCGCATTCGGGCATTCATTTTGGGCATTCAGCATGTCATTAGTTTCAGGCATTCGGCAGTTCGGAATGTCGTTCGTTTTGAAAAATAAAAATGTGTGTGTTTTTTTCTTAAACAACAATGTTTTACATTGCATACTCATAGTGGACCACAGCAGCACCCAGACCACTTAATCTTAAAGAAGTGGTCTGAGTTTAGTTAATAATTAGCAGTGTTAGTTTAGTATATATACAATTTACAAAATTATATTTTCACTGCACAGATAGTGCAGCCAATCAGGGAGCACTACCAGCATGCAACACTTCTGCACACTATATAATCCCACCACTGTGACACCATCTTTGTGGAGAGTTTAGGAGCAGAGAGTGAGCAGAGTGTGAGAGCAGAGAGAAAGCAATTTGTGTGTGAACAAGCAAGTGAGAGAGGGGAGAATGTGAGGAAGAATGTAAATGATCCATTATGGTTTCTTTTGTTTTATTAAATTTTATTTAAATTAAATCACAGAAAACTAAAAAACACAAAGTGAATCACTGTAGCAAAGTCACAGTGCAGCAGAGAGACACTCTGGCAACCAGGCTACCTGGCAACATCTAAAAAACACAAAATTAATCACTGTAGTAAAGTCACAGTGCAGCAAAGAGACACCCTGGCAATCAGACTGCCTGGCTTGCACAGCCACACACTCTCTCATCCCCCACCCTTAAGAAAACAAAACAACAAAGTGCAGAAGGAAAAAAAAAGGCAAAACTCTCTCTCTCTCTCTCTCTCTCCCTGGAACACATACTTAAAAGCAAAGTGGCTCCCCGAGTTTGCAACAAGTACAATAAATGTAATTTATCTCTCTCATTCTCTTGTGCTATCACAACTAGTCTGGTCACATGAATGCAAGCCAACACCCTGACAGCCTGATTTATGTACTATTTCACCTCGATGACTCTGTGTGACTTCATTGGCCAAGTGTCAGTGACAAAATCACCATTAATTGGCTGTCCTCTAACATCAATCACAAAAATTTGCTAATTTCATTGGACAGGAAATAGTGAAACCGAATTGGGCAAGCAAGCATTACACTGCAGAAAAGGAATTAGCTTATTGGTCAAGATTCCTGTTACCATTTATGTATTTTTCCCTCCCTCTCTCTTGTTTTGCCACTTTTCAGAAATCCGAATCACTTCGGAGCTTCGGCACTTCCGAACTACCGAGCTTAGTCACTTCGGAGCTTCAGAACCTCGGCACTTCAGACATTCGTAAGCAAAATGTCCAAATGTCCGAATGGCATGAAATTCGTATGAACGTACATTTGGAACACTCCGAATTGCACATATCTAATATGTATACAACAGCTAGGTGCAAACCACATAGGCACTCCCTAATATGCCTAAATAAATCAATTTATACAAGATACAGAATGCACACTATAACAGACACGATTAATAGTACAAATCTTTTATTAGAACAACTAAAATAATCTATACATAAAAAATCAAGCAACAAGAAAAGGCAAACAGTAAACCTCACAATAATTACCCAAATATCACAAGCCTCAAGGGAGAAACACGAGCCACCAATCCCCCAACGTTTCAGCACCTACTGGCTGCCTTTATCAAGGGTGTCTATACTATAACCACTTAATTGAGAATAAGCAGTTGGCATGCCTACAGTGTCCATTTAACTTGTGATGTAATTGTGGAACCCATCAAAGGTCCTACTGTTTTTTTTGTTGTTAACTCATATCGACCTATTAAAGAAAATATTAAACAAGAAATCATTCTTTAGCCCAGTTTTAAGACGTTACTGCCAGAAAAAAATGTTTGTAAAACTTGGATTGTGATCAGTTTGATAATGTTTGTGCAATACCATTTAGAAACCATGAAATTTTATCCATTGGTTTCCCATGCCGGCTTGTAGTTTAGGCCAATATATGTACATGCGTTGGAAAAAGTGAATCTCAATACTGTGTCAAGTAGCACTTAAACCCACTGTGCTTGCTTGCCTTCCATATGAATTGAAATGAGAGTTTACTTAGTATGTACTAATGTACTTTTAGTAAAGATATAGTCTCACTTCAAAAAAATTTCAACCGATTGGCACTCTCTTATTTCCTGTTTTGTACAAACCGCATGAATAACGCACAGCATGGTACTTGACTGTAGTCTCAGGGGGGATTAAGAACAGTTCCTTTTGAAAAAGATTGCTAGATACTATTTTTAGTAATATTACCAAACTACCATAGAATTAAGGAGCTGCAATCACTTTCATACTGTGAGCTAGACTTAGTCATTCGTCATGAGTCAAGACACTGGCTTTTTTTTATTTATGTTGTCGTAGGCAGAATAGGATATATGTTTGTGTGTGTGTGTGTGTGTGTGTGTGTGTATGTACTGGTGTGCAGTATTTTCATTTTTATATTTCAAATTTAAAACCCTGTCCCATATACAGTAAATTCTCCTCAGTCATGGAATACAGCACTTCTGATCCAGTTTCTGCTCTATTTAGCCAGTCTTGTCCATTCCTCGATTCAATGTGCAGCAAGGACCCAAAAATCACCAATATCTAGGGTCTCACCTTGTGGTGAAAGTTGTCAGCAAAAACAGTTGAAATGGAGCGCAAAATGTTGCCACTAGCCATTGATTAGTGAAGTTGCGATTAGCCATTGATTAGTAAAAATTTGCACCAGGTGAGTAGAATTTGCAGTGGTGAATAACTGTTTTAAAGCCTGGCTTGTAGCTTAGACCTTGAAATTATAAGCCCTGCCTTGAAGGAATCTATATATACAACGAGCATCCAAGACCAGAATGGAAAATGAAGACCGAGCCAAGTACACCATCGCATTTGATACAGGGCTACTATTGATTATTACAAAAACATATATATATTTTAAATTTGCAGCACATCAAAATAGTGACGGCAAATAAAATAATTCAGGAATGGTGGTGTGAGTGATGACTTAGAGCTGCTCTGTTTCATGGCGACCCGGTGACTTCCCATCGTGGACAAAGCTATGGATTTTGTAAAGTTATGTCTGGCCATTTGTCCATGAGCTCAACTTGAACCCAATGTGGTCTGTGCAGCACGATGAGGTTCCAAACATATAAGCAGATCTTCAAAACAATAGTGTCAGGGCATGCAGGAGCTCTTTAGTATTTCCAATCTCACTGTATCAAGGCAGCTTGGAAAGGACTTGAAATTTCTCAAAATTCACGTGAGAACTCAATGAAGTGGTTATCGTGTCTGGAGGTACCACTGAAAAGAGGTGCCACCACGTTCTGAATCTAAATATGTATTTGTTTTGCATATGGAGTCTCAATGTAGAATTTTGTTCTAGATAAATATATTTTGCTAGTATAAAAATTTAATTGCATTATTTTTATATATCAGTAGGATTTACACTACAATCTGATAACATTGTAACTTAAACATTTCTTAATTGCAAGGGATTCATGAACTATTTCTTACAATTTAACAGTACAACATAAAGACGTGCACGTTTAAGCAGAAGACTGACAAAAAAATGAATAGTTCTTGAAGAGTTCTTGCTCTGTTTTTTGGGTTGATCACAGAATATTTTTGTTTGATATATGAATACGTGTTTGAACTTTCACAACATGGCATTCTAGGCGTGTTTTGTTTGTTTAAGCTATGCTTGATCCTTTACATCACCATTACGAAGGCATGGTTTGTGATTGATTAAACTCTGCATGCTTAGTCATTTATGTTTGTCTTAAGGCAATGTACCACATCTGAGCCTGGGGACTTCATGTAGCCCTGCTTGGGAATTACTGGTCCATAAACATATTTTACAATGATATACAAGGGTAATGCTGCTGTTAGAAAATATGTTAGTGTTTTGCTGTATTAGTGGTGGTTTTCACTGCTTAACCCACTCTTTTCTGTTGGGCTGAGCGCCAAAATCATGGTGGCCATTTGGTGGCTACAGTGAGAACTCAAAAATAATTAAAATTAAATTTCAAATGTTTAAAGTTTAAAGAAGTCAAACTGGAAACATTCTCTAACTAGCAATCCTGACTTCTTTTGCCTTAAATGTTAAATTCATTCCAAATTCTCTTTTTATTTTATTTATTTATTACTGGTATTTATAAAGCGCCAACAGATTCCGCAGCACTGTACAATTACTGGAGAACGTACAATATACACAGACAAATACCCTGCCCGTAAGCTGAGATCTAGCCATTTAAGCTCTTTTATACAAAGTGCTTAGCTAGATAGCCCGTGAGCTTACAATCTAAAGGATACCGTGGGGATTTGAGACAAGAGCTAGTAGAGGAATAACCCTGTATATCCTAAGAGGTAAATGAGTTGATAGTGTGCTAAAATAACTAGGTAAAGAGAAAAGTTAGGTATAATTGCACACTGACTTGTAACACCCACTGTTTCTTGATGGGTTGAGCCCAATGGGTCATGTGACACTTGGATCCTGGAATCAGACCATGACTTGGCAGTAGACTTCAGTTCACTAGGAGCATAGCAACATCAAGTAAGGAGAATATCAAAACTGCTGGAGAAAGATGGTCCAAGATTAAATCAGAACATGGTCAACACAAGACAGAGCAAGAGCACTACATGGAAATCAAAGTCTAGGTTATGCTTTGTTAAAGTGTGCAGGAAGAGAGAATATGTAGGAAAAGCTGGAAGGTTGAATCTATTATAATAAGATTATACTACCATGGAACTGGTCGAGCTAGTGTCTGGACTGAACGGATGCCTTTCATGCAGCTTACCTGTTTTGAGGGGTTCTTCTGATACCAGTTATGTATATATGAATATCCATGGGCAGAAGCATGAAGTGGAATCTGAGATGGACACTGACCTCACCACCTTAGACATGCCCAGGAGTCCAATCAGTGGAAATGGCAACCATGCAAATTCCCTCTTTATTGTCCTCTGTAGGCAGTGGCCCAGAGTTGACAGACATCTCCCCAGCAGCCTTTTGAAGCAAATAGTGATGCTACATCCACCACAACTGATGTCCAAGCTTTGATGGAGGAAATCTACAAAGTCTGAAATTTGATATTAAAGGGGTACTCTAACGCTTTGTATGATAGATTTTCTTTTTAGTTTATAATGCCCTACTGGGATGATTACTTGGATGTTTCAATGCGCTGCCTTCCACACCCCATCTGATGTCAGCAGTGTCCTATCATGGTCCAATGAAATACTTCTCATACAGAATCCTTTTATTAGATCATTTAAAGGGACTCTCCAGTGCCAGGAAGACAAATCGTTTTCCTGGCACTGCAGGTCCCCTCTCCCTCCCACCTCCCATCCCCGATTGCTGAAGGGGTCAAAACCCCTTCAGTGACTTACCTGAGGCAGCGCCGATGTCCCTCTGCGCTGCTTCTGGGTCCGCCCACGCTCCTCCCTGTCACCACCTCATCCAGCGGGAGAGACCGATCACGCCCGCCTGCAGAGGAGACCTAATGCGCATGTGCAGATTAGACCTCTCCATAGGAAAGCATTGCTAGAATCCCGGAAGTGCCCTCTAGTGGCTGTCTACTGAGGAGTTAACCCTGCAATGTAATTATTGCAGTTTATGAAAACTGAAATAATTACACTTGCAGGGTTAAGGGTAGTGGGAGTTGGCACCCAGACCACTTCAATGGGCAGAAGTGGTCTGGGTGCCTGGAGTGTCCTTTTAACTGGCATTTGTGCAAGACCTGAGCTGAGTAGGAGTGGAAAGGGGAGACAATTTAAAGGGACACTATAGTCACCTGAACAACTTTAGCTTAATGAAGCAGTTTTGGTGTATAGAACATGCCCCTGCAGCCTCACTGCTCAATCCTCTGCCATTTAGGAGTTAAATCCCTTTGTTTATGAACCCTAGTCACACCTCCCTGCATGTGACTTGCACAGCCTTCCATAAACACTTCCTGTAAATAGAGCCCTATTTAGGCTTTCTTTATTGCAAGTTCTGTTTAATCAAGATTTTTTTTTTATCCCCTGCCATGTTAATAGCTTGCTATACCCTGCAAGAGCCTCCTGTATGTGATTAAAGTTAAATTTAGAGATTGAGATACAATTATTTAAGGTAAATTACATCTGTTTGAAAGTGAAACCAGTTTTTTTTTTCATGCAGGCTCTGTCAATCATAGCCAGGGGAGGTGTGGCTAGGGCTGCATAAACAGAAACAAAGTAATTTAACTCCTAAATGACAGTGAATTGAGCAGTGAAATTGCAGGGGAATGATCTATACACTAAAACTGCTCTATTTAGCTAAAGTAATTTAGGTGACTATAGTGTTCCTTTAAAAAAAAAAAAAAACACAAAAAACTATTCAGTACATGGAGGCAAGAGGGACTACTCGGTGGGGGTGAGGGAAGGAATAGCAAGCTTTCTCTTGTAGGCACACTGCCTGCTAGGGAGAAGATAAGTACCTCTGTCGTGAGAGTTGTGATGAAAGATGTAAATTTTGCACAGTTCCATGCTGCCAAAATGTGTGCCGAGGGTTTAACTAGCTCTCATCACACAAGTGCAGATATCTGACTATGAGCCGCTTTAGAAGCTGAATGACCACATGACTATTTCTGAACGCTGTGGTTGGTCCTTTGAGCAATGAAAGTCACTCTTTGTAGGTGACATAAAACTAAGTAAGGTAATACAAGGTGAACAAGATATTACTTCAGTGCAGAAGGATTTGGATAAATGTGGGAACTGCGCACTAAAATGTCCCTTTTAATCTAATGTAGATAATTATATCACAGGCAGAGGGGAGGGATTGTATGTTGGTACCAGGTGTGTTTTACGGTTTTCCTGTAAATGATTGGTTGTACTGTGTCCCACCCTGTGGGATGTCCCCTTGCATGGGGACTTGCATAAAAGCCAGTGTGTGGTCATTAAAATCAGATCATCTTGTACCTTTCTTGAAGCCTTGGCTCATGTTTGGGGGATTGGAGAACTACACTCTGGGGATTGCTATAATCACCATACTCCCCAGGGTATGATCACTAAGCTCTGCTAAGAGCTTGTTCCTGTTCCTGCGACGCTTGGCGGAGGTACTCAGTCGGAGTGCCAGCGGTCCGTCACAGCAACCTTCAGCGCTCCTGATGTTATGGACTACATCTTCCATAGTACTGTTACAGCCATAATGCTGGCAAAGCATCATGGAAGATGTAGTCTACAACATCTGGAGAGCTAAACGTTGCCTATACCTGCCCTAGGGTACTGAGTTAGGGCACATAATAAATGAGAACAACTCTCTGATAATGTGTTCATGAATTGGACAATATAAAGACAAGAGGTCAGACATTTAACCTTTAGGAAAATAGATTTTGCCTGCGGCAGGAGATAGAGTTCCTTACAGTATAACTAAAAAAATATGTGGAATTCTCAGCCTAATTAAATGGTTTTAAAGATTCTGTACAGATTTTTAACATTTGGAAAAATAAAATATTCCAAGATATAATAGGTCATTTGTAGGTCAGTGTGATCCAAGCGGACATCTGATTGCGATTTTGGAGTCAAGAAGGTTTTTATTTTTATTTTTTTGTTTTGGGAAGTTGGAATCTGCTTCAAAATTGAGCTTTTTTTGGATCTCTCTCTCGAAAATTTCTGCTATATTTGTCTCTACATTTTGCTAAATAATTTATACAGCAAGGGAGTGGTGAAATAGTTTAGAAGAGAGAACTATGCTGTGCATTTCTGGAGAGTGAAACAATGAAAAGGGATTACGACATATTCTCATTTGATACTTTGCCACTGATAGTGTTGAAAATATTTTAGAAATCACTAACAAAAGGAATTACTGTTTTTTCTTTTCCCTTATGTCAAAGTCTGTAATGCTTTCTGCAAATCATGTTGCAGGCAAACCATGATATTTTTTTATTAATTACATGTACGGTAAAACATATCTGCTCATCATTTAGGTGAGCATGTGTATATTTGGAAAGGATTTTATTGAATTCCACTATTATATTATACCTACAACATATGGTCACATATCAAGCAACAGAACATGTTCCTTAAAGGAGTAACATAGGATTAGACTGCAATCAAGTTATAAGAACACTCCAAGCACCATAATCATAACAGTAAGCTGTAGTGATTATGGTGCCGGATGTGCCCCTGTAACCCCTCTCCCCCCTCCCCCCCCAGTGTGAGTAGTTAAACCATTTGGATTGAAAACCTACCTGGGGTCCACTGCCTCTGAAATCTCCTGCACTGAACTAAGCCTGGCAGTATAGTATTGTGATTGGATCAGGCTACCACTTATGATGATGTCAGCAGACTGCTTGTTTTTCTGAGTCTAACAGCATGCAGAGTTACAGCTTTAAGCTTGAATACAGTAAGATTTTTACTATATTTCTGAAGGCATGAGGGGCCCAGGGGAGCTAGATGGTGGTTTTAACACAATAGGGTCAGGAATACATGTTTGTGTTTCTGACCCTATAGTGATCCTTTAAAGATCCTGTATAGATTTTTTTAACATCTTAAAAAAAATAGATTATTCCAGGAGAGTTATAGTTACAGTGTTTACTGGGTTAATAGTTTGAAAAGAACAAGAACTTAATAGTTCTGCTTGTTACAGAACTCACACAATCATTGTACACCATAAGAGAGGACTATGCATTACATTTCCAGAGACTGAAACAATAAAAGAATGATTACAACATATTATCATTCAGTTGTTTGTCACGGACAGTGTTGAAAACATTAACTGAAGGAGTAACTGGGTTTTTCAGTGATTTCAAAGTCTGTAATGCTTCCTGGAAACCATACCCCAGATAAACCATGATTGTTTGTTAATTACACATGAAACATATGTGCTAATCATTTAGGTGAATATATATTTTAAAAGGTTATATTGCATTTCACTACTCTATTATGACTGAGGGTAAATATCAAGAGACAGAGCTTGTAACGTAAGAGAGATAGATAATAGATATGTTGAGACTGCAGTTGAGGGAAGTAGAATGTCGAAGAATTAAACTCCGAGTTAAATCAATTTTAGTATTATTATCGTATCAATAATGTTATTGATTTGCAGCTGGTATCATATGAGTGTTTTCAATGAGATCCCCCCCAAAAATGTCTAAACCGTCTAGCGCTGAAAAAATTAGAAACTGTTATCGACTTTAAAGAACAGAAAATGGATCCATCTTGGAATGATCTGACCTACCTGTCTGACCCCTCTTAGAGTGCAATCATGATGATAATAGGTGAAATTTGGGTAATTAGCCCATGTTCCTTACCAACGTTGAAATGTGTGTGATTTTTAATCATATTCAGATTTCTTACTTGTTCTGTGTTAAATTTATATATGTGTATTTTAATATTGTTTTGTATTTTTCATATTACTTTGTAACAATGCAATGCTTGTGGGCCCAGGACATACTCAAAAACGAGAGAAATCAATGCAACCTTCCTTCCTGGTAAAATAGTGTTATCAAATGTATTGGCTTTATTTGGTTTAATTGAATTACAATGAATCATCATAGAGTATCAGAATTATGAGAGGACAATCTACTGTCATTTTGATCTTTATTAAATAAACATCCAAAATTTGGATTTTTAACAAACAGTATTTGCTTTTGTATGGGCTTCGGTGATGTGGAGACTGATGGCCCAAGAATTAACCCAAGCACATCATAGAAAAGGGGAAATCCATAAAATTATGTCTGTCCGTCGAAAGAGTTGGTCCAGGCAACAATTTTTTTTTCTTTTTTAATGGGTAACCAATCCAAATGCATGGGTCAATGCCATCTGCCTTATTGTCATGCACTGGAACATGAGAGGCACATCCCACCGTGGAGGCTATTCTTCTGCGTGCAATATAACTAAGTCATCGGTAAAGGCTTGTGACCCTAACTGATGCTGTGTATTATTCAATAGGGATCAAGAACTAGAATATGAGTGTCATCATATGGAACCTGCTGTTTCCCAAAATGGCAAGCTGTGTCCTACAATGATGCCACAGGTGGTGAAAGATGAGACATGTGCCTTTGTGGATGAGATAACTGAAGGTACGGCAAGTTAAGCAGCTTCATATAACAGAAATCTTCTGGATAGTTTAGCTAAGCCTTAGTACATATAGGCATACATAAGAGAACATTCTATTATACATCTCGTTTTTTCTGGATTTGGTGGGACAATCCCTGTTTTGAGGTTGTGTCCTTCATCCTGGATATTTCCAGAAGTATAATGCAAAGACATAAATAGAACCTCAGGCAACTGACCCTATACTGGGGAACGTCAGAAACACTTAGTCGGTCAACCAAAGAGGCTGGCAGTCAGTCTGACATGCATGCACCGCTATGCTGATTCACCCCCATTGGACCCACGTCCAGAGAGGGCATTTGTCTCATTAATGCCCCCCTTGTGGCCTGTTCACAGCCCATAGCCCATCCTTGATTTATACCTTACAACTTGTGGAGTTATTTATTATGTGCTAGTTACACAGAGTAAGTAAGGTGGTATATAACAAATGGGTGTGTACTTTGTAGTTTTCTTGTGTGTGTATTTTGGACCCCACATAGTCATAGCTGATTATTTGATTATTACATAACATTTGTGAAAATTGGAACATTTGTAAAAATAAGAATTTGTAAACCAAAATTACATCTATAGAAAATACCTCAAAACAGATTCAGGATTGTGGAAACATCTCATATGAACAGGATATTAATTTTAATCATTTTTGGGCCGATGTAGGAAAATGTGGTCCATATCGGAAGGAAATGCCACAACCTCTTTCTATTTTCTCTGTAATGGCAAAAATTTGTTTAAGACCTGAATGGAGACTGCAAAATAGTCCAAATATTAGGGATTCAACTAAACATCTCTAAAAAGGATAAAAATAAACCATATGGTGAAGCACAGTTATATACAGTGTAATGTGCGCTATAACGTTACTCTCACATAATGGAGCAAAGTTTAGTGCCTTGGGGTGCCTCCCCTGATATAGACTGGGGGGGCTAACACATTCTTTGTCTCCTTCAATCAGAATCGAAGCCCTCGGATATTAAATCACTGGGACAATATTCACTAGATTCCACAATATTGTTTAATGGTACAAAATTTCTATCTTTAGGTGGAGACTAACTGAAAGGCAAGCCATAAAGTTTGCTCCATTCTCAGTGTTCTAATATCTTCTTGTTTTTGCTTTATTTCTCTTTTAGTAGACATTGATTTGCTCTGACTCAAATAAACACTTTCTGTGGAATTCCCTAAATAGATCCCATGACTTGCGCTTAGTAAATACCAATTCCTGTGCAATGTCTGGTCAATTTGGAGTTTAGTTAAAAAAAACTGGTGCACTCACATATTTATATCCTTTCATCTAACCACTACACCACAGTGCTTAACACTGGAAAGCCTGCTGTAAAAATTAATTATGGCATCACTATTTCATAAAAGCCCCCAAAATGGAATAGATAAACTATGTATTGATTGCAGATAATAATAAAAAATAAATAAAAAAAAAGTTGGCTAATTCTATCTAAAAAAGGCTTGCACAGAATCAGAGCAGGAAATGTATGCAGAGAGCATGACTTGCCATAAAAATCTACCACTAGATGGCAACATGCACAATTAACGTTTACTAATCTTCAAAGACCACCCTGTCTTAAAAGTCATACATGTATTATGTCTGTAATATCCTTTATAAGAAGAAACACTGTTTCATTATGGTTCCACAATGTAATATTTCTCTAATAATCAATTTGACCCTTTCTAAATTATATATGTTTTAAGGATACATGCTAAGGCCACAGGCTGTGTCCGGGGTTTGCTGTGAATTTGTGAATGTTTGCTGGATTACTGTAAGTTAAAGAAATTGGGCTGCATTTTTTTTTTTATTCTTGTAAGCGATTTGATATAAACCAGGGTTTTCTCCAGAACGCCCTTCAGCTGACATAATAATGCGAACTTTTGTACAAAATTGTACTGAACACTGATGAGACCTCACTTGGAGTATTGTACGCAGTACTGGAGACCGTATCTCCAGAAGGATATTGATACTTTGGGGAGAGTTCAGAGACGGGCTACTAAACTGGTTCATGGATTGCAGGATAAAATTTACCAGGAAAGGTTAAAGGAACTTAACAAGTATAGCTTGGAGGAAAGACAAGACAGGGGGTATTTGATAGAAACATTTAAATACATAAAGGGAATCAACACAGTAAAGGAGGAGACTATATTTAAAAGAAGGAGAACTACCACAACAAGAGGACATAGTCTTAAATTAGAGGGGTAAAGGTTTAAAAATAATTTCAGGAAGTATTACTTTACTGAGAGGGTAGTGGATGTATGGAATAGCCTTCCAGCTAAAATGGTAGAGGCAGGACCGAACTGGGAAGAAAATTCGGCCCGGGCACTTTTTAATTACAGTGGGCCACTAAAAAGGGGGCGGGGCCAGATTGGGTGTGTTTTGTCATCACCAATGATAAGCACACCCCATCACAAAGTGAGCGTGTTGGTTCAATGCTCTTCCAGGGTAGACCATGCGCAGAGTTCTGCACAGCGCAAGCAAATTTAATAACATGCTTGCACTGTGTTTGCTTGAAATTTATCTCTGGTGTCTCCATTATGGGATACATGGAGACAAAAATGCTAGGAAAGTGTATTATGCAGTGTGTGTGTGTGAGTGTGTGTGTGTGTGTGTGCGTGATGGGTGCTGTGTTTGCGTGAGGGAACTATGTGTGTAAGGGTGCTGTGTGTGTGATGGGTGCAGTATGTGTGTGCTGTGTGTGAGTGAGGGTGCTATGTGTGTGTGAAAGCAGTGTGTAAGGGTGCAGTGTGAGGGGTGCAGTGTGTGTGTGTGTGTGTGTGTGTGTGTGTGAGAGTGAGGGTGCTCTGAGTGTCAGGGGTGCAGTGTGTGTGTGTGTGAGGGTGCTGTGAGTGTCAGGGGTGCAGTGTGTATGTGTGTGTGTGAGGGAGCAGGGCCGCCATCAGGGGGTGACAACCATGATGGTTGTCACGGGCCTGGCCGTCCGGGCCCCACATGGAGTGGCGAAACTGCCGCAGGTGCATCTGCACCCGGGTCCATCAGGTGGCCCGAGCATTTAGGGCCACCCGATGGGCCCTATATCTTCAGGGACAGCGCTGTGGCCACGTAAAAGCGCGACCGGGCCCCTTTAATAAAACAATTGCGGCTACACCGCAAGTGCTGCTGGGAGGAAGTGATGGCTGGTCACTTCCTCCCAGCTTACTCTGCGCGAGGGGAGAGGGGACAAGAGGGAGAGCGGAGGGAGAGCGCAGGACACCGGAGGCATCCACTCCCATCATCCCCAACCACTCTCCTGCAACTTAAAGGTAAGAGGAGGGTGGCTGATAAATGAAGTGTGTGTGTGTATATGTATGTGTCTGCATATATGTCAGTATGTATGTGTTTATCTGTATGTGTGTGTGTGTATGTCAGTATGTATATATGTCTGTGTGTGTGTCAGTATGTATGTGTGTATGTATGTCAGTATGCATGCATGTCTGTGTATGTCTGTGTGTGTGTATGTCAGTATGTGTGTATGTCAGTATGTATGTCTGTATGTGTCTATGTGTATGTCAGTATGCATGTATGTCTGTATCTATGTGTGTATGTGTCGATCTGTATGTGTGTGTGTGTATGTCAGTATGTATATATGTCTGTGTGTGTGTCAGTATGTATGTCTGTGTGTATGTCAGTATGTATATATGTCTGTGTGTGTGTCAGTATGTGTGTATGTATGTCAGTGTGTGTGTATGTCAGTATGTCTGTGTGTATGTCAGTATGTATGTATGTCTGTGTGTGTGTCAGTATGTATGTGTGTATGTATGTCAGTATGCATGTATGTCTTTGTATATCTGTGTGTGTATGTCAGTATGTATATTTGTATGTCTGTGTGTTTGTCAGTATGTATGTCAGTATGCATGTATGTATGTATGTGTCAATCTGTATGTGTGTGTGTATGTCAGTATGTCTGTGTGTATGTCAGTATGTATATATTTCTGTGTGTGTGTCAGTATGTATGTGTGTATGTATGTCAGTAAGCATGTATGTCTGTGTGTATGTCTTTATGTATGTGTGTGTATGTCAGTAAGTATATACGTCTGTTTGTCAGTATGTATGTATGTCTGTGCATGTGTCTGCAAGAATGTATGTCAGTATGCATGCCTGTATGTATGTATCTGTCTATCTGTATGTCAGTATGTATATATGTCTGTGTGTGTATGTATGTGTGTATGTATATATCTATCAGTATATATGTCAGTATGCATGTATGTCTGTGTGTGTATGTATGTATGTACGTCAGTGTGTGTGTCTGTATGTCAGTATGTGTGTGTGTGTATCTGTATATGTGTGTATGTCTGTTTCAGTATTTGTGTCTGTAAGTTTGTGTGCATCTTCCTGTGTGTCTGTGTCCTTTTGTGTCTATGTGTGTGTATTCCTGTGGGCAGGATTTTGAGGCGGGCACCCGGGGGCCCAGACCTTGAGCTATGTTAGGGGCCCCACAATTTCTGATGGCAGCCCTGTGAGGGAGTTGTCAGTGTCAGGGGTCCAGTGTGTGTGTGAGTGTCAGGGTTGCAGTGTGTGTGTGAGTGAGGGTGCTGTGAGTGTCAGGTGTGCAGTGTGTGTGAGTGAGGGTGCTGTGAGTGTCAGGGGTGCTGTGAGTGTCAGGTGTGCAGTGTGTGTGAGGGTGCTGTGAGTATCAGGTGTACAGTGTGTGTGTGTGAGTGAGGGTGCTGTGAATGTCAGGTGTGCAGTGTGTGAGTGAGAAGCTGTGAGTGTCAGGGGTGCTGTGAGTGTCAGGTGTGCATTGTGTGTGAGGGTGCTGTGAGTATCAGGTGTGCACTGTGTGTGTGTGCTGTGAGTGTCAGGGGTGCAGTGTGTGTGAGGGTGCTGTGAGTGTCAGGGGTGCAGTGTGTGTGTGTGTGTGTGTGTGTGTGAGGGTGCTGTGAGTGTCAGATGTGCAGAGTGTGTGTGTGTGTGTGTGTGTGAGTGAGGGTACTGTGAGTGACAGGGGTGAAGTGTGTGTGTGTGAGTGAGTGAGGCTGCTGTGACATGAGTGATTATATCCCCCCTCCCTGCTTACCTTTAGCCTGGGTGAGAGAATCCTGCTGCTGCTTCCATCCATCCCTGGTGGTCCTAGTGGTAAGTGAACTCTAGCCTGTAAGTTAGAGCTCCTCCAGGTTCCTCTCCTGTCTCCCTCACTCCCTCCCCACCGGCGGCCGGAATATACTACATGTGGGTTGGTGAGGGAGATCTTTGATCTCCCCACTGGCCCGTCATGGACTACTGCAGGGCCGGCGCTCGGATAGTGCCGGACCTGCATAGACCAGCAGGGGAGATCCTGTGATCTCCCCTGCCAGCCTCGGCTCATGGCCACCGCGGCCCACCGTGCATTTGCCAAGTGTGCCCGATGGCCAGTCCGGGCCTGGGTAGAGGTCAATACAGTAAAGGAGTTTAAGCATGTGTGGGATAGGCATAATGCTATCCTAGCTGTAAGATAGGGCCAGGGACTAATGAAAGTATTTAAAAAATTCGTCAGACTAGATGGTCCGAATGGTTCTTATTTGCCGTCACATTCTATGTTTCTATGTTTCTGTAATCAATATCAAATTCATCAGTCTATCAATTTCAACCACAGTGAACAAAGTTGATAATACTAATGTAGAAATGTAATTTCATCATTTTTTAAAGGGACTCTCCAGTGCCAGGACCCTGCAGACTTTTTCTAGAGAATTGTAAGAGAAGGCATCTCATCCCACTATAAACTGACAAAAAAGTAGAAGAAAGTAGACACAAGGCTATTGATATGGAAGGCAAAAACGAAAGTGGTCATGAAATGGACAGGAAAAGTGATGGTTCTGGGCTATGGTTAATGTCAATGGTTTGTACATTTCTTGGACAAGCTATGGTTCGTAGATCTTTTAAGTAGTGTAGATTGGTGTGTGTCCAGTGGAGAGTACCTAGATTAGTGTACTCTTAATATGTGCAGGGCCGGATTAACATAGGGGTTGATGGAGGTGCAAATTAAGAGGGGGGACCTAATGTCATCCCTCCTGGCCCCCACCCCTGAGCGGTGGGTGGGGGCCCTAAATACTAATAAAGGGGGGACCTACTGTCCTCCCCCCTGGCCTCCACCCCTGAGCGGTGGGTGGGGGCCCTAAATACTAATAATGGGGTGGGGGACCTAATGTCTATATCTGTGTCTGTCTGTTTCAATATGTATGTATGTCAGTATGTGTGTGTGTGTCAGGGGAGGGCTGGCAGCCTTAGGCCTGGGGGGCAAAACCAGTCAAGTGGCCCATTGCACCACCAAATCAGTTCACCATCCATGCACACCTTTTCCTGGTTTTATAACGGATATTGATGTTATGCTAATCAGTAGCTCTTTGTCATACCTGTTCCTTCACGGCTCTGACTTTCAATGTAGTCAGAGCACAGGCTGAGAATCTCTGAGCCTGTGCTCTGATTCACTAACTGAACGCCGGAACCACAAGGGAGAAGATATAATCTGACTGCACCAGTGGACCACCAGCATATCGTTTAAATTGAATGTGTTTATGTATGTCAGTATGTATGTGTGTATGTGTATGTCAGTATGTCAGTATGTGTGTGTCAGTACTCCCCCTCCCTCTTCTTACTCCCCTCCCCCTCTTCTTACTCCCCCCTCCCCCTCACTTCCCCTACCCCCTCCTTCTTACTCCCCCCTACCCCTCCTTCTTCTTACTCCCCCTCCTCTTCTCCCCTCCCCCTCTTCTTCCTCCCCTCCTTCTTCTTACTCCCCTCCCCTCCTTCTTCTTATTCCCCTCCCCTCCTTCTTCTTATCCCTCCTCTTCTCCTTCTTACCCCTCCTCTCCTCCTTCTTCTTACCCCTCCTCTCACCTCCCCTTCCCCGTAGCGTGGCCGAGCTCCTCTCTGGTCCGCGGTGCCCGGTCGGAGTGATAGGAAGGTGCACACTGAGTGTGCACTTCCTGTCAGTCCGGCTGCATACAGGAAACAAAAACTCCGCGCGGACTAGGAGTTTCTGTTTCCTGTACCCGGCCGGACTGACAGGAAGTGCACACTAAGTGTGCACCTTCCTATCACTCTGGCCGGGCACCACTGACCGGAGAGGAGCTCAGACACGCTACAGTGGAGGGGAGGGGAGGAGAGAAGCAACTGCAGCCGCCCAGGGGCGTACCTAGAGCATTTGGCATCCGGGGTGGATCCTGTGCTTGGCACCCCCTTGCCCCCCCAAGCTCCGCCTCCGATTTTGCTTAGCTCCGCCCCACGATTTTGCTTAGCTCCACCCTAACTACCATGGGGCACTGTGCGGCCACAGCTCACACAGCCCCCTCCAGCCAGGGCCAGTGCAAGGATTTTTGCCGCCCTAGGCAAAAGTAAAGTTTGCCGCTCCCCCCATGTGACATTACAATGCCCCACCCATATGATTTACCATATTAGCTAACGCCAGTGCTGCAGTGCCGCCGTGTTTACATTAAAAGGCCTGCAGGGACAGGCTATAGACACCAGAACCACTACATTAAGCTGCAGTGGTTCTGGGGACTATAGTGTTTCTTTAATGTGAGGTAAATTAGAGATTAGTGCCACGAATAATATACTAGATTGCCTACTTACAACCAGATGAGGATGATGATGGGCTCTAACTGCAGTCTGGCTCCACTGGTCTGGTGTAGAACAGGCTCTCTGGAGGCGGTTTGTAACTGTGGTCACAAAAATCAATGTTCTGGGAGAACGGGAAGCAGCTCCATTTTTTGGGGGCCCTTTACAGGGCTCAAGGTCTGGGTCCCAGGGTCCACCTTCATGTTCCACCAATGAGTTTGTTCACATGAGGTGGAGTGTGTAGGGGATGTCCTGATATGTGTGTAAGGAATGCATTGTGTGAATCTGTGTTTGTATGTGTAAGGGCTGCAAGGTGTGTTTCTGTGTATGTACGGGAAGCATTGAGTGTGTGTAAGGGGTGCATTGAGTGTGTGTAATGAATGCATTGTGTGTTTCTGTGTGTGTAATCGGATGCATTGTGTGTAACAGTTGCATTGCTTGTGTATGTGTGTCTGTGTGTGTAATGCATTGTGTGTTTTTCTGTGTGCAAGGGGTGCATTGTGTGTGATGAATGTCAATCTCTCCCCCCCCCCTTCAATTTCCTTCTCTCCACCCTCCAATTCCCTTCTCCCCCCCCAATTTCTTTCTTTATCCCCCTCCCAATTTCTTTCTTTATCCCCCTCTCCAATTTCCTTCTCCCCCTCCCAATTTCTTTCTTTATCCCCCCTCCCAATCTTTCTTTATCCCCTCAATTTCCTTCTCCCCCTCCCAATTTCTTTCTATCCCCCCCCTCAATTTCCTTCTCCCCCTCCCAATTTCTTCCTTTATCCCCTCCAATCTTTCTTTATCCCTCCAATTTCCTTCTCCCCCTCCCACTTTCTTTCTTTATCCCCCCTCCCAATTTCTTTCTTTATCCCCCTCTCCAATTTCCTTCTCTCCCTCCCAATTTCTTTCTTTATCCCCCCTCCCAATCTTTCTTTATCCCCCTCTCCAATTTCCTTCTCCATCCCCCCTCCCAATTTCCTTATCCCCCCTCCCAATCTTTATTTATCCCCCCTCCCAATTTCTTTATCCCCCTCCCAATCTTTATTTATCCCCCCTCCCAATTTC